>CM075191.1:22303541-22903541 GCA_037577475.1 Chaunax sp. Z400 | reverse complement strand
AAGTCATACTTGTTGACATTATGCAATAGTTTTCAAAAGAATTGATGTTCTCTTCTCCAAATATGGAATGCTACTTGATGTTATTTTGGATTTCTACACTGACAGATAATTGATAATTTCATCAGTTACAGTCCAGCCCTCTCTTCTGTGCTCTACGGGTGGAGAAAGTGATGACGAGATAGCGCTGATGAAATATTCAAGGAAGATTTGAGTTATACTTTTTTAAACTTAAAGGTGCCTATGGAATATTTATGGAGCATGATGATAACATGGATCTTTAACCAACTTTTGATGTTAATTGAAATTAAATGTATGAGAGGCATTATTATACATCTATACATCTATTATACATCATTATTCATCTATTATCACGACTCACATGATGCCCCATGAGGCAAACAAACCACTTGTGTTCTCAACGACCCTAACGACCCATACAGTAATGGTGCTTTTGAATTTGACTTACCTTTGGTAGTATCTGCTACTCTCTGGAGCCTATCCCAGCTGACTTTGGGCAGGAGGCGGGGCACACCCTGGACAAGTCGCCAGTTCATCACAGGGCCACATGGAAGGACAAACAACTATTCACACTCACATTCACAACCACGGTTAGTTTAGAGTCACCAATTCACCTATATCGCATGTTTTTCGTGATGGGAGGAAGCCGGAGAACCCGGAGGGAACCCACACAGACACAGGGAGAACGTGCAAACTACATATGGAAAAGCCCAAGGTCTTCAGGTGGATTTGAACCCAGGATCTTCTTGCTTGAGGCAACAGCGCTACCCACTGTGCCACCGAGCCACCGCACATGGCATTATACTTTATAATTACTAGATTGTATGGGAAGAATCTAAGTCCTAAATGTGCAAAGGAATAGCCAACATTTGAAAGACTAATGTTGTTCACTAGTTCTGGTTGAGCTTATGTTATTATAAGTTATTTATTATTATTTTGAATGAATTGTAAATCAATTCATTGTAGTGGTAGAGCTCATATTTCATGTGATTGCTACCATGCATTATGACATGATATAACATAGGATTATTTAGTGCCATGGGATGAATTGATTTTGCAGCATAATCTGCAAACTTGTGACTAGAGTTGGTCGTATGTTTATGAACATTCGTGTTGTGAATTATTAATGACATATTTACTCTTTTGCAAACCATGCAGTTTATCGTAATGTCACAATAGCAATGTCTTGTAAGATTTTTCTCCTGCACCTGGCAAAATTGAAAGATTAACTTTTAGACTTGCTGCTGGGCTTAATTTTTGTTTGTTTCTGCCACCATATTCTGGATTTCCTGTTTATTGGCAGGCAGCCGGGCCAAGAGTGACTCCGGGTTCCATTGTTGCTGCGCTTGTGTCAGTGTATTTTTCTGCTGACCTTATCCTCTTGTAAAGTTATCAAGTGTTCATAGCTGCCTGGACTGCATGCTGCATAAAACCTCTACTCTCTTGTGAATAACTGCAGCTTTCTTTCGTTGAGTGTTTTTATACTCCAAATCCTGCAGAAATGCCAGCGTGCAATCTAGCTTCATCAAAACACCAGTGTGCAGAGGAGCCACCAAAATAGAGGTTGTCATAAGTCCCATAAACAACAGATGACTTATCACGAGAAAAGTCATCATCAGAGCTGGACTTGGCTGTAGGAACACAGAAACCAACATTATGTGTTCGGTCAAGAACAAATGCTGACTATTTATTATTACTATTTTATTTAATATTAATTATATTAATCTTAAATTAAAGCCCCGCCAAACATTACTGAAAAATCAAGTCTCTACCCAAATAACACCAGAAAAAAACACTTTCAGAGACAGTGAATGAGCACAATGATGATCATGAATCAAACTGTGTGCTTAAATATTAAACAATATCCTCCTATCCTGTCTCCGTATCTGTCTTTAGCAGTGTTCTCATTCTCCACCTGATTCAGGAGGTGATTCCAGTCCAGACCATGGACTGTTCCCGTTTTCTCTCTTTGGAGAAAAGATCATGTTTATGTATGTTTATTTGAGTATGTGCATGTGTGTATTCATGTGCATATGTTTAAAGTCAGTGTGTGTGGGGGTCCGGCCACTCTCTGACCCCTGGGTCAACTGCATTATTCAGGGTAGAGATAAGAGGCTCCACAATGGACCTTTATGATACTGCTTAACCGCAGCATATAGTAAATGCACCCCCACAAGAACATTCACAGACACACAACACTCTCTCTTACACACACAAATACACAAACACCCTTGACACCAACCATCTGATAACCAACTGCATAACCTTCACAGGCAAAACAACGCGTGAAGGACAGAAGAGCCCACAGAGATTCAGACTCTGGATGCCTTCCTCTGAAAGCTTATTGCTAATCCTATAGTCGGTAATGGCAAGTCAAAAAATATTTGACAGGAAACCTACTGTTTTAGAAACTAATGCTAATTTTAGAGAGGAACCAAAGTGTACAGAAAGTGTGCAATAAGTGGTAAAAATGGCTGCATGTTGTAAAAGAAATTGTGAAACCGGAACAAAAACATTAACATTATCTTAACCTTATAACCATATCTCCCTGTTTGATTCTTTATTGGTTCATCAACCCATTCAAGGGTGCATTCTTTTTGAAAATCAATGTGGTGGAGCCACTGAAGCGGGGCATGGTCCGAATAGATGGAGAGGAGGGTCCCTGCAGGTAATGATGTGGGGCATCGACCACCCACATGATCATCTGACACTCCTCCTCCACCGTGCTGCACGTCATCTCCCTCGCAGCGGCTGATGTGCTGCACCAGACAGGCAACCCACTCGTATCTGCTGGGTCAAAGTGGCTCCCAACCTTCTGCCTGATGCATCAGCCTGCAGGACAAAAAGGAGAGAGAAGTTAAGTGTGAGCAGAAGAGGTTCCTTACTTGTTTCACTCTCTCAAATGCCAGCTGGCTCCGCCACGTCCACTGGACCGGATCTGAGGCACCTCAGCAATCAACATGTGTAATGTAGTTTGAAAAATAAAAACCTTACCAAAATCTCTTCATTTTCATCCATTAATAAAAGAGACAAATGCTGTATTTTATTCATTGGATGGTGTGGGCAGCAGTTCAGTTTGCTGTGATGCACCGGCTGAGGTGGAATCTCGGGCCCTCCACCAGACTGTCTTTTATATATACAGTATATATATATATATATACATATTCACTTGCACACAAATACATTACACACTGCAGACCTTGCAGGTAAAAAAAAAAAAGAACACCCTGCTGAATTTGAAGGATGACTGCAGTTTTCCCTTAAGAAAGTTTTGTTGGCTCTCCACCACCTGCTCCTCCTTAGTGCTGTGCAGCCTTGGCAGAGACAGAAAACCCATCCAGATGTGTTGTGGTCTGGGTTATATACAATACTCAAAAGGTTGTTTGCAATTCATACTTTGCATTTGACTTGATGACTGATATATAGGCTGTCGCTTGTGTTCTGGATGTTCGCCAAAATAAAGCTCACTTATATTAAACTTCAATGTATCATAAAATAGCATAATTATGGAAAACTGTTACATTATTATTATGAATACGTTTCTATTGATATACTGTTATTATGTGAGTCATTCTTATGAGACACCCAGCCAGCTTTAAGGGCCTGGGTGTAGCCATGGAAGGTAAATCAATCAATCTTTCTCTTTCTTTCTTTCTTTCTTTCTTTCTTTCTTTCAGTATTTTTTCCAGGACATAGACAAAGCCACTGAGGCAATGATAGACATTTATGAATAGTGGGGTCTGCAGAGGTTGTGCTGCAGGACTAAGTCAAAAACTGTCTGATGCCTTGGGCTGATCTTTTATAGATTTTTTTTATTGCATCTGTCAAATTAATTATGTTTTATCAGCATTTGTGTGTTTGTTTCAGAGAAGGAGTGTGATTTTGACACAAAGTGCAGTCAGGTGCTGAGACTTCTAAGGTTCCTTAATTGCGTCTATGAGCTGTGTGTACAGACACTCCTGCTGCTGTTCCAAGTGCTGACAGTATTGATGAGCAGAGCAAATCAGATGCCAAACTACAATAACTAACTGTCCCTGACATGCAATTGCAACTCTCACCTCATGCAGACGTCGGACAGTTATAAAACCTCTGCTCAAGGCTATAGTGTTGGAGAACCAGCCAGACTGATGACTCATTTTGTGTATTCACAAACACACATGCCATCCCTGCAGCTGCACCAGCATTAAAGAACAAACGTTGATAAATTTCAATACCGACATTTAAGTGTCTTGTTTTCTTGCCTCTATTTGTGTTCATAATTTTGGTGTATATCTTTTCACCAAAGTCATGTCCTTTCTCCACTTAACCTCTGCCTCCTTCCCTCCCTTCTGTACTGCCATACTGTTCTCTCCTGCTCTGATAGCCCTGGCTATGTTAATTATTTCATAGTGCAGACTCACACACATACAGCACACACAGAGAGAGACTCACACAAGGGCCAAGAATGGGAGTAATGAAGCTGGTAATATTTTTAGCCAGGCGCTCCATCATGTCACCAAAGAGACCTTGGCTGGAGGTCAACCTGCAGGAGACTTACACTGAACAGAGGGGGGGCAAAGATGAGTGTCTGTGTGTATTCCTGATGTTTGCACACACACAAAAAAAATTATGATGAGTGCGAAAAAGTAAGGAGACAGATGATGTGTGTGTGTTTGTGAAAGGAAGAGATAAAATGTCACCCAGAAAGAAAATGGAGAATAAAGGAGGGACAACGATGGGATGAAATACAAACAAAAAGGCTCACAGGGGAAGAGTAAGAGGAAATTGACACAGCGCTGCAATAACATGACAATAACAAGAGCGCTCAGAGAGCCTAAACCTCCGCCACGGCCCAACAATCCTCGACATAATTGTTTTTCCAGCTGTACCAGTCCCATCTCTCAGCTTCTGGTACAGTCTGATTATTAAATACCCTAAAATATCTGCATCTCTATCTACAATAGAAATAACACTTACAACAAAAATGGTTGGGGCTTAAGAAATATTTTAACAGCAGAACAAGGGTGATCATTTTGCTTCCTCTGTCCATAACACATACACACAATATTTCAAGCATACTTCTCTGCTTGAGCTAAAGAAATTCCTTTATTCAAGTAACTATGGAATTTATTCAGATGTAGTAAAATATAACCTTTTTGGTCAATATCGTAAATATACAATGCTACACTCAGAAAAAAAAATCTTTCTTCCTTTCCTGCTACTGAAAGTTCAGCTTAAGCACTTACAACAAGGCTGAAGAATTATGAGAAGAGGACCGTAGGGGGATGCTGTTCAGCTGTTCACACTTTACACAGTATCTGCTGCTGGCACAACCTCATTACTCTATCTTAATTTTCAGCCTCTGAAGTCTTTGCCCTATGAGATAAAGTACTATTAAGCCTTGAGGATGTTTAACCATGTGAAAGATTTTTGCTCCTCATACCTCTTCTGTCTCTGCCTCCCAAGCACAAAGAGCTTTTTGAACAGCTGAACATTCAGTGCATGCATTCGCATATACACGTGTCTGCTATAGAATTTGAATTTTTTAGGGTTATACTCATTGTGTTGTCTGTTTTAGTTGTTTTACTGGGGGACCCATGTACCATGCCTGTACATACATTTATGCTTCAACCCTAGTGAGAAAAAAAAACTTCTGTCACCTCCAGCTTTTCAAAATGTAAAATTCTATAGGTGTACTTTTTTTTTATTACTTGTTTCAGTGTTTGTTTAATGAAGCTCTAGCCAAAGTCTTTTAAAATATGATTCTCTCTGTAGCTCTAGTTGGTTCATGTTGCTATTATGCACACCCTCCACCTCCCCTTCGCAGTTTCACCTACTTCATTTCATCAGCCTCAACAGTCTCAGCAGAGTCATCAGCCACCACCACCAGTGTTTGGACTCTGAGGGGGGATTTATCTTGCCACTGCTCAGGGCAGATGAACTTTGATCACAATCTCCCTGAAGAGTCTAAGCACCTAAGACTAATTATCACATATCAACTGCTCCAATCAACAGTTATCTTTACTTCATTCACTTGTCTCTCCTGATTGAAATAAGCCTATGACCATGACTATGAGTCGGATTCCCTTTCAAATAATGTTACCAAAGTAGACATGCTAACTTTTCTATGCTTCTTGAATTGTTACTCACAATCAAAAATATGTAATCAAATAATGTTAATCGATGTAACTGCCTAATTTTAGCCTTCACACATAGAAATATTCTTCCTGTGGCTTGATCCTGTACCTAAAGGAAATTCCTCAGTATGCAGAGGGTTTAACCCACACCTAATACTAATGAAGCCTCAATACCAGCAGCAGCTTTTGTCCAAAGCCTGGATGAATTTCCCTTGATAGTCCCTGTCTCTCTCTAAACCAATGTACATCTGTCACTTTAAAGTTTCACTTCCTTCTCCCACTCTGTGTTCACATTCAAACACATTCAAAAAAGAAGGACGTATCCAGTATGTTTCAGTTTTTACAAGTAGTAAACATTTATTAAAAGGAAGTGCGACAGAGAGGGTAGTCAGAAAATGTGTTGTGGCCAGGGCTGGTCATACAGAGACCGGAAAGACATAGACATGATTCATAGCAGAATAAAATGTAATGACTTTGTCCCCTGAGAGGTGACCTCAAGAGGGCAGATGCGTTTAAATGCCTGTACGGGTATGTGCACATGCACTGTGTCCTTAAACAGGACACATGACTCTGGGAATCATTTGCTAGGAAAACTAGGCAAGGAAATTATTTTTAGATTGTCAACTTAGATCAATGTTTCAGTATCATTTGATGGAACTAAACATTTTATAGTGTATACAGTATTATAACTAAGTGTCCATCGGAATTAAGTCCATATAGACCGTTCTATATGTCACAATTAATGCCCAGTGGCCATATGCAGTTAATCTTAGCTTTCTTTGTTATTATGTTACAGTGTAGTTCAAATTACAGGACCCAAGCGCAGACGACACAGGAGCAGAGAGTCAGTGCAGGGATTTAATTAAATAAAAAGGCAAAATTACAAAAACACAAAATACAAAACCAAGGACAAAACTTGCTGGGACTGAGGCAACACAGGGATAACGGAGGACACGGTGCAAAACAGGGAACAGCAGGGCTAGGAGGGTATGAGACAGAGCTACACGGGGAATACAGGAGCTACGTAGGGAATAATGGAAGGTAACACAGGACAACGGGAGGAAACACAGACAAACTGACAAAGGAGGCAAGAAACACACAGACTAAATACACAGGTAACGAGAGGAGATGGGGAACAGGTGGCACAGGGAGGAGGAGACAATCAGAGACAGGTGGACATGATCAGACAATTACAGAGAAGGGAAAATGGAGAGAAGGGAAACTCGAAAAGGGGAAAACATGAGGAGGATAAACTAATAAACTAACAAGACAGAGCAAACATAAACACAGGGAAAAGGAGCAAACTGGAAGTAAAGACATGGAAGACTAAAACATAGACAGAGGAACCAAAGGGGATAAAACAGATCATAAGAAAGTAAGACGGGAAGTGTGAGGTAAAAGACATGACGGAGGACTGAACTTACAAAATAAAACAGGAAGTGGCAATCAAAATACATAACCATGACATATTAATTGGAAATAGAATCTTTATCTAACCCTAACTCAGTGTCTCAGTTGCCCACTGAACCCTGAGGGTAGCCATTCAACTTAACAAGGCGTAGACATATTTGCATGTTTAGACAGATGAGTTAGCATTGAAGCTCTTGCACATTTTCACAATAGGAACAGCTAACGCACTGTATGCTAGTTGAGCTAAATTAGCAGTAGATTGAAGGGAAACGTTACTCTCTTTTAAATGTGATATAAGGCGGAAGTTGCGTTCTGATCATATGAATAAAGCTCTCAGAAATGTGATAACGTGTGTTTACTATACCCAACAATGGTAATAGGAAGTTAATAGATATGCTGAAAGTGATAAAAGGGGCTGTGTGAGGTCAGTTCTGTATGGTGTGCATGTTTGCATAAATGCATTTGCATGCAATATTTATGCAGGCAGACTTTAAATACATAAATAAATAAATAAATGCATTTGCATGTCATTGTTCAAAGATAAGAGACAGCAAATCAGTGTTGCTTGTACGTAATGATGATAGTCTCCCTGAATAGCATTCTGCTTTGTGTGTCCCCTGCAGACTTGAGCTCTACAGCTGAGGGGAGTGTATGTTTGAGTGTGTGTGTCTCTCTCTCTCACTCTGTGTGTGTGTGTGTGCATGTGTGATCAGAGTTTCAAGGCTGAACAGTGTATCTGGATATGTGTCAGACTTAATCAGAGGGCTGCATCCTGCAGAGAGCCTCCCTGCTTCAATCTCAACATCAGAGACGGTTCCTGTGGCCATCTGTCATCATGGGGTTTGGTTTCTGATCTGGGCTTCTGTAATAAAATGAACCTGGACCCTCGTCTCCCCCTTTTCTGATTCTTATTCTCTGTTTTTCTCTGGAGTGTAATGAAATGAATCTCTCTCTTCAGGATATGGGTCAGTCCTTTTACACTCCCCAGCGCCCACCCCCACATTCAATCTGCCTGAGATGGACTGCTCCATCACTGTCACAATGTGCCCCTATTGGGTGCCAAAGCCACTAATAAAGACAAGAAATAAATTTCACCGCCTTAGAAATACTTCTGCTCGGTCTAGCCTTTGTAGATAGATGTGTCTGCAAGTGTGTGTCTTTGTGTGTGCTGCAAATATACTATGTAACAGACTATAGCTCCAGGCACTTAAACCCCTATCTTGCTTTAATGCACATGAATGCATATGTACAAATATACATTACCTTGATCTTACTGGATATAAGGTCTGAACGAAACAGCAAAGCACAACATAACACAGTTAAGTAAGTAAGTAAGTAAGTAAGTAAGTAAGTAAGTAAGTAACATTTCATTCTTCATTTCTATTAACCTTACAGCTATGCCATGCGAAAACATTGTAAATGTTAGGATATAAAAATGTTAATTGAATTGAGACAATGTTAGATTTGTGTGCTGTACTTTAAAAGACTTTATTAAATGAACATGAAAACAGTTTTATGATTTTTGCATTCTGTAGTTCTGCATATTTATGCATGTTTTTGCCTCCCTCAACCCATTTCATTAGTGGAGTGACACCTGTACATACTGCTGTTAAACATCAGACTCTAGCTCTGGCTTCAGCACAGCACCTTAATTGCAGGTCAAAGGGGTTTGACTGGACAAATGACAAGCCAGCCCCTATTTACTTACTTAGTTTCTACTACTTGGGCAGAGTGCCACTTAGCTTTCAGGGGAACCTGCTGCCACAATTCAACTGATTACAGGAAATGGAGTTAGGGAGATGAGGACTCTCTTTAACATGTACACTTTAATCAGCTAAAGCTAGAACACCTGAAATCACTGATTGTCATGCTGTTTATTTCTAAGCGCAAAAGCACTCAAGGTGTGTCCGAGGCACACGTCTGTGTGAACACGAGGTGGAATTGCAGGATGGTTGAGTTAAGAAAAATAAAGGCCCTCTCAGTCATTTAGGATGGGCCAGTTGCACAAGTGACTTCACAATGCCGCAGTGTTGTGTCTGGTAAAAAAACACTAAAACTGCTACACTGCAAATTCCCCTCACCCAGTGCATAAGCAGGGTGATTGTGTAATCAGCATTTAATTCTCCAAATCATTACTCTAAATGCTCTGCCTTGCCAGGTCCTAAATGTACACTTCACACTGATATCCTTTAATGACCCAGAACATAGCCCTTAACCTCCACTCCTTTGTCTGGCTAATGATATCACAACAGAGAGGAGCCAATTAAATGAGAAAGGGAAGCTTGCCGTGTCGACACACACAGGAAAGGCTGTTTTCATCAAGACAACCTGGTTCCAGTGGTTGCCAAGACAACAATCGCACCATTGTTTGATCAAATTTGGAGAGAAATTTATACCGGCTCTGCAAAGACAAAAGTATGAATGGAGTGTACCCCTATAGAGAAGGGGAAGGAGAAAAAAAAAGTCCAATTGGAATCAGTTATTCACGAAACATAAGACCACTGCTCAAAAGGCCGTTGTTTCGAAATATCCACTCTACCTGGAGTTTTTTGCCCCATCTTTGTATCTGCCCAGAGTTAGGTTTGTCATTTGAAGACCAGAAATATAACATATCTAAGCCCATTAAGGGCAAACCTCCAGCCCATTCAGTGCCAAATAAAATGCTGAACTAACAACTGCAGGGAGAGTGTGTATTTGATGAAAAAACAGAGGATTGTTTTCTATTCTTCAACTTCAAATATGCTGCAGAAGAATGAGCATGAAGACCAACGGTTGGGTGATGCCCAGACAGATTTGGTTTACATGATGTGCAAAGTGACAGTTGTAAAAAGGAATAAAAAAGAGCTGCAGAGAAAAGTTAGCAAAACTTTCAGTACCTACAGATTTATTGTTTATTTCAGTAAATGCAGCCATGATTATTTTTGTCGTGTCTTTCTTCTAGGGAGAAACAAGTGCAGATAAAAGGGGAGAGAGAGAGAAAGAAAGGGGTCATCAGTTTATAAGCCAGAATGTGGGTGGTGATATTGACTGGAGTTTCATTATCCTTGAATAGGCTATTGATCAGCCTGTTATGAAGCATTGTGTATTTCTGTAACGCACGCACACACACACACACACACACACACACACACACACACACACACACACACACACACACACACACACACACACACACACACACACACACGCACACACAAACATGCACACACACAAACACACTGTGGTGGCAATAGATTGTCTGTCAGAGTAAAGATTGATTGGCAGGCACCTTTTGTCTCCCCCTGGCTTTCACTCTGACACACACAGATACCAAGGCACAAACACACCGTTAAACTGGTATACAAGATTCCTCCCACGCCAACATTGTGCCTCTCTCCCTCAAACACACCCACAAACATAAACACACACACACCAACACAAAATACCTTCAGTCTCTCTCATCTGCAGCCTCCCATCACAATGCTATCTCTGCTCATTATGTCTCTTTTGTGTACTTGCCCCACTGCCAAGAGTGATTGGACCAGAGCTCCTATTGTTCCAGGTCCTGTCTATCAAGCTGCACTAGCCAGCTTATCAAAATGAACATTACCATAACACTGGACCCACTGGCATCTCAGGTACAAATAAAAGAAATACCAAAGGTGAGCTGAGCAAAAAACAAAATAGAGACTCCACATAATGGTGTTTTGACATTTACAGAGCGTCAGGTAATAGAGGACTAATAGCTTTCTCAGTCTGGGAAAATGCATGTGTGTATTTGTGCATTTATGTTTCTTCCTTACTGGTTTACATGTATGTGCAAACAGAAAACGTTGCAAAGGTGAACATTTTTATTGAACAACAACAAGATAAAGGTTAATACAAAGTCTCTGTTTTCAGTGACACATATTAAAGATTTGTCAAACCCTGATCCCAAAGCGCGGTCGTCTCCACGTGTTGAAGTGGAGTAAATTTAGAGTTTTCCCCTGCCTATCCATCTCAGCTGCCTTTGTATTATTGGCTGCCACCAATAATGCAATAATGCATTTAATGCCTTTTCAGCAACTTCTTTGATGCGCTTATACCCAGCATAAAGAAATGCAGGATGGACTGACTTCATGACTAAGAATGACACAAAAACAATATTATTTTCTATATTTTCATGCTGGCTTGACCATATTTGTGAATGATTGAAAACTTATCATTAATTGGTCTTATGTTACACACCTATTTGGTTACTAATGTGTAATTAATTTATTTTACATAATTATTTGAGTACATAATAATGGCATTTTTTTCAATGGCTTTACTTTCAAGTGACCCAGAATTGAATTATTATTCTATTATTAACAATAAAATAATAATAATAATTTATTATTAATAATGAAATAATAAAAAAATATTATTTATATTATTTTAGTGCTTCTTCTAATATACAAAAATAGTTTCATGGAGAATGTACTATTTTATTCAAATACTGTAGCTTCAATGTCATGTCAGCCTGTGACAAAGCAATAATGTAATTTCTAATTAATTTTACATTCTAGACATGCCCATTCGGAATATATATACAGTACCAGTCAAAAGTTTGGACAGTTTCCCATTCAAGTGGATGGGAAGGTGTGTCCAAACATTTGACTGGTACTGTATATATATACTGCATATATATTTTTTGCAAGGATTCAAGATAAGTGAGCCAATCCCTGTCCACCAAACTCTCCCCTGTCAGGTGAGCCAGCGAGGCTCAAGGACTTCCCAAGAACTCATCCTTCCGCTCTGATAAATATCCAAGCTCTGCTTGTCAACTCATCCAGACTTTGTATTAATGGTTCATCTGCTCGCTGGTCTGTGTCAGGGTTTCCAGTGGGTTGTTTCATCCCCAGACTCCACATACACCACAGTTAACCTCCTCTGCCTCTAAGGTTCCAGAGACTGTCTCCCAGTTGTTTGGAAAAGAGCTAAATAAAGGTGACTCTCCTTTTTCAGTATTTCACACTAGTCCTGGAGGCATCGCCACTAGAAAATGCTCAGGATATAAAAAATTACTTTAGCAATTTATCTCCCCATTGAGAGTGTCCACAGTCTCATCTCTCCTGTTCCGTTCCCCTCTATTACTTGCTGATTGATAATACAATTAAATTGATCAAACTAGCAGGTCAGGGCGCATGCTTAGCAAAAGCTGATATTATAGATGCCCTCAGATTTGTCCCCATTCACCCGTCTCAGTGGCAACAAGGGGGTTTCCAAGTTTTGCTCTGCCATTTAACTTACTTTCGACAGAAAGCAGAGGCAGTCAATGCATATTCATCATGGTGTCAGATGCTTTATGCTGGGTTTTGTAGTAATGCTCCATCTTCTCAATCATTTCCTGCTAATCGATCCACCAAACGGCAGCTCCAGCTCCTCCCTTCAGTCACCTCAGGGGTTCCACTCTCAGGGGAGACAGCTATTTGTCCCACGACAAATTTCAAGGCATTACACTTGACTCTGTTGAAATGAAAGCATCCCTCCCTGACAAGAAACTGCAGACAATCCATCAAATCACCCAGTCTTCATATTGGAAACACCGAATTTAGAGGAGGGCTTCCCTTGGTGATCTACTTCCTGTCGGGTAATAAATAAATCTTATTTCAAATTCTCTTATTCTTATTTGCTTAGGCTCTACATAACAATCCTCTTAATCCCCCTAGATAGTTTTCAGCATACTGGAGACAACCTTTCTCGTGCTTTTAGGTCAGCAGTGGTGTTCAACTTGGAGTTTAGGCGTGAAAATGTTCAAAACCTGGTTTGATTCAGTTGTGATCCTGATCTCTGCAACTAAAATGTCATTTTGATGTGTTTTTGGGTCTCTCTTGGTGTACTTTCATGGAGGTAGAATTAGTATGTGGCTTTAAAAAGCGTACAGGAAAGTAAGTATGGAGGCCACAAATGGTCAAGGATCAACTAATAAATTAAAGAGGCTGGAGACAATTAGAGAGAGAAGAGAGGACTGAGAAAGGCCTCCCACAGAGACCTCTGCAATGATGAAGGGGGATCGGGACTCCTGTTTCTGTTGAGCTGACCTTTTCTCCTGCCTTCCTCCAGCAAGACCTCATTATAACCCATAAACAAAATAGAAACAATAAAATTCCCTTTATTTTTTGTGCATTCCACTTAAAAAGATCTTTCGTTCAGTTGTCTTTTAAATATAAGCCAACAATGAAAATCCCAAAAAGCCCATCTTAGAAGTTTAAGGATTAAACCAAAGTAAAACATAATGTATGCAAACAGATATAATCACTGGATCAATAATCACATTAATGACAGTGATTATCGTGGCAGATTTATTCCCATCCATTAATCTCAGTAGAGTAATTGGACATCTGATGGTTTCCACTCATAAATTATCACCTCAATTCAAAGCTCTCTTTCACAGCAACTACAGCTCCTCCATGAGAGAAACTGGAACGATGCACATCAACAGAACTCAATTTTAGGAGCAGATTAGCTTTAATTATGAGGTCCATCAACATAATCATCTGGCCTCCCATCTTTTCACACTGCTGTTTGTGCTCCAGGGTCCAAGATGTTATACTACTAGCAATGGAAACTACTTACAGCGTGATGTTCTCACAGCCAAATTCACAGTCCACACCCCATTTAATCACTCTAGTCATTATGCAAACTGAAGACTCACCCTGCCAGCCAAAACTCCAGTCTGTGCTCCATTAGCTGGGCAATGCCAGCCGGTCCAGATGGCTGTTGATGGGCTTAGCCACTATGTGGCTGGCTTGGACTCATTGAGACAGAGTGGATCATTTCACCATCATACATCATATCATATTATATCATATTATATTATATTATATTATATTATATTATATTATATTATATTATATTATATTATATTATTATGTATACTATATTCATTATTAGAATTCAATGTTTTATGTTTCTAAATTTTAGTCAGTTTTTATTATTATATTATGTTTTTATAGTTCTCACTGCCTCCGGTGTTTCCTCAGTTCAAGTTTTTACCTCGTGTGTGGCTGGAGATTGTGGCAGTCGGGGGGTGGGAGGGAAATAGTTTTTAAATAATATTTATTGTATATCCTGCCTTGTCTAGTGTAGGGATGGTGGTGGTGGGGCTGTTTTTATTGTGTAAAGCACTTTGTGTTACTTTTTTATGTATGAACAGTGCTATATAAATAAAGATTGATCGATTGATACGAGAACAAAAACACTGTGATGATGACAAATAGCAGATTATATAATGATATTAATTTTAAAATACAAAACTGAAATACAAGACATTTTTTACACTTGCCTCTGGTGAGAAAAAATAAGCCTGATGTATGACCATGTAAAAACAAGTTCTCACCCTTTAGAGATTATGTGCACCCTTGCTGCTAATTATCTAGTTCCGGCACTGTTTCAACCCCCCCCCCCCCCCCCCCCCCCCCCCCCCATATCAAAATAAAACATAGTATTTGCCATTTTTACAGCATGAAGCCAAATTAAAAGAACCATATCAAAACACAGAGAAACCACAAAATCTCAATCTTGACCACCTAGTGCATTATTCCCTGTAGTTGTGTTGTATGTTGTAGCAGTATACCATATAATGATTCACACTTCTTAGTATCAGAATTGATATCATGAGGCAATGCTTTCATGCGCTATGTGTGTGAGTGTGTGTCTGTGTATGTTTGTGTGTGCATAGGCATGGACCTAATTAGGATTCAGGCAGTTAATAGGCAGAGGCCTGTCAGCGTGTGATTGCCTGGGTCTGATGTGTACCAGACTCTTGGGGAGCATCAGCCCTCATATCTACACACACTTTAGTAGAAATCTGTCACTGACAGAAAGTGTCAGGGAGGGACTCACTTTTTCTTTAAGTTATTTGTCCCTTTTTTTTCTTCTCACACCTCCTGTATTTTCCTGTTACTTTCACACAAAAATGCTCATCCTACAAACTTTCCCTCTCTTATGCAAGCAGACACACACACATGCACACACAAAAAAAACCACACACACAACTTGTGACCCTACCTGCTGAGCCAATGTGTTGCTACTCTAATTAAAGGCAAATTTCCACTGGGGCTTAGCAACTTCGGTCATAACACCATCTGAGTGACAATAGAACTTATACAGTGTTGTAGCACCATCAGTATGCCATCCCCCAGAGAAACCTATGCTTATTAATAACATTCCTGTGACTGAGACGGAGGCGGGTATTGTTTGTTTCCCTATTAAGTGTTAATAAGTTCACATAAGTAATGTGTGTATGTGTCTATGCGCACATAAATCAGGGGCGACAAGTGAATGAATAAAGATAATTGTTTGTTTCAGCAGATGATATGTGATAATTACTGTGTGAGAAAGTCTTTGGTGTTTGGACTCTTCAGGGAGATTGCGATTGAAGGGCGCCTGCTCTGAAAAGCAGCAAAATAAATCCCCAACAAAATCAGAGGCACAAGCACCCCCAAAAGACACAGCCTAGTGTTCCCCCAAAAGAATGCTTATTTACCGCAGACGAATGAAGATAATCTGCTACGAAATTAAACATAATTTCGAGGAAGACACAAACACGAAAAAATAAGGGCAAGTTACCTACATTCTAAGTACAGTGGACAACAAATCCCTATTGTCAATTTATAGGATTGAGTCAATAATCAACGGTCAGTTGTGACCTGTAAGCTAAGAATCGCAGGCACAACCTTGCAGGACCTCACTGACCTGTATAAGGTCAGGACTTTGAGGAAGGCCCAGACAATACTGTCTAATTCTAAGTGTAGGACAAGCAGGCTTAAAAACTCTTTTGTACCAGCTGCCATTGACCTTTTAAATGACTCAATGTAATTATTTTGTCCCTTTATTGAAGCCCAGATATTATATATTAACTATTATCTTTATAGCCCCTTTTCTTGTGCCTATTTCTATTGCTTTTAATTTATTTATTTGTAACTATTTTGACATTATTCTTTATCTTACATCTGTTTTTATTAACTGTTGTTTTATCTGTTGTATCGTTGATGTCTGATGGTTACATTTTTTATTATTGTTGTTTTATGTTCTGCCGGCTGCACAACAATTTGCCCCTCTGGGATTAATAAAGTTACCCTTGATCCTTGAACAAGTTTAAACAAGTATAACATGTTGAAATGATTAGACTGCATACAGAATATTAGATTAGATTAGATTAGATGTGTCTAGCAGTGGAAGATGGTCAGCAGAGATCTGTATGTCTAACCATACAGGAATGAGATAACCTACATAAAAAAGATAAGACATAAAATGTAGACTTAGAAGCCAGTCGTGACCTGAATAGTTAACATTTTAGCGTGGACAGCTAAGGGGAATGACAAAAGTGCCCCAATAAGCAAAATCTGATGATACATATCATATATTATCATATGATATATACAGCAAGATGATAGACTAACAATGAAGGTATGTCACTGTGCTGTCAGATAGATGTGCTCAGCTGAACCACTAATATCTCAACAGCCTCAGACAATGACAGCAGAAAATTAAGACAGAGCATGACAGCAATGTACATGTGTAATCATTTTAAACACGTCTTCCCTCTCTTAACCGTGCTTCTTGACAAGAACAAGACCTAACCCATTTGTAACAGCAGCGTGGGCACTAACCACAATATTATTAACCCAGTGGTTTTCATAACACAGCTTCTGTAAATGGCAGCACATTTATTTAGAGGAAAAACTACCAAAGCTGGAGCATGAACACAAATATGTTCACAATTAAGAAGACAGGAAATGGTTCCAAGAAGACATAAAACATATCCCCACAACAAGAAGAAGAAAAACCCTCATAATTACTGCTCTCTACATGGCTTTATAATTTGCCATTTGACAAGTTTTGTTTTGTTTTGGTACAAGCCCGAATTAATTTTAACCAAGCGACCAGAATTAATTCATACGTGGGGGGTACATTAATGACAAGCGCTCATTCCAAGTAATTCCAGATGCTGTACATTTACTCTGATTACTCTGATTGATGATTAACAACACTCACTGTGTGAAACTGTCTCTACATAGACATTTAATGAAACATAGGATGTATAAGGTACGGAGCCCTGGAGGGGACATGGACAAAAAAAAAATTATTATGTTCGCATGTAGTAATAATTTTTTTTTTTGTCCATGTCCCCTCCAGGGCTCCGTAATAAGGTGTGGATACGACTAGAAGAAATGTGTTCTACTGTTTGATTTTCGCCCATCTCATCAGAATGATGTGTTTGACTGTGACAAATCACCATGGATACAATTTGTACAACAATACTTGTAAACTAACTCTTCTTAATCACTATTAATTAATCAATAGCATTCAGCTCAATCAAAGGAAAAACACAAAGTTTCACCTGGTGGTTCAGATGGTCAGAGGAGAAGCTGTTCGATTGTCATGTGAAGCTCTGGACCGTTGGTGTCCTTACACTACCATTCACGGTACAGTATGGTACAGTATGGTATGGCTGCTCCACATTTTACACTGTGGGATTCCTCCTCTGTGGCGTCAAACTGGAAAGCTTTTCCACAGAGCTGCACTGAGAGATTTATCTGGTAGGGAGAAAAAAGAAAAAAGGGAGAGGAGAATAGCAAAGAGCCAGAGAAGTGAAGTGTCCATTATGGATACCAGCTGTGCACCCGTATGCAGTCGAAGTGATTTATTTTGTGGAGGAATTATAATACAATAATGGGGCAAAAAAGACTCTGTGGTATCATTTGACAACCGAGACAGAGTGACAGCAGACTGAACAGCTGTGTACAAAATTGAGATCAAGAGGTAGTTAAGATATCTACTGCCTTTCTATAACAAAATAATATGTGCTTTGCCTTCACCAAAACGCCCATAAACACCATTGGGTCTCACAATGCTGAACACCTCACACACGGTGCACTGAAACAGACATGTTTGACATATACATGTCATTCCTGTCACTCCCATCCTTTACTCCCCCCCTCAATCATTCAACAACACACAGGTGATTGGGTTTCACCTATATCAGTCTGGCTGTATGGATCTATGATTTGCTCTGAGTGGGCATTCAGCCTTGGCAACAGCTGTGTTAACCTCCTTCACCGAATGCCGACGGTTCATCCTCTCTCTCCATCCGCCTTGGAACGGCCACTCAGAAGAGGTGGCTGTAATCACTTTGGAACCTTCAACTCATGGCCAGATGAAGCTGCAGGGTGCCACACGCTGTGTGTGTGTGTGTGTGTGTGTGTGTGTGTGTGTGTGTGTGTGTGTGTGTGTGTGTGTGTGTGTGCGTGTGTGTGTGTGTGTGTGTGCGCTGGAGCAAGCAGAGCTAATGCATCCCCATCATTCAGTTAGGGAGAGCTAATTTTGCTATCCCACTTTTTCTTTTAGACTATTCTTTGAATGCTTAGGCTTGTAGTTTATTTCTCATAAATTCACATATATCTAATAGCACAACAACATACTTAAATTCGCCTATATTCTTGCTGCTGTCTTTTTAAATATGATTTTCACCTTACCTGTAAGTACGTTCACGCTGCTGTTATGTGCAGCCCTCCACATCCCCATCACCAGCAAGTCTTTCCAGATTCACCAGCTCCATCATTTCATCAGTCTATCGTCTCTGCAGAATCATCAGCCACCACCACCACCAGTGTCTTGCTGCTGGTCAGGACAGATTTCCCTCAATCACAAAATCTCTATGTAGAGTCTAAGCATGACAGACTTTATGACAAGATTTAACAATCACATAGATTCTGCTGTAATAAAAAAAAATATCTTAACATTACTTACTGGTCTCTCCTAATTGAAATTAACTTATAATCATACAATCCCTGCAATCAGGTGATTATATTCAAGCAGACTATACCAATGATATTTTAGCAACAAGTCATACGTAACATATTTTTGGCCTTGGCTGCCAGTCACAATCTGCCATCCTAAACTGGAGTATCGACGAAGGTGAGAATCATTACCTTAACTGTGATCATGAACTAATAACAAAACATAAGCAATGATAGGCCACCATATATTGAATGAATCTATTTTGCTCAGTGACTCCAGCCAAACTTTAAATGAGTTAAAAGCAGGATTGTACTGTCACAGAAATGCTAAACCTGTTCATGTGACTGAAACTAAGAGTTGGCTCTTCTAGGTGTAATGTGGCTACTATTATTTTTGCATTAGCTTTGCTGATTTCATTATTTGGGTTGAAGTAGAGGGTAAGCACACAAATGCAGTTTACTTACCTTTTTCAAATGCAACAAGCGTCGCACGGACCGCAATTAGAACCGCAGCCACCACTGATAATATGCAAGACCTGGTCATGAAAAATAACGTTCTGATGATAGGCAGATGGAATGCATATGCATAAAATAATCTATGTTTAATTTACCTGCAGCGATCCCCCAGCAGCGGAAACAAAACAAGACACTGTCTGCATTCCACATGAGGCACAGCAGCTTAATTTCATTCATTATTTAAATCTCATGACACGCTGACAGGATGGGTCAGGATGTTATGCTAATATTTCAATATGTTAATGTTGTGTATTGTTCCACACATCCAAAAGGTGACACACTGGGTTGCACAATGAAATGTTTGAAAGTAAAGCAGCCTTCCTCCTGATAAATACTGTTTCATCATAGCTGTCTAAAAACAAGAAGAAGAAAGAAACAGAATTAAAGGTTATTTAGTTTCATCTGGAGAGTTTCATCTGTCCTTACAACTTTAGAACCAGTGTTGCATTTGCTGCAGGGACATTACTATGTGCATGGAAATGTTTAAAATGACTGAAAGCAGCATCTATATTCATTAAAGCTCTCATACATCAATATAACACACAAGAAATTACCTGTGAAAGAAGAGAGCCAACAAAGATATGCCTTGTGTTTCATCAGTGTGGAACTGCATGGCTCATGATTGAGGCTATTTATAGTCCCTTTAACACTAATTCGTCACATGTAGGCTACCTACAAACAGCATCATGGTAACATCAATCATCATCATTAAAGGTCAGACGGATGCTAAATCTATAGAATGAATTAGGAAAAGTGGTTTGCAATTCAGGATTAATTGATAAGATCATTAACAGGAAAGTCATGTCTCCAGTGTAAATAAAAATAATGATAAAACTCATTACTAATAAATAATTTTGAATTTTATTAATGTGCCTCTGAGTGACATTTTATTGAACGCTTGACTGCAAACACAACAAGAGCGCTCAGAGAGTGCAAACCTCTGCCACGGCCCAACAATCCACAACATAATCGTTTTTCCAGCAGTACCAGTCTCATCAGTCTCTGGTACAGTCTAATTATTAAACACCCTAAAATATCTGCATCTCTATCTATAATAGAAATAACACCAAAGACAAAAATTGTTGGGGCTTAAGAAATATTTTAACAGCAGAGCAAGGGTGATCATTTTGCTTCCTCTGTCCATAACACATACACACGATATTTCAAGCATACTTCTCTGTTTGAGCTAAAGAAATTCCTTTATTCAAGTAACTCTGGAATTTATTCCCATGTAGTAAAATATAGCCTTTTGGCCATGGTTATCGTAAATATGATAAATACGAATGTTAAAAAGAATCCTTTAATTAATTAATTATTTATTTATTTTTAAAAAGAGAAAAAAAATTCAAAAATAAGAAATAAAAGAGAGAAGAATCCTTTAAAAAAGCTCCCAGATCCACATCCTGATCCAGATCATCAGCAAAATTCAATCCCCTCTAGGATATGCTATAGGGTCCATCTTCCAACCCTTTCAGTGAGTTTAATGATAATACATAAAATAATTTTGTGTAATTATTCTAACAGACAAACTGACACAGGTGAAAATATAACCTACTTGGTGAAGGTAATAAATAAGACACCAGTCAGCTAAGTTTTGACTGAAAGATAAAATGAGCATGAGTGATGCTGACCTAGAAATTAATATTCAGTCCCTGTTTCAATAAAGGACCTACTGACCTTTTGTTAGGGATTTGGACTTCATTCAGCGGAAATAGCCCTACTGGTATAAGGTAAGAATATGTGATTTTGGCCTAGATTTAACTAAGAATTGAAAAAGTAAAGCACATAAAAAAGAAAGTTAAATAAGTGAGATTTTGTCTGCATTTATATCCAGTGGGAATGGAAGCCCTGAGGCAAATCAGAAAAAGAGGATACAGAGCAAAGCATGTCACAGTGTGTATAGTCAGTCAGGGGGGAAAAAATACACGGATCCACTCTGAAAAAATCATCTCGGTGCATATGTGGGGAACCTAGAGTTCAATGTCTCTTGTATGAAATCAGTTCTGCAGACTTCCGATTATTTTCTGTCTCTGTCTGTTTGTGTCACAGACCTCCAGGGACAGCAAAGGGCTTGCAGCGAAGCATGTTGAAGTGAAGGATAATGTGATAGAATGAGTGAACCAGTTCAAACACAGATTCTACAAAGAAAAGACAACTTTCCTCTTAATCTTGGGTCCTACAGTATACAAGAAGGATGTATATGTCCTTCAGTTTTTCTGTTGTGATCAGTTTTTCTGGGCTCGTGCAGGTCCTGCACACACTATCCAGGTTCCGAACACCAGAAGTGTTTGAGGATTCTGGCAGTGAAAGGTGTCTCCATGGTAGTGTGGTGTTGAATGTGCCAAAACCATTCATTCAAATGGAGGCTTTCTCTGCGCTGAGAGACGACGCCACAGAGCACAGAGTTAACAAAAGGTGTATGCCTAGAAATGAATGCATGACCTTCTCGGTTTAAGTTTTTGATATCCTTTATCCTAAATCAGCACAGTGGCCAGAGCTGGCTAAGCCCAGAGGTTGTCAGCCAAAACCTTGAGAAGAGAGAATAAAGGAGTAAAGGATTATCTGCAGGAACACAGAGGCAGAGATACAGGAGAGAGACTATGAAGGACTGCAGAAGGGAGCTTCTCTGCGCTCATAGATGCTGCTCTTTACACCTTAAAGCAAAGGCTTTCACATGCAAAGACCATTCTGACCCATTGGAGATGTGGAAAAAACACAATAGAGAGGAATGGGATGTGAAGAGCTGCTGAACTGATTGTCATTGTCCCTTTTAACAAAGACAGTAAAGATGTATTTTTCAGACAAAGGTAGGAACTGAAGAACGGATACTGTTGACGAAGAAGAATCTTATTGAAACGTGCATCCAAGCCATATATATATATATATATATATATATATATATATATATATATATATATATATATATATATATATATATATATGCACACTTATGCAAATAATCAACTGAAAAGGCAAAGTGTCATCTATGTATAATATAAATACAGTTTACAAGTTCAGTGTACTGCAGCTACAGCGTACACAAAAAGAAACCCATAAAAGCATGAGGTGATGGGGATTTATTACAGCTTATATGTTGTGACATTGTTCTTGTTGTTTGCCCATCGTCACGTTGTACAATTTTACATTCAGTATTGACATTTGTTACAGGTGTTTTTAATGAAGAAAATGCTAATTCAGAGCAGCCAGCTGTCCAGCTTTGTACTGAGGCAGAGGGACTACAGGGAATATAGTGTACAAATAAATAGCCTGAGGATTGAATACATAAACTCGCTCAATGAGGACTTGTGTTCATATCACCTGCAATGAAATTCATTAATGTTTGCAACAATTACAGGGATTCTATGCCTGAGGCATTTATAAGACAGGGTCACCGTCAATGTTGAATGAATGAAAACTAACCGTTGTGAATAGCCCACGGCTGATTTTTAGGTGTCAGCAAGAAGGAGCATAAATCACCAAAACGTGATGTTGATACCAACGTCAGTGATTTTCTGCTTAAATACAACTTTAATAAAAATAACTTGTTGTTATATCTTCTAAATATCCCATAGCTTCACGTTGTGTTCTAATTCCATTTGCCTGAATCTGCGGCGCCTGAACCTAAAAACCTAAACCACCAATTGGAAGCTGTGGACTCCATCAGACACTCCTCCTGGCTTTTATTGGTGGTTTAGATTCATGCATGGTGTATTCTTGCAAGTGGCATTAGGAGCACTAAAAAAAGTGAACTTAATTTACAATTAAACCTATTAAACCCATCTAACACCACATTTTGCAAGATATACTTTTTATGATGAATGAAATGCTACAACCTGGCTGACATACGTAAAACACAGGTTCAGGTCCAACCCTACACGCTGATGTTTGATCAATACAAACAAATGATCTGTGCTAACAAGGGATTTCACTCTGTAAACATTTCACTTTACTGTTTTTCACTTGTTGGTTCAGTGTAGATGATATTTGACTTAGTGTCTTCCTTTATTGCTTACCAGCAGTGTGGCTTCTTCACTGTCTGTGTTGTGATCTGGCCACTTCAGTGTGTGAAGTGATGAGCATTCAAGGTTGAGACATCAGACGGGAAGCATTGGATGCATGTTGAAAGACACCGACTCCCATCCTTTTGAAAAAAGAGCCTCTTCCTCTAATCAGCCCTCACTGGGCAGAGGGAAGCTCTCCACCGTCTTTCATCATCCTCTCTCTCTTTCTCTCTCCTCACAGCGAGATATGGAGGAGGTCTTGTGATTGTCTGTGTATCTGTATGTCAACAGGATAACCCCAAAAGTTTTGAAAAGATTTCAATTACATTTCATGGAGAGATCAATAGATTTTGAGGTAGGATAATAGTAGGATTTGTAAGTTCACTTGGCGGAGGTTGAAGACACACAGACCATTTTTCCTCATTTAAAGCAATCGTTCTCTGCTTTAAACAACATAAAAGAGGCAATAAGTTCACGAGTCTTAAATCCCTGCCATCAAATCTCTCAGGTGACTCAACCGGAGTGTACAACGTTTTACACATTCAGTAATTTGTGTCGTTACACGTGGTTGGCCCAGTAGACCTGGTCTTAAAGAACACATTAAAATGTTGTCACTGAAATGATGTTGAAAAGAAGTTGAATGTAATTAAGACTTTTCAATGAAACTTTGTCTGGTGTCAAGGTAAACATCTTTTCAGCTGCAGATGATGTGATCAGAGGTTTTTAAGAACTCTCTTTTGCTCTCTCCCTCGTTCTTTACCTCATTACTGCAGCTCTCTGATGGGCTCCTTATCAGCTGTAGCAGGGCTCACCTACGCCTTGCTGAAAGAGGTTGGTGGGAAGGTGTGTGGGTGTGTGTGTGTGTGGGGGGGGGGAGGGAGGGGGGAGGTGTAGAGATGTACAGATGGGTGAAAGGATGCAGGAACGGTTGGAAAGAGGAGTGGAGAGAACAGAGTGATAGTTTAGAACGAAACACGGTTAGAAAACAGTGAAGAGTCACAGTCGGGAGGGTGAGAGAACAAATATGGAGGAAATGCATGCAAATAAGCACGAACACAAACCTCTCCTATGTGTTATCTATGGCTTAGTTTGTAACACAGCCCATCTGGTTATTTAATACTGAAAGAAAGAAAGAAAGAAAGACAGGGCTTTTCCCTCCCCCTCTCACCCGCTCACCTGGGGCATCTCTCATTGATTTGCTGCTCTTATTGAGCGGCTCTTTTATTTACACACAACTTTATTTATTCAGGCTCACGTCGGCACTCAGTAGGAGTCAGCCAATTACCTATGAATTATTGACGAGGACACTGTCGACCTCTGATGTCTCCCATCTCCAACGCTCCTCCTCCTCTTCTCCCTGTCTATCCATCTTCTCCCCCTCCTCCCATCGCCTCCTCTCCTACTTTTTCTTTCCCGTGCCTTCCATTTCTTTCTTTTTCTATACCTATTCCGCTTTCTTATTTTAAAATTGCTTATCACCTCCTTTATTTTGGTCTTGATCTGCCTCTTTTGGTAGGTGTGGAGGTATAACAAAGCTGAATACACAAACACACAGAGAAAGAAAGAGAGTAAGAGAGAGAGAGAGAGAGAGAGAGAGAGAGAGAGTGACAAGGGAGGAGGGACTATGGGAAGAGACAATAATAAAAAGGAAAAGCACTCTTGGGAAAACTACGAGTTGTGGCTGAGCTGTAACACGTGCTGCTCCCTCAGTTTCTCTTTTCTTTTTTTTCAGTACTTAAGATTAGTTGAGTTGAAACTTGTACAGTACTTGAAAGTACTGTGGCTATGTTCACACTGCAGGAAGAATGTGGTCCATGTCAGCTTTTTTTGCTCATATGTGACTTTTTCTTGGCAGTGTGAACAACACAAACCACATGGAATCTGCTCTTTTCCAATTCCAATTTGGACCACTTCAATATGTGGTCCTATGCGACCTCAGTTTGAACCGTCAGATCAGAATTCATGCGATTTTGACGTCATCTTACATCGACTAACTGCAATTACTGTTAATTATTAGGGCTACTGCAATGTTTTTAATACTGGAAAACATTGAAAACATCGCAGTATTGCAGCATAACCTTGAGCCGAAGGCTGCCTCTAGTTGACAAATGAAAAATTTATAGATGATAGATTATGTCATACAGGCTTACCAGAACTGATGATCGACCTCCTGCAGAAGGACCGAATGCCATCCTTTGCGATTAAAGTAATCAGTGTGATTTTCTTTAGGGGCAATGACAGGAATATGACTCCCATCGATCGCAATGAGGGGAAACCCCACCTTGTTCGGAAGCTATGCAGGACCTCCTGAAGTTCATCTCCTGTGGGCAATTGAATGTAAATAGGCATAAGGACATGGAGCACGGCCTTGCAAAATTCCCGGGCAATCGAAAAAACGGAGGACTTTGCAATGCCAAACAAGTTAGTGCGGTAACTCGCACCTGTTGTCAGCCAATACAACCCAATACCACCCAACTGAGCAGAATATGACGCTGTGCTGCATGTGACTTCTTTGTTGTTGTTCTTTTGCACATTTGGATCAGTTCAGGGCAGTGAGCTGTGAGTCTGATATAGGCCACATTTTAAAAGTAATGAGAACAGCTACACAAAAAAAAAAAAAAATCCAATCTGAGAAATCGACTCTCTGGAAATACACGCTCATTCAAGGATTCGTCAACAACAGTCGTCCGCCATCCTCTCCTCATGCACTAAAGGTAATGAACTCCCTTTTATAAACCATAGTGTAGTCTCTGAGCCTGCTTTTGGGTACAAATATAAAACACAACCTTAACAACATGCGAGGCAAACAGGGAACAGGCACAGTCCCCCTTGATGTGAAAAGCCCGACGGGGATCTGGCCATACGACTAAACATGGATGCTGGATCCATCCTCCTCCACTTCAAAATGATGGCGGCTACATGAAACAGTTGTTACAAGAAAAGTGAAAAAGCACTACAAAGTCATAAAGTGTTTGTCTTCATGTACAGAGAAGGCAAATCACACACATACAGTACACACATGCAAGCACACAATCTGGGGCTGATGGAGAAATTGTGCCGAAGGAAAAACCAGGGGAGGTAATTAGAAACAGTAGAAGCTACAAACAACAATGTGCAGGACTGTTGTTGTGTGAAAAGTTTGGTGGGCAAAGTGGACCTCTGATAATTCTTAGAAGCATAATGGTTCTAGAGCTCCTTCATCTGGACCCACACTAAAAATTTATAGGGTCTGCCCAAGGCCCATCATCGCCATCAGTTTCATGGAAATCCATGTAGCAGTTTTTGCACAATCCTGCTGACAAACCAACAAACAAAAGGACATGGATGAAAGCATAACCCCCTGGATGGAGGTAAAAATGACACACAAATGAAGGACAAAAGAAACAGAATGAAGGGAGGAAACAATGAGTCTGGATTTGGTTAAAAGCTGACTCATGTCCAGGCTACCATGACCACACATCCAACTTGTTTGTGTTGTGGCGAGAAAAACACACAGGAGTCTCTGGAACTTCAAGTCATGTGGGTTCCCAATTTATTCTCAGCTCATGCAAGATACACAGCCATAAACTGGAACCCCAATCTCTGGTCCCAACAGTTTATATATCCTTCTAATGTCAGCTTGGGCGTGTGTTATTCACATCTGCGTTTTGTCTCATACTTAGGTCAAGCTGACCTTCCAGACAGTTGTTATGTTCGCACATCCTTCATATCTTGAGTGCATGGGTTCCTGTTTATTTGCCCTTTCTAAGCTCAGTATGTCCTGATAGATTGATAGATTGGTAGATTGGGACCCTCCCGCATGATTCACACATACAGAACAACATGACTATATAAGGTCATGCAGTGTTTCATAACAGAGGTTCACACAAGAGTTATATTGTACTAAAAGATATATTGAATTCCACCACATATTTCACCAATCTTCCTGTGAGTTAAATTCATTACCGTCATTGGCTCAGCAATTATAAAGCTGCGTGCATCAATCTGCCCCTGTACTGATTTATTTATACAGCATATACACATATATTATGCTTGGATGTGGTTCTGATTCAAATTCCTTTACAGCTAACAGACCAAACAGGACTGATAATAAGCTCATTAATGCTGCTTTGTAGATACAGTCGCCCACACAAACACAAATATGCACGCGCAGTGCATTTACTCCAGTACTGTACTTAAGCATCATTTTCAGGTGCTCGAGTTTTGAATTAGTAATCCTTCATGATTTGTCGATATGAAAATGGCTGTCAGTTAAATTATTCAATACATTTATAAACATGTGCACACACACACAGTGCAAATGCAACTAAAGGGAGATGAGCCTCCAGTGAAGGCGGCTTGATTAGGCGTCACCCTCACTGATCAGTTCATTTTCTCTATGGATGTTTCCCACTGTGATTTCTGTGGCATGCAAAATATTCCTCTACACATATTTATAAGGAGTGATCGTGATGAAATTGATCACTAACCCTGGCTGCTACTGGATATTCTTTTCAATGTGCAAAGAAATTTATTCTTATCGTATTACTGACATTTAGATTCACTCATGACATGTTTGTTCCTTTTGCTTACAGAGTGTTTGGTTTGCATCTTTCTGTTAAACTGAGTTGAAGAAACTCTGCTGGAATTGTAGCCTGAAGGCATTCTGGATGAATGTTTAGGCTCACGGTGTGAGGCCTATCGTCTTCCTTCGGAGGCAAGTAAAGAGGTTTGCTGATGGGACATCTACAAAAGCAGGAAATGCAGCTGTTGGAAAATTCCACCACCCATCTAAGGCAGCCATGTGTAAAATTTGAAAGTCACCCTGAGAGCAGATGAAGACGTTCAGAGAGAGATTGAAAGCTCAGAGTTTATAGGCTCAAATTAATATGACAGTTGTAATAAAACTATGGTTCAATTCCATACCAAAACTGAGATCATAAACCTTGCCTTCTATAATTTATGTTCATATTCAGTATGGTAATTTGTGTCCTTTGCCAAGTAGGAAGTAGTGTGAGGATATACAGTCAATGGCTCATACAATGCAGATAAAGGACAGGAAGTTGCATCGACAGAGAAAGAATTCCTCAGTAATGAAAGGCAATAATGGCATTACTCATTTAATTATTGCGATAATTCGAGCTCAACATTAAAGATAGTTTGTCTCCATTCTTTGCAAGATCATGTGACGAAACAGCTGCAGCAGCCAAGGAATAGTCTGACAAGCATAACACCACCTGCTCCATCTTCACGGAGCAGGAGATGAACTGATGTGTTAATTGTCTAATCTATTTTTAATATCGAGTATATTTCCCAAAATTTTGATCCCTAAGCTTAATCATGCTTCTTAAGTCGTGAAGTGATTCTAGAAGAATTAACAAAAAAAAAAAAAAAAAAAATAGAAAAACCGACATCTTCACATAAAAATGTAATTCAGGCATTGTCGTGATTCCCTTAAAACATATTGATCTCATGCAATATGTGCTTAAAATCTATGTGAATAACTTATGACATCACCACACTTGTAGATTTGATATGAAAACTGTCCCATGCTGCTTGCTCTGTGCATTCTCTCCATGAAGCGTCATTGAGCATTTTATGATCATTGTAAACAGTTCACTCAAGACAGTGGATGAATCACGGAGATGAAAAGTCTTTGTTGCAATTTGAATTTCCTCTGGGGTTAAATTGAAAACATAGTGAGCTGGTAAATGGAGCTACATTTTCCCCCAAGGCTAGTGCAGACCAATTAGGATGTGATCGATCTACACTCAAATTTGCGATTTGCGACTCATTATTCGTTGTGTTCCGCTTTAAACACTGGGATTCAGATGGAGAGCAACTCTGTTTCTCTAACATACACAGGTCATCATTTAATAGTGAAAGAGATGTGATACAGATGGCTTTCACCACAGTTGTTCATATAATCTGCCTAAAGAAAACACCCTATCAAAGATAAACTTTCTATGTCAAACACAGAAAAGAAAGAATCTTTTCAAAACTAATTAGACTCCTCCTGATGATAATTAGATTTTAAAATATAATGAATCATAACAAGTGCCTGTAAGTAACCTTTTCATGGCAATAAAAGTTGTTTTGTTTATTTTTTATTGCTCTTAAAATTTGGCAGGAAGAGCAGACTCCGGTGATAATTCTCTGTCGTTGTGACACCTTTCATGGCAGTTGATCCATTTTTATTATAACACTATTGATTATAACTTCAAGGCCTACAAAATGAACCCACATTACATTCCGTTCGTTAACTTCTCTTCTTAAATCGTATTCTTAAATTAAAAATCAAGCTTTTAACAATAGCTAAAACACAATTGATTTGTTTTTCTTCTTCTGGACTTCTGGTTGGCTTAAATGTACACAGAGCAAAGTGGAAACAAGGCATAATACCTAGATTCTTAGATTTACTGGTGATTCCCTGTGTTTCCCAGAATGCCTCTGCACAGGCTCCAGAATAATGGATGGAAATTCTTTGCACTTAGCTGCAGTTGGAGTAGTTGTATTCATGACCAGTCATAACAGCATGTTACTGGACATTACTGCATGTTTTCCATCTTAAGAACTTTAAAAAGAAAAACAGTGAAAAACATCCGTGCAAAACTGGATGATTTGAAATCAGATTTCTTTTCCTCTTCCTTTTGTCATTTTCTGCCTCACTTCTTATCGACAGCTTCGACCAGTGCTGGCTGCCCACTCCCTGTGAAAAAGAACGCTTCCGCCTACAGCTGGATGGATCGACCAAAGATGAATGTGAATGGTGGGAGGATTGCAAGCGAAGAGAGAAGGAGCAAGGAGAGAAAAAAACACTCCACACTAAACAGAGAGGAACACAGTGAAGACAACATGCAACATAAAGACCACCTTAACACTTTTAATTTCCATATGTTTTTATTTCACGGTTTGCATTTCCATCGTAAAGAGTACCCTTAAAAATCCAGGTGCGTGATCGAAAGGTTTATTTATTTAAAAATAATCTTGTAACCTTGATCTTTGCCCTCTGTGCTCCTCTTGCCTCCTTCTCTGCAGCTGGAGATGATTGCATTGACCGATGTTGCCTCAGACTTGGGGTTCAGTCTGATAAATACCCCTGCTCATCATTGGAAGAGGGGAGAGAAAAATATAACCTGGTTGTCCATCATCCTTTGTCCAAGAGCAGAGAGGAGATTGGATATTGACCCGAGGTTGCCTTCTCCAAGTCAAGATATTTGAAGTCTCTGTCATGGAATGACACACACCGAGTTTGGCTGCTGTAACATGCTTCTTCAAGAATATATTTTCCAACTTACACTCACTATTTTTGCCGGGAGACCATTCCAAAAATGAAATGCTGCCTTTAATATCACCAGTCAACATCTTGTGGAAACTAATATCCTGCAATCGGAGGGTTAATGGAAAAGTTTGTTGGTAACAAAGGCCTTGTCCCCTGATTGTACTGACATCATTGGAGCCCTACCCTAGAACGTCTGCTTTTCATCACCAGTAGGTTACAGTATAACAACAGTTATAACAGCTACAGTGAGATTATTCAGGCCTACGTTCAAATCCATGCGTGTTCCTCATCATCCAGCATTTATCTGTGTCTACATCTCCTGCGTCTGTCCTTCACACATCCCACCATTATAGACAGTCTCTGCACAGCGCCACCTGGCCGTGGAGAAAGTCTCTGCAGGGGCAAAGACGCCTGTATTTGAGGGAGTGACCTGCACAGCTGAAGAGGAGAGGTTCCCGCTGGAGTCCACACTCCCGCCGCAATACAGAGAAGGCTGGAAGGATGTGGTTGATCTCTGAGTCTACCACCTCACACTGCACCTTCAACCTGAGGGGTGAACAGAGGAGCAGAGATCAGCATACTGCCTGAAATAGCAGGTTCACTGGGTTTTTAAAAAAATTAAATAAAACAGAGCAGAATTTTTGTCTTTCTGAATTAAGGAAGTGAGATTCAAACATCAGCAGGGTCTCTAGTGTCCGAGAAAAAAAACATCGGCATCTTAAACTCAAGTTTCTGATGTAACTTCCTGGTGAGATTCAGCTTCACCTGCCTTCAGCGTTCATAATACAGTATAAGAGAAGTTTTCCTGCAGGGCAGTGCAGAGAGGTGAGAATGAAGTCTAAACACCAGGAGCCTTTTAGAAACAGCTGCAGTTTTTCTTTGAGGGAATCTTGATTTTTATTTAATGTATGCTTGTGTCTCTACAATTCTATTTAGAGAGAAGAACCTACCACCAAAGTTTGATTGACGGATACTAATTTTGTACTTATTCAGCTATTTGCCTGGTATGGCTCATGCAACTCTGACAGACAGTAAATCCAGGCTGACTCACCCGTGCAGAGCCTCCTTGGTGTTGATAAAGCGAAAGTGGGCAGGCTCACAGATGAAACCAGCTGAATGGCATGCCTCTACACAGGACTGGCCCTCTTGAGATACCAGCAGCCTGAGGGAGCTGAGAGGAGGCCAGGCAGAAGGAGCAGTCACAACACTGGACGCCCAGCCAAGAGCTGTGGAATTGGGAAGGGGCACAAACAGAGGACCTGTGATCCTGCTGCCACCGGCAGACCTCTGTGTGGAGAAGTTGGCTGGGATGAAGGGAGACTCCGGAGCACAGAAGTCCTGGAGGTGAGAGATATGGTGGCGCTAGTTTGTGCAATCATATTATTGTGGTTGAAGAATGTGTCTTTTATTACTTCTATAGGCAATATAGAACATTTTCACATTTCTTTAGAAAGAGCAGTTCGCAAAGGATCTAAGATAATAGGCTGTGAACTTCCCTCTTCCTCTTCCATGTATGCCACACGTATCAAATGCAAGGTGCAGAGGGTGATTGTCGACCTTTATCACCCTGCTAGCTCCATCCTCAAACTCCCCCCCCCCCGGGAGGAGATTTCAGAGTCTTAAGTGCAGGACGTCACGCTTCAGGAGCAGCATATACCCTGAGGCCGGTCGATACTTGAACTCGGATGGACAAAAACTTTCAAACAAGGCAACTATAACACTTTACAACAAAAGTAGCACTTGGCAGTTTTGTCTGTCTGTCTGTCTATTTATCTATCTATCTGTCTATCTAAATCATGACTCTGCAGTATCAGTCAATTTCTTTTCTTCTTCATATTGTTCAGCCCTACTCCGCAGTCTGACATCTTGTGTGGGATTATGAAAAAAAAAATCAAAGTCCTCCATCATCATCATACCCACACTTCTGCTCTTCCTCTTTCTCTTTCTCTTTGCTCATTCGTCCTCATTAGAGTAAGTAGAGCCTGAGGGCAGATATGTCATTTGCAATGAGAGTTAGGATGATTAATCATACGACTACATACATGGAGTACAGACACACACACACACACACACACATAGACGCACTATGGTCTGCATGTTGAATACACTCAATGATGAAATATTGAGCAGTGTGGGGAGTTTGATTGGTGAAGAGAATGTACACATTGCATGAGAGAGAGAGAGGGAGGGAGGGCGAGCGATTGGAAGAGAGAATGTCTGCCTGTGTTTTGCCCAGTGATCTGTGTACTTCTGTCTCCACGTGGACTGGACCTCACCTGATGCTGTATGTAGGAATGGACCCTCTCCAGCATCCCTTCACAGGTGTACTCATAAGGCAGATACGGCTCAACCTGAAAAACAGGAACACACAAACACAGTCCCCATATTATCTTGCACAAATTAAAGTGCACTTTTCTTTGGCTGTCACGTCATTGTTCGCACTAATTGCAATAAATCATTTCTTTCCCCTGTTAATTTCAATAGATAAATGTTTTTATTGTCGTATTTCTGCGAGGCCTAATTACAGTATGTCCCTGCTTGGAAACTCATTAGGCTTTATTTGCATACCAATCGAGGATCCACTGCAGTGATGTGCCGATTTTATAACTAAAGCATACTTTAAATTGGCAATATTAGAGATGAGCTGGAAACACTAGACAGATATATTAGTTTGTGTTTTTCCCTAATACCAACATTTTAAATACACATTAGCAAACCGTCTGATACAAAATGTGATTAGTGTAAAATGTCTTTAATTGCAATGTCATGATTCCTATGAATGAAATTAGCTGGTTTTGAAAACTGATTTACTTTGTTGATATCCTAATTGGAAATCAACCACACTCTGTAAAAACGTTAAATAAAGATTCATTATTGACTTAAAATACAGAGTTGAAAAAGTGGAACAAAAAGATTTCTCTCCTTGTTTAACTGCTAACGTTGGACTTCAGAGAGATTGAAGTCTTGTCCTTAGACTCTGCCCGCCTTTGTAAATTATGCCAGATACACTAAATTGCATTTCCAATCTGAAATTGAAGCAGCATAATGCTCAACCATGTGTGAAATCAGACTTGGCCCATTTCAAGTGAAAACCACTGAGAAGCAAGTATGCAGGGATGATGCAATTTGAAAAGTTATGCACGTTGCAAATCTGATCAAGGCCTTATGTTAATCAACTTTGTAAGCTGGAGCAGAAAAGTAAACATGAGGACACACAAGCCTCCTGCAATAACAGCCTCTATGTAGCAGAGTTCTTCTGATTCTCTGGGTCCTGTCTCTCATTTTGCTTTACTTTCATTGCCAAGCAAGATGACTTTTAGTGAGCTCTCAGTTACAGGGGCGATTTAAAAAAACAAAACATTTTAAAATAAATGCAGTTGACAAAGTTTAAGCCACAACACAAAAATATTGGACTTTTCAAAAAAATAAAAAATAAATAGTAAACTTGTTTCACATGTGGTTTGGCAATAGAAGCCTCGGAAAATATCAGTTCAACAACAGGGAATACTACAGAGAATACTGAACCATAGGATTATGCAAATGAAAGGTCAGAAGGATGGAGGGAGAGAGATCAGAGGACAGAAACTGAAAAATAAAGAGACAGGAAGGAAGCACAGGGGAAGGAAAGGGGAAGACAGAAAGAAAGAAAGACAGAAAGAAAGAATTTATTGGAACGAGAGGATTTGTCAGCCAGCCAGAGATTGCTTTGTCATGCATGACTAAACACACACACACATTGAAGTTAATGTGCTTTAATAAGTGGCTAAGGCTCTGTGTGCTGATATGTCTGATCTCTGCAGTTCCAGCATCTCTCCAGTTGTTGTTATATATTGTGTTTGGGTAGATGCAAGAGAAGAATTTTATCTGACTCTCTCCCTCTCACTGTGTGTGTGTGTGTGTGTGTGTGTGTGTGTGTGTGTGTGTGTGTGTTTGCTGGTGAACCGTGTCTCCAGTGTAGGGTGAAGGGGTCCATCAGCTCTCTCTCACTGATTAGACTGTGCAGACGGAGACAGAGCAGTCAGCCAGTGCTGCTGAACTGCAGCTCGTCTGACAACAGAGGGAAGATGCAGACCGCAGACACACAGATACAGATGCACACGCTACAGACGTCACCTTTCCTCTAATCTCAAGGCACATGACTTTCTAATCTGCTAAAAGCTCAAACTTTTACCTGACGTTTGAATGATCAGACAGCTGTCTGTCCCTCTACCACATGCTAATCCAATATGTCATTAGCTAAAGGGCTGAAATGGACAGATATATAAAGATGACATTTACTAACACCATCATGTACAATGATGCAATAATAAGTTCTCTACACAGTTAAAGCGATGCACAGAGTGGTGATCCTCATTTCCTTCAGTATCTTTAATGCACTGATGCACCTGCAATCTTAACTTTTGTGAACAATATATTACTTGAGATAGAAAAAAGTTCTGCTTTTATTTTATAGCACTGATTTCGCCTGTTTGGCACATTAATTTTCCTTTTAATGAAAACACAACATTTTCCTAACCATGCAGAGATGAAGCAGATACGGGTCTATACTCCCTCTTTATCTCTCTGTTTCTCCCCCATTGTTTTGCTTTCCAAAAAGATTTAATCTTCTTTGTTGACTCTTTAATTAACCTCTCTCCCACTCTTGATGAGTTGTGGCATTTATACATATATTTTCAATCAGCCCACATTTCCTGCTTGGAAAAGTTCAGCCCTCGGCGATGCTCCTCTGTGCGACTCCACTCTAGATAAAGCTGTTGTATCAAAGTTAATAGAAACCCTTTATCTCACAGCTCACAGCTGCAAACAAGAGGCCCAGAACTTTTTTGAGACTTCATCACAACTCTTTGAAGGCTGGCAAAACAAACATTAGAGAACAGAACAAGGACATCTATTGATCTTACTTCACTGAGTTCCAGGGAATTATTATCACAACTCTGATGCTGCAGACAGAATTTTGTTCTTTTTAATTATTGATTATCTACATATTTCATACCAGATAATATTCACATTAGGTAATTGGATCAGATCTGCGTTACGGTGCATTTTCCCCATCCAAACTGACGAGTATATTTAATTCTTTCATTGCTGAAAGACAAAACTCAGTTTCTTCGTCTTTCGCTGCTGCCTCCTTTGTGTGTTTCAATTTCTGTTACGTCACTCGGCGCCTGGGCAGTGATGCGCAGCTGTCAGAAACCAGGATAAGATGTATACATGTACTAGTATTCTGGTTCTTTGGGAGTATTCCAGCTAGAGTTTTGGGGTTTCTCAACTACGGAATAAGGTCATATCTCGGTTACTGAAACTGGGATATGTCCCGACAATAACCAGGATACTGATGTGCATGTAAACATGTGACTGATTTGACTGCAGGAGAAGCTGAATGGGTAGAAGAGGCTTTTGAACATCATTGGCTGACAGCTTAGCTGCATCTGAGAGAATTTTAAGTACAATTACACAACCTACAAGTCTTGTTTTGTGAGTTTGTGAGTTACAGTGCAGTGCAGACTACCTTGGTACTCATGATTTCCCTGATGGCAGAGTCAAACTCCAGGGAGTTGTTGTAGTCCACTGTCATGACATAAGGTCTGCCGATGTACTGCTCTGCATACGGGTGCTGGGAAGACACCTACAGAAAACATAGTATAGTATAAGAGCGCTGTATAGCACGGTGTATCTAAAATAAATGTCTATAACAGTCTAAACGGGGTTATTGTAAGGAGTTATATCATCTCGATCATCAGTTATCGATTATAAGCTTTTCCTTACAATGATGAGGACCTAAGTAGCTGTTTGTGGCATTTCAGGGAGTAATGAACAATAATAAGCTTACTTCTCTCGATGTGGGCTTGCCTCTGAAGAACTCATGATTAAGTGAGCTGTGAGGTGGTTTGAACTTTGGCTGCAGGAAGATGCAGCCATTGGCTATTGCCTCCAGAGGGGCTGGGCCTTCATAGGGAAAACCAAAGCCAATGAAGAGCTAGAAAAACAACCAGGAATGTTAGTTTGTAATTATGGTAATAATCGATTTCATCATGTCTTTTGATGCGTTTCTGGGGAAGCAGGTCATATAAGAAGAGAGATACAGAATCAGAGCTGCAGTGGGAACACAAAATGACACCGACTGTGAGAATTCAGCAGATAAAGCAGCAGATAAAGCAGCAGTATGAAGTATTTTTTCACTGTCTTACCTTGGCCTTGCGCAGAAGTTGCTGCAGCTCATGCTGGGGCAGCAGGCCGTGGTTCTTCACAAAGGCTGGGACCTCGGGAGGTCTCTGGGTCTCATAATACACTGTGCCGTGGACCTCCATGTACCTGTGCAGAATCTGCAGGAAACCCTCCTTACCCTGCTGGGAGAGGAGGGAAGAGATGGCTTGGTGAGATTGATGGCAAAGAGGAGGGATAAAGAGTGTGTCTGCGTGCTGCATAGAGAACAATATGATTAAAGTACAGTATGTTGTGCTTGTTTTTTCTCCGATCTTTGGGAGAGCAGTCAGCCGTAAGGTGTCAGTTTTAAGAGTTCAGCAGTGAATGCTTAAGTTGCCCTGTGCTCCAGTCATCTCGATCGTTTGGTGTAAAACAGTCACAAAACTCAGTTTGAGCTGTCTTAAGTCAGTCTTTTTCTCATATTGATGTTTCGATAAAATCAAACGTGTAACGTGATCGTGAATGTTCAGTCTTGGCTCATGCAGATAGTGACGTTCAGTCACAAACAATAGGTGCGTTCTTGCCAGCACCAAAGAGAAAGCAGCACTAAAAATGGAGGGGACTCCGGGGAGGCGCAAAAATGTTAATAAGCCTCAGTTCTCTGTGGAAAAAGAAGAGAAAAAGAGGAGGAACTGGTGCAGAGAACACAAGTGCCTCTTTGATGTGTCCTCTCTTTTGTACCACAATAGAGTGCAGAGGGAAAAGAAGTAGACAGAAATGGCTCTCCCAGTTCTCTCAACCACGGTCGTGTCCACACTCTGCGGAATCCTCTTTCTTTTTGCCTGTTTTTTTCTGTGCAAATCATTGAACACACAAGGTCAGCTGTGCCCAAAAGCTGCTTCTGTTTCTGCTCCATTGTTCAACAGTTTCTTTTTTTCTTCCTGTAAATTTCCACCAGGAGCAAGATGGGAAAGAGTCTCAAAAGGAATCTATTTGTAGTCTTGTAATTAGTGAACCCAGTTTTTGCTAAATCTTAATCTCTCTAAAAAGCCTGTGACTCATGACACATTGCCTTTATATCTGAGTGGGTGCAAAACTTTACTGCAAAGTCTTTATAAGTCAGATTTTCAAATAATAGATGATATACATGAAAACAGCTTATCCTAATCGTTGAAGCACTATCTCTACTGGTAATGTTTGTTTTTTTGTTATTCGCAAGAAACCTATTGGACATTGGACAGCTGTGACTCGCTTACTCCATCACCGAGTGAGAGATTTCATCGCTCACGGATCACAATTGACCCTGAGATGCAGAATCTGGTTTAAATAGAATTTATTAACAAAATCAATAGTTTTTTTTTTTAATAGAAATATAAAATGTCATTGAGCTCTTTTAGCAGATAGATTAACTCCCTTGCTAAATGAATGTGCTGGAGCTTGTGTGGGTGTTGATGGTGTGATAAAACATTATTTGCACTTACTCCTCTCTCTGCATTCATCTCTTCTACTATTTCTAGGAATATTAGCATCAAACACTAGTGTGTAAGAGAGTCAGAGGGTTACACTGTCAAAGTCAAGGTTGAGTATAATGACTAAGTGAACAACGACAAAAAGAAGAAGAAAAGAAAACAGCATCAACAACCGGATCATATGTATGGAGCGTAACCCTGTGGCCAGAGTATTGACTAGCCTTGTGGTGTTAAGCAGCTTACTGTACATCCCTGTACTGCAGTGTGGCCCCCTGCAGCCCTAATTGGAGGCTGTAGCAATCGATAGCTTCCTCTGCGAGGATTTTCCCAGCCAATTAGGAGATTAACTCAAGCGCCAAGTCCAGCAGACATCATGAATTAGCAGAAGGAGAAACAAAGGCGTGGACGATTCTGTAACCTCCACTTGCATCTCTCTCACTGCTCTCATTTAATCATCTCTCCATGTAAACCCAGGCAAACACTCGCTGGATAAGGACTGATAAAAAGTATGTTCTGCTGTGCTGTTTTTAATCCCTCACTTCATTTTTTTTTTAAATGTAGCTTTAAGAAAATTGTTTGCAGGACATAAACACGATGATGAGTTGTGCATGCCATGTGTGAGGGGTAGGATGACGAAAATAAAGTATATTTGCGGAGCCTCAGCGTCCCGTCTATAAAGCTCTCCGTTCTCTCATGTCACATAAGTGGTTTGCAAAGAAAATGATTTGCAAATTGACACGAGATTCTGGTCAGTTTTAGAATCAGGTCCTTTGCAGACAGAGGATGACAAGAGCAGGCGTCTCATTTGTAGTCGATAAAGCTACAAAAAGATAGAGTGATAATAGCTATGAATAAGGTGAGAGCTACTAGAGAGGAAAAACATTGTCATTAGTGCTGCTTTAGCTGCGTTAGCAAAGTTGCTATCAAACGTTTCGGTTACAGGAAAATAAATTGTCACATTGTAACAAAAAAAAAGAAAAAATCCAAGCAGGATGATAATAAGATAAATACTGTTATAAATAAAACTCGAGGTTGTCCCTGTGAATGTATATGTGACTGGTGGGCTTCTCATACATCACCATTCCTGTTGATCCATTCCTGACAATAGGTATGTTTGTACAAATGCTTGTCTGTATACCACAACATCATGACTATTTGCCTCTGTATATATACAGTAGGATGTGAGATGGATATAATAGAAACGGGTGGTGAAAGTAACAGGCTCTTACCTGAAGCTAATGAGCATCCAGCCAGATACACAGAAAGAGAAAGACAGAAAGAAAGAAAACAAAGTCAGATAAACCTGCAGATAGACAACAATGCAACAATGAGGGGAGACACTTTTCGCTTTTTCATCGGAATTTTGCAGATTATTGTATCAGTATTGCACACAAAACACCTAATCTATGTTTGCTTATCTCTTTCACAAACCATGACTGTAAATAAATCCAAGAACTGTACAGACAAATACTGAAAAGTTGTGGCATGATTTGAATAATGGAGGCACGACTGTCAGAGGAAACTTGCTTAATAATCCATGCAGTGCAATTGTGCATATAGAGCCACATGAAGCTGAGCTGTTCAAAATGCTGTCATTAGATTTTTATGTTAGGGCTGCAGTATATTGTTGAGTGTCTGTGTGAGTCTGCGTGTGTCAGTGTTGGAAGAGAGTGCCGCATATTATTTTACCGTAAACTCCTTAAAAAGATCCTTTATATGTTTATGCATGCAGCTGTAAAACATGTGCATCCATGCATTGTATGTTTACTCTTGTATGCTGTACGCATACAAGAATGTGTGTGTATTTGCTGTATATACTACTGTACATAATACCTTCCACATGCTGGCCTCTTTCCCGTACACTACAGCCATGTTGTTGACTTTGTTCTGCTGGATGCTCCTCTTCTCCGTCTCATTCAGTTCCTCCGAAACAAAGCCCATGAATGAGTTGTCTGGTGTGTGAGCTGAATATGTGTGTGTGTGTGTGTGTGTGTGGCAGAAGTAAGGAGAGGGAAGATGGTAACAAAGAGAGAGAACAGTATAACGATAAAGAAAGTTTCATTGTGAGAGAGAGAGACAGACGAGGGCAATGCATCCTTGTTAGCGTTAGTTCCAGGGTTAAGTCAGAGTGATAATTGGAACTCTGAGTATTATAAATAGTGACTGTCATAAAGCCAGCTGTTGTTGGCTATGTGGGACAGTTTTGCCGTATACTATGGTATGCTAAAACGGTTTTCCAAGTACTGAATTTAGGTTTACATGTTCAAAACCAAATGTTTTCACAATATAACAGCTACTGAGTTTGGGAGAACTAATTATGGCTTCGGCTGCTCTATCTGACTAGTATCAAGCAGTTGTTAAAGGTTGAGTCATTCATAATAGCTTAGGACAATGCTAAACATGGGTGTCTACAGTAACCCACGTACTGAAATCGTCAATGACACTGTTCCGAACTGAATTTGCAAGCAGAAGAAGAGTTAAGCAGTCAATGTTTCAGTCAGCAGACAGACAAAAATGAGGGCTTTTAAAACAGAGCAGACACAATGGAAAAAAGAAAAAAACAAAGACATAAAGAACAGATTTCAGCTTTAAGGGACATTAGAAGCTGTGGTGGTGCTGAAAATAGCTGCATTAGATAAATTCCTCCAAATTAAGGTGAACAAGCAGCCACACCTGTCAAACACAACGAAAACATGGCATTGGAGTCATTTTTAGAATGACTGTCAAAATGATGAATGATGACAGATTGTGTGTGTGTGTGTGTGTGTGACAGCTTAGTTTTAACTTTCATGTTTTGAAGTTATAAAAAACACAAATGCTTGAACTAAAACAAAGTATTATTAGCTCTGAGCATACAATTGTGTCAAAATCTTACTTATAATGTGATCAGTATTAGAAATTCTGTGAAACAATCATGAAAACACTCCTGGCTAAAAAAAAATGAGGTAACCTCTTCTCATCATATTTTATACTATTACTTTTTGTTTTATTCAATAGAGGAAAATATGTGACAATTAAATGTAAAAACATTTGATATGTGTCTGTCTGAAGTTTTTTTGATTTTGACGGATTTTTAGATTTCTATTTGCCCTTACTTAAAACTTAGTTTCATATTAGACCTTCATGCTTACACACAAGATGAATAGTCTGTCTGTGTGTGCAGGATTTTAAGTGAATTAACTAAACTGTCAGGCTAGTTGACAAACATTGTGCTGAAGTCCTTACCCTCAATGTCCATCCAGCATTTGGCATTTCTGATCTTTGTGTACGGCCACACTGTGCCTGAAGAGTGAAGCTTTTATTTGTCTCAGAATGTCTTAAAAATGGCTAAATGTCATGAGTCAAAATCACTCCGGAGTTATGAATCACATTCTGAGTTGTGTACCGATGCTATAGATTGCTTTCTTTGAAGGCCAGGAGAAAAATTCAACCCAGAATGCTTCTCTGCCACTGAGAAACATGGAGAAGGTGGATTTATGGTGTGTGTGTGTGTGTGGGGTGGGGGGTGGTTCTGTGAAAAGTCCAATAATGTGAAGGTGTACCAAAAGATATTACAAAAACAGTTGCCTCTAAGCCTGAACACATTGTGTGGAAGTAAAAGTCAAGAGGCCATTTCTCAACAAGATGATGCTCCAGCACAGTCGGCAAAAACAGCAAAGTCATGGTCTGAGCATCATTCTCTGTCTGCTATGTTTTGACCTGGTCAGTCGCCAGATTTTAACCCCACAGAGACTATTTAGGCGAACATCAAAACCAGACTGGTTGACAGAAAATATGGGGGCACTGAACAGTCGTGGGAAGCAGCCAGACATGAACGGAACAGCAATGAAGCAGCAGACTGTAAAAGGCTTTTAGACCGCCTGTCCAAAAGGCTGTTTTCTGACAAAAAACAAGGGAAAATCTATCCCATAATATAACGTACCATGCACACAGACAATGCAGACAATATCGTGTAACATTGTTGCTTATTTCAATTGTATTTGCTAAAATTAAAGAATAATTATAAAGAAATGAATCAGGTTTGCCTCAGTTGTTTTTGCCCAGGAGTGCAATAGTTTATAGAGTGTATTACAGAGGAATGACAGGAAAAGAAATGAAGCGTTTGGATTATAGTGGTGTTTTTTTTGTTCTTACGGAACATGGTCATGTACTGCCGGGCGTTCAGGTTCCAGTAGCCCCAGTTTGTCCGGTAGCCGTGCAGCATTGCATACTCCTCATGATTGTAGGCTGGCTCCGTCCCAAAGGTGTCAATCACTCGGATATGACATCTGTAAAGAGACACAACAAGCATTTTAAAACAAAATGTTCACATTTTCTCTCTTGTACAGAAAAAATATCAGGAATACTTTGTTAAAAATCCGTATTTATATGAACATAATAAAACTGTACATTATGTAGTCTTAACGACCTTTTAAGTGATAAAACTTGTATTTGTTGGCAAACAAAGACCCATCATCATTTTTTTAACTCATTCATTAACTGTTTCAAACCTGCTTGTGAAAATAAGTATGAAGAATAATGTTAATTTTGTAACAAAAACTATGACAAAATTTTTTTTTTTCCATTACAAGGACGAGACGATGACGAGATGACACAGACGTCAACAAATACTCATATTATGACATATCCTCCATTCCTTTAGTGAGCCTAGAGTAGCAGATATTTGCTAGTATAAGCTAGTATGTCTGGTTTGCGAGAAATGCTCTGGACAAAAAAATGATTACGGACAGATGGACAGACAGATGGTGACAATAAAGTGTTATGCACACCAAATTAGTGCACAATCATCATGAACATGACGATAATGTATATCATTATGAAGGATATAAAGGCCACTACTAGATAACATGAAGTCTTCAGTTGCATTCATTGTAATTTTATGAGCAGAAGATACATATTATGAGGCATAGCGAAGATAGTAAGAAATCCTCTTGATTCTCCTCATGACATTTCTTTGCTGAGCATGATGGTGATCTCAACCATAAATACAGGGAGCACAAAATGGTTACAATACTGACTTATAAGCTCAAATAATAGTGCATGCTGTATCTGCAGGACTGTCAAAAGTGGAGAAAAAAATAGCTAACAGTGGAGTAGAAGCAAAACAAGTAAGAAGAGCAACTGGCAGTTTTGCCTGCAAGTTGCCAAGTGGAGTGTGGGAGGTTTGACAGGAATAAGGAAAAGGTTGGAGGTTGGAGTTGTGATAGGGCACCGAGTTTCCAGGTGAATGCTTATAGTAGCTCAGCACTGAAGTGCTGAGGCTGCACACACACACACACACACACACACACACACACACACACACACACACACACACACACACACACACACACACACACACACACACACACACACACACACACACACACACACACACACACACACACAGAGAGAGAGAGGGAGAGAGAGAGATTAACAAGAGCTATAGGTGGCAGCTTTGACTAGCTTTGACTCTAGCCTAGAGGAGGCCTTTATGCCCGAGGTTATGAAGCACCAACCACTCCTGAATATCATTTCAGGGCTGGGTTATAGCTGTAGGCTACGCATTTTCATATTTGTACTTGTACTAGTTTTTTTTAAATTTGCAATGTGCATAAACAGGGGGGGAAACAATAATAAACAATAAAACTAAGACTGTGTACAATAGACAATAGACAGTAAAACAAAAACAATAATAAACAATAATATATAACCGTGTTATATTTATTGATATTGAAAATATATATAATTATCATTATTGATCAATTTCACTTTTCTATTTTTTCTATGTACGTATTCAGGACTGTGTGTGTGTGTGTGTGTGTGTGTGTGTGTGTGTGTGTGTGTGTGTGTGTGTGTGTGTGTGTGTGTGTGTGTGTATGGGTGGATGGATATTCTGATGTCGATGTGACATCAAATTATGATTGGTTCATACAATCATACAATACAGTAAACATACAATGCATGGATGCACATGTTTTACAGCTGCATGCATAAACATAAAAAGGATCTTTTTAAGGAGTTTACAGTAAAATAATATGCAGCACTCTCTTCCAACACTGACACATGCAGACTCACACAGACACTCAACAATATACTGCAGCCCTAACATAAAGCAACGAAACAAACAAAGAAAAAACAAAACAAAAAAATAAATAACATTAATAACAATAATAATAATAATACTTAGACTGCTACCTATTTGCCTTAGAACTGATGTATGTTTGTAATGATGATGAGGACCACCTATGTTACTGGTTCATGATTTTATGTAAGCACCTTCCTGCATCTTCACTATGTGTGTCCTGGTACTGTTCTCTGCTTATATGGATATGAATACATTATTTGTGTGTGTGTGTATGTATGTGTGTGTGTGTGTGTGTGTATGTATGTGTGTGTGTGTGTGTGTGTGTGTGTATGTGTGTGTGTGTGTGTGTGTGTGTGTATGTATGTGTGTGTGTGTGTGTGTGTGTGTGTGTGTGTGTGTGTGTGTGTGTGTGTGTGTGTGTGTGTGGGTGTGCAGGGGAAAAGAAAGAGGCAGATCTATAGAGGTAGTATCAGAAATAGTGAGAGTCTGTTATTACTGGTACGCTGGTATGCAATGGTTGGTTTTGGACATGATTAAAATTATTTTCACTACATATGCATTGTGTTCAGATTGTGGCTTCATTATTAAATACATCGCCAGCATTCCGAACGAGAGCTGGTTGACGTCTGGACTATGCTCTGTTGAAGCTGCTCACAGGGGAGAAATTGGTTTCTCTGTCTGTTTGACAATATGCATTTCTTACTGCATGCTTGTCGGCCGTTTCAGGAAAAAGTGATTTGCACTTGGAGTCTTCTAAGCTGTCAGAAATTCCTGTGTTAAAACTGCACAGGAATGAGGTCATGTTTTCTATACTTGTGTTAACTGTTTTCTCATATTTCTATCATGTGTATCCATCATCTACAAACAAGATCAGAATTCTATCTAAAAAGTCATGTTCATAATTCTGTTTCTTAGAGCAGCATTCAGCTTTGTATTCAGGCTTCTGCTACACTGAAAGACTTGGTCCTTGGGTGATTTGTTTTATATGTTTTCAGCAGCTTCAATGTAGAAAAAAAAATCCTTTAAGGGCATTTCAGGGTTGTTGAGTTTAAGAGATACCCCAATCCTATTTGATAGTACTTCTATCATTGATTGCACTGATATATCTCAGACAGGAGCCTATAAAAACAGGCTTATCTGCAAGAGAGGGTCAAAAAGCACGCACTTATCTGTGCAGCCTAATTTGGATGCACTGAGGATGAGATTCTGTGGAGACTGTTGTGTATCTAGGAGGCTGACAATGAATTATTAATGACAAACGTTAGTCTCACTTGTCTCTGCCCTGTCTTTCTTCCTCCCTCTCTCCAACCTGTGCTATCACATGTTGCCAGCTCTGAAACAGCGAAAATGTTTCTGCCCACAGATAAGAGGTCCCGAAGGTAGGGGGGGGGGAAAGAAGTGGAAGAGGAGGGGATAAGTGGAGGAGTAGCTGAGTTGAATATCTATCGTGAGATCAGAGTATGGGCTAATATGGGTTAAACGGCTGCTCAGCACGGCTCAACAGTCCTGCTGGGCGAAGGAAATATGGCAGGGTGGTGTGTTGTCAACCTCGGATTCAGCTTTAGGTCCAGGGAGAAAGACGAATCTGGATGTAATTTTGCAGTGAAAGATACTTTGAAGTTTAATTTTGAGCTGTTTTAGTCATTATTGTTTGGTAGCTCAATGAACGTTTAATGCATGAAATACATACAATCACCCTTCAGCTACATGCTGAGGTTAACATCTTGGTGAAACTTGCTCTTTGCTAACTAAAATTAACCTAAATTGCTAGTGATGTGTCCCCAAAGAGTCAGCAAGCTCCAAGAGGGTACAGCCACTTTTGATGTTTGTCTTTTTTTGTTTGTCTTTTGCAAGTCTTCCCTTAGGCATCTTCCACTGTCTTCCTCTATCAGAGCAGTAAATTCTGCATGCAGAGGAAATCAATATGCCAGTCCTATTATCACATGAGTGAGTGTGTTTTAAGACTATCTACTATCAGCCATCAGCATCTTTAACAGCACTGACCCATGCGCGCGCACACACACACACACACACAGACATGGACATGGAAACACAGAAAGACACACCCGACAGGACGGCACTGTGTTGTCCAGGCATAATAAATGAATGTAGATGTCGGTGGGAACATAAAACAAAAGTAATTAAAGGGAGCTGAAGGGCCCCAGAGTACAGAGCACTTGATTAATGATGCCTTTCAGCGCTCAGGGCTTAACTATAGACTGGTCTAAAGCCTGACGAAGTGCAAGAGGGAGAGAGAGAGGGATAGAGAGAGGGATAGAGAGAGAGAGAGGTGCATATGTGTGTCATTGAACTGCCCTAAACTACTGGGGGGGACTGTAGTTGTTGGTTTAAGATAAATGGATGAAGATGTTGTCTGATAGGAAAATGTTGGAGATGGGAAATTGAAAAAAAAATGCAGCCTTACAGTGGATCAATACAAATCACTGACTGTAACTTTTTAAGGCTTATAGTTTATTAACAAATATGCACCTTGGCTCTAAATTCCATACTGATATGCATCCTCCCATGAAAGTGAGTAAAGACGTAAAGTAAAGACTTGTTCTGTCTGTATTGCTAAAACATTTGGATAATAGCTTTCCTGCAAGCTTCTGGGGAGCAAACAAAAGACCCTCTCTCACAAAGACTAAAAGTCACATTCTGTTAGGGAGAGCAGAAATCAAGACTCTGCGCTGTAATGACGGAGCAAAGAACTGCTGACATCAGCAAGCAATTAGGTGCAGACTGCTGGGAGTGTGGCATCTTGTCTGGGTGGAATTGTAGCATTTTGTGCAAGCAAGAGGGAGAGACAGTCAAACGGGTTGTGTGTGGGGGAAAATAGCTCCCCGGCCCAAATGTAATGCATTTCTCTCTCTCATAATTGGATTTTAAAAATACATGGAGTGGTTCATGTGGTGTCAGGCTGACTCTAGACACCTTACACTTCTTTGATTGTGTGGTATCTCTCTTTTTCTGTTCTCTCTCATCTCCATTGTTACCTTTTCTCGACAACATTCAATGTCTTTTCTTTCTTCTCTTAATTTTCCTCTCTCTCTCTTTCACTTTCATCTGACCTTCTACTCACATTTGCCATCTCCTCTTTTATCTTTCATTGTTTGCCTCTTCCCACTGGGAAGAAGAGCAAGGAAAACAAAATGTCAACTGCTGCCATCGCATACAAGGGGCTAGACAAAGATGGCAGTTTATTGGACCAGGAAATATCAGAGCGAGACAGAGGGGGTGGCTGCAGGCTCTTTTTAAGGGGCTTAAGATGGACTTTTCCTTTAATGGATTTCTGAGGCAGACCTCTAAAGATAACAAGAGCTTGTGTTATGTGCTCTGCGGGGTTCTGCATTTTTTTCAAATGCATTGCGGCACAAAATTATAGTTTTGTGTCTTACTTTACTGTTTTGTTGCCTTGGTCTCGGGGCTGTCGTGGCCTACTTTCCAAGTTGTTCCATCTATCGCAGCAGTGCCAAAAGCCATTAAACACACTTTTTTGTAACAGCATAAAAAAAAAACACCAAGCCTGTTTCTTTTGGCATCTAGCTAATCTTTCGTCTTTCTCATGAGGCAGACGTCTTCTGTTATTTTCTTCTCCGTCTTCCTGTCTCTTCTTTTTTCTGTGTTTAATCACCACCCTGCTGTTGACGTTGATTCTCTGAGTGTAATAAAGCAACAGCAATAATAAGCTGTGAAAATATGCTTTGATTTTAAATTGGTGCAAAGCATGAACTGATGTTTTGTGTGTGTTTGTGCACGGGTGGAGGTGATTGGTACATATCTGCCAATACGCTTGTATGTTGAGTTGTCAATATCTTTGCTTTTAATCAGGTAGCACATGTTAACACAGATGTTGACAGGGACACCTTATTACCAGCAATGGTTAATCCATAAACAGAGGCAATAAAACAGTCTCCCTGGAAAACACATCATAAATATATAAGCTGGTAAAACAGCACACACACACACGCAATGAGAAAAGTGAGCCGCACACAAACACAAAATATATCCACTAACTTGTGTTTCTTGAGTGAGAGCCCCATGTGTTGCTTCATCTGCTGCAGTCCATGGTAGTCGGTGTAGATGAGGTCAAAAGGCAGCGGACCAGTCAATGGGCAACTGCCTCTGCCTGGCGGCACACCGAGGAACCTGCAACACACACATGCACAGAGAAAACCCCACAAAGTTCAGACGAGCAGAGGAGCATGTCAGACAGAGAGGAGAGAAGCTACTGTGAGCACACAGGCTGCGCTACAGCCTGCTGAGCTATATACCGGACCGGTGATGCACGGGTCAGCCCCTAACCTGTCATCTTAGAAGAAACCTGCTGGTTCAGCAGGTGGGTCAGTGTGCGGCAAAGCAATGCTCCAAGTAACTTTATAATAACTTACAGAAATATTGGATCCAATAGTCCATTTTCTCCTTTTTCCTGCTTGATGGTATCTGTTTGGTTTTTCATGGCTGACACCAAAACTCCTTTGTTTCTTCTAAAAGACGAGGCGGTTACTGGAGATATAATGGACTGATTTAGAGTTTAAAATGATGATACTAATGATACTTTATGTGCAAAGTGAGCCATCAGAGTAAGGTGTGGGAGAGAATCCGACAAGTTGTCCTGTCCGATGACACCTATACAGACTACGCTATCTGCTTGAGTTTTGAGGCATTGTAGAAATACAGTACGAGACCCATAAGACTGGTGCATCAATCCTGAATCAGCATTCATGTGCCGAACCTGCTGCCCCATCACCACAGCCCACTCAACAGCTCCATCAAATCAGCTCTTGCAACTTGCAACAAAAATCTAAATACGTGGACAATTATGTGAAGTTTTGCTGCTCTGCCCTGCACCCATTTGATGCCGTGCATGCTAAGAGTTTCACTTCCGTGGCACAAGGACTAATACAAATTGGTGCACATTATAGGGGAGTGGATGAACACTCTGTTATGCCTCACAGGCAAACATCTGCGACAGAGCAAAAGAGCAGGCAAAAAAGGAAAAGCTAGTCTCTGTCTGTCCATCAACAAAGCTCTGGAATATGGCCGTATGGCATCACACCTAGTATATGGATGCAGCTTCAATACGAGCAAGAATAAAAAAAACAAAAAACAAATCGGCTAGCGCTTTTACAAGTTGACATATCAGCTGAAGCCCTGCAGTTGTTTTTGTAGGTGAACATGGTCCCAATGTCAAATCTGTGCTTAACAACTAGTCATGGAAGCCCTGCACAGCATGTAATCAATACTGTCCTGCACTTTGAGGAAGGGAAGTGTCAGACTTTATGCAGGAGGTGACTGACCAAATAGTTAAGTGCACAAAATTCAGCCTTCCACATGCTGTTCTGCAAGAGAGCGAGACCGTATGGAACAGCAAGGCAGCGATGTTGAACTAAAGAGAAAAGAGAGGCTCAGCTGCTCTAAGTAGGATCAGCACCATGGACAGCACCGTGGTGCGTCGTCTCATCTCTGTCATTGACTCACACCTAACAATTGTGCTAATATAATGAATATCTCATGAAAGTTCGTTCAGGAGGATTAGTCCTTTGCACACTTAGGCCTTTTTCTCTGAGGTATCAGTTTTTTGTGATAATAGTTGGATTACAGCAATGTCATTACCCCGGTTTATCCATTACTAACATATCAACCAACCATACCAACCTTGTGCAATATTAAGTAACCATTATATAATATAATGTACAGCGACTTTCTCTCAGCAACCGTAACTTCTACTGTCTGCATACACTGCCACACGGTATAGCTTAACTGGCTTACAGTAGGTGGCTTCAAGTATGATGCAAATGCAGTCCGTCAACTGGTATGAAGTTGAAATATATGGTATTGAGGGAAATGTCTTGATGATTGTGGGATAGATTGTCCTAAAATTTGGTTCAGACATTCATGTTATCGCCAGGATGATTAGTAATCACTTTAAACTAGATGAAAAAACCAGAAGATTATAATTATCCACTTCAAACGTTAAATTTCTAAATACGTTTCATCAGCACTCACAAATTAAAGGTGAGTTGTGTCAAGTGTTGATTGGCAAATGTTAACCTGCTAAAATGCAAAACTAAGATAGTGAACATTATGAACACAAACTTTCTAAACAGCATGAGTCATGCAGATGTCAGCTATTAGCTCAAGACGTGTTTGTGTCTAAGCCTCAAAGCGCTGTAGACTGTTTGTCTCGTTATATACTGATTTAAGGGCTGACAAAGGAGTTTTGCCAGCAGGAAGTGACAGCTACCTATTTGAAATTTAAGACCTTAAATGTCTACAAATGCTATTTGATGCCAGCTGGAATCATCTGGAGAACAAGGAGTGCTGAATTACACATTTCCATCTGCAGAAAAACTGAGCGGTTAGCATGAGCAGTGACAGCTGAAAAGACAGAGTGCCAGCTATAGGGAGACTACACTTCATCAGCAGAAAATCCTGTTTGATTGACAGACTTGTAGTATATAACATTTTTTTTTTTAAATCATCCCACTTTAAAACACCAAAAGTATGTTTTTTAAATGTATGCCCCTTGAGTTGTTAAACTCAATCTGTCTCCTGAGCTACTCGCTCAGAGAAATAGACTGAATAGATGCAGTTTTCCCTGAAGTGAAGCAAATAAAGTAATAAAAAAGTTGTTTTTTTTAAACAAAATCGTGTTTTGAAAGTTCAATTAAAAGCCTGTTTGTGGCTCAGATAGCATCATATAGGTAAAGCTGAATTTAATCAAAGTCAAGCCAATGAGCATCGTTGGGGGCCTTTGGCAAAACATGATTCAAACAAACAGGATGAAAAGAGCTGAATTTGTAATGACCTGGCTGTTGTACCTTACAGCACCAACAACAACAACAACAACAACAGATGGTCAACAGATGAGTCAAATGTGACAAAATACTGCCACATTTTTTTTTAAACTGCGTCTCTTTATCTTCTCCAATGAAGACTGTAAGATGTGTTTGAAAGCTAGAAAGTGGTTCCTGTATAAAAAAAAAAGCATTTGATTAAATTGATATTAAGTAGAATGCCTATTATACGAGTTAGGCAGTGAGAATTAAAGACCAAACAAAATGAAAAATTAACACAACCTCCCTGTGTATTGCTGTATAATTACATAAATGCGACAGGAGATACTGACTATTGTTGTAACACTGTAAAGATTCCATTCAAGAGTAGGACACAATTTGACAGAAATGTAAAAATGTATGACTGTATATTATTAGACCAAATTGTTGTCACATTTTGTTGAGTGAAACTGACAATATTAACAAAAACAAAGCACTTTTTGTCAAAAAACTATGACTAAATCTGAATCCTTTGACAAAATTAATACTGATTTCAACTTAAAAACATTTTTATATTATCTTTTTACTTTTGGTCTCAACATAATACTCCATAACTACATTAACACTGTTTTTACACTCTGTGATTGTTCTTCCAGTCCTAGAGCCATTTAAATGGGGACAAAATCCACAGTCTGAACACTTTCTAAAGTTCTCATGAAGCCAGCATGAGGCTTCAGCAGTCTAACTTAGACAAATCATGTGGGTATCCCCCAAGGTTATAGTATTTATTAAATGAAATTCTCTCTTTGTTCGTGTCACCATTCTTCACTACAGCTCAGCCTGGAAGCAATGTTACGCTATGAGGGAATTTTGTTCTAAAATGACAAACTTTGAAAAGTTTCCACTAAATTTGTCAAAGTCAGACTTCTACAAATTCATTCTAGCTTAAGTTGGAGAAAAAAAAGGTTCTATATATATCTATAGGACTGTACATTTTGTCTCCTATCTCTGACATCATGGCCAGTATGAGGTAGGGGACAATTATAGCACTCTACACCATTATAGAATAGCATGATGGGATTTCAAGTGAGCACTCTGCCTGGAGTGCGGTACCCCTCATAAGTCTTGTTTCCATTAGAAATATAATGTCTGTCTCCATCCTTACAGATAATGGAGAACTCTCATACCTAAAGAGGCCATTTTCAAAGAGCCCACCCAGCGACAAGCTATCACATATCACAGGTGGCAGGCAAAAGAAAGTGTTCTACAGCATTATTTTGACATGTTACAAAAGTTTTATCTAAAAGTATTCCATATGTTCTGAAACTAAACGCTACGCCACCACCAGCTGCTGCTTAGCACACTTAAGATTGCTAATTATTCTCTTATAAGGCTTTGAGAAAAACACTTAAACGGGTGCTTGGAGGCTTCACCATGAGGGGTTGCTTGCCGAGAGCCTGGATATACTTCCAAACGGACACGTACATGGACAGCTGCGGTGTGACGAAGCCCACTTTACACCCCACTTATCCCTTTTCCATTTATCTTTCTGTCTCAACAAGAAGGTCATGTAGGAACACCATGTTACCATGAACCTGTGCTTTAAGTCTGAGTTGCTTTGATTTATTTTAGTGAAATAAGGAATGTTACATAATTTGCCAAAATATGGATGCAATTTATAAAAATCATGATTTTTCAGATGATTTTAAGCTTTATTCAAGCACATATGCTTAATGTACAGCAAAGAAAATATGTTGGATGGAATTTACAGGTACACTGCTTCTTTGTCTCTCTCGACACACACACACACACACACATTCCTGTAGATACTACCAACTGAGGACCGAGTAAAAAGACTCACAGAGTGAGGACCAGGTGTTCTGCTTGACATACAATCACAAAAATAGCCATTTTGGACACTAGATGACGCCATTATGCTATAAACTGCCTTATATTGGCTGAAAAGGTTAAATTTCAGTAAAAGTTTTTGACCAGCTGAGTGAGGACCAGACACTTAATTTGTTTTTATTGGCTAACAGTATTCCATTTCTAATACCAATTAAAATGAACTTCATATGTTAGTATAAATAAGTTTGGCATTTAATATTCTTCTTCTAAATTATCACCTAATTATCACCATTTTGATATTTTATTGCCAAATATCGTTTTGTTGTGAGCAGGTAAATGTGAATTTTGTATTATTAATTTTCTTAAGACAGTAAAGCTTACATTTCTAATCCTATCTTCACAAACACATAACTAATTGTGTCCTTGAGATGTTATTAATCCTTCGGATTCTTTTCTGTATAAAGTACCAGTGACATGATAGTCCACACCAAAAGACTGGATATTTACCTGTCATTTTCCTCATTAACTCTTCATGAAAACAAACATGATAAAACAATAATTTTTGTTCTGAATACCTACAATACTTTGTACTAGTCAAAAAAGTGACTCAAAGGTCTTTTCCATCATGTTTTTTTCACAATATAACAGACAGAAAAACAACATTAATGCCAAAAATAACAACTCTATTTATTTTAACTTTTTCCACCCTCTCAACAACTTCAGTGGACATTATCAGCATTTGAGCAGCAACAATCACTCTTAAAGACAGAGGTTCAACTATGGGGCTACATGAAGGGAGCATAATTATATGTTTTGAACAATGATTTGAACTGTAAATGCTACTCTAGTGGAGTCCCAAATCTAGAGCTGCAAAGAAAAATAAGCCCCCTTTAAAATTCAAGCTTTCTCTTAATTCTGGTTATTTCATTGTAGACAAAATATTTAACATCCCTCCATGTTCGAGTGCTGAGGACTGGAGACTCGTTCCCAATACACAGTAGGCAGTCCGACATGGCTGGCACCTTCCTTACTGAAATGAACTCTGCCATACTTCGCTGGACTGCAGTCCTCTCCTGGTCACTCCAGGGTCTCCTCTTTACTTTTATTTTTGAGACATCTATGAATTAGAAAAAGGAGTTGATCAGAGGATAGTTTTCAACTTGGACCTCATTAAAATGTTGATTATAGTAATCTAAATCTAAATGAAGCAGTCCGACTTTGCAGCTGAGAAACTTCCTACCCTTCTACAGTATATGTATTTTTTTATCAGACTTACAGGGAAAATGTAATAAGTGTAATTACTCACCCTTTTTAAATTCCAAACATCTAGCTCAGTTGTGTATATAAGTACAGTGTGAATCAGCTGTATCTTGTGGTAAAGTTGTAGAGTGCAGCCAACTTTCCTACCATACATATAGGAGAAACTACAGTATATATGAAACTTTTTTGTTTGTCCGTTCCGGCCCAACATAGGACTAAGGAGAATGGCCTCCAACAGCTGTCTTGCCTTTTTTATGGAAATTTATCTTACCATCATTTTGTCCTTTTCGGGCTGTAGTCTTTTTTTCCACTTTAACGGGTGGTCTCCTGCCTGTCTTCTGCTCCTCTCCATCTGTGAAAGATGACATTTATTAGTGTGAAAGTATGAACATCTGAATTTGAGAAAGATGATGAGTAAATTTAAAGACTAATGAAAAGAGAATGTGTTTACAGTGCCTGGACGTACCCAGATTATCATCACTGCTGTCATCATTATGTTTCTTTGAAGTCTTCTGCATCTTCTTAGCCTTGGGTCTTCTGTTGGAGAGGTGTGGCTGTTCTCCATCTGCTGTGGGAGCATAAATTAGAAAAAAAAACTCACATAAATGACCAAAAAGATGAACACAAGTTTAAATAAAGAAAATTAAAAATCTAATCTGCCAATATATTTGGGGTGTAACAGTACACAAAAATCACGGTTTGGTACGTACTTCGGTTTTGAGTTCACGGTTCGGTACGTTTATGGCAGAAACAAGGAAGAAAAAACATTACACTCTTTTTTTCATTCTTGACTGGTTAACTGAACAGACTATGGCTGTGTCTTGCCTAACTAAAATAGTAAATTTCACAAAAGTAAATCAAAATTAACATTCTCTCAAATAAATAAAAAATAGCAAAATAACATGTGGTCGTTCACTAAAGTTGTCCCTCAGAATTTGAGTCCCGTACGCACACAAATAAGTTCCACATGTGCCCTAGCTGTATTTGTTCGGTACATGTGGGAACTGAACCAAAAGGCCAGTACCAAAACTTTTCGGTTCGGATACATGTATTGGTACACCCCTACTAAAAGTCCTATAATAAATAACTCTGACAGTGAATACTGCGTTTATGATGTGTGGACTTACCCAGATCATTATCACTACCATCATCATCATCAGCATGTCCTTTCTTTGTAGTGTTCTTTGGCTCCGCAACTGAGCGTGTTCTGTTGGACAGATGTTCTCCATCTGATAAGAGATATAAATTAGTAAATACAGATATGCACCAATTCACAGTTAAGCTCACTGTTTGGAAAGACTCCCTTGTGTTAAACCTGTTGCTCTAACAATTATTGTCAAAGTAATAACATCATATTTACATTGAGCTAAAATGGTCTAAGATGGACTTTATATCAGCATCAAAATGTTATTTACCATCACTAACTTCCAGTCTTCTTTCTGCATGTGATGTCTCTCTGTCCTCGACTCCTCTCCAAACCTTCGTTGAGTTGGCTTCATGTCCTTTACCTAAGAAAAGTTGAAGAGAGCAGATTTTTTTAAAATAAAGATTTAGCAGGAAATTCAGATAAATGACACAAAAGACAAACACAAGATACAAAAAAAAATCTAATCCGTCAAAGAATCCTATAATAAATAGCTCTGACAGTGCATACTGCGTTTACTGCGTGGACTTACCCAGATCATCATCACTACCATCATCATCATCAGCATGTCCTTTCTCTGCAGTGTTCTTTGGCTTCTTAACTGGGCGTGTTCTGTTGGACAGGTGTGGCTGTTCTCCATCTGATTTGAGAACATAAATTAGTAAATACAGATATGCACCAATTCACAGTTATGCTCACTGTTTGGAAAGACTCCCTTGTGTTAATTACTAAGTACATTTAATGGCAGTGGATATTTTTCGACACTTAGAGACATGCTACTTACTACTTCTCACCTAATGTCTTTTGCTTTCTTTTGCAATTTTCAATCAGCGGGGTTCTCGCCAGTGTAATTCAGCGTAACAGGCCGCTATGCTGTTATCTGGAAAAATACACTGTGTCTTGGCCCGTTACACTGTCTTTCAAGCTGCGTGATTGCAAAATTTATCAACTTTACCTGTGAAATGTAAGCAAATTTACTTAAAAACTCATTTCTGTAGCGTGGTTTGCACTGCTAACGCATGGCGTATGGTTTGTTTTGACAGAAACAGCCATGTGCTGATGATATGAGCTTGATTGGGAAAGAACGGTGGTCGTATGTAGGTTAATATATTTCTCCAGACTCAAGCTAGCCTGTCATTCGGCATCAGTAATTATTAGCATAACCCAGAATACATTTGTGTGTTTCCGACTACCATATTTGGCTGGTAATGACACTGTAATGACCCAACTCGAGATCATGTGATTTTGGGCTATGTCTCAAACCAACTAAGCTGTCAAAAATTTCTGGTGAGAACCCTGATCAGACAAAGGTTATGGTCAAGGGAAGTAAAGCTTTATGGCTGAGGTACTGTCAACCAAATCAGCTTATCCAATGTGGATTTCTTAATATAGAATTTTTTAAACCTGTTGCTCTAACAATTATTGTCAAAGTGATATCATATTTACATTGAGCTAAAATGGTCTAAGATGGACTTTATATCAGCATCATGATGTTATTTACCATCACTAACTTCCAGTCTTCTTTCTGCATGTGATGTCTCTCTGTCCTCGACTCCTCTCCAAAACTTCGTTGAGTCGGCTTCATGTCCTTTACCTAAGAAAAGTTGAAGAAAGTGGATTTTTTTAAAATAAAGATATAGCAGGAAATTCACATAAAAGACACAAAAGAGAGACGCAAGATACAAAAATACAAAAAAAAAAATCTAATTTGTCTGGTCTTTTGACAATACACAGTAATGAGCTTTGTCCCAGGCCCTTCTACCACCCTGTCTTTTGCTGGTTTTAACAGAAACCTGTGGTATCTCATTATCACCTTGCAGCTTCATTCTTCCTTCCCGTTGCTGATCTAGCTCAATTGACTTAGCTTTGTTTTCTTGGTCCTCGGCATCAAGCACTTCATGTTCAATGCATGATGAATGGCGGGAATCTTTCTTCGATAATCTGTGGGATAATGACTCAGACTTCTCTGGGATCACCTCATCATCACTGGATGATGGTGTTGATGAGGAGAGATAGCCGTCAACAGATCCACTGTAGCTGGATAATTCTGTCTCTTCAAGGAGCATGTCATGTTCACCTGATGAGGGGCAGTTGTCATTGTTGGACATACCGTGGCTGGATAACTCCATCTTATTTGACAAGTCTGACTTTGAAGGTTCCACTTCGTCAGGGAGCATCTCTTGTTTAGTGGATGATGAGGCCTGGTTGTCTTTGTTGAATTCACTGTGGCTGCATAAGCCCGTCTCATGAGACAGATCTGTGCAAGACTGCAGGGCAGAAAAAGCAGAGGAAAATCAAATGGTTATTCACTCATATCACTTTTTTACTGAAATTGACCAGAAAGATACTGAGTGAGATTAGTGTGAATACTAAACCATACACAAATAAAGGCATAATCAACCTGTCTGTGAGGACCACCTGAGCATCCCTGTCGATTGTATGTCAGGTCTTAACAACTATAAGTGGCATGCTTATTTTTACTGGACCGAGTCAAAGCCCACTGTGGACTTGATTGTAAAAAGAGCCCGACCAAAACAGATATTCAGAGAATTAAATAAAAAACAATCCTTGATTACCAATATGGCAGCTGATGTAGTTAATTTTTGAGATGGAATTAATAAAATACACATTTTCTCTTGGATTTTGGGAAAAAAATGGGAAGTTACTCAAACCAATTAATGTCTTTACAGTATTTTTAAGTTCGATATTCTGTAACAGCTAAATAAACATCAGTACTATTTAGCATCAGTCAATTGTTGAAAATTTCAGTAATACACATAAATTAGGGTGTAGGTTGTAGAGCAAGGAACATGGCAACTGATCATGTACATCTGCCAAGGAGCTCCACTTGTACTATTAAATGTTCCCCATAGTGCTGAATCTGAATAACCCCAAGTATCATTGTCTGCATTATATGATCTGTAAAAAACGATTTCATCTCCAGCTTTGGTGCACATCAGTAAACATAAATTCCAGTACCAATATCGTTGTGATAGGACCATATAAGGAAAATATTAGGCAAATGTATAGGCCAACACTTGTCCAGTCGGGCTCTAATACAAACTATGGATGCCAGGATATTCCCTCGTTCAAAAACTCGAGATAACATTGTGTGGTACTGATTATACTGGACTTTTTTTCTAGGAAAGATATAGGTTGATGATGCCCAGTGCCCAATACATCAATATATAACTGAACGATGTAGGCTACAGTTATAAGCTATAAACTAAACTTAGTACAGCAGGAGCAGCACAGTTTTAGCACAGGTGAGAAATTTAGCTGCTCTGCTCACCTGCTGCTCACTGTCTCCTGTGTCTGATTCACTTATTAAGTGAAGAGAATAAGGAGAGCTGATGGACTAGGCAGTGATGGAAGATTTGATCTGTAATATTAATATATTTTTAGATCTTCACCTCACTTTAAACAAAGCAAGTGCATAATATCTGTGTAGATTACAGCTGATTACACCAGATCAATCTGACAATGTTTACCAATTTCCTCAGTAGCAATGTCAGGTTCCCTATGAGCATTTAAATCTGAAATAAGATTGCTTTTCGCTTTAACAACAAATCATCTGCAACATACATTGAAACTCTTATTGGTATGTTAGATGCAATAAAAGCTTCCCAAAAACGAAAGATCGACCCCAAAGCACAAACCAAGCCAAAATATCTGCATTGTTCAATCATGTTGCTACACCACCTGCTGCTTCGCAGCCTGAACCTGGTACCAGTGGTGAGGATGCTAATAGCTCCTCTGCTGCTAAGGGGATGGAAGCTAGTCCTGCCCTGAGCTCTGACACAGCTGACTCACAAAAGACAAACATGAATAATCCTATCTATAATGACTCTAAGGTCATTTAATTTGAAACTATTCTGACTCACATGAATACGGACCAGCGTCGCATCCTCATATATGTACAGTATATTGTGTGAGTCATCAATGAATCACCAATCTGTTATTACATTATAGTCACCTGCCTCAAATAATGTAGGTCTCCTGGAGACACTATACTGCTAAGTGATACTGCTAACACATCAATTTAGAACAAAATGTTCACTTGTTGCCTAATAAATTTCACAGGTAACCTGATAATAAATATTATCCTGACTTAAAATCTGCCATTGCTTATAATGTTCTGGCTTATTAATGAATATACTCACAATCACACATGCTTATTACTCTATAAAAATGTATTAAGTTTATCGGTGTAAAAGAAGATGAGTGATTAACAGTCCTACTACTGATTCAAGGTTTTACCTCATTTAGTTCCATGTCAGCCTTTCCTCCATAGCATGAGTTAGCAGACTAGCTAGACATGAGTTTATCCACCTCTTCCCCACCCATGACGACAGAAACACGCTGCAATCATATTTCCATCACTGGAGCACCCTTACAGCAAATTGTCACGTAGTTAGGATTGAATTATTATCTTAAAGAAAGTATATAACCTAGAGAAAAGGATTTCATATTCTCACAACTAAGTCATCTTCTCCCACTGCCACTCACTACAGAAATAGTAGGCTATTTTAGCAACTTAGGTCGATAGCATGTTTCATTACAAGAAATAAATAAATTCAAATGACTTACCTTGGCCTTTAAATATGGCTCCTCACACTTTTGGTGGTGACGGTGTAAGCTGTCCAGTCTTCTGTTAAATCGCTCCATGCCGAGCAGAGAAATGGCAGACAGGTGCTGCACAGTGAACTCTTCACCTTGCTGCTGCTTGCTGCTGATTGGTCAACTGGCTGATGGGCCATTAATTAAGTGAGGAGAGCGGAGCAAGCTTTATGCTTCTTAACAAAGTGGTGCAGTATAAGCTTGTGAAACCTTTAAACTTCTCTCTTTTCCTAAATAAATGTGACCTAAAACATTATGAGATTTTTACACAAATCCTAAAACTATTTAAATTGAACCAAATTAAGCAATTAAGATTAAAAGAGTAAATTTATTTAGGCCTATTTGTTGAGGCAAATGATCCTATTTGACATATTACATGTGTGGCATAAGTATGTGGCACAAGTATGACTTGTCCAAAACCCAGAGCTGCTAACTTTTGATTTCAGCTTGGAATGAGATTTGTTCCTGTGAGGGGTTGTCACTGGTTCAATTTTTGCTCTTCAACCAGTGACTCCCATGATCTCACAGTACTTTATTCTCTCAACTTTATTTCTACTTCCACTCCACTATATCTAATTTGTCTGACACTAGTTAGTTTTCATATCCTTCCTGTCCAGATAAAACCATATATCTCCAGATGTGATGATGTTGAATTATTTTGATAATTGAAGGATGGATGACTCCTTTATGGGTATAGAAAATCCTCCTCCTCCTTAAAGAAGAAAAACTAAAGCTTCTAAAAACACTCTTGCATCATTAGGAAAAGTCATTATCACAATGCTGAAAAAAAAAAAACTTCCTAGAGAAATGCTGTCACCACACGACAGCCACAATACGAACATCTGAGGGTCTGATTTTACAGAATAAAATACATTGCTATGGATTAAACTGAGTTCAACCATTAACATCTACAGCAGTAACATGCAACATACAATTTAATGATGTGTAATATTAATCCAAACATACCAAATATAATAGTCTAACAGGGAATGTTTAATTGCTACATCAATACTTTACTTGGCATACTTTGAGTACAGTATGATAATAATAACCGAATGCAGGACAAAAAGGAGAGAGAGAGAGAGATGTCATGGAGCCAATTAAATCGATCAGACCCTGAGCAAACCACAGATGTTTCAGTGGATCAACACTCATGGTGGCAGCAGCATTGCTGCTGGTGATGCTTAAACAAAGCTCATTGGCACTCTGCTATCAGTGATGCTAATTTTACCTCAGTTGTACTCTGCTAGCAGTGATGCTAAAATTAGCTCAATGGCACACTTCTGACAGTGATTATAACTTTAGCTCAGTCGCACTATAGTAGCAATGATCCTTAAATTAGCTCAGTGGCACTCTACCTGCAGTGACGCTAATGTTAGCTCAGCAGGACTCTGCTGGCACTGATTCTAACATCAGCTCAGTGTCACTCTGCTGGCAGTGATGCTAAAGTTAGCTCAGTGGCACTCTGCTGGCAGTGATTCTAATGTTAGCTTGTGACAATCTGCTGGCACTGATAGTAGCTTTAGCTCATTGGCAGTGTGCTACAGTGGTGCTAATGTTAGCTCAGTGACACACAGCTGGCAATGATGCTAATGTTAGCTCAGTGGCACTCTGCTGGCAATTATGCTAAAATTAGCTCAGTGGCAGTGTGCTGCAGGGATGCTAACGTTAGCTCAGTGGCACCATGCTGGCAATGATGCTAATGTTAGCTCAGTGGCACTCTGCCTGCAGTGATGCTAAAATTAGCTTGGGGCACTCTGCCTGCAGTGATGCTGCAGTGATGCTAATGATAGCTCACTGGCACACTGCTGGCAATGATGCTAATGTTAGCTCAGTGGCACTCTGCTGGCAGTGATTCTAACATTATCTCAGTGGCACTCTGCTGGCAGTGATTCTAACATTATCTCAGTGGCACTCTGCTGGCAGTGATTCTAACATTATCTCAGTGGCACTCTGCTGGCAGTCATGATACTGGAAGAGATTCTAAAGTCAGCTTGTGGCACTCTGCTGCCAATGATGCTAAAATGAGCTCAGTGCCACTCTACCTGCTGTGATGCTAATGTTAGCTTAGCAGTACTCTGCTGGAAGAGATTCTAAAGTGAGCTTGTGGCACTCTGCTGGCAATGATGCTAATGTTAGCTCAGTGGAACAGTGCTGGCAGTGGTATCAGTATTAGCTCAGTGGCAGTGTGCTGCAGAGATTCAAACATTAACAGAGTGACCCTCTGCCAGCAATGATGCTCATGTTAACTCAGTGGCACACTGTTGGCAGTGATGCTAAGATTAGCTCAGTGGCACACGGTTGGAAATGATGCTAATGTTACCTCAGTGGCAATCTGCTGGCAGTGATGCTAATGTTACGTCGGTGGCACTCTGCCTGCAGTAATGCTAATGTTAGCTTAGCAGCACTCTGCTGGCAATGGTGCTAACATTAGCTCAGTGACACACTGCTGACAGTGATGCTAAAATTAGCTCAGCAGCACTCTGCTGGCAGTGATACTAGCATTAGCTCACTGGCAGTGTGCTGCAGTGATGCTAATGTTAGCTCAGTGGCACACTGCTTTCAATGATGCTAATGTTATCTTAGTGGCAATGTGCTGGCAATCATGCTAAAATCACCTTAGTGGCACACTGTTGGCAATGATGCTAAAAAGGGCAGAGAAATCTTCATTTCTTTTGCATTCATAAATAGGATACAGTTTAACAAATCAAAAATATGGTAAGTCTTTAGCCTCTCTTGGATAATCTAGTCCAGATCTGACAGTACTAAGCATAGTGGGTTTTGATCTGGACCAGGTCAAATGTGATCAATATGTGAAAAAAACTGTAATATCTGCCTTTTTTTGTATTTTCACTAATGAAGGTTACATTTTTACAAATTTGAGTTCAGGTACAGTAGTTTTGAACTGGACCTGGTCGAAGGTTATCTAATGTGAGAAAGCAGTGAAATCTCCATTTTTTTACAGATAGAATAAGGGTCTGAGATTCTACCCGTTTTACAAATTTTCCTGATCTACAGATCAAGATTTTAATTAATTTTCTATACCTTTTTAGCTTTTACAGTGAATGAGTCAGATACCCTTCTGAGAAGCATAGGCAGTGTCAGGGTAAGTAGCAACCACGGTTGCACATAATATTTTTGGTCTAGTTCTCAAAGGAGCACCTACAGATGTAGCTTGGTGCTCACCTTTTGCATTTAATAAAGCTGACATGTTTTAGGTCTGTCATCACTTGTAGCCACTTGAATTTGAATGGCAGGTAATAGCCTCTATATTTTCAACCGTCTTTTGCCTCCATGCAGCTTCTAATCTTGTGAAACTTCCCTTGTTAAATAAAGACAATGCTATTCTCATCACATACTTTTTTTTAACTGTTCTGTCCTTACAGCCCCTTTCTGTAAATAAAAGCTTAGTAACTTTACAATGGAGTGAGTACAGGCCTCGCAATACGGGACAATGCGATCAGATGATTTTGCGCAGTTTTCATGAATATGGACAGTCCATAGATTATGCACAAGGGAATCCTCAATCACCACCATCTCACACAATTTGGGAATGACCCTGTTGTAAAACCCGTCGCAGCTTAGTTTGTACGGACCAAAACAACTTTGAACATCCTTTATCTTGACCTTGCATGTGCACCTGCTCACCACTTATGTGAACCCCTGGTTATAACATTACTGTATTTGTACATTTACTCATTTAATATTTGGTATATTATGTTAAATTTATTGCTGAAATACAATTTTAATTGTTATAAAATGTTTTTATATCTCTCAGTGAAATTCTAAGATTGCCCTATGAAATGTACAAAAAAACCAAGATTATAGATTTCAGACAATATCAGTTACTGTAATGAGTTATATTTAAGTTTTTTAAATAACCATAACAATTGCAAATATTTACAAATGTTTACTAAACTTCCATTTCTAATTGTCCTGTTACTACAGCATAACAGTACAGCATTATATGCATAATAGTTGAGGAGTAATTTGGAAGCAGTACCAGAACTTTGTCTGTAGGGGGAGTCCTCGAGCAAAAGTGTGTGAAATCTCGGCGGAAAATTCTTGTTCTTGGCCCAAATTGAGGACATTTTGAGAAAATCACAGGATAGCATCTAGATAGCCTTAGAAGGTGATTGCAATGAAATCAAAGTGAGGACCAGCCAAAATGTCCTCACTTCGCAAAAATAACCTCACTTTGTTGGTCTAAAACTTGCGCTGGTACTCACTATGTAGTATCTGCGAGAACACACACACACACACACACACACACACACACACACACACACACACACACACACACACACACACACACACACACACACACACACACACACACACACACACACCAATGTCAAAGAGGACCCCTGAGATGCTGTTTGTCATACTATAAAACTGTGTAATTCAAGCTATAGCTAAATATAGAGCCGGATTTTGTTTTATGACTATATCAAAGCACTGAGTGCAATAAAAAAACAATAGTGTAATGTTGTGTCACATCAGATTCTGCTCTCTGAGTGCTGTCTAGTTGTTGATGTTGATATTGTGCTCTCTCTTCCAGAGTGGTATCATAAAAATGAAAAGTAATACTTGAAAGAATATTGTAATGTAACACCATTGTGTATCATCTGAAGTGAGGTGGTGAACGTCAATTTTTTTTATTTCAGTTGTGATTGTGTAACATTTGCCATCTTGAGATACAGAACAGATTGGTAAAAGTAAATAGTCTTGTTAGTATTTTTGATATTGATTTCAACAATGTGATGCATCGCTAAAGTTTACCAGACAGTATATTAAATCCTGAGTTCATACACTACATATTTCAGATTTCTCATCCCTCTGCCTCATGCCATCAATCTTCTCAGCTTTAAAATATTGAACTCATGAACATTCGAGAGAATTTCAGTGAAATGCTGTGTGTGTGTGTGTGTGTGTGTGTGTGTGTGTGTGTGTGTGTGTGTTTTCCTGAATACAGTACCATATAGCTAATCAGTTCAATACCAAATGACTTTGTTGATCACCTGAGGAGCAATTTAGGAGAGTGTTATTAGAAGCACAGACGCACAAAATGAGCAGTAACACACAGCGGTTATGGAGAGCTACTAGCTGTCATATTGCCCATTTTGCACACTGTATGTAGTGTGTGTGTGTGTGTGTGTGTGTGTGTGTGTGTGTGTGTGTGTGTGTGTGTGTGTGTGAGTGCCTGTGTGTGTGTCATTGTCTGCATGACACAAGAGCTGAAGGGCTTTCCAATCAGTGCTGTCAGTGAATGTCATACCCACTGTCCTGGCTGACAGAGCAGGTCGGGGTCAGCAGTGGAAAGACGATAGAAGCAAGTGAGTCCGTGACAAGCACTGCAGTGTGTGTGTTTGTTTGTATTGTACCAGAAGAAAACCTGGCAAAATAAAGTGATGGTTATATGCATTTCTCATCAAATCCAGATCCAATGTAAATTTTGATGTCACATGGTTCACTAATCACAAGAATAAACTGAAATAATTTTGCACTTGTTAAAATTGAAAAACTAACATTTAAAGCATTATTTTGTGATTCAAAATGCATTCATTACAGCACAAGACAAATATTATGCTTGCAAGAAAAATCTAATCAGTCTGCCAGGAAAGACAGGGAACATAAAAAACAAGATCATTACCACTGATCAAGCCAAGCGTGCAAAGATGGTGTGAAAAAGAACTGCTAAAACTACCGCCAGGATTGTTTTACACATTTGACTTTAAGGGAAATGTGCAAAGACTGAAAACAAAAAGTCTCTGTCCTACATATGATTACAATATTGCCTCGGTGTTGCATAAGGTAACATGAAAAAAAGTTTCTGCTTTAGAACTTGAGTTGAATTTGGTTAAAAAGTTTATCAAAGTGACGTGATGACAAGGTTGTGTAACACCAGCTTGATCCTCTTATGTGTGGACCCTAGAGGCAGCTGTGGGCTGTATAATACTCCCATTGTAGGAAGACTACAGTTCCACTTCACATGTCAAGATTGTTATGTCAGTGATGTGTGCGTATATGTTAGTGTAGGGCAAGAAAATGTGAGTTGGGAAATTTTTTTGCCTGAAAAAGAAAATATTGTTGTGTAAATCAACATGTTCTGAGCCCAATCAAATAATAGTGGTACAGACAGACAGACAGACACACACAGAAACACAGAAACACTCAGACATCCATGTAATCACCTGTTTCCACATCCGCCTCTGATTACACCAAGGGGATGACACTGTGGACACGATGGCAAAGTTTCTCTTACTTGACAGGCACTCACGCACACACACACACACACACACACACGGGTAGATATACACATACCATTTAACAAAAAACACATAAATGCAGTGTTCAGTGCTGACAGGTCCCAGTTATCCGTCACAGCAGGGTGCACAAGATAAGGAAGCTGCAAGGCATCATAAACACCGACACACACACACACCGACATGGAAAGAGAGAGAGACAGCAGCAGAGGAAGGGATGAATCAGAGATGAAAGGAAGAGGGAAAAATTCAACACTCCTGTCAGAAATCATAAAATTCTCAGAAGAGCAGCTCTGAAGAATCAGAGGTGCAGAGATGTGGAGAAAGATGGGGGGGGGGGGTCAAGGTGAAAGGTCAAATGACAAGTTAGAGGGAGAGATAAAGAAAACAGAGATTTGAAACGACTTAAATCATAATAACACCATTTTTCTTTAAAAGGAATAAAAACACTCTTTCAAGCCCAGCAGAAAATCTTTATTAAATCTTCTTTCATTATTGATGAGAGACAAAACAATTTATAGCACTGAACTGCACTGTAGATCTTCTGAATAACAAAAACTCCACCATGACACATTGCCTCCTGCTGTCTTCAGATATTTCTTTCTGATTATGTCGTCAAGCTCCTTTCTTCTACTGCTATCTGCTATAACTTTTTCCCATTTTCTTAACACACTCTGTGCACCTCGTGAACCTGGTGCACCTTATCCCCGACTTCTTTGCAATGGTTACGTTGCCCCTAAGGTCAGTCCCTGTTGCATCACTAGCCCCGTTCAGACGGTGTTTTCATTCCGGACCTGATGCGCCTCGATTCCACCCCGACGTCTGCCCAAATGCAAGGAAGGCATAATGACGTTTGTTTTTGCTCCCGTTTTTATTATGAGTTGAGGTAAAAGACTTAAGACTTTGTCTATGCACACAAAAGTCTCATTCCCCTCTATTTTTGTTCACAAGTTTGTTTAAATCCATGTTAGTGAGCGTTTGCCCTTCATCGACACAATCCATCCACCTGACAGGCAAGTCAAGATGCTGAACGAACAACAGGACTATTATACAGGTGGGTGCGGGGGTGGTCACAATAAAAAGCTAATCCAAAATGTGCAACACAATGCCACAGATGTTTCAAGTTGTAAGGGAGGTTATGTCCCCACCACTCTTCAACACAGTGATGCCCTTTATCCAGGTGCCAGCTGTTGCTCATCAAGGAGCTGATTAAACAGCATCATTACTGCACAGTACTGCCTTGGGCTGCTCACAATGAAATGCCACTCTGCAAAGTCCAGTTTGAAACATTTATTGGGTACTGAAATATTGATCGCACATGACAGCTTTTTCTTTGAAGAACAGTCATAGAGCTGCTGCACAGCTACTGAGAGCCAGGGACCTCTGGAGGAGCTGTACCTTCTGCAGGAACAAAGACTCAGCGTCACAATGGTTTCTACTCTGATCCGAAGCTGCTTACCGGTGGGACGAGAACTCAGAGTTCACTTTTCAAACTTTTGGGATGAAAAATATATTAATCTTCATTCTCGCTTATCTGCCAGTGAGTTGCTGACCTCCACTGTCAGATGTTTATTTATTGTACTGTCGACTGCTGGCTGGAGGGATATGCACTTTACTTGATGAACACAGAGAGGAGAAGGGGAAAAAAAGAGTGCTGAGTGCAGTCAGAGGCTGAACTGAATTCAAACAAAGAAGCGCACACCTTTGTTGCCTGACATTGCTTGCTTACGGCTTATGTGCAGCAAAGTTCTGTTTTTTTTTGAGGCGAATAAACACAAATGATCCCACTGTCAAATTTGTACAAATAACATAAAGTGAAAATTCACTTTACTTTCTGTGAACACAGCAGAACATCCCTGATTATTCCAAAAGCTGAACTGTCTGTTTATCTTTAATATACCCAATGTTTCGATACAAAACCTTGGCCACACTATGAGACAAGGACTGAGGCCAAAATGCTCCTGAAGTTTCCAGACCTATATGTGTTCAACACTGTTGTAAGCTTTCACTCTGTCTAGCAAAATGAGACCAACATACAAGCCTAATGAACTTGAGATGTCCAAAACATTGAGAAGAGAGTAGAAGAAGAGTAAAGAGGACAAGGAAGAAGGACAGGTCAGGATGAAAAAAAAAAAAGTTAGACATAAAAAATTAAGATGAAACCAGTCAAAAAGGAATCAGCAACGGGACTTTGGGTCAATTTCTGAGAGAGGGCATTTTTGTGGTACAGGTGAAAGTTAGAAAAAGAGAAGGCAGCAATACAGTGAAGTAATAATAAGAACAGAACCTCTAAACCCCCCCCCCCCACACACACACACACACACACACACACAGCATATGCACCCTTTAATAAAGCCAGCTCCTACTTTGTCTCCCAAGACATCAGGCGCTCTGCTCTTTTCCCTTAGTCAGCAGCTTTTGATCTAATCCCACTAAATCAAGAAGAATAAGAGTCTACATTGCTTGTGACTGAGGAAGTCTAGGGAATTGATAATGCACTCGCGTATTGACGGATACGCATGTGAGACCAAACAGCACCATACACACGTGTAAGAAATGGAGGGCTATGCATGTTTTCATAGATACTTGGGCAGATACACTTATTCTTATGCTCTCACACATGGCGCAGATCAAATAAATTCACTTTGCAACCCGCCACCGGAGGGAATGAAACAGTAGTTAATGGCTGCTCTGAAATGCAGCAGGCAGATGCCTCTCACTCAAGTGTGGAGAGAACACATGCATATGGATGAATGTTTAGGAACAAACACTCAGAAATCATCTCGAGGCAAGTGGATGTGAGGATGCAAAGCCAATCCAACATCCTGTCTCACACACACAGACACAGGACCACATGTACACACACAGCATATTCTCATTAGAATTACTGAGCTGACAGGACAAGGCACCGACTGAAGTCATTTTTTATTGATGTGTGCAGACCATTGACCCTCTGAAGTTGCACTCAGCTGCCTGAACTGAGTTCAAACTCAATAAAGTGTAGAGCACTGTGCGGGACTGGTACCCATATCCCGCTCCTGCCCTGGATTTGTGACCAGTACTTTATTCAGCTGATAAAAATTTAAAAGAATGTGAAATCTCTAACCACGGAGGAGGTTTGTCACCTCAACCCAGAGGTTGCAGGTTTGTGCCCGCTTTACACCAGTACTTTCCCACATTTGGTGCAGCCAACATAGTCGCATATCGCATAGCATATTTCTTTTCCATCTTTGTCAGTAACAACTAAGAAATGTGTCCAAATTTCAGACCGGCCTTGCTTGCTTTTGGCAAACTGGTAAACTCCAGCTTTAATCATCTTTCTAATTTCAATTGTTGACTCCATCCCTTTGGTTTGCGCTTGCAAAATCCATTCAAGACTGGGACCCGCAGTATTTCTTTGTCCGCCCAGTGCCGCCTGTGGTCAAGGATAAAACTGCCTGTTTGTGTTTGCTTTAGGGTCCTGCAGGATCCCAATCCCTATGCAGTCCTCTACTATAAGGTGTTTTCTCCATCAACTATTTATAGAGCTTTTATGCAAAGTTATTAAAAGTCCAAAAAATTGTATGTAGGAGGCTATTTCATATTTCAACAGTATACATTTTAATATTGGAACTAGAACTAAGCCTATATTTCTCCACCTTATTTATATAATTACTTCAATCTGCTCATAACTTGCTTTTCCCTTCACCACCCCACCCCCCATACACAATCCCACCTCTACAAGGAAAAAAAAAAATGACTTAATGTATTACATTTAATGCCAAACTGAGTCTGTTGTTTTTAAGCTATCGGGAGAAGAGACACTGTCAGCATCATTGAGCAAAATGTTATTGGTTCTCCTGTTAACTCTAAACAACTCCAAGGACACCTTGTGAGGTTGAGTTTGTAGGTACCAAACGCAATTATCCCTGGCTTTTCTCAAATCCCCTGCACTCTCTCTTCGGCGGAGATAACAAGGTAAAACTAACGAGCACTGTCTTTGCAACAGGAAAATTGATACTTTGGAGGAAAAAGTAGGGTAAGAAGCCAGAATGAAAGAACACCATGTACTTGTGTGTGATCTTCCAATCGTTTTCACTTTTACGATGCACATAATTGATGAAATAACTATTGATATTTTCCGATATTGCGTGACTGTGCCGTTTCCCGACATCAAACTTGATGACGGTGTGCTTGTTCTGCAGGTGCAGCACACTAATTTGTCAATAGTGCTCATGCACCAATCGCACTGAGAACCAATTAAGAATCATTATGAGGTTCATAATCTTCCAAGCAAGGGCTCATTATTTCTATCAACTGAAGAAGGACTTCAGTCTCTTACCCTACATTACCTATGACATATTTGTAGATATCTCAATGAGTAACTCCACATTTTATGCTGTCCATCTAAGTTGAATAGTAACTTTGGCAATATAAATAAAATAAGGCAACACTATGAGGCAATAATGGGTCAGTCAGGCAAGGAATTTTAGGAAAGGCTAGATGTGTTACTACATGAGATAACACTTTCTCCAACTTTTCTTTTCTGTCATTTTTTTCTTTTACTGTCTGCCTTAGGTAACTTCTAGTGAGAAATAAAGCTCAGTGATTGTAAGGAAGTCAATCAATGGCTGATAGCTTTGGTTTACGCTCGGCTCCCTGTGTCCCCAGGCCTTTGACGCTACTCAGAATGAGAATTCCCCTCCCCTGCTCCCGTTCTCCAGCAAGAGAAGATTGAAAAGCTTGCGGCGCCTGAGTCTGGGACGATGAGTCATGCACGCTCCCAAGTAACAAACACACACACCTTGTCTCTCACTCATACCCTTGCTGTCTGTCGAACTTTTCTTTTTCCCCTCACTTGATCCAGCCAGAGCAAACTGTAATGGCCCTGCAGCCAGTAGATACTGACCTCCCTTATAGCCTTTGGCAGGTAGTGAGACAACTGACTCCACCGTTATTGTCTTCTCTGCTGTCCCTCTCCCTTGCTCAATTGCTACCATTCTTATGCATAATAGAAATCAGAAATCTGAGATAAAAGATGGCATCATCAAGTGTGTGTTAGTGTGGTGTGTCTCTGTTAGGGGGTTAGTAGGAACACTAAGGATTGATGAAAGGCTGTAAAAATCTGGGATGTTGCTAACAAGCACATTGATTTGAGCTTAGAAGGAAGGAACTGGAGGAAGAAAGAGAAAAAAAAGCGAGGAAGCTCAAGGCAAGAAAGGAGGAGAGGAAATAAAAAAAGTACCAAGAGGAAAGCAGTAGTGGAGGAAGTATTCAGATCCTCTTACAGTACAGTTATACTATAAGATATTATATCATTACATTATTATTACTGCATTGATAAAAAAAAAAAGCTAAACTCTTGTGAGGCTGTTGTAACACATTGAGAATCATTTAGGCCACACATTTATAGTTGATCCACCCAGCACTATTATGGGTTGTTAAGGTTGTTGGTTAGTATATGCAAATGAACTTCTCTCCGTTGTGCCTGCCCGCCCTCCTCATATCAGTAAACATATTTTAGAACACTGTTTATGTGTGATACAACATTGTTTGTTACCAGCCGGCCGCCATGTTGTTTACATTTTAAAATCGTTAAGGCAAAATCAAGCACCGTCCAATCGCAGCACGTCACCCGCCAGCTGGGGGTGTTTATAGGTCGTTTTTCTCTGGTCATGTCTCACCAATATTATGTTATGTTATATTATATGAGATACTAAAGTCTCTCTTTAGCGTAGACAGCCAGGTTTTATAGCAGGAGCCTCTTTTCAGCGGTGAAATGAATGAAATTATTGTTTGGTTTTAGAAAAATTCAAACAATTATTCAGAAATGGTGTCACAATTACACAGATGCCTTAAGTGACATGTCCATATAGATTGTTTGTTGCTTTCACCTGTGTTCAGCCCTCACCTGTTCCCTATCTGCCCTCGTTTCCCATGTATTTAGTCTCCATATCTAGTCTGCGTTCCTCCTTTATCATCTCCTGCGTTCCTCCTAGGTCATTCCCTGAGTTTTCAGCCCAGTATTTATGTAAGTTATTTTACTGTGGTTTTTTTGTTAGTTCATGTATTTTTGGGGATCTTGCCTGCATATTGGTTTTATCTTAGATTTTACTCCTTGCTTTGGATTTAATGCTTTTTAATGATTTTGTTGCCTCCTGTGTTTTTGCCTTTCTTGTAGATTTAGATTTTTGCCTTTGTCTCTTATTTTGCACTGTCATCGTCAAATCAAAATCCCTGAATTGAACTCTCTGCCTCTGTCTGAACAGAATCTTAACAAGTTTAAGTACATGTACCTCAGATGTGTGCTTAAGTAAGGTGCGTTTACTTGTGGATTGTTTCTGCTGACATAGACACTTCAAGCAGAACGAATGATGCGGACTGAGCATACTACTCATTTGCATGCTCTAGTTTTTAAACAAAGGGAAGAGCTGACATACCCAACACACACACAGCTCCCAAATCTGATTAATGTTAATGTGATACTGCTTCTCTTAAAGGAGTCCCTTTGGAATCACACACACCTCAGCAGGTTCATTACAATGAAGAGATCAGATACACACTCCCTTCATAACTATAAGTATAGTTCATATCTCAGAGTTTGGATATTTTGAATAGGAGCTTGCTTTTCTCTGACAATTACAGCAAAGTGTATAATAACGTTTCGAGTCAGCTGCTTTACAAATTCTGTCCTGTTAAAACTGAGTGGTTGTTCACTTGCTTAACAAAGTCAGAAGAAACAAAAGTGAGAAAGTAAAAAAAAAACTGATGAAAGTAAAGTGAGAAGACTCTAATTGGCAAGGAGAAGGAATACGGGCAAGACCAGAGTTTTAAAGAGGATACCTGTGCATGTGTGTGCATGAGTGTATTTTCTTCTCTGCTTTGGGGCAGGTATAATAAGGCAGCTCCTCGGCAGCCTGTGGGAGAAAAAGGAGGTGAACTGAGGTCACTGATTCTAGTGCCTCTACAGGATTTACTTAAATTATGGAGAGGGAGGAACATGAAGAGACCGCTGGAGAAGAGAGCAGTAACAAGTCAGAGGAAAAAGAGAAGAAGTGGTCAGCAGCAACTCCTGCAACCACCCACACATTCACATCAACTTGCTAATTTTGCATATTGCATTAGTAAAATTTGTGAGAAGGAATACACGACTTCCTAGATGAAGGTGTGCACAGAGCAACTAACTCGTGTGGTATATTTGACCTCCCACTTTTAGGCTCTCAGAAGATGCCACACAAATAATTTAACAAGGTCAGGACACATTCCCCTGATGTTGAGAAACGGATGAAAGCAGCAGATGAAACTGTGACCAGAAGCATCTGGAGATAAGAAAAGGGAAAGGGATAAAGTGTCCACAGAGAGAGGTGAAATGCACTATAGACTGCACAAGTCAGAGACCAAAATCCTGAGGAAAAGCAAATGTGCAGCTGAGAGAATCTGAGTACCAGTCCAAATTTATAAGGCATTATATAACCTCAGTGGATAGCTCTTTTTGCATTAATCTGTGAGTTATGCAAGACATTTCTGGGCTAGTAGATTTATAGCAATGAGCTTATGATGCAAACTAGCTTTAGTTCTTCCACTGCATGCTGTTGTGGTACTTGCACACACATGGCTTCACAAGCACATATGTAGAGTTTCTCTTCCTGTAAATTGTGCTTCCACACAAGACGGGGAGAGAGTTGCATACAGACCAATACTTAACTGAAGCACAAACACACACACAAAACAGCTGTTGAACTAGCATAGGCTCAAGGGTCTTACCTTTGACCTGCTTTACAACTAAAAACAGCCAATCACCACAAATACAAAATGTGCTATCTGGCCCACTGCAATAGCAGCTACAATCCATACAGTCTATGATGTGCTGAAGTTCAGCACAGTGAATTTTACCGAGTTGATTCATTTGAATGCATTTAAAAAACCATTGTGAAAACATTATGCAACTGAATGTTTCTTTTCACATGATGGGTAAGAAATGTAGGCGTGTATTGCTATCAATATCACTTTGAGGGTGTTGGTATTGATACTGTTATCCTACTTTTTTAAAACGTTACTCAGGTATCGTGTGAAGCTTAAGCCTCCATGATTGGACTAGATAAAGCAGATGCCAGTTCAGCTGTTTATCCCCACTGTGAGAAGGAGCCAAGAGCAACCAGGGGATTTAACTATGGGAAAGAAAGATCGATGCTGATTGAGATTCCTCTTATGTGAATGGTTGTCTTCAGTAGTTTGAATAGCACAACCTTCTCCAGTGATATCCAAAACCTGTCCACAGCCATGCCTTGAAATGATACTTTTAATGTGCCGTCTTCCCTGATCTCTGCCAGTTGCTCCAGTGCCAGCAGTGGCAATTCTTCTGAGCTTTCCAGTGCACAAGAACTCCAAGGGTCAAGCACCCAATCAAACTGTGCAAAAGATCAAGATTACAGTAAGTGGGAAAACACTGATTAAATTTCTCGTTGAGAATTTTTCAGATGCTGAGAAACGAGGGCAGAAAGAGTGTTGCTGTTATGATCCAGGCAAGCCATGGGCTCTGCCATTATGCAAATCTCCCCATTCCATGTAGGACTTAGTTTATAGTGTGCACACAAATGTGTTTCCATGTAATTTGGAGGATGTGAGAGCAGGATTAAAACACAAAATACAGCAGTGTAATTACACTAATAAATCATTGTGTTTCCATTGATACTTAGCAGAGCAGTATTCCTTTTTTTAACACATGCATAAATACTTTACGTATTTGTGCATGTAATATCTGCCTTGTTGTTGTATGCCACCGCTAACCAGTCCAGCTGCAGCTTAAATCCAGGGTCAAGTGTAAGTGTAAAATGTGGATGCTTTGTACACCTCCTCTACCCGGCAGCACATGAAATCTATACAACCGCCCAAGTTTAAGGTGAGCACCCACAATAAGTTACACCAATTGATATGAAATATGGTCACAATCTGCTCCTTTGTTCCTGAGTTATGGTGTGGAATAATAGCGAGAAAACTGTTGTGCTCTCCCAGTTCATCATTGAGTCTAAGTGGAGGTAAGTGTTGTTTGAAATTAACCTCTAGTCTCCCTGCGATATCTCATTCACAGGACACAGTGACTTTGACCACCAGAATCTAATTAGTTCGTCCTTAAGTCCAAATGGACATTTGAGCCCGATCTTAATAAATTCTCTCAAGGTGTTTCTGAGATGATGACACAGAGAGAGAGAGAGAGAGAGAGAGAGAGAGAGAGAGAGAGAGAGAGAGAGAGAGAGAGAGAGAGAGACCCTAAGACTATGGGATGCACATAAATACGGACGTATGTATAGATGAGTGAAGGTACTACCTGAAAACATGATGCCACCAGCCACGGCTGTCGCACAAACACAAAAAATATAGAGATTGAACCCGAAAAGCAAAAACGGTAAAACTTCTGTTGTGTTTTGGCCGTTTGTTTACATGGGAACAGCGTTTTCGGGGCGTGTAATCGTCACCGTAGTGTTGTCGCGTAAACGGCAAAATTAAACTCCTCTGCAAACAATGACATCATAGCCCAGCTTTGCCCATCCCTATTACGGTTACAGCCTTATTCACGAGCGCGGACAGACTACTGTGGGGCCTGAATCATCCATACTGTAGGCCTGCACACATTATCTAATTAGTAGCACATATTGGCCTCTAGTTTCCAACCTAGTCTCTCTGCTCTACTGTATCAGAGGTGTTGATTGACTGATGGTCTGTTCCTTCTCCACCTCCAACCCCAAAAAGGCCTGGAGTCTGATCTCCATGGCAACTGAGACATTACCTTTAGTTGGGACGAGACTGTGAAACTTGACACCTCCATTAAATGAAAGAGATGAGGAAGGAGCGCGCTAGAGGCAATAGAAAGTCACACATAGAATGGGAAGAACGTTTAAAAGCCATGAGAAAATCCACTGAAAACAGAGGGGAGGAAAAAAATATTAGGGCAAATATCTGTTGTGTTGGTTCACAAATATTGCCTGTTTATCATAACCATGAGAACATGATACACCAGAAACACTACAATAAACAAAACGAGTAGCAAGTAACAACAAATGAATCATAATCCATTCATGACGAAATCTGAAAAACACAATTCAAATGTTCATAACATTTGATATATTTAACATGTGAAAAGTTTCTACCATGTCAAAATGTCTTGGAACTAGTAGCTATGAGGCATTGCCAAGTGTTTAAAGTTATTCCAAATGACTACATTGGAAGACAATGTAGCCTTCACAGAGAAGGGAACAGTGGTGATATCGTTTTAATATGGGGAATACAGGGCACAATTTCAGACTGTTGATCCTGTAGGGCATTCATATGGTGCTTCACAGGAGAGAATGGTTCAAAGTGAAGTGAAGTGGGTTGTGAATGTCAAATGGTTGGTTTCAGAGAGTTGCTCAAATGGTTGGACACAGCTATCGCTAATCTGACTTTGGAGTTGTGTCAGGAGAGTTGGTTTCTGAAGCTATTGAACCATCCAACAAGCAGTTCTGATGGAGTATATAAGCTATGCCGTGATTTCACCTTTACTAGCTTAGAGTAATTCTTGGTATACATTATGCAAAGACTTTTTCTACATGTCTTTACAGTGGTGACGGTATCAGGCACAAAAGATGCTGACCACCCACCTTCACATTGACAGCACCAGCTCTAAGTGATCTGGATCCTTGAGTCTGTAATGTAGAGCAGGCGGGGCCCATTCTTTTCTCCATCTAACGCTAATACATCTCAGGTGCCCTGCCAAGCTAATTGGCACCAAATTCAGCTTCATTTCCATCACGTTTCTCAGCCCACATTGATAGGAGTGCACACTCAGCTGAAAGTAAGTGGTGATCCAAGTAAAAATTCTGCTTTGTGCAGAAATGAAGGACAGTCGAAAGCAAATAACAAAGATGACTTTTATCAGTCAGCCTGAAACATTATTTGCATTTTTAAATAACGAGCTCTGAGCCCAACTAAAAAGATGTCAACTAAGCATTTTGCTATGCTACTCTTCTTCTACTCTAGGCCTCTCCAAACACATTTTTACATTCACTCACACAGTGACAGCCTTGAGACTGAGACACAGTATGTCTCTAATCTGTCACAAAAACATTACAAAATCTAAATGATAAGACAGAGAATCATCACAAAACAACACAATCACATTAACACAGAGACAGCACAAAAGCAGATACCCACTTTAGGATTCAGAATGAATTCAGTCGAGACCAATGCAGCACAGATTAAGTACATACACCCACACACACACATACAACATCCTCATCTAGTTTGAGAGCTGCGGAGGTGGATAGACCCTGGGCAAACTTGTACAACTTTGCTCTAACACTGGTTTCCAAATCTGTGTTCTGACTTGACAAAACAGCCCCCAGTCCAGCTTGTTTGAGCATTTGTCTGTATTTTTATGTATGTGTCTGGCTACATCTTTGCATCTCTGCCTGTATGTCCTGGTCTGTTCATCTATTGACCTCCATAGTTTGTCTATAGGTTAGAAAAGTTCAAAATGTCGAAAGAAATGTTGTATAACCTGTCTTTGGAAGTACTCTTGCACATTATTTGGGACAAAAAGAGGAACTCGGACAGCACAGACCTCCAACAAGGCCCAAAAATCCTCGACATAATTGTCGGCGCTCGTCACTGTCACTTTGACCCAGCTGCCCAAAATGTAATCACCTCTACGATATGCTAGGGTCCATCTTTGGTGAAAAACTTCATGCAAATCCGTCCATTAGTTTTTGCGTCATCCTGCTAACAAAACAAACAAACCGAACCGATCACATAGGTAACAACGGGTGAAGTTTGGTATGACTCCAAAAATGGACAATATTGGGAACAAGTGAGAGAAAGGAGGTAGAAAAATAAAGTACACTTGAAACTATTATTATATGAGACAAAAAAAAAGAAGCCTTAGTTCAACTGGTTCAACTTCAGCTTTCATTAGTCTTACTGAAGGCAGGGACTGAGGGACATGACAGGTGTGAGAACAGAAAAGTGACACATGATCAAAAAATAATTGGATGTGTTGATGTGCTATTTCTCACACCTCTTTTCTTCAGGGAACTTTGTCAGGATACAAATCTGATTTGAAAAAAAAAAAAAGATTACTGCTTCTGCAAGTAATCCTAAACTAAAACCAATTTTCACTTCCAAGTCGTTTCACATGGGCAAGGTGAACCAAATAATCCTTCATGCTGGTATGTAAAAAACAACAACAACAACAACAACATCTTGAGCTGTGGGAAAGACCAATGTTTAAATGTGGTCCCGAGACACTGCTGTGATGATTTCAAGTCTGATAACTGACTCAGCCTTGTAGATGTCCCTGTCATCTCCAAAGTCATTTTTAAGTATAAAATGCCTCTAAATTTTCCCACTTTCTCCTGCTCCCTCCAGAGGAGCTGTATGTCGACAAAATGACTGCCAAAGGCTGGGTGTGGGTCAATACAATCGTTCTTCCATGATTGGTGAGAGTTGTCGCAAGCGGCACACTGTGTAAAAGGGTGCAGCGGGGTCTTTGCAGACATCATTATATTGATCTATACTCAATGATAGCAGCAGAAAGACAAGACTATTGGCCCAAGCGAGGCTGAGCAAAGATGTCGCCTATCTGTAGTACAATTCAGTTGTCCTCTCCATCTCATACCTATTCATAATTCTGCTGATCAACATTAGCCATCCATCTTCAGGGAGCCTGACAGCCTGTGTGATTTATTCAGTCATAGCCACGGAGTACATCACACAGACTGGACAGAATAAACCCAGGGGATCTTTCCCAACAGGGTAGATTTACATTCATCTACCCATCTGTGTGTGTGTGTGTGTGTGTGTGTGTGTGTGCTGGCTCTACAGCTGTATCAGTCAGCAGAAACATTCAAGTGTGCTGACGCAGGGAATGAAAGAACACAGCAACACAGTCACAAACAGGAAGCTGTGGTGCGCGTCGATATGAGATCAATGCAGCGACAAATAAATCAACAGGACCTTCGGAGCGCCGTTCCTAATCTTTAGGTTTTAGCAGGAATGGGTTGCAATTAGAACATAATACTCACTTACACATTTTGAATCTAATATGTAGGAGCACAAGAGTACATTAGCATAACAGGAGGATTGTAAAAGGTCATCAGTTTGTTGTCACAGCTGTCATCGGAGGTCATTTTGAGGCAGATATTTTGCTCCATATATTAGATTTTGATGTGACAGGCTGACAGTAAAGTAGCCGTTAGAGAGGGCTAAGTAATCAAATGGTTTCCTTGTTGCCTCTATCCTGTCGATCAATAACCTGTCTTTTCAAAGCAAACATGTTTCCTCATCTGGATAATCCCTATATCGATAGATTATAGCCGGTTAACTGGAAATGTCATGTACTGGCTTCTCTTAATACCAGTTCAGATAGAGGTGCTTGCTGGTTTTCAGCTCAGGCTCCTTGAACTCATTGACTATTGATTTTAAATTGTAACCACGCACCCAAATTCGGCATGGCTCCCTCTCTCCCAGTAGATGACGACTTACTGCACAGCGGTGGCATTTGCTCTTGGCAATGTAGTGAGTGAAGCAGGAGGTAAGGAGACAGCATGACACACTGACCGCTGCTTACTGCAGCAGGAACAGCTGGTAGTCAGAGCTAACCAGCCAAAGGCAGTAGCTGTCAAAATCTCCGTGTCCTTGCCGCAGCTTTGACAGTCAACTCAAACTAATTTGTCAAAGTTTCTGTGTCGTAGTCCTACCCGTGTTGTGGCTGAGCTAGTGGCTCACCAAATTGAAAGCTGAACATTGAAAAGTACAAAACAGAGGGTTAGCAAGAGAAAATAAATAATGGATAAACATGTCAGCGCTGGCCTTGAAAGGCTCAGGATGCTTTATTTGGCACATTGAGCCAATTTCACCCCACAAACTGCTGATTTTAATACATTTTGAATTGCCACCATCAGCATTGATGTGTTTCAAACAGTAAGTATATTTTTCTTTACAGATCCAAGAGCATGTATTGTGTATGTGTACATCTTTAATCATTCCTGATACTTTTAAATACCTAATACTGTATTTGCTGCTTTCACAGTCAAACTAGGTGCTTTTTTTAGTTTGGAATTTTCTGCAGGGAAGCAAATATTGGTTCACTGAAGAGGAGATGTAATAGAAATAATGACCAGAGTTGATATATACATGATCACATAAGGGCTGAAATCACTATTCAGATATTATTTTTGTATGGCAGGCATTCAAGTTAAACTGTTAAAATGTGGAAATATATACTATCATACGTATACATCTCACCCACAGCTGTTAACATCAAGCTTCACTTCACCTTGGCTGTCAAGTGCGCATCTCAGAAAGCATTTACACTGACAAATATCATAGGCCACAATCTGCTGATGATATCGGCCAACATCTACTTTTCTACATAGCAACTCACCCCTGCAGCTCCTTGAGAGACATGGAGATTTTAAGGTTATGTCCCAAAACATGGAGGGCAGTAAGGATGTCAGCCCACTGGACCATCTCTCCCAGAGGACCCCCCTTCAGCACTTTGGGACTGAAAACATCTCCAGACTCCTCTGTCAGGAAACCTACATGGACCAGGATCTGGAGGAGGACAGGGACACATTGTGGGAAAGAGTTAAATGACGTTCTGAGTTGAAGCCCCACATTAAAACTCCATGAAAATGAAATGAAAGTGAACCATTACTGACTGACACCAGACAGCTGGTGATGCAGTAATTTGTGTATATTATGAGGCACATTTAATGTAATCTGATTTACATTATATTAATTATGCATGTGTTCATACTGTGTAAAGTTAAGCTCATTGAAAGTTAAGCTTCCACAGTGGAAACTGTTTTAATGAGTTTGAGGATTAGAATCAGGAGAATTTAAGACTCTACCAAAAGAAAATTATGGAAACTGGAAACTAATTCTTTGAAATCCCCAACGAATCATCCCCTTATGATCCACGGAACAGCATGCAATTGTAGAAACATCATCATCACATACTTTTCTGTCCAACTTCTTTCATATGCACCAGGCAACCAAAGAGTTATCGAATTTAATTGTTGCGCTAATACATGACTTTGTACTAACATGTTATACAGTGTTGTCATGCATGTCCACTTAGACGCTACACAACCGGTGCAATCAACTGACAAATGAGCAACTCATTGCTTTTCACAGTGGCTTAGACACAGACATACTGTGGCCATGAAGTGCAAAGCACAAGGACAAATAGGAAAACACAAAATATCGAAAAGCACAATGGCATATAACAAAACACAACAACAACTCACAAAACATAGCAACAATTTGCAAATCAAATTAACAAAAGGGAAAACACAACCACAAAGCAGGCATTGTCCCACAGGAAGGAACCATTGAATTTTTGAGTAGATCCAGAAAAAGGGGGTGGAGTTTCAAACATCGCGAGAACCCTGAAGGCAACATTTAACTCAAAAAGTCAAATGTACATGAAACTATCCCTACAGCAAAAGAAAGAAAGAAGCTAAATACAGGTTTGGTTTATAATGGACCCTTTGGAGGGAATGCTCAGCTTTAGTGGAGGTTTTCCTTCTCGGAACACTCTTGTTGGGAATTAGAATTTCTTTTGTATTATCTAGCTGTATGCATCCAGCACAACAGTGATTCCACTGCTGTCCAGAATGAGAACACTTTGGACAATGGTCTGCATTCAGCAGAGTGAAGCTACGGTGATACTCCAGATGAAGCGTGAAGAAAAAAAAAATCACCTGATTTAATAAACCTGCTCTATTAATGTCTGCTTCATAAAAAAAAAAAGATAAGTGAAATTTAATTATAGTTTGGGTGGCAGATGGAAAGACTGAGAATTCATGGCACAGATACTATCCACCCTCTTGGCTTGGTGGCGATTGTGTTGCTGCTGAGTGTGAATCATACAAATATTGGCAACCCAGCAGAAATGGAGGCAGAAAGAAACAATTTTCACAAACTGGCAAACAAACTGGTAAATAAATACGAAAAATATCACACGGTGGCAGCGGAGATGAATAACGGCGGGTTGCAGTCGATAGATGGCACAGACACAAGTTCATGTGTCAAGGAGGGTGGGAGGGTGCTTTAGAAAATCAGGCAATTAGCATCCATGAACTACACTGTGAAGGACAGATTTCATTTACTGACTAATAGGTAGTAACAGAATTATATTAGAGTTCAATGAAACATGCCAGGAGAAGGAGGCTTTATATCACAGAATAAAAATGTATAGATTGAACAGACAGGAGAGAGGAACTAGGGTGGGCGGTTGTCACTTTGCTTTACTGTGCAGATCCCCACCAACACACTCCTAGATATTTGTCATTTAACAGGTGGAAAAAACACACAATAGGAAGTCTGTAGCTAAAGCTGTGCTTCCTCCTTGCCTCCCCCAGGAATAGAATCACATACGAGTGAGTGGAGTTCTTCATACAGTGGACTTGTGGTACTCTCAGATATGTGTTGAGTGTGTATGTTTGTTTTTTGTTTGTTTGAGCATATTTGTTTCGCACTGACAGACATCAATGAACTCAGTGTGTGTGGATGTTTTTGTGTTTAGTGCGGATGCTCGCCTGTTCGCCGCAAACTCGGGGGAATCGCAGAGGGATCTGAAGCTGCTCTCTACTGTGAACGTCTCATGGGGATCAAACACAAAACCCTTCCAAACCCGCTGAGACAAGCCAGAGTTATGACGATAACTCACCTGCGCTCAAATCTCTCGCTCACCTTTATAATGCATCGTCTGCTGGCGCCCGTGTTCATGCACCGCCCATCAAATCAGGTTCTTTCACGGCATCCTCCCTGCTGTGAATGCGGTATTTCCTGATTATATAAGTGGAATTAGCGGTGGAAAAGAAATCTATTGGCTTTCATGTGCTGATGTTTCATGTAAAGTGTCTCTAAGTAAAATCCTTGGAAAGTCCTTGATATAGCAGAGCGGTGGTAGAAGTGCCCCTCAAGTATGTGGTACCACTTCATCGCTCTGTTCTGCTCCACTTATCACTAACAGCCTGACAACAGAAGAATGCTAACGCTTGTTTCAGCATCTGTTAGCGCAAGCTCTTGCATGTATGCATGTGAGTTTGAGTGTGAGACCCTGTTCACTAATGTAATGTGGCCATTATGAAGGTTGCAGCACTCCGGTGGAGGGCCACAGGTGGCCACACAAGCTGGCACTGCTTATCATCACTACTCTGCCCTTACGTTCACCTTCTCCATCATGCTCTTGCTATGCCTCTACGGACCACATTCCCCTCTTTATATCCCCTTATATTCCTCTAACCTGCACCCCATATGCTGACAAACACAGATGTGCATGCTCAAAACACACCAAGCAGGCACAGATGCACACAAAGTCTGTGGCTGAGACACTTAATAACATCAGACAGGCAGTGAATTCACTGCAGCAGGTTAACAGAATGAGGTCAGTCTTTTTGGATTTGTAACATCATCCCTTTAAAACATTTCTATTATATGAGCAGATTGTTGTGCATAAAATGTTCCATCAGCTGTCTTATAATGGCTGAAATGGTTGACCTGCATCTTTAATTTTGATAACAGCAGAAAACAACATGAATTCTCTCAAATGACGAACTACTTTGAGAGGAAAGTGGAGCAAAAGGTGGACAATATTTCAAAGATGGTGAGAAAATTGGCAGACTAGCCACAAAACCATTTAAAAAAAAAGAAATCCTAGAATATCTACCTCTGGCTTCTATCCGTAGCTCTCTGCACACTAAATCTCTCAAAGGTTTATCTGTCAAACATATTTAACTGTATATCTCTTGAGCTGTGAATTTTAAAAACTTCAGAATGGCATTTGAAGTTTCTACAGTCACTGTTATACACACACATACACACACACACACACACCTTCCTGTTTCATTTCCTTGTGTCTGTCGGCGACGGTTAAAACGAATATTGCTTTTTTCTTTTATTTTCCTCTGCGTCTCGATCCTTTCCATCCTTTCTCCCTCCATGCTTTTCCCTCTGCTATGCTAATTTATGCTTTTTTCTGAGTAAACATCCGCCACGCTTGCAATCAAAGAGAAAGGCGAATGGGGAAACGGAACTGAATCAACAGTGGCCCGTTAGATTTGTAAAGACTGCAAACACAGGCAGAATGCTAAAATTGCAAACGGGAACAAGGGATTTTGTCAAATACAAAGTTTAGGCGAGTGCAAAGCCATAGCCAATTCACATTACACAACTTCAGAGTTAATTAAAATCAAACAGTGTTCTCTTTCTATATTTCAAAGTGAGCGTTTATGAATCTTGCTGGGAGGGAGGAGGGGAGGAGTCGAAAATTATATATTTGACTGGTGCAGATGGAGATTTTATTTCATTATTTAAAAAAGAAAGAATAATATTGTCCCATTTTGATTTTATTACAATCATATCATGGTTTGCAGCCATGCACACACACACACACACACACACACACACACACACACACACACACACACACACACACACACACACACACACACACACACACACACACACACACACACACACACACACACACACACACACACACACACACACACCTAATTATTCTGATGAACGGCTTTGACAGTCAAGGTGAACTTTCACAAACACCAGGGCATCTGCTGTTGATGTTGATGTACTAGCAGCATGTTTTAATACATATAGGCTGTTCATGCAGCCTCTGAACTCTGATAGAGGATTTTCAAATCAACCCCCTGCACTACAGGAAAGGACAACGTCCGCCTCAGTGACAGACGGCTGTTTCCAACCTTGTTAACTTATTTCAGAGAGAGATGCAAAGAGAACCATTTTGGTTACTGAAAACAGACTGGATGCTCAATCTTCCTTCTTATATTAACTCAGTCATTTATCACTAATTTCTTAACTAAGAGATTAACAGCCTATAGCAGGGTAAGAAGCGTAAAAGGTAGGGAGGCTCGAGAAAACCTAAACTGTGCTGTAGTGTAAGGTTACATGCAGGAAAAAAGTTTTAATTATATATTGAATTTGTTGACATTTGGAAGAGTAAGCTTTTAAAAATTATACCATTATTTTTACATTATTGAGCAATTTTTAATGAAATATCCAATTCTTCTCGTCTTAGTTCCTGACGTAGCCTTCTTATCTGAGCAGTCGCTCTTGACTCCTCTCTCAACCTCCATCAATCCTTTCCTAATCCATATTCTTTTGCATCTTCCCCTTTTATCCCCCCCTTTCTCATCTCATTTTTCACCCTTTGGCACTGGCACATGCTGGGCATTTCATCATAATCCCATTCATTCATCATCAGCATTTCTTACCTCTTTTCTCCCTTTAATTTCTTCTCCCTTATCCATCCTTGCATCTCTTTCTTCCTCTCTCCCACACTAAGCCCCTGGCATGCATGACACAAGCAGAAAGTAGCCACAGTAGTCCATGCTGCAGTGGTCCATACTGCTCCCCCTTCAGTGCCCACCGAAATGAGGTTGAATACTATGCTACCACAGTAAATTCTTTTAAGTACTGGTATAGGGCTTTGCACGTTTTTTTAAAGAGGTGCATAAAGACAGTAACACATTCCGAAAAAGGCTTTTATGAGTGGAAAACTGAGTGTGTCAATGTTTTTCATGTTGTTCAGTGCAGTTGTGTTGCTGTGCTCCTTCGATCTGACCTCTGCAGTAAATTATTGAACAGACAAACATGGTTGTGTTAAGTTACACTATTCCTTCCATTTAACCTCATGATCTTTTTTTTTCTCTTTTTCTCAGCTACACTTTGCTTTCAGCTTTAAAACAGTAATTACAGTTCTTGGGTGAGGTCGAAAAAGTAAACCTCACCCTCTCACTTCTTACCCAACATCCTTTGGCTCTTACCTTCTTTTGGTCCCTCCATCTTTGCTCCAGCTTGGCATCCAGGCGGTTGGCGGACGTTGCCCACTGCTGTGCGAGGCGGCGGATTCGGCGCTTCATGAAGCTGAGGGACTCCTTTCCTGTACCAATCTGGTCCAGAAGCACAGAGAGGTCTGTGCGGAAGGCAGCCTGGGAAGGTCAGGGATATAAAGTAAAATGAGGGATGGAAAGAAGTGAGGCGTAAGTGTGAAGGAGTGGAAAAGTAATTTAAAATCTGGCCTTTAACCAGCAGTATGGGTCTAATGGGTTGACCACTTTTGTTCAGAAACTGTTGGATGGATTTATACGTTACTTGGTGCAGACATTTATGTTCCTTTTGAACTTTGTTAATCCTAATTAATCATGTAGAGCATTCAGCAGCCCAGAGTGTAAATATAATCCAATACTTCGGCTTATCTATCAAACAATTTGGCTTTCTTTACAATGAGTGAGAAAACCTCATCGAGCCGTTAGTGTAGCTCTAGACTGATATTCTGCAAGATATTGCAATCTTTGCCTTGTTGCTTGCTCGTTGTAATGTTTAGAAAAGTATTCAAAAATAGTGTCCGAAGAGTAAAGACTGTGCTATTTGTTTTACTATTTCAAGGCTGGTTTTATTTTCCCCTCTCAAAAGACAAGAATTGAACTTTAATGTCTGACTAATGCTCTGAACAATTAAGACCGTTCTCCTCTGACAAAAACACTGAGTCAGCCATGTCTGTGTGCCAAAATACAAGGAAACTGTAATCAACAGTTTTTTCAGTAATTTGGATCACGAGCTATGATGGTAGTATCAGTATTCATTTCCAGTGACATTCTGATTTACCTACCAGGAAATGTCACTGTCACCACAAATAAAGTGTCAAAAGCAAAGTGAAACCACACTCACAAAGAAATGAATGCACACACATAACTTTAACTTTACTTTTAATTGGATCTACTTTACACATCCATGATTGAGCTCCTAAGAAAATAATGTAATAGGCTTAACAAGCAAGTGTAACTGTGAACTGTGTAGTCAGGATGAGTGTGTGCAGTGAAGAGCTTTTTAATTTGGTGCACATCCAAATATCAGGACACAGACCTTCCCTACATGGCACTTTCACAACTACTGTGCCACTTATGTGAGGAACAAAGCATTTAATAGTAACTGGCCTGTGATAAAATAATTGATGACTCTGTATGGAGGACTTTCCATACTATCCACTGCTCAATCCATGAATGTACTGTATCTTCACAAATCGTGTCCGTGTTAAGACACACGAGAGACTGCTGTACCTATTTTAGTGTGCCTTTTTTTTTTTTTTGTCTGCATAAGGAATTTAAGTATTAAGATTTTAGCTGCTCGGTGACCTTTAAGCCAATGAAAATCCAGATATTGGTGAGACGTTTCAGGCCCGTTTTAATTAGCAGAGAATGAAGAGGGTCAAATGAGGGTTAAGAACTATTAAGTCACGGAGGCAGACGACTCACACTCCTTTGACTGAACAGCATCTTTAGTGAAACAGGACTGTTTTTCTGATTGGTACTGGGGATGTGTGCTTGACAACTTGACAGATATTAAAACAAACAAATATAAAATAGAGCATATCTCTAACTGTATTGTGTTTATGTGAACTTATTAAACAGCAAACCTTAGGTTCTGTGGGTATTAAGTAGGAGGGTGATGTACCCATGAAACTCATAGCCACAAATGGAGAGCTCTCCTGCCAATAGACTAAATGGAGCCTGTGATGAGAAGATAAAGCCTGTCCATCCTCAGTTATAAAGAAATTCCCTTGTAATTTATATTCCTTACCTGTCTCTTAGGGGCCTTTGCTAGCTGTGCATGCTGGGTGGGGATGCTGCTGTTGTTTCTCCAGGCCAGTGGGGGACAAAACCACTCCACCTCGCTCAGGTAGATGAGGAAAGAGCAGTCTGAACCATCGACACCATAGAAGGCATAGCAAGGGTCCGATGTCCAACGAGCACGCATCCACTGGATGGTTTACAAAGAACACATGAGGAGAAATTTACATTCACAAAACAACAAATCATATCAAGGCAGGGAACAATTTACATTTTCTATAACAGTTGTTCCAAAATCCCAGGACCAAGAAAACTGATATATAATTAAACACTATGTGGGGTTATCTTTATTGTATTCACCTTAAAATTGTTACAGCTTGTCCCAGATATATTAGCAACAGAGACTCATCTTTAGTTCAGTATATTGTGCACTTTCTCTACCAGGTGAGCCACCGGAGCTACCGTACAGTTCCACATTGCACCAAGTAATGTTGTTCTATTACTGATGCAAAAAGCTAGCTGATGCAAAAAGCAAACTACATTTAGAAAAACTAGAGTTTTTAACAGTTTTGGAGGAAGTAGGAGACACAAAAGGGTCAAACATCTGTGTTATAACGTCCTGAAACTCATAAGAACTTTACCACCACCTGGTCCGCAACACTTCTGGAAATAAAAAAAAAGCTCAAGAATACCTCCTGTATACCATTAAAGATAAGAGATTGGGACACTCACGTCTACCTTCCCTGGACACTCTGGAAAGTGCGGGTCTCTTGGTACTTCACACTGGTTTGACGTCCCATCTCTCATTACTGAAAAGATAGTGAACACAATTTTACCTTCGATGATAAAGACTGAATATATTTCTATTCTGCAATGTATGACTTTTTATTTTGTGTGTGTTTTTATGTATGTATTTTTTTGTAAAGCACTTTGTAACTTCGGTTTTGAAAGGTGCTATAGCAATAAAGTTTTACTTACTTACTTACCATCTGTCAAACTGGATTGACCATCTCTAAACAGGGGTGGGGGTCTACACCACCACCTATCACCCACATACAATGCAGTCTTAGCATCTCTCCTGTTACATGTGGCCGTGGGTTTTCTCTCCCATTCTCAGTCTCCCACTGTGCTCCCCCCTTCCCCTGCCTGTCTGCTGCAGCACCTGAGTGCAATTAGTCGCTCAGATGGAGGAGGAGATATAGAGGAGCAGAGTGAGGATGGGAGGCACTAGTGCAGATGATCTTTGTTTGGGTGAGGTTCTTTTGATCTTTTCCTCTCGTACTGTAACTTCTTTTTTTGCCCCAAGCAGCTCTATGTTGTCCCAGCATGCTTAGATTGCTGAGACTTTGTTGTGTTAGTTTGGGCTGCAGATTACTGGTAGTTTAGTGATTTGTCCTTTTGTTTTTTTTAGGTTTCCAGCCCTGGGTCCGACGGCCCATTGCGTGGCTGGCCCAGTGCTTCCCCATCTTTTGTTCTTATTGGCCCGAGGTCTCCAGTCCCTTTTTGGTTTGTTTGGTTGTATTTGTTTATTCTTTTTTTTTTGGGGCTTGTGGGTAAAATTTTTAATTCCTTATCTGTCTTTAATGGGCTACAGTCTCCAAACGAGCCACAGTATTTTGCTTATACCTTAGGAGGCCGTAACACTCCCCAGAAAACTTCACCACCATTTTCACTTTGAATCAAGTGAAACTAATAATAATGCCAACGACTCACATGATGCCCCAATTAGGCAAACAAACCTCTTGTGTACTCAGCAACCCCAAAGACCCGTAGTAGTGCTGGTTGACTCAACTGGAATCACGTGACCTTAATGACTCTCAATTTGACTGATAGGCTCACCCTTCAGAATCTCCAGGTTACAGTGTCCCTTACATTAAAAGCTGTGCAGCAATGATAACTTTCTCCATGATCATTAACGTCATCGCTTCCAGCATATGCAGTGTGCGTTGCCGTCAATGCCCATAAATCCCTGTGGTTTCCCCCATTGCAACGTCATAACATATCAGCTGTGCTGCAGTGCACACTGTACTGTACACACTGGGCTCTTACAAAGCAGCTGCCGCTCTGTCACTGCTGCCAACCATCCCAGGGTTACACTAGCAAGTAGCACCGCTCACTTAGGCTATACTCACTGCATTAATTGCTCCACTGACTTAGTTAACTGCCTCTCTGCTGCTGATGTGAAGAAAAGAAGGGAGGACGGTGATGCAGAGAGAGAGAAAGAGAGAGGGAACTTAAATGTTATTGTCTTAGAACAGAATACAGCTTGTTTGTGTTTTTTTAACACCCCCCTTCCCTCCAGTTTGTGTCTGTTTCCATTTGCCTATTGAAGAAGAGACATTTCTCAACATAAGTTTTCCCTGTGGCTTCTTTCCATTGACTGAAATAATACACACGCTGAGACACGCACCACTTACAAATATGATTACAATAGCGACCACTGTAGCAACAATTGAAAACTAATGAGATAAAAACTTGAGTCTTGTCCCTTCAAGACAGAACATTAAGGCTCCTCGGTGCTCGAGGGGAAGGAAAGTCTTATCACGGCTTCATTCTCTCTCTCTTGCACACGTCTGACCGTGAGATAAATAAACCGCCACTGAGCCGTACGACAATAAAGTCTGCCGGCTGGGTTTCAATTCAACTGTGATTAGAGAAAGCAGCAGTGTGTTCATTTTGGCATGTGCTGTCTTCCCTGCAGATGCAGCGAAAGAAAATCTAAAATAAATTAAAAAATAGAAGGAGATGTAATGCTTATTTATTCTCTCGTGAAGATTTGGGCAATTACCCTAATGAGGAAAAGTAAGAGAGGAGAATAAGAAAAAATGATCATAATGGTGGTTACATTGTGTGTGTGTGTGTGTGTGTGTGTGTGTGTGTGTGTGTGTGTGTGTGTGTGTGTGTGTGTGTGTGTGTGTGTGTGTGTGTGTGTGTGTGTGTGTGCAGACCTGTCACAAATTTGTTATTATTCAGCTTCTGATTAGAAGGGTATAAGAAAACAACAGGGTTGGATGGAGACAATAAAGCAATGATGACACAAACAGAGATTGCCACATGACTTCCCTTGATTTGATTATTCATATCTATCACCTCACTGTCCTAAAAATAAAATCCATCTCCTGTCTAACTATAATTTTGTCCCAGTTTTTGACTAAAAGCTTCAGACAAAAAGTAGTTAGATGCTCTGAAAATCTGGTAAGCTGTTTCAACTTTACTGTTGTAATCACATATACGGTATAGCTTCAATATTCTTTTATGCTTTAATCACTTGTGTAGTTTTGCAAGCTGTCAGAAGTGATTTGTGTCGGTGCAACAATCAGCTAGATTTCTCCTTTTAAACAAGTCTGACTGTGTGTCTGTGGATCTGTTTCTTTCCTGTTCTGCAATAATAGCAATTGAAGTTTTGCTCCAACACAAGCTGACAGCTGTGAACGAGTCCAGCTGCGCTTCCAGTTGAGCATCACTGAAAAATTACTTGTTTTTTTTCTCTTTTGAAGGGATGTTTATAATCACCCTGTTCTGCACCCTAGATCTGCATCACATAATGATATACGTCACTTTAAACTCCATCTGTCCACCACTTCATTTACTTTGTTTCCAATCTGTAATCAGACAGAGAGGAAATATTGTCAGATCTGAATGTCTTTAATAGACATTAGTAATAGATTCAGGACTCTGCATTGTGAATTAAACCCTACAATTATTAATTTATACAAATGGCAGTTAAGCTCCAACATTGTATTTGACAGTGAAAGGTAACTAATAATTGTACTTTAACTGTCCCTAAAGCAATAGACAGTATTATGTAGTGTACCATCCTATTTATATTGAGTCTTTTGCACTTTGCTATCAATAATTCATACGTAGTATGTACTTAAATAAGTACATACTATTAGTGCTTTGGAGATTTGTGTATTGTTTGTATTTCTGCATTCTCTCCGCGTCTTTTATATTGTCACTGTTATTGGGTGTCTGCCATGTGTGGACCATTTCTTTGAGTGTTTGTATGTATATTTTAATTTTGGACGTTTGATTTTGTGACCACAGGGCAAACCAATTTCCATTTGGGATGATTAAGTTAATCAGTTAACCTCTTGTTGTAAATCACTTTGCCCAAACAGCATCCGCCAAATAAAACCAATGTAATTAAATAAAAAGACTGTATTGGGGTTGAACAAGACTTCAATATCATTATGTACACTGATTGAAATGAATGCAATGGGTGGAATTGTTCTTTTTGTTTTGTTGTGTAGATGTAGAGGCTTCTCTACTTAATTACATAGTTCTTATAACTATGCTGCTGCACTGTATATCTTATACATGGCTGTTTGTAATAAGGGCTGATCCACGCAGAACGGAGTCAGACTGAAATCTCCTAGAGTTATGCATTCATGAAATCAATCATGCTTTCTAAACTTTAACTCATGCATGCATTATGTAAATAAAAATGAGGCAATTCACAGCATGATGATGATGATGGTGTACCTCTTCCTTGCACCATACTGTTTTGCAGTATCTGCTCCACCCTGATGGCCATGTTGGAGACATTCTGGGCTATAGCTTGGATCCTCTCCACCAGGCCGGCGGGTTGAAACCTGCACACACACACACAAACATAAACACAAACACAAACAGTGACTGTAGAGTGAAAAAGAGATAACGGCACTAGGAAATGAGACGTATCTTCACACTGTTGTCACAGAATGTAAAATCAATTTAAAACAGAGTGCCTTGGACAAAAAAAATACACACTTCTGCTTCACATAGTGCATCTAAACTGACACCGGCGCCCAAAACGTCTACAAACAGCAATAAATATCACTAAATCTTCCTCTTATCATGGCATCATATCCTCCTTAGTGTTCCCTGCTGCAAAATGTTCCTCCTTCACTTGCTGGGCTTGTCTCTCTCCTCTTCAGTTATTACTTTTCTGCCACTTCTTTGCCAAAACATCCCCATCTTGGACCCCAATCACAAGGTGACGCATCCCTGCAGATGCAGCCACTTCAAACGCGTCTTGAAAAAGAACGTGGTGCACCTATGGAGCATAGCTGTGTGCGCAACCAGGCAATTAAAAGTAATTAATGGAAGAAAAAAAACTGTGCAACTCCCCTGCCTTGTACTGAAAAGTTGAGAATAGTATCATTTTTTATTTGCGTCTAAAACTGCTAGAGCAATGTGAGGCATGGCACAAGAGAGAACTGCACACCAGGTGCACCATAACATGGAAAACAATGGTTGTGCTGGCAACGTGTTTCTAGCAACACTCTGTGTGATCAACCATTTACTCTGCTTCCCATCCCTCCCAATTTACATCTCAACAGATGTAGAAGTGTTAGTGGGAAATGAAAATTGTTAGACACTTGGTTGGAGCGTGAAATAGAAAAAGACATGTGCTGTTAATACCACTTCCTCTGTAGGGTGAGACTTCCCATTCACATAAGAGGATGTGCAGGGAATGTGTGTGTGTGCGTTTGCTGTATGACTGTGTTTGCATCCATTTGTGCGCACATTTTAGTTCTGAATATTTCCAAAGGATCATGACTGCATGACTGCACAATGTGCAAAGCTAAGCATGCGTAACCACACATGCTCATATTGCTGTGCCGATTATGTCCATTTAAATGACTTGATTTCAGTGCGCCTTGTGTGTCTGTGTGTGTGTGTGTGTGTGTGCCTTCCAGTCTCTATTGTCTAATCAGCAGATGGCATTAACCCTCATTAAAGCCAGAGGCTTCAATGCAGCACACTAGCACATCAGAGTTGATGATCAGAATAATTGATGATGTCTGTATGTGTGTGCAGGAATGAATGCAATGGTGCTAAAGTAACAAAATGCCAACAACAGGTGCATGAAAATCAACTAAATAAAAAAAGGCAGCAGCCATTAGTTTTCTTAGTGTCAGTGTGATTGTGCTCCATTTTTTACAACAAAAGAGAAGCCATAATTATCTAGTGCTTGTGTATTTCAGTGGCAACAACTCTCTCCAAACAACAAACTTCTTCATAAACAATAATCTTCTCTGTAAGTTATGTAACTTTTAATATAACTTTTGTGTATCAATGTCATATGGAAATATCACATGGTTAGACTTGTTAAAAAGGTGTCTGACTTTATAACTTTCAAATAATTTTTGTGGAAAAACTTAACTTTTATTGATATTTACTGTAATTCAAAAATTGGTTTTGAAAATTGCATTTCTAAAATGTTTTTCATCTGATCTTTACAATATTTCCTTTCAGGAAGGGACTATAAAGGACTAATAAAGGAATATCTTATCTTAAGTCATCTCCCATGGATGAGGCGTTGTGGCGTTTCCCATTTGTATTGCAACCTGGGAGTGATGCAGGATGACCAGCTGTGCTTTGCTGTCGCCAGAACAATACACTCCTGCAGATTCATGTACCTTATTTTGACTTATCAGTAATGGAGTTATCAATATTTCTACTGAGCCTCTGCTTATCAGGTGTGAAATTAAGAATATCCCTTCTGGTCCTCTGTCCACGGTTTTTGGGGCTAGTTTTTGGATTTCACTCAGTCTTACTGCCAGTGGTGTGATCAGCTTTACTGGTTCAACATAGTATTATCACAACTTTTGTTCACAGTCAGTGGGTCACATCTGTTTTGCACTGTGATTTCCAATAGTGGAGTAAGCACTGGCGCTGCCCTATTTGATTTCATGCCTGATTTACCTTTGCTGTGGACAGCTTCAGCCAAAGTCCTGTCTGGAGTTGATGCTTTCGGTCTAACACTGGTCCTATGCCAAGATTCATTATTACAGAAGGCTGGTTTGGAAGCCTCTGCAGCTGATTCAGTGATGTTCGGACATATCCAGGCCAGAGTGTCAGCCAAGTCTGTGATGGCACGCTCTACATCTGATGTAATACCATGTATTAAAGTCTGTGCGGTGGCTACTACTGAGTCAATGAATACAGCAAAAGCACCGATTGTCATGCAATCTCTGCTTTTTAATGTATGCCTACTTGTTCCGTTTTTTTTTTCAAGCCAGGAAGAACACCTGTTTATTGCAAAGATTTGTTAGCAACTATATCTTAATAATAATGTTGCAGGGACAAAGACTAGAAGCAGAATTAGCCACAGTGAGATGATGAGGAGCTTCAGCAAGCTAGCACAAGTGTATGGAATAGACCCACTGGTTAGTTTGAATTATTTCTGGATTCGTGATCTCCAAGAGGAAGATCATCTAATCTCTAATGCATCATCCGTCAGAGACCACAAGATACTTAAGATACTGGACTCACTATGAAGTGTCATTCTCTCCAAACCATAAAGGGGACAATGTTTTCCAGCAGGATAGCTGGAGGTGCTGACCTTGCCTTGTTTGCATGCAAACCATTCAATGTTTTCACTGATAGACCTTCGATCAGCTTGCAATATATGAAGACATTGTTGCACCATTTGACTCCTGCAACGAGGGATAACTTTTCATTTTTCTCAGGATTGTACTAACAAGTTGGAAGAACATTTTCATTTTCATCGCTTTGCTTATTTAGTGCGACAGATGGCATTCTTCTCACCTGCTAAAAGTAAAAAATCTCCAGTGTAAAAACCCTTTTTCAAACCCCCTTGGCGTGAAAGCGGTCTTAAACAGTAACATAAATAAAAGCTCATAACAGACCTAATTCAAATTTCACCCCTCGTTTCTGTGCTAGTGAGGTAAATGTGCATGCGTTAGTGAAAGTTATTACATCATATTGCTTTATAATGAGAATCGGCATTACAATTCGCTATAAAATCATATAAAATCATTTTAATCATTACATGGAGCATTACACAAAAGATATTAGCTGCAGAAATTTACAGCTGCAAAGGTACATATACTATAAAAGCTGCAGTGTATGTGGATAAAGGACAACACCTGTGCTTGGTAAACTGGGTAAACCCTGTCACTGTAAAGCTCTCTTTGGGGGAGGCTGGATTGTGCAAATTGGCCTCTATAAGACTTCACCTGCTATTCTCATCTCCTACAGTGTGAAGGAGAGACTGGGACGGAGACACAGATGAAAGGTTGAGGAGGAGTGGAGAAAGTGGCACAATGAGATCCAAAGAGGGCAGAAGAAGAAAAAAAAATCTGACAGACAGAGACGTACAGTGAGAGAGCTGCGAAAAAAATTTGAATAAAAGCAGGCAGAAAATGAAGAGAAATAGATCAAACAGCCTCGGCAAACAGACCAAGAGCACCAGGGGACCCTTTGTGTTAAGAACTAGAAATGATACAATGAAGAGATCCTCTGAGTCTTCCTGTGGAAATCAACAAAACAGCTTGACTGGAACATTAAACGATTTATATGATCAAAGTTTGCGGGGATATGCATATTTGATGGACCAGGGTTTCACGCTACTTGCGATGAAACGTCCTCCGTCTTGATGAATGTAGACAGTTGGCTCTTTTACAAATGAGGGAAACAAAACAGAAATTAGGAAAAGCAACGAGACAACAAAACAGGAGGAAAGGATACGTGGGAGGAGAAATTACAGTACAAGAGGAAACGCACTTCAGGATGCCGAGCAGAAGTAGATCACTCCAGAAAGAAGCAACCGAGAGAAGTGGGAAGTGGAAATCAATGATAACCAGAGGGAGGTTTCTAAGGAGACAATATGCTCTTATGTTCTCCTTATTTCTCTCTCCGTTCCTCTTCATCTGATGAGATCATCCTCTTAAGGAAATCACCCAAAGCTATCAAGGGCAAGAGATGCATGGTAACAAGGTGTCAGCATGTGGGTTCATGTGTTTTGACTTACTTAATCCTGTGTCTTGGTGCTAAAACAAAACATTTAACAGCATTTATTCCACCGCTTCTTTACAAATTGTCAACCTACATGCATGAATGCAGACAATCTAATTGTTTTCATGTACAGTGGTATATAAAATTAGGTTTGAACAGCTTTTTTTTTTTTTCGTTTTGTTTTCCACACTGATTTGCAGTATGACATTGACTTGAGTGCTGTGGAAAAGGTCTTCTGGGATAAAGGTTGTTACTGACGGAGCTTAGATGGGGCTTAAGAGAAGAGAAATAGGTAAAGCCAAGCTACAGCAGTGATCTTCAGGGAGCACACGCCCGGGGGGGGGACTTACCAATATCCCCTCTCATCCGCTGCACTGTAAAACAGAGTGAATCAACTGCACATCCTTTTCCCCTCCATCTCCCTCTCTCATTTTCTGGTGCTCTTTGGTGTCTCACTCCCTTGTTATTTCCCCTCTTTCTTTTTTTTTTTTTTTGTTGCTCTAACGAGTGGCTGCCCTGTGGGCGAATTGCAGGCTGGGGCCTCAGACATCAAGTCCCATTCGCTGCTACACGGGAGTGTGTCAGCACCAATGAATCTCACATGGAGATGAGACTCCCGCTTAGTGTGTGTGTGTGTGTGTGTGTGTGTGTGTGTGTGTGTGTGTGTGTGTGTGTGTGTGTGTGTGTGTGTGTGTGTGTGTGTGTGTGTGTGTGTGTGTGTGTGTGTGTGTCTTCTCGTGTGTGCCTGACTGGCCTGGATTTGGGTTATGTTTTTTATAAAGGCCTCTCTTGCCATTTGCTCCTCTCCCTGTTTGCAAAAAAAAATAAAAATTTTTTTTTTAAAAATCACACTTTACCATGTCCTCACCTGTACCACATCCTCTTACCCTGTATGTACATATGAATGCAGGAAGAAGACAAAGAGTAGTAGATAATTATTGTAAAAAAAAAAGGAGAGGGCAAGAAAAGAAAGTAAACATTGGTAAGAGACAAAAGAGATGGAGGCAGGAGGAGAGAGGAAACAAGTGATAGAATGAAAACTAGTGGAATATAGAGAGACTTTGGTAATCCCTGTTTTGCATGTGTGTGTGTGACCATTAATTCTGCAGGCTATGTCCTCGGCCAGGCATCTGTGCCTATAGTTCAAATGAACTACAGTAATACACACACACATGCATGACACATTTACAGACATACACAGACTCACACTCATTGAAAATTTTTTATTCTCCTTCTTCAGGTAAGGGTCAAAGAAATCTCACCATTACATCTGTATGTGTATTAGTGTAGCCAATACACTTCTCATTTCACTACCTGAATTAATACTTTCACTCCAGCTATTATAGCGGCTTCGCTCCAAGGATTCATTCAGTCCAAACCAACACATGCTCAGAACCTGTGTTTTTTAAAATCTATTTATTCCATTTATTTTGCTGTGTTCTAATTTTGAATTTGGAAAAGGCTCAGAGCTCAGAACTCTTAAGAACTGCACAAAGTATTTGCCAATCTTTGAGCTCAGAGGACATTTTCCTTGGTTTGCTGAATGATGTTTGGTCTTTGACGAAAGTTTGATGTTTACTGGTTATAATCCGTCAAAACATTCTCTGCGTGGCTTGCATCAATTTGTATAAACATCATTTTAGACGAGCTCTAAAGGTCAGGTATATAAATAAACAGGATAGACAAACAAACATAATCATTTGTACTAATGGACAGTAACTTCAGACTACCTAAATCAGCAAATCAGCACTGCAATCTATGCAACAGAAGGTGGGGTAATAAATGAATGTAATTGAATTGGGGCACCAAGCTGACGGCAGTGCTGCTGGGGATTAAGCCTGCATCCCTGCAGTGGTAGCCCAGTGTTATTGTCTAAACCTTAATGTGACTCTATTTTCATGATGCACACAGCAGCATTTTATCCCTTCAAGACCAACTCGGCTAGTAAAACATGCAGATGCATTCATTGAATGTGAAAATTACATTAGATCGCATAATTCAAACACTGTCATTTGGATTCTTGTATAATCCATGGCACAAGCACTTCCAAGGGGATCCTTCCCATTTCTATTCCAGATAATAGGCTGACGGGGAAACTGTTTATTAACCAAACAGGACAGTCACACAGCATTGATTTCAGCTTTGTGTTTCACTTTAACTACCCCCTGATCACCCTCTATCCACCCAAACCACACCCTTAGATTCAATGACTAGAAATAGATTTCTACTATAACAACACATGCATGTACTGTCCTTAGCATCCCTGACAAGAGACAAGGTTACACCCTTAGGAGAGCACTTCCCCCACGTGTACCCAAAGAGTAGAATAGCTTCCCCCACATTTACCAGCCCATTGCTAAACACCTGACTGCAGTAAACAACAATGCCAGACCATATTAATCGCTCCATCCTATCTTTTGTGCTTATTTGATCGCGAGAGTTCTGTCTTAGCGTCGGACAGGGTATCAGTGTGTGCACAGCCCTCAACTCTAGTGCATCACAATTAAACAGGAGAACCAGCATCAGAGCTAATCAGCTACCCCGTGGGATCCTGCTAATTACTCACATGCTGCTAACTCTCTCCTCCTGACAAATGCTAGTTCCCTTGGTTTGCATGAAATTAATCCTGTTTAAAGATCATAAACCGGACCAGACAGAACAGGCCGGAAAACTAAATGTTTTTCACACTTAATCTTATTGCAAGGTCACATCTAAGGAGTGATTAATTTATCAAATTGTTGGAAACCAGTTAGCTCCGACCTAAAAAAACAAACAAAAAAACATCAAAAAGAAGTAAAAAGTAAGAATACCTGTTGATAGCAGAGCTGAGCTCATCCAGGCGCCGTGCCTCTGTGGTGGATGTGTTGTCTAGTTTGGACAGGCTGTCCATCCTCTTCAGAATCACCTCCAGCATGTCACTGATCTTCCTCAGTACACCACGTGACTCAACGCTTCCCAGCACTGAGTGGAGAACAGACAGGAGATGGTGGATGAGTATCGTAGCTGGAAAGTGGAGCACATAAACTCGGCGAGCAGCATGCACATTAATCGCCAAGCCTGGAGCTATTCTGGCTCAACAGACTGTAGTTGAATTTGGCTGTGTTATTGTTTTGGACAACTGAGTCTACAAAGTTCACTGTAAAGCAGATAAAAAGCTAATTCCCTTCTGCTTCGTGCCAAACAAATGACCTCTATGTCATTTGTGGGGAAACATTCACAATCTATCTTCCTTCTGTATTGACTAAAAAAAAAAGTACCATTCTATGGATAATAGAAGGTATATGAAATTAGATATACTGCTTTGCAGGTGTATTCCACCATACACCAGTCACTTTGCAGTTCAAATCCACATCTGTCAATACTCATGTTGTCAGAGTTCACAGCCAGAATTGTGAGGACCCAATTGCAGATATGAGGCAGAGACACAAAGGGTGCAGTTCAGAGATTTAATATTCAAAACCAATAGACAGTCCAGGGTAAAAGAAAACCCCCAAAAAACAGGAAGGCAGTTTAAAATCAGGCAACAGCGTCAGAGTCCAGATACAAGCAGGTAAGTCAGTACACAAGGTAATCCAAGAAGAACAAATCCAAATCAACAGGCAGAAACAAAATCCAGTTGACGGGCAAAAGTCAAAAAACGTACAGACTGCAAACACTGGGAACACTGGGAGAATGGCTGGAATGTGTGAGAACATCAGCAACGAACTGGCCACTAACAGAGGGAACCACACAGACTAATGATAAGCAGGGAATGACAAACAGGTGGCACAGGGAGGTGGAGACAATCAGACAAACACACACTGGAGGGGAAATATTAAACGGGAACAAGCAGAGAAAACTAAAGGGGCAGACAGATGAAGAACACAGAGAACATAAATCCCAAAGACACAAGAGGAAGAACAAAAATGCAAACAATGAACATGAAACAAGAACAGAGGGTTAAACAAGGCAAAATACATAAAACAGCAAAGACAGGAAGTGTAGAGCAAATTACATAGCATGGGAATAAACTTACAAAATAAAACAGGAAACAGTGACACAAAATCATGACATAACCCTTTCAAAATAAGAGGAAAAACAAACTAAGATGAGATCCATGACACATGTAATATAGTGACAGGAGCGTCATCACCTGAAGCTCTGTATCAGCATAACCAATGAGTTTGTGGTGGACAATAATGCTTCAAATACAAATAAGCTACACTTTTCAAGGTGAGCACCTGAGTTTAGTGTCACCACTTCAACAGTTTTTAAGAATTTTGTCATATTAGTGAATGAAATTTTGAGTTTTGGCTAAAAAGAACAATTTTTGCGAGGTGACATTGCCCTTAATTTTTGGCAATCAAACTCTAAGCAGTTCATCCCTGAGTCCCCGTCGTGGTTTGAAGAAATGCCCTCAAGGCAGTCCTGAAATATCACATGAGATATGATCTATCATGAAAATGGCACAGATGGACAGACAACACAAAAACATTTGGTCTCTGGCCACAGCTATCCCCTTTCGGCATAAAAGCTCCCACTTCTCTCTCCTGGAATTATGTGTCAATAATGCTTACTTAGCTTAATCTGAAATGACAGAGTGAGGCTGCAAAAGAAAAGCTCATGTTCCCACTCAAAACACTGGTGTTTGTCAGGGCCAACACTCCAGAAGGAGGAAAGGAAAGGTTTGACTGAACATGTAGCTCCTCTCTGAAACAGCCCTCAGAGAATAGGGTATCTCAGGTAATGTGGAATCAAAAAAAGTTTCATCTTTTGCCTCTGTGGCGCAGTTTCTGGACGTCACACCACTGATTATATCACGGTCTGTTACTCTTGAAGTAATATTTGGGGTATGCAAGGTGAGATGCTCCTAAATTCATGGAATTAAAAAACAATTATTGAACAAGACATGTTTTTAAAGATGTGTCCTGACTCTTTGTTCATGATAAAAACTGTTTTTCAGTGTATTTAGTGTGATTCCTGTCTTTAGTTGCCAGCTCGTCGTTGATGTTCTCACATGCTCCAGCCATTTTTCCTATAGTGGCTATAGGACAACGTTTTTTTTCTTACGACTACGTCTACGACACTTGCTTTGAGTGCAACGACTTTAACTCTGGCTGATCATCAACTAATCCACTTCAGTTGTCGACGTTGCTAGGCGACAGGCACAGCGCTTTGGGAAGCAATGGTAAAAAAACAGGAAAATTTGGTGAAATTCCCCAAAGACACAAGAAGTACAGTCTCTGATTTCTCAAAATGACCATTTTCCATGAGGGACAGCCCACCCCTACCATACTACCACTTAAACCTCATAAACCCTTCTGCTCTTCACCGGGGCCTGTGTGTTATTCCTCATCTTAGAGTCTAAAAGCCAACAGTTTGATTATCTCAGTGTTTAACCTGTATATCTTCGGCTTCATCTTTCTTTTCTTCTGCCGACAGCAGCGCATATTGCCCAGTGCTGTATTCTGATCTCTTGTCATGAACAGGCTTTTGTTGAGGCCAGACACCCAGACGCTCAGAATCTGATGTCTGAATATGGGCTTACTCTTATATCCTTTGATGCCCTTTAATAAATGAGACTTCCATCAAGGATACGAGGTATGAAAAGCCAGGAACTAATTATGTCAGGGCTCTCGCACTCTTATTCTCGCCTCTATCTCAGTCCATGTCTGTGTAATGGCCAATTTCTTTCTTTCACCTAGCCTACCGGAGAGGGCTCTCCGTGGACAGAAAAGAGGGGCTCTATATGTAGTTCTGCGTGTGGAGAAAGGAATACATCACTGGCGATCCAAGGTGGAGAGAAAGTTTTCACCCATAAGTATGTGCACATAGTTAGTAGCTTCAGAGACAGTGAGGGAAAGAGGTCAAATATTCTCTAACAGGATAAATAATTAAGATGATTACAGGGTCAGTGTGTCTTGTGAATTCATCTCATAACGGTCCTTGATGAGGAATGTCACTGAAAGCTTTCATATAATGTCTTAGTAGAATTAGTGGGATTGAGAAGAACAGATAATTGTGGCCCACAAAGTGGTGAATAGCAACTACCTTTGACTAACACTTTTACCTTTAAGTGTGCAGTTGATCCTTGAACAAAACAATGTTTTTTTAAAAAAAAACAATTTTGTTCAGCAGTTACATTCTTCATATTTCTACAAGCCACTGTGTTCTTTACAAAAGTAAAGCTACTTTGCTCTGCATATGAGGACATGAAAAAGGAAGGAAAACATTACAGATAAGATGTTTGACTGTTGCATCGCAACTTTTAAAGACCTAGCTTAGCTTACAAAACATGTTTTGTAAGCTTTGATTTTCAATGATTGGGGTCCTACATGAATATAATGAACATTACTTACTTCGTTTCACATCAGAGATTTCTGGCTGAAGTGTTTTGTCCCTGCAAATTTGAAGCAGAATCTAATGAGATTTTTTTCCCCCCCAAAGATTAACTTTAATTGTTACTTACTTTGCCATGGATATTTAATAATGAATATTTAAGATGTAGAAATTGTAATATAAATGTATATTTAGACATTGTAGTTGTTATTATATAACAATCATGAAATCTTCAGTAACGCCACATGATGATGCCGTAAACTGCCTTAGATACAGCGTAGGACATAAGGAACACAAAAGTCAGTGTATTCTTCTAACTCACCATCAGAGGACCATATTTACACCACAAACACCTGATTATGGTGTCTGGACATTCTATCAAACCCCATGTCAGCTGCTTGACAGGCAATTATAGCCAGTGGGCTACAGTATACCCAACAGCTCTGGTGCAAGGTCATTGTCTACCTCAATCTCTATCCGCAGTTCAGTGAGCTCTCCTCTCAGCGATAGACATATTCATCTCGGACTGATGACTGTGATGGATCGCTGTGTCAGGGTGTGGTTCTTTGCTAATATCATGCTAATGTGTTACTTTGAATTACCGTTAAACATGGGCGATTCACTTTGTACTTGTCAGTTAATAAACAACTATATGTGATAAAATTAAGAAAACAAACAAAGTAATAATCAGTATAAAGGTACAAGTTGGTCTTTCATATGTTTCCATGGTCTAATGTCTTCCCTGTGAGTCGTTGTTTCTTGATGAATCTGTGTGTCAAAACCGAAGCAGCGCTCCCGTGGATGGAAAATGACCAGCATTTATAAATGAGGTCTGCCTCTGAAAACCTCATCTTTGTTGAGGTATGTGTGCCTCGATGAAAGACACACCAAAAAATCGTTTTCACGTGTGTCACCGAGGTGACCAAATACCAATTTAAAGGACAAGTGCCGGCATTCATAGCTTGCTTAAATGACACCATTATCTAGAAAATGACTGCCCTTGTTTTTCCCCATCAGATGAAACACCATTCAGATCTCACTGGTGTGACGCATTTGCACGTGAAGGACACTGTGACCAGATACTGGAGGTAACGGACAGAAGGAGAAAGAAGATGAACAGCGGCAACAGTAGTAAAGAGATAGAGGTGGTTTGACTTGAAATAGGGCTGAGCGAAAAACCTTCTCCGTCTCGTTTGAGTTCATGTCAACAGTGAACACAGCAGCTGTGAGCGAGGTAAAGCTCTGGGTTCGTCCTGCAGGTCTATTTGTAGGTGTTTGGAGCCTATAGCCCCACATATTTCTGGTTCTCATAGCAGGTCATTTATTTATCATAGCAATACTAAACAGGGAGCGTCAGAGGGAGGCGGGATATATGGAGCTAAGCATTGTTGGATAGGTGTTTACGCTCATGTCATCCATGCACCTTCCTTTTGAGGGACAGGACCGAGGGAAGTGATTGAACATGACGTAGTGTATTTTAGCCCAGCCTTCATCAGAAACAAGAAACTGATTACAGATTTACGCAAACAAGAAAGAAAGAAAGACCAGAGCTCTAATATGTTATATTGTTTGGGCAATGTATACAATTTCTAACTGCTGAGTACAATAATAGGTCTGCAGTGGGAAAACCTTAGACTCAGTTCCATAGCTAATCATAATGACTAAACACAAAAGAGCCAAATGTAAAAAAACTTAAATAGAAAAGTCCGTCGCCGGTAGCAGTAATTGATACCTAAAGCCGCCTCCCACTGCTGTTAATGTCCATGGTACTGACGTATTTTCCAGTTTTTAAAGAAACCTTCCTGATTATGGACTGATGACGACTTTCCCGATTAAGTTATATTAAAGTTCCTGCTGAAAAGCTCATTTAAAGTCTGAGTTGGATCGACAAAACTAGAGCAGCAGTCTGTAAAGCCCATACCTCCACCTGACCCCTGCCCCTCTCTCCTCCACTAAGGTTTTTGGGAAATTGGTTCAGTAGTCTTTGTATAATTAGGTAAAATGTCGAAAATATGTTCATCAAAAATAACCAAATATGTAATTTAATTCGACTTGTGCTGTGAGTTATTTACATGAAGTTACTTATCTTCAGAGATCAAACAAAACTTGGGCCTTCAGTCATGAATCTATCTCAGAGCTCTGTATTGTCTGAGTGCCTACCTGTTTGTGGAAGGTAAATGCAGACTTAAGATTCAATAAGAGTAAAAGCAGCGAGCTAACAGGACCAAGCTGCTGGCATACTATTTCATGGCTTGTTTGGCTTCACTCACTGACATAGGGAGAAATAAATCAGCACATTCACACAAACACTCACGGTGTCCTGCTTTAGCCACCATATTGGGCTGCATATTTAGTGTCACAGCGCATCATATTTCTCCTGAGGACTGAAATGCATGAAGCGTGAACAGAATCCTTGTTAGTGTTTTCTAAACAGACGACTGAAAACTGAGAGGTGTGTGCGTGCTGAGCGAGTGCTGTAGCCGACACAGAAAGTTGGCGGTTTTCCCTCATCCAATTTCGGCATCCGAGCAGCAGAATTTTTTTATTGGGAACAATTAACATAAGAGCCTGGAAATTCAGCTTCTAGTGAGATGCATCGTTACCAAATCTCCATACAGAACACCATATCTATTCACTGTGTCTGTGTCCGTGAAATAGCCACAGCCTGTCCGTCTGCTCGACTTCATGGTAATGGAAATGACAGAAAGGGTCACACAATACAAAAGAGCCATGACTTTCTCTTTCTCAAATCCATTTTATGTCACTAAATTTAAAAAAAATATTCAGATTTTACCCAGGCTGGGAATGAATGACTTTTCATATCTCAGCACAGCACGGTGCCACACTAGAGGAGAAAGCACTGGCACTGGTGTGTTCGCATAGCATGTAAGTACAGTATGTCTGTGACTGAGACGTGTAGTGTGTGCAGGGTTGCATAGATAGTGGATTCTTCTATTATAATTGAGTGCTGGAAAAAAAAAGAAGAAGTTTAAAACAGCGGGGATCCTTCCATTGGAAGAGTGCGATTGCACCCACGAGGTGATCTGGCAGCCCATGTGGGATGTGGTCATCTTTGTAAAAAGGACAGAGGTCATAAAAGGGGCAACGTAGGTTATAAAGCTGAGTTTTTGCTTTGCTTTTTTGCATGGCTAATCGAATTAAACAGAATTACACTGCACAAGTTATGATGATGTAACATCCACCATAGCCTAACAGCATGGATGCTCTAATTCAGTATATTGCAGGGGTGTTTAGATGAGGTTTAATAAAACTCAAATGTGCTTAAGGATCACTGTCGGCGGTCTAGAACTACAAATTGTGTGATCCCATAAAAATAGCATTTTTGAAAATAATGACATCCAATCGGGAACAACTCGGCTAAAAGAAGAGTTCACCTGCAGCAGAGATGTGGCTCTTTGAAAATGTTTCCCTGTCTCCGCTTATCAAGCACAACAAAACTCTCTCTTTGAAAATGAGCCTGTCTTGAAGCGAACTCTCAATCATCTGATATGTGGTGGGTTTGTGAGACAACTCCGTCTCTACCCTTCCTACGACGAGCCTGCCAATCATTTGTGTGTGTGTGTGTGTGTGTGTGTGTGTGTGTGTGTGTGTGTGTTTGCAGCGGCACAAGAGTGACTTACACATATGTGAGTGCACACAAACAGAAATACTCATACACATCTGCGTGCATGAAATATGATGTGTGTCAGAATAGGATGTTGTTTTGATTGGCGGGCGGGCGGGCGGGCGGGGGGGGGGGGGGGGGGGGTGTGCAGGGATGCATTATTTGAATATTCATGAGAGAAAACTGTTTGTGGTTTGATGGATGCTGACAGAAGGACCTGCTGGATAGGAGTTGACACAGCTAAATTAACTGGAGACTGATGTCATTTTGTCACAGGAGCACAAAGACACACACAAAGACACACAAAGACACACACACACACACACACACACACACACACACACACACACACACACACACACACACACACACACACACACACACACACACACACACACACACACACACACACACACACACACAGAGAGAGAGAGAATGGCAGCTACTTATGCATAACAATCCACCTTAAAAACGAAATGTAATATATTACATCACATTTGAAACTCAAAATCTAATTCAAGACTCGCATTGATGATGTCACATGATGCATTATGGGGTTGTTTCATTGTGGCTTCGTAATTGTGGGCACATAAATGTTTAGTTTTAAATATTCCATTATAGTGAGGCTAATTTGGATGCATGACTTCCAGCTGTGACCCAGAAAATGCAGCTGCAAACCCTCCTAAAATAAGCATGGGTGCTAACATGATGTCATCCCTGTTGTTTCCCATGAAACACCGTCCGCTCCAGGATTTGTACAATGAAATACATGCTTTATAACCTCCAACTAATCCTCTAATATGAATTTATACATGATGCATATTAATGTGGGCATGCTCCTCCACCTCCACCCCCTCACACCCATGCTTTTGTCTCGTCATCCTCCACATGCCCTACTCTTACTCACTCGCCCAGTTCTTCATCCTCACTGTGCACTTTGGTCTGCAGTAAAGGAAGCAACACCATCACCAAGTAAAAACTCCTCTCTCATGCCTCAGTGAGCAGTCAGACTGACAGACAGCAGACAAACTGCTGCTTACAGCCCTGCTGCCGCTCCAATCACCAGTGCATCTCCTCCTTTCCACACCCATATTCAATTACAGCAAATTACATGCAGTTTAATTCTGATGGCGAAGGAGCTCTAGTGTTCATTAGCTAAAGAACAGCGGGACTGAGTGCAGACAGAAAAGAATTAGATTAGAAATTAGACTTTTTTTATTTAGGCTGCACAATGGGAACAGAAGTATACGGTGGGAGTTTTGGCAAATGAAAATGAGGCAAATAAAGCATAACACTAGCAATAAAGTAAACATAACGATTAGCAAAGATCGAGAGACAATTTAATATAAGATCACATACAATGGAATGATCAATGGGCTCTATTGTACACTAAAAGTAGTGAGCAATAGAATAGAATAGAATAGCTTAATCTTAATTTCTCCTCTTGATTCAGCTTCAAAGTATTTATTGTCCATTAGGTTTGACATTTTCTCACCATTCATCCGACAATGTCAAGGCAAATGTGATTTTACGAAGGCAGATGGGACAGATGAGAGGATATTAGAAGACGTGAAGAACGAGAGGCAGCCACAACGCCTATTAATGCTGACAGTTTCTGTCACTCCTCTTTTGAGGGCTTCTTCAACGCGCTGGAGGAATGGATGAAGAACGACTCAGTGTGTGACTGTGTATATGGCTGTAATCTAGCGCTTTGTGTCTCCACAGTTTAGCCTCATTTCACCCCTCAACCTCCTCCCCAACCTTTGCATAATTCTGCGTCGCTCATCGAGCCTGTGGAAGCTGCTGTTTCATTTGTTTGTTTGTTTTTTTGTTTTGAAGAGATCACATTTAAAGTGGACAAGATCTCTCCACCCCTTGTGCGGCTGAATGTGCTTTGTTTTCCCTTTTATTCACCGTCTCTCTTTCATTTTCACTGCTTCCCTCTCTGAAAATCCACCACGCCCCGAACACAAAGCGGTTGAAACGGACAAATAAAATTAATATTACACGTTATTATTATGTTTGAATTGCATATACACATATGTGTGTCTGTGTGTTGGTGCGTGCGTTTGGTTCTTGATAAAACTGGGATGAAATGGGATGACAGCAAATGCTTGTTTTGAAACCCTAATTTCAAATGAAATGCAAAACAATGGATTTTCTTCATCAGATAGCATTGTGGGAATTATACATGAACGATACAGTGTTTGTCTGCTGAGCTGAATGGCTGAATTTCTGAGTGATGACCATAGCACACGCACACACACACACACACCATAAATGAGAGCATGCGAGACAGACTCACCCTAATTCACCATCCTGACAAGCTTGACAGACACAAGCCGTGGCCCTGATTAGCATTTCTAATACCTACTGACGTCGCTGTCAGTCAGAAAACATCTCTCTGTCGACTTTCACAGCTTCAGCACAGCTCAGGCCCACAGCTGCAGGGGGCTCCTTTCACCACAACCACGTCACTGTGTGTTAGCGTGACAGAGTGTTGTGGTCTACACCGAGAAGTGCAGAGATGCAGAGGCTGAGGTTGACTTACCGTATGTGTTTGTGTGTGTGTGTGTGTGTGTGTGTGTGTGTGTGTGTGTGTGTGTGTGTGTGTGTGTGTGTGTGTGTGTGTGTGTGCGTGCAATAGATGGCAGGTATACAATAATTTAGATGAGAAATATGTGTGACATGACCTTTTCACTGTGCTTCTGTGTGTGCTTGTTTGGAGACAGTGTGTTCACAAATGTGTGTATGTAAATGTGTGTGAGCACATGCTAAATGGGGCTCTAGTCTCATGGAGGAATTCCCTGCAAAAAAAAAATAAGGGACAGAAGACAAAATAAAAGCCTTTGAAAAGTGAACATGTTTGTTTGGTTTTCGGGAACGTCTAAATTCTGAAGTCCAAATTATCCAACTTTCATGACATTCTCAGGACATCTGGTCTTGTGATAGTAGGAGGCTGACTTGCAACGTAGAGTTATACAGCTGCACAGTGCAGGTGTTCATATGAAGGCTTTGAGTCAGTGACAACTGTGCCGTCCTTTTTACAGAGTCAAAATAGACAATGACAGTTATTGCCTCTAATTTGGTAAAACACAGTTGAAGTGCACATATTTGTTTTTAAATAACTGTACTCAAGTTCAATTAAACGGCTGAGGCTATAAATCTTGTTAGAGTGGAAGCAGCATCTGTTCAGCTCCAAAACGGGAATAAACAACAGCATATTTCTGGAAAATGCATCAATGTGTTTTGTGAAAACTCCCGAATGTCTGTCACGGCCATCAAATCTGACAACCACGTCAGCTTCGATAGGCCTCCACTCGCAGCTAAAACGCTGCAGTTCCTGCCTAATTGCATTATCTTTCAGCTACCTGAGACGTGTCTGTGTTTCATTCTGCTGATGCTGATGCTGATGCAGAGATGAGATATTAGTTATTGTAGAGGGAGATTTAGAACAAGGTGGGTGACGACGTTGCTGGACACTTAAAGGTGATAGTGGGCGATCATTATAGATACATGTAGACATTCACACAGCAGAAAGTAACACAATAAATAAGAATTAATGACAATAACACACTTATTAAATCCCACAGGATGGCTAATTAATTATTCATTCATTCCCCTGTGCTGAGGACGACGTTCTTTTGAAATATTGATGACTGTGACTAGACAGTGCCAAGTGTGTTTGTGTTGTTGGTTTGAGTGTGACTGTGAGCAGTTAATATACTCTATTACCAGTCCTTTATATGGTATATCTAATAGGTTTATGCATACTTTTATGTGTCTCTGATGCACACTGTGTTTCTCCTGAAACTGAAATCTAAAACTTATTTGTGTTACAAGTTAAGATCTAGCCTCTTCCCGTGCCACCAGACAGCAGTTTGTCCAACTATGTCAATAAAGTCTCTTTGAAGAAGAGCCGACAGACACAAACTGACATAATCCTGGTGTGACTATACTTCTCTATCACAAACACTGTTTTGCTTATTTCAAGTGGAATTTCAACACCTTAGCAAAACAAATGATTAAAAAAACACTGGCTTGTTGTCAACCAGCGACGAGTGAGAGAAAGTCAAACCGCACTGAGGAAAGTATTAGTACGAAGGCTATGATTTGTTTGTTAAGAGCGGTTACCTCTATACGTATAGGGCAGTGCATCATGTGTTTGTGGGAGAAAGCGAGCAGCAAAAAAAAGTGACTGTGAATGCGTCAAAGCAGAGGAAAAGGCCAGCAGTAAGTTGCTCATTTGGCCCTTCTTAATGTACAGTGGAGAGAACAGTGTGTCACTCGATAAATAAAGCAGCTTCTCAAGAGCAAGAAAAGTCTCGTCATGTGTTTCCCCAGCTGGTGGAAAAGTGAACAGGGATATCCCCGGTGTGGAAATCAACTTCAGCCCTAGACAAAAACAACCAGCTCCCTATGTGAAGCCCAATTTTTATTTTTATTTTTTAATTTGGAATGAAAAAGAGATGGATGTGAATCAACATGGGGCATCTTCCTCACACACACCCCTCATGTGTGTGTTTGTTTTTGACCAGACTATGCATACAATAACAATTTTGCCTCCAAGCAAGAGGAGGAGGCGTGACGTCTTCTTTTATACAGTTTGCAGGGTGTGTTAGAGCACTGTGCGGATTCTTGACTTATGTTGTCTATAGTATTACTTAGGGATATGAATTAGACGTGCCAAATCACAATGCTACAAGTATCTGTTTCCTGTTTTAAGCTCCTGACTTAAGTTTTTTATATAGTTAAATACCATCCCAGGCTAGTGAATCCAGCAACTCACTTTCCTCATTGGGCAGGTGGTAAAAAAAGAATTGAACAAGTAGTTATTCCCGGAGTTGATGATGGAAGCACTTAATGAGGGAGTCATCTCGCTTCCTTCTTACCCCTGTGGGAGCTGCAGTACTGATTGTGGACTGCCGCAGTAAAAAGGTTTATATGAGATGAAGCACAAGCCGGTAAACAGGACTTTAATCGGTCGGTGAATGAGACACTCCATTTATGTATGGAGCAAAGTTTTAGACAAAGTAGGATAAGATTAGATGTGAAAATTAACTTTAACCTTTGTTGTTATTTGATCATTAGGCATTTAAAACAATATGACAGAGCATTGACAGAGGAGATATATATATATATATAGTCCATCATATAGTCAAATTCAGCATTTATCTTTAATAATTGATACTATAAGTCTTTTTTCTTTCAGTGGAATGGTTTCGGTTCCCAAGTTGTAATTCTACGCATTGGAAAAATGGCTCTCGCTTCATCGTCACACAACCACATCAATGAATAGAGGCTACTATTCCTTCTACACCCCCACCTTTGTCCCGACAATGATGATACATGGTCACTTAGACACAAACAACACAGCCTAACTGCAGCACATTTTGTCTGGTCATTGACAGCGGTGACGCTGATTGGTCTGGCGATGTCGTCATGGTATTGATTAGCCAGCGCAGTGGTTCAATCACTTTGTACTATACAGTAGAAACGACATTGAAACACGACAGACACAGATACTGCTCTACTTCTACAAGACATCCAGAGCAGGAAACAAATGTGACACGCTATCATGAAGATGGCCACAGAGACATAACCACACACACACATTTATAATGTAAAACACACTGTGTAGACAGAGGAGGGGGACGAGTGCATACTTCCAGGAATAAAACAATGGACAGGGGGATGAGTTAAAGTGAAATAGATCCATAATTTATCGGGGCAAAACACGGAAACATGGAGGAAGATGAACTAACTTTACAGCTGGGTGCATTTATATGTAGATGTAAAACACATTTAACTGCTATGATCAATGTGAATGTAGCATGGATTATATACAAAGCTGTGCAGAGAGGCTTGAGGCAATTTTCTCCATCGACTTGCTAAACTGTCTGAGGGCAGCTGCTTCAAAAGTTTGTGGGTATAGTTAGCTTTGGCTGCATTAGAGAGAGAGAGAGAGAGAGAGAGAGAGAGAGAGAAAGAAAGACTGTGACTGCAAATTAACTCGAAAGTCGACTTGAAGTTTAAAACCTCGCTATCATTTGTAAATCCCAGAAAAGTGACTGAACACACACATCGATCGTAAGGTGAGTGTTTCTGACAGGGGGAAACTGTGCTTACTAAAGCGGTTCCCATTCAAACATCATTTCTCTGAAGACAAATCTGCTGAATGCTACATGACAGAAACAAAGAATGAGAGATTTGGGAAAACCTTTGAGAAATTATTTTTTTTTCCTCTTTCTCTTGGGCTTTGACATGTCTTTTATTTAGTGAGAAACGGATGGGCCCCATCATCTGAGCTGACAGGTAAAGTCATTTAAACTGTCCCAGTGAGAGGAAGAGCCCTGGGCTTGGCAGCACAGAAACACACACCCACACCCACACCCACCCACACACACACACACACACACACACACACACACACACACACACACACACACACACACACACACACACACACACACACACACCCCCCCACACACACACACACACACACACACACACACACACACACACACACACACACACACACACACACACACACACACACACACACACACACACACACACACACACACACACACACACACACACACACACACACACACACACACTAACCAGATCAGTAAGATGCTGAACTGATGCTTGTGTGAGAGAAAACGTCAGCAAACAGTTAGTACATCGAGGTAAAGCATTGAAATGCTTGTTAAAATATATATATATACCATGGCAAAGGATAAAATGTTTCTCTTTATGCATACATCCCATATATCTCTTTAAACATATCCATTAATCTCTTTAAACATATCCATTAATCTCTTTCCCAGGCAAAAACACCTAAAGGATTATTATCAAGAAGGTACACAGTAAAAATAAATTCAGGATGAGCATGTTGTATAATGAAACAATGCTTATTCGAAATGTAATGAGATTAAAAACTGTAAAACTGTGTGTTACGCTTTCCTTTCATTCCCAATTTCCTTAGATGTGCCCTTTCTGTGACTTTATCTACAACGACAACTTGGTACGTAGCCTGTGGTTTGACACGTTTAAATGAGTTCTTTCATCTGTGAGATAGAGAGAAATAAAAGGTGAGAAATTAACATCTAGCAAAAACGTTGTCAAAATAAACACCTCACAGGGGTAAAAACAGAAATCCCTTATTGACTAAGGCAACCAATGAGGACAACTTGTGTGGGTGTTGCGTGAGTGTGTGTGACAAGACGGGCAGGAAACATCAACATCGTCGTGACATTATCAGGCGCTGTTGACGGATGTGTAGCATGACAGTTCATATCAACGCTGCCGGTGTAATTAGAGGTGACAAAAAAGGGCTTGACGCATGTTGGTAACGGTGCTGAGCAGAATAGTCCCCTGACCAGTGTGCAAACATGCAGTGTTTATAGCCTACATGCATCTTAATTTAGCTGTTTGTATCCTCTGTTATAAAATGAAAACAGCCCTCAAGTAAGATTTCACCTCTTCACTTAAATTCTCTGCAAGCACTCTCCTCGATTTTTATCTGGTCTTTACAGCCCAGCAGAGACGCACCACATCTCCCCCGGTGCTGCAAACAGGGGCTCTCTTTGTCTATCTCTTTCTCGCACTCACAAGATGAGATCCGCCTGTGAGTGAGACACACTAGAGATCCCATTAATTTCTCGTCCTTCTTTTTTTTTTTTATGTGTAGAGACCACTTCTCTCATTCTCTGCCATTACCTGAGAGGAAATGTTTTCTGTCTTTGTCTTTCAGGGGAGGGGAGGAAAAACAGAGAGACAAGGAAGTGTACCCATCCTTTTATTCTCATGTTGCACTGTTTTATTCTCATGTTGCAATGTTTTATTCTCATGTTGCACTGTTTTATTCTCACGTTGCTCTGTTTTATTCTTACGTTGCACTGTTTTATTCTCATGTTGCACTGTTTTATTCTCATGTTGCACTGTTTTATTCTCATGTTGCACTGTTTTATTCTCATGTTGCACTTTTTTATTCTCACGTTGCACTTTTTTATTCTCACGTTGCTGTTTTATTCTCACGTTGCTGTTTTATTCTCACGTTGCTGTTTTATTCTCACGTTGCACTGTTTTATTCTCACGTTGCACTGTTTTCTTCTATGTTGCACTGTTTTATTCTCACGTTGCTCTGTTTTATTCTCACGTTGCACTGTTTTATTCTCACGTTGCACTGTTTTATTCTCACGTTGCACTGTTTTCTTCTCATGTTGCACTGTTTTATTCTATGTTGCACTGTTTTATTCTCACGTTGCTCTGTTTTATTCTCACGTTGCACTGTTTTCTTCTCATGTTGCACTGTTTTCTTCTATGTTGCACTGTTTTCTTCTCGTGTTGCACTGTTTTATTCTTATGTTGCACTGTTTTATTCTCATGCTGCACTGTTTTCTCATGTTGCACTGTTTTACTCTCATCTGCACTGTTTTATTCTCACGTTGCTCTGTTTTATTCTCACGTTGCACTGTTTTATTCTCATGTTGCACTGTTTTCTTCTATGTTGCACTGTTTTCTTCTCGTGTTGCACTGTTTTATTCTCATGTTGCACTGTTTTATTCTCATGTTGCACTGTTTTATTCTCATGTTGCACTGTTTTATTCTCATGTTGCACTGTTTTATTCTCATGTTGCACTGTTTTATTCTCATGTTGCACTGTTTCTGGTCAGTGAGAAACATCATTTTGTTCCTCTGTATACTGTGTATATGGTTTGAATGACAAAATAAACAAAGTTGAAGTTGAAATGCATTACAGTATATAATTTTATTCATGATTGTTTCACACAAAGTTGAACACTAATCTAGTAAAAGATTTAATATACCTTCTGTTTTGTATATGGTACTTCAATTATAGTGTGTAGTGTGAAGGCAGGAAGGAAAACACTTGAAGCTGATTTGAAATTCAACAACAGTAATTATAGGGCTGGGACGTGCAGCTAACTATTCTTGATTAAAAGCTGCACTAATTGTCCCTTTGTGTCAAAACTTGCAAACCAATGTCTTCCTCTACTGACAAACGTTAGATTAAATGACAAACTTTATACAACAGAAACATCAAAAGACAAAAAACAAAGGGGACATGGAAAAAAAATAGAGAAATATAGACGAAGATGAAAAGAGAACTGCAGTGTCAATGCAGCAAACAATGCAAATCAAATAGGGATGAATTGTGAAAAAAAACAAGCAGATCAGAGCTGAGAAAACTCAGGAGCATTCTCTCTCATACGGCATCTCTGCTGCCCTAAGAGACGAGTCACTTTCTTCTTGCAGCATTTCCTGAAATAGCACCAGTGCCCTCGTAGGCATTGTGCTGCTATACATAAGCGCCATAGCCAACAAAGTATAGATACAATGTGTATAATGTAAGGGATTTACTGTGCCACGCTAAAATCAGTGTTGGCAACATTTCTTTATGGTAGCTTAAACGTGCATTTCTAAGCCTAGTTCCTCTATCTAGTCTTTACCAGGGGCAGTTTCATTTTTCTTTTGAATACAATTTGAACCCAGCATGTCATATGCCAATTTTACAGCAGTCCATAAGGCACTTTTTAAGCCTGTATTCTTCCAACGATAATACACGTATGCATTAATGAGCACACGCAATTTTCTTGTTTGAGTTTCTTTCTGGGAATACATGAAATCAGGTATGTGAATTAATTAATTAATTAATTAACTTTTTATCAGCATTCAATTATTCATCAAACTTCACTTGTCAGATGTTGATGAATGATTCAAAAGAAGGAAAATCCTGTAAAACAATGCATTGGTATTGTTATTGTACAAAAACTTCCCTTTTCCCAGAGGAAACCATTGTTTCCTAAAAATAACCTGAATATTGTTCATATGTTAGACTATACAAGAGACAAACACTCAATACACAACAACGTGCAGCGTGGAGGCCCTAGAGGCTTTCCAATAGCAATGGTCATATGGTTATAATTTAATATCACAACACAAAAATGGTGACAATTTGTCCATGTTAAAATCCTATATTACTGTCCTTAGTACAGGGCTGGCGAGCGACTTTGCTCATCCATCTTTCAAACCATCTTAAGGAGGTTTTAGATCTTTTTTAAATGGCAAAAAGAAAACAAAACAAGCATCATTGACCCCCAAAGAAAAAAAGGTTGGAAGACTACTGTCTCAATAGATGTTTGACTGCCAACCATCCATCATGATTTGAAGTTAAATATGTCACTTTGAAGATAATAAAATGGTTCAGAAACCATTATTTCCTCATCTTTTCATTACCCTTCCACCATAAACTTAATAATAATAAATAAATGAATTCCCCTGCACTGCAGCAATCATTACTGTCACTTCTCAGACAAAGCCAGGAGTGGAGGTTTTTTTTTCAGATGTGGAAGAACTGTTCAATTTCATTCAACACAGGCATGCATGGGAGAACAGCAGAAAAAGAAGAAAAAAAAAAGTGGGGCTGAGGAATGGGCAGAAGTGAGCTGAAAGAAAAAGAAAAAGCTGTATCTACCCTGCAATTATTCCGCCTCCTACCATCCACTTAATATATTTATCTCTGAGGGGGAAAAATGAGAGAGCAGGAGAGGAGAAGGAGAGGTGGGAACAGAGGTGGCTCAAGGAAAGAAATAATCTCAACTCATGCTTGGTGTGCTTTTATGACTTTATCAGCAAAAACCAGTAAAGAAGCCCCATACAAATACAGCTGTTTGGGTTTTTTTTTGTCAGTAGACATAATAGGATCGGTAGTCTTTCTAAAACTATCAGGCAACAGAGGCCATGGCTTCCTAAACACCGTTATTGTATATCTGTAGAAAGGAAGCTCAAGCTGACACCATCAGGGCCTGAGAAAATAACCAGTTTATGGCAGAGAAAATGATGAGCTAGCGAGCTGTAGGCAAAGCTTGATGCAGGCTGAGTAATTGAGACAGCATATTGCAGCAGAGTAACCTTCGCAGAGACATAACCATAATATAATGTGCTGTGGAGAAAACTCTCATTTACGGCCGGGTAATAGCACTTAGGTCAGAACAATGGCCCCCTCTACTTGGAAATTGGATTGGCTTCCTCATTAATATGTATTATGTTAGGATTGGGTTTAGGATGGGATAACACAGTGAATGGCCAGAGGTTTGCAGAGAGGGGAGAAGAAGTTGAGGAGGACAGTTCTAAATGTGGATAATACAGCTGCATTAAATAGATTTAGCCCAGGCACAAATATGCAGCACTTGTGGGTGATTAAGATAAAGAGCAAGCTTGTCATAATTATGAATATATACTGTATATATGTATATATAATGAGCAACAGTAAAAACGCATCACTTTGTAGGCTTTCATGCAGTCCTGTTCATATTTAATATCAAAGGCAAATAATGGTTCACACAGCTTCATTCACACTTTAACGGTACAGAAAAAAATCAGTTTTGTGCAAATGATTGGTTGTTGCCTTAGTGTTTAAAGTCCAAAAGTGTGGATGGTGATACAGAGAACAGCAACAGTCAGCCACCTCCAGCATTTATCACAGCGTCACATCTCCTTTGCATGGGTATATACAGTATATATATATATTTCTATCACGATACTTATATGATATTCGATATTTTGTCTGAGCTATGTGACCTACTCAGATAAGCTGTTGTTTCCAGTGGGAAGAGATATCTGATTTCTTTAATTTATTATTCCATACCTAAACTAAAAGGTTTACAGCACTGTGAGGTGATGGAAATGCCTCCAGGTAACTATAATATGCTGTATTAGGACTAAACTGTAATAAGACCCTGGCTAATGTGAAAATTTGCTTAATCACCTTATTAGGAATTTGTAAACTATATCCTCTGTGTCTCTACACCTGTAAGGACAGGAACACACATTCATTCACTCCCAAAGCATTTCATATGTTGGGTACTGCAGGATGTTGATGATGTTATCCAGAGGGAATCACAAACCCGTAAACAAGCACACACAGTCCATTAGAACCCCTCAGGCTTTGAGTGCACTGATAAGGTGAATCCCATGTGAATCCCCCTGCTGCACCTAGCTATAGCCACATACAGAGGATTGTCACGCCAGATTTGTTCCAACATGAAGCGATGTGAAAGAAACAACTGCAGGGGAATGCGTGCTACAAATGAAGATCTAATATGAAAAAGAAACATGAAAGGGGATCACAGAGTGGGGGGTTCCTGATGCGCAGGACCAGCTACTGCATACTGATGTACAGACACACGTACTGAGTCACACGCTTTGGAATTATTAAAGACCTGAATATGCATACATGCATGCTTCAGTTACGTTCAACTCTCTGTTGAGGTCCTCTTGAGGTCCTATACAAGTAAATAATGTCATTGGAATGAGACTGACGGCATGGAGGCTTTCAAACGAACATCACAGAGTGGAGTTTAATGCCATTAGTCTCAGCCTCTGCTTAGTGGCACAGCAGCATTTCTAGAGAGAAAAAGTTTTCCATTCTATAAATTTCAGTCTTTGATTGACAGCACTCACAAGCAGTTGAGAGAACTAAATAATTTTTTTTTAAATTAATACATGAGGTGAAAAAAATAATATAAAAATGACATTCTCTCTCTGGAGCCTCCAGCTTGAACGATCAGGGTGCAGGAACTGCCAAAGGGTCCCTGATAATGTAATAAACTGCAGTGTGTGAACACGCTCCATTGGGAGAGCCTATGACCAACATCTCCCTCAGGTGTAATGCTTTTCAATCAAAAGAGGGAGAGAATTCTGTGTGTGGACCTTTTTATCCTTACTTTTCATCTGACTCTTATGAGAAAATCATTCTCTAGAAGTCACAATCTACGGCTTAATCACACACACACACACACACACACACTTTTCTACCTCCACCTCCTTCCTCCTCCTCTGCGTTCTGATCTGTCACTCACATTCACCCCTACCTCTCCATCTGTGGCTCACAGCTCTAGGAGAGATGGGGATTTCAGAGAAATCCCAGAACTCTGTGCCTCCACTGGGAGCTGATAATCCACAGCGAGAGGGGGGGCGATGAAATTCAGCTAATACCCAAACAATTGCTATCAGTGCAACACACACTAAGGTGACAAAGCCCTACACAAATTTGGCTATTACTGTGTGGAAATAAGCAAGATTATATCGGTGTAGAAAATGACTGAGGCACAATGCGAAATGAAAGCCTGTGGATTTGATTTATATGCAGAAAAGCAACTTGTGTTCCACTGTTCCTAATGGCACTGATGTCACCACATCATGGATTAGCCTTAGATGACAGCTGCTGAACCAGTCATCCCCAATTCAGTACAAAGACAGGCCTGTTAGACATTTGGCATGTAAACCGTGACATATGCAAATACTGGGAGAACAGAAATGGACAGTACTGAACGCAGGATTGCGACGAACTATTATTGTGGACTATATCAAGGACAATACCTTTATATATTGTCCATAAGAGTTTAAACTGGCTTGAGTCAGCTGAGGTGGTTCGGGCATTTGTTTAGGATGCCCCCCGGACGCCTCCCTGGGGAGGTATTCCGGGCATGTCCCACTGGGAGGAGACCCCGGGGTAGACCCAGGATGCGCTGGAGGGAAATATCACTCGGCTGGCTTGGGAACGCCTTGGTGTAGCCCCAGAAGAGCTGGAGGAGGTGGCTGGGGAGAGGGAGGTCTGGGCTTCTCTGCTGAGACTGCTGCCCTCGCAACCCGGACCCAGATAAGTGGAAGAAAATGGATGGATGGATGGATGGATCTGTTTAAATTGGCTCTCTCCCTTTGCTCACTATGCAGTCCATCGGTGAAAGTCTCAAAAGTCCTAAATTAAGTCCTTGTCAATAAAACATCTTTAATATTATACTGACAAATTCGTAGAGTTGTTATTATGTCATCCTGCTAACAAACAAATGGACACGGGTGACAATATAATAGAGTTAACAATAAATGGTCCAATCCTAGCTGCTCCCAAACCCAGAAATTAGAAATGTCTTGGCAGCTGTCAAATGATCACAAACATGTCCTAATTCTGCCGGTGGAGAAAAATAAATATCAAAAAAGTTTTATTAGTAAAATGAAATGTCTTCATTGACAAATGAAAATATGCACTGATGAAGCCATGTTAGAATAAAGTAGCTCTGCCAAGCTGTCTGTGTGAAAAGACCAAAACCTGAGAACTTGGAGAAAATCTTAAATTTGGCAATACTGCATAGTTTCACATGAACTTCTGCCAGACAAGACGCACACTTAATGAGACACTGGAGTGGAACTGTGTGTGTGTGTGCGTGCATGCATGTGTGTGTGTGTGTGTGTGTGTCATGCATTCATGTGTGTGTGTGTGTGTGTGTGTGTGTGTCATGCATTCATGTGTGTGTGTGTGTGTGTGTGTGTGTGTCATGCATTCATGTGTGTGTGTGTGTGCGTGCATGCATGCATCCATATGTGTGTGTGTGTGCGCGTGCATGCATGCATGCGTGTGTGTGTGTGTGTGTGTGTGCATGTGCTGCTGCTCTGCAGGTGGTGAGTGGAGGCTTAATGAAAGGGCCAGTTGTTTGTTTTTTTTCCACGGGACTGATTTACAGAGAGCAGATGGATCGGTCTCTCAGTCTCTCTAGTCACAATCTTGTCCCACATTGCTCCTGTCGCTCCATTTAACAGCCGATTTCCTGCCAGCTCATCACAAACACACATAAACACACACACACACATACACACTCGAAGGGAGACAGCAGCCAAAACAGTTTCAGCTATTTGACCTCAGAGATGCGCATAAAGGGAGAAAAGAGGGTGAAACACTGGGGCATACACATTAACAAATGCATCCAAGCGCACGCAGTAAACGACGGAGATACGAACATCTTTTGTGCACAGACAAGCACAAAAGTGTTTGTGTGCATTGCGGGGAGACACACACATTTTTTTTAAAGACACACACACAAAGTAAACTCCAATGGGGAAGTGTGTTTGAACACTATCCATTTTTTTAGATGTCTTCCCAGGAAGCAGCGCATTAGTAGTTGATTATTCAAATACACATACACTAATCCTAATTCAAGGAGTAATCTCAAAATATTACTATACAGTAATCCCCTTCTTTTACCCCATTACCTCTCTCTCTCACACACACACACACACACACACACACACACACACACACACACACACACACACACACACACACACACACACACACACACACACACACACACACACACACACACACACACACACACACACACACACACACACACACACGCAGTGCCTGAGTTTTAAAGCTTTTGCATCGGCCCATTCACTCAGGTCTGGTACTTTCTGTTTGCCTCGTTCATCTTTCTCTCTGACAGATTACAGGACACGCCATATGCTCATCAACACCTGATAGATACACACTGAAAGTAGCACTCGTTTCGGGGTTTTTTTCTCCGTAGATCGACACATGCTTTGCATACTGATTTGCCCACACATGCTACACACATGTGGAGGAGGCACGTGGAACACAGGGTTGCTTATTCTAAATCTAGCTGAAGTGAAAAGTGGCTGGCCTCCACAAAATGACCTCTGACTTTCAATCTCCACACCGTGTGCAGCAGGAGATTGTAATGGCGCTGTTTTGTTTTTTTCTCCCTTTGCCTTGCCACTGGCAGTCACAGCCTTCACTTCAGGTCATGTGACATCTTCAGTCGGGTAAGGTGTTAATGACATTTCACCGGTGAGGCATGGCTTGGATGGATGCAGCCTTCAGTGTGTGATGAAGCCGAGGCTCAACATCCTGGGTTCCTTGAAGCCTCCAGGTCCATCATCGACCCCCTTTTAAACCCTGAATTCATCCTTCCGCTCCCAATCCACAATCAACTGTCAGTTGTGGTCTTTGATAGAGAAAAAGTGTTTTGTGTGGCTAATGTTCTTCTGTACTCAACTCGACCACTGACTCTGAACAATGCTGGGATGTGAGGGGAAATTCAAAGCGTCATCATAGCATAAAATCCACTTGTGGTTCAACGAATGTTGTATAGGCTTATCTAATGGACTTTTACATGATAGGAAGTCTCAGACAGAATCCTGATAGGGTTCAGGGGAACTGTAAAAAAAAAAAAATCATTTTAGGCTGAATTATATTTATCATCAAAGATGCGAGAAAAAGCAGGAGCGATTTTTGCCACCAGTCCATCAACATTAAGTGGATTAATTCTGCTGTAAATTATGCTTAGCTGTAAAGTACTGTCAGCTGAGTAAATAACATTTCTGCAAACATATAGTACAAATATATATCCATGTGTATTTATGGATCAATAACCTCCTACTACTACTTATCTCTCTACTTCACCCCCATATCCACTACATTAATCTTCTTTTTACAAACATGTTGGTTTATTTCTCTTTACTTGCCCGCAAATATAGAAGCAGCGTTTTATTTGCTTATGAATTTCACTGGTCATGCTGGTTCTGCAATGGAGTTTATATTTGCTTTATAATGTCTCCACCGCATACTAAAATTGCAAGCCATTTTATGCTCCCAGTGACAGGCGGTGGCGCTTTGACAAAGAGACACATGGCAGTGAAGGGCCAGCAGGACCATGGAGAGTTATTAGCACATCAAATTGAAGTGACATCACAGGATTTCATCTCAGTGAAGGAACACTTTGCACACAAACACACACACATGCGCTCTCTCACACGCTCACACGGCACATGTCAGTACCTTCTGTGCGGATGGTGAAGGGGGAGTCCCCCAGTCTCTTGGCTGAGAACTGCCCCCCCAGAGAGGTCATCAGAAAGCACAGGCTGAAGAAGCCTATTCCCACCACGAATATCCTGTAACACAGGAGGAAGAGAGGATGAAAGAGGAGTTGAGATAGATAAACCCAGGGAAGAGCGGGTAAATAGACATTTTGAGGGGGGCAGTTTGGAAACATGAAGATTAGGATGAGAGAAAGGGATGGATAGTGAGGTAGCTGGAAAGCAGAAAAAAACGAGTCTTAAAAAACGAGAACGTAGATGAACAAACCCGGCCGACAGTTATGGGAGACAGGTTTGCAGGGCAGAATGATCGATAGTGAGAAAAATGCAGGAGTCGTAGGGATAGGGGGGGGGGGAATAAAGAGAGCAGAAGAGGAGGGGAGAAGAAATACAAAAAGGAAGTAAAGAAATAGCAGGCAGCACCTCCGGAAGGCAGAGCAGAAATGGAGCAGTGATCATGGAAAGGCAAGAGGAGGAGGAGGAGGACAGAAGACAGTCAAAAACATTCAGGATTTTTAAAGCGATAATTAGTGAGTACAGCTGAAATGCCAGCGTAAGTGTCTGAGCACACAAACATCTCAAAGGCACGCCTCTGCCAGGAAATTCATAATGTGAGAAACTGGTGACAAAATCCAGAGTCGCCTGTTTGACAAAGGCTGATATGAGGCTTCAGCAGATTGTCAAGCCAAAAGAGGGTAAGAGGAGGACTGATTTCAACCAATAACTCTTTCAGTGCTAGATGTGCACATGGTTATGTGAGCATCGTTTTAAGATAGACTTGGAAAAGATGTGCGTTAATCATTTAAACTGGTGATTATATTCTGAAATGGACCGGGATGTTCTGCCGTGCAGATCTGAGCTTTGAAAGATAAACTGCTATATTATATGCTGTTGTGGAACAGATCTCATACCTCAGAAGGGAAAAATAAAAACAGATTGTGTGTGGGTTTCTCTCCTGTTAGACAGCCATGAGAGAATTAGATCTTTGACTTAAAGCAGTTGAAACTCGGGTCTTTTGTACCTGTAAATCCTGCCCCGGTTAAGCCACTGTCTTCAGTGCATGTGGATCAAATGTTATCTTATCATGGCAGCGCTCTTCTGGGGAACTGGGGAGGCAAAGCTGTCTGATGTGATTCTCCTCCGCTGGACAAAATAACAGTCAGACTTCATGACTAACAAGTCACTTTTAAAATGTGTGTTGCTCCTCTGCGAAGCCCAAGTATGAGAAAAATTCTTGCAGGATTTTGTAGAATCGGTGAAGTAGAACGGCAGAGTTACGTGACAATGAATGGCCAACACTCCAATGCACACATACTGCATATTTTAGCAGCTGAAGCCATTTCCCAAATGTCCTCATCATGTATATTTGTTTGGATACAAAATACATCTAGGGCTCCACCAATCACAACCAGCATATGAAGAATACATATAAAGCAATGACGTCATACAGAAGCATGAGAAAAACTGAGCTTTCGTGATATAACTATCACAATTCACTTCATAATTTATGGCTAACCTTGCACAGGTTACTTTTAAATTCTGCATCAGAGGTTGGGAAACTAAATCTTAACATAACAAATCAATGAATTATTCATAAATACTCTCTTTCTCTTTAAAGCCGGGCGAGAGATGTTTGCTTGAATGCGGGGCCCAACGTGAAAAACCAACAGCACTTCCAGAAAATGGTATGGTAAGTAGCTCAGGTCACGCAAAGTTCTGAACGAAACTTCTCAATATTGATGAGGCTGTAAGAAATGGGTTCCTATCAACAGCGAGGAGGAATGGCCACTTAAAAGAGCATTTGCTGAAGTGATCCGATTGACCCACAGGGATCAAGATGATGTTGAATAATCTGTTAAGTATAGAGTGTGGTGGTTTGGCAAGCTCCCAGGGTGACTATATTCCAAGACAGAGCCAATGTGTCTTGTCCTGAGTCATAATGCTCTGCCTTCAAGGACAGACAATGGGATGTGGCTCTTTGACAGCACGAGAACATATTCACAGTAAAGCATCATCATCATCATCATCATCATCATCAAGGCTCTACTCTAATGCTTATATATATATATATATATATTGTCATTCATCCTTGTTTTTCCATACATATTGTAATTCAAGCGATAGTGTTTCGTTCTGTGCAGGTTGGATTTAATGAATTGTCGTACTGATCACACTCGCAATAAGACAAACTCAAATGAATAATTTCAGTAATTCATTTTTTGAATATCGACTTTATTTGCCAGTGGGAAGAAACACATTATTATATTATTATTATTATTATAATCATGATAATCACTGTGATTAGAAGGAACAGCATCCGTTTGTCAAAAGTCGCTCCTGCTTTTATCGTTTCTGTCTTGTTTTACACTGAAACATGGAGAAATTAAAATCACACTGCATTTACTTTAAAGTTCCAGCATCTAAGTTCCAAACACAAACTCATTCACTATCGTTTTTAATTTCTATCTCTCTCTCTCTCTCTCTCGGAGTACTGTAATATTATGAAATAATAAAATATTACCCCCCCATCTGTTCTGGGCATATTGCAGGTTTAATTAGAATAGCTCAATCACTGTCAGAGGACCACAGAGCAGCATTATGTTAACTGATATGAATCAATTCCTCGACAATCATTATTATGACCAAGGGAATGTTTGTCATGATTATGACGCTGTGATGCAAACATGCCAACATCAGCTGTGGACTTCCTACTATCATGTGGGTCAGCAAGCCTAACAGGTTGAAGCTCCTTATCTTTTTTCTTCTCTCTGCGATTGAAGGATTGATGCAGGACAGGTGAATATGCAGAAATACTTGTATGCAACAAAAAGATTGATGGAAAGAGAAAAGAGGTGGGGGGGGACAACAAAACAATATTCAGCATTGGTGGATGAGCAGGGAGCAGGCCTGATGATTCCTAAGGCGATCGTTTGCTCTCTTATCATTTAGCTGTTTTGTAAACTGGTCTTAGGTGTGTGATATGAGCGGATCAGGCCCCTGTCCTGCCTGACGAGCCTTTAATTACTGGGCTTAAAGTAAAAGCTTCGCTCTCTATAATTGGATCAGAATGAGAGATCTGCTATCACCTAATTGGCTCCCTCACACATATGGACTTATCAGATTTTGCCTCTAGGTAGATGATTTTGAAAGGAGGCGAGCCAAGCATGGTGGAGCTGAGGTGATGATAGCGGTGGTGTTTTTCCAAGATAATTTAACTGGCGCCTGGACTAGCCTATGTTGTGGAGACTGATGTCATGACATGCACACACAGAAAATGTCACAATAACTACAGCATAACAAGCAGCATTTAGGTTATTGACACTTTAATGCTTTAGTTCTTCACAATAGATCAGGCGTGTCGATTAATTTCCTGTTCCAGAACAACGAAAACAGAATTATTGTGTCTTTATTACCTGATAATCTGTCAAAGACTGTCCTTCACCAGACGAAGGAAAACAGCAAAGATGTATGGCACATTTACATTTTTTTGGTTTGCGTCTGTGGTTTCTGTTTTCAAATTCTTAGGGCCCAGATAGTAGGCTTGTGACGGCTCTGATTGAATGTGTTTGAATAAATACTAGATAGGATGGCAGGAGACTCAGGGGGACACACTTTTTAGAGGTTGCTGCGCCATTGCTAAAACCCACTGGATAAATTTCTCAGACAGTCCAGCAGTATTTGCAGGTGGTAAAGAGTGAGGGACCCACTGGAGTAGACCTATACAGAGATTTTGTACCGCTGAACTCTCAGGGTTAAGAGAGATGAGGATTAAAGGCAACCATTGTTCTATACATACCAGACCAAATTACATATAGCAGGTTGGACCAGCATGGCTCAATGGACTACAATGATTTAATATCTCTACTAACACGTAGTGATAATGGAGCTGTCCATGCAGGAGGAAGTTAGTGCTCCACTGACTGCTAGTATAGATTTATAGTGGCTCTTTCATCATGTTGTCTCTTCATTTATAGACCTAAATCTGATTCACTCCGGAGGACAGAAACACCAGGTGTGTTTAGGTGCGTTTAGTGACACACCTTGGCTCCACGTCATGCAGACACAACAGCACAGTGGAAAAAAAGAAAGCCTTCATCTACAACTGAGCGCATTCATTCATTACAACGAGACGAATTAATACCAAACATGAACTACATTTTTTTTTAAATCACATGGTAATGAATGTTAACTAATCCCAGTTTCAGCTGCGTCTCTTACCTGAACGGTTTGAACGTGACCAAACATCTTCTGACCATTATTTTACAGTCGGTGCTGCAAGTAATCATTTTCCAAAACGCGCGACCCGTAACATAGTTGACGACCTCTCGACCTGGAACTGGAGGTGACCAAACATTATCTGCGTCAAGGTGGTTAATTTAAATCAACACGGCACCCATAGGCGCTCTGTGGGGAGGGGGGTGGGGGGGGGCGGAAATGGACAAAGTTTCGTTCGGCAAGTTTCCTCCTCCGCGTCAGAAAATGACATTTAAAGCGTTATTCCGTCTTCAGGCGAACACTGAAGCTGAGGGAAGGTTCTGTCGACCGCTCAGTCATATCCGAGGTCTTCGACCAAAAAAAAACCCCTTTGTTGTCAAACATGTGCGACAACGAGTGTGTCACGTGAAGCCTGCGTTTTCTCCCGGAGAGGAGCGCATGCTTTGTGGACGAGTCTAACTTCACAGCGAAGCCAGTGCGTGTGCGTCAAGTCAGCCGTGCCGCCTCGTACTCGCTCACTTCTCAGCTAGCAAGTTAGCGCGAGTGACGTCATGTATTTCCGGGTTTTCTTTTCAAAATAATGTCGATGAGCGACCAATGTGTAGATGGATCTAAAACACCTGTCATGTCAGATCGTATTTAGAAGATACAAAATCATTAATGCTGCCTCAGAGGATTTTTCTAATCAGATGACGTTACAGGTACACCCAAGGGATTTTAAAACACAGCACTCATTTTTGGCTCAACTTTTTTTTTTTATTGAGCGTTTTATATGTAGGGAGAGTTTGGTGATAATTCTAAAAAAAAAAATTAAATAGTTTGATGAACATTCAAGGTGTTGTTACATTTTACTGATTTTTCTGAGTAGTCTTTAATTTTACAACTATTTATTTGTGAAACAGCCACAATTCATGTATCCAATGAATCCTAAATGACCAGTCCCTTGTTAAACAAACCCACCCCTATAAATAGGCCGGATAACTGGGGAGAAAATGACATCTGCAAGAATGGCATGTCTAGGGCAAGATGACCAGGATCCCACCATTGAAATGCTGGAGGCACCTCTAGAGTTCTGGTCTGCCCACCAATGAGCCTGAACTTAAAACCCAGTGTGAGTGAGTGCAACAGCGTGAACATCCTCCATAGACTCAGCAGCAACTCAGGGGACCTCTGACCAAAGAGGGGGCAAAGAAAACATAAGGCCATTGTCTGAGGTAATTGAATAAGAAAGAAAGACAAGATGTAATCTTAAAAAGGGAGAGAATACTAGAATAATTTTCTAAATTGTGACTTTGTTTTGTTGTTTAGTTTTGTGTGTTCTCACAAAACATTTCATGGAACACAATGAAACTCTATCTGTAACCAAATATTTGTCTATTCTCTCTTGTTTGATGTTCTTGTCCTGAAAATGACAATCAAATAGTTTTCATAACACCTATAGGTCCATTAATTAAATTAGAAAAAACAATTAATCCATTCAATGGCATAATTACCTCATGCTATAAAGCACTTAAAGCACCGCTTCTAGCAAACATATGTTGTTCTTTTGTTTTGGAAACAAATTGTTATACTTTCCCGTGTAGACACAGCTTCCTCTGGCTGACTTGATGCTCGTCCAGTAGCCCAATGATCGTGATGATCCTCAGCAGCCACATTCACCCTATATGGCGGCATCCACGGCTATTAAGAAAAGCTGCCCAGGCAGTTCTTTTAGTTTTCTAATCCTGCCTCAGTACGAGCAAAACTTTTAATTAATTAGGCTACAGCCTGCTTTTCTTCTATGGAGTCTTTTCTTAAAAGGAGTTGATCACTGGCTCCTTCAGACTCCCTGTCTTAGTAGGTCCCTGGAAGTGGAATGAGCGTTTTTTTCTTCTTCTTTTTTTGTCATTTACTTTGGCACATTAAAATCTGTAAATAAATATGAGGGACTTGGTGAGGAGTGACAGGGGGATATGTGGAGAGCCTTGTGTTATGCATCACAGTTGATCGTTTCAGGACTACGGACAGCGACTGTGATCAGGATGCAACAGCGGCACCCAGCGGCAGGCAGCGTTACAGCAGCGCTGCTAGTAATGGTAGCAGTAGAAAATACTACTTAGTATAAAACTTTTTATAAAACTAAATCTAAAAAAATCTAAGTTTATTTTATTTTCCCCTTTTTCCTTTTTCTCTTTTTTTCCTCAAGGCTTCTTACAAAAATTACCCTCATACAACACAGCTTAGAGCAGTACATAGAATGATCTTAAACAAATTGGGAGGGACTTGAGCTAAAACGTCATGTCTTGTTTTTTCAGCACAGATGTCAGTGTGATCAGTGGAGCATTTGAGCAGAAATAGAGGCAGAAGGGGGGATATCTATGGGACCAGAGTGAAGATGACTTCATGCATCACTTGCCCTGGTACATGTGGTTCTGACTGACAGCCCACCACCCATGCAGGCTGTCATTCTCTGTGGGTTGTGGCAATTGTTCTGCTCTATCAGCATGAATCCACAGAGCAAAGATAAGATTTTCACACCTTTGTGTGCGGGGCATGGATTTTAGTCAAACGCATGCAAAAACACACATACATGCAGGAATACTCATTCACAAGGCTTCACCTTGCTTCATGTATAAATATAGCCACTAATACTGGCTCACTTTTGAGATATAATTTTTTTTTAAAGTTGCATATGTATGGAAGATGCATTTTTAAAAATGTTATCCACTGCAGCAGTGTAACATATCAATGGATGAACCATTGGAATTGAATTCAGTCCAATTCTAGAGTGGAGAAAGTGCAACAGGCCCCTTTACAGCTATAACAGGTTTTTATGCTTTTGCTGGTTCAGTCCTCTTTCCCTTCAGTTAGTTAAGTTCCCTCTGCAGCACTTGTCACTATTCTTAATGAGCTGTCTACTGTATCTTGAAACAGCAACTAGCCTGAGGCTGAGCTAACCAGCGTCCTTAAAGCAACCACAGGTTCAGAAGAAGCAGGAAATCTGTAATAAAAACAAAAGACAGTCTTGATATTTACTGTGTTTATTATTGCTGTGCATTTGGTGTTGTATTTTTTAAAATTTATTTATCTATTTATTTATTTGTTTTTGCAAGAATGCCTGGCATTGTTTACTGCAGGCATACACACACACACACACAGTACATCTCACCAAAGTAACAAACCTAATCTATTGTTTATGGATGATCATAATCAATATAGCATTTTGGCAAATGTGCTCAAAATATTTCAGCAGGCAAAGATGCATCATGATGCTCTTTAAGGAGTATCCAACACAGGATATAATGACCACTCTGACCCCACAAGATGGTAGGAACCCATGACATTATGAAACACATTATCAACACAGCTCCTCTGTGCTGTGTCTGTGTGATGATGGTTTCCAAATAAGAACGAATTACATCCATCGAGAAAGAAACGCTGCAAACATTTTTCAAGCTGAAAGGTGAAAATGCAGTCACTCAATCATATAAATTAAACTGAATTAAAATAACACGCAAGAGAAATCCAACAACACCCTACAGAATGAGCAGTGAACAAATACAACAGCGCTACAGAACACAAAGGGAATTGTAAAGCCCTAACCCGTAAAGAAAACAAAGCATTTATTATTTATGATTTGCTTTACACATTTTTTTTTAGGATAAATGCCTAGAAGGGACTAACTAGAAGGGAGCACTATCCATCTATCAAACGACAGGGACAAAGGGAGGAGAGCAGACAGGGACATTTGTTTTAACTGTTTCACAAGAACCTCTTTTATCTCCCCACAAAGTTGTTATCAGATTTCTGCTGCAACAGACTCTCTTACCAAGGAGGAATAATGACTTTGAAAATAACAGCCCCAACCAATATCTCACATTTCGCGAGTTGGTTGCTGGTCATGGGTGCAGTTAACTGTATGCAGGCTAAAACTGACTCAGGCATATGGAAAAGTGCTTTTTATTCAACTGCAACAACATTATACTCCTCATGTAATATTAATTGCCTTGTTGCATGCAATAAAAAAATTTTGAATGCTGTTCTGTTTCTATTCATTACTGTGTACCATGTTATTGTTTGCTTGTTTACATGCATTTACATACATTTACATACACAGACTGATTAATGCTGTAGGCTGACTACACACCCTGATTCTTGAAGACTGCTTTTAAGACCAAACACAGCCTGCACAGACATGCACTGGATGATTGGTGCTGATAATCTTGTGGTGAGAGCGGGTTAAGGAATCCATTCTGCTTGGAAATATCAGTGCACAGCCCACAGGATTATCTCAAGCATGTTTGCTTTTCATACGTTAAATTATCGAAGCAATTCCTGACAGATGGAGCAACGCAAAGCCGAGAATGAAATAAAGATTGATTATAATGTCCAGAGAAACAAATCATAACAATCTGATGGGTGATTATGGAACTCATCAGCACTCAACAGTCTTATGCATGGAATAAATGAGCCCTCCATTCATCTCAATTAGTCTATGGCCTAATTTGCAAATATTCTTTTAGTTTGTAAAGAAATGCATAAATCTAATTTAAATGCTTCTTGCAGAAAAATGATAACACTTTCATCATAACGTGTGCTGATTAATTACACTGCTGGATGCTTTCCATGCCAGTCAATTAAAATACAGATACAAAAAGATCACGCTTAATGAGTATTTATCTAAAAATCATCTTTTATGCAATATTTTAATAGTGGCGTAACAGACAATGTCTGGATGAGGCTTATGATTCTGTTTTTGTTTTGTTTTTTGAGTGGCTGGAGAAGCTATCTATCAGAACAGAAGCTTCAATTGATTTTCTGTTCCTGGGGCCAACAAAAGTCAAAACCACTTCCCCTTTTCTAAATGCAACTTGTCGGAACTAAGTGTAAGAAGAGTCAGCTAAATAAAATGTGAGTGATTTATGCAGGTCATTATAAATGTAGGGTTGCTGTCACAAGAGGAGTTGACATGAATACAACAGACTAAGATCAACTCAAAACTCTGATCACGTAGAAAGACAACACCCGTGGCAGCCAGTCTAATTTAATTTCCTCTGGCTGCGAGGAGAAACTGCAAAAAAACGGAAATGATATTGCTGCTGCAGTTCTTAAATTGAGTGGCTATCTTCTGAACATTTGGTAAGAAATACCCTGTCATGCATCCTCATATAGTATTTCTTTGCTACTGTAAGTTGCAGAGGAGGGATACACCCTATAGTCACATGCACTGGATCATTATCAACTAAACAACCAGAGAGCTGGTCATGGCCAATGACAAAGCCAACAGGAGAGTGGATGTTGGATTTGCATTTGTCAGATGGCCGGAAGCATGACTGGAAGAGTGATTAGGCAACTGCTGTAGAAGTTTAAGTTAACCGATTGTGGATTTTCAAAGGCCAATGCAGTAACACTAACAGGAAAAAGCAGAAACAGCTTACTCAGCTGATATTACACCCCCAACCCCATAAAAAATGTACACTATCGGAACAATCCTTGACTTTACTGGAAAATATAGTAAAATAATAATAAGTTAAAGTAATAAATATGTAAGTAAAATCAAAAAATGAATCCAACATAATCATCCATCCATCCATTTTATTCCTCTTATCTGGGGCAGGGTAATGGCAGCAGCAGGCTAAGCATGGTATTCCAGATGTCCCTCTCCCCAGCAACACTTTCCAGCTCATCCTGGGGGATCCCAAGGTGTTCCAAGACTCGAAGAGATATGTAATTGAGGCAGTGGGGTTTTTGGATAGCTCAGGAACAGACAGAGAGAGAGTAAGGGTGTTTTGTGTTGAACGCATTGCTCTCTCACCCTCACACTGCAGCCTGGAGTCTGGGTTAGACTGGAGACACGAGGGACACATCTGTGTTGAAGCTGCAAAGCTTTTACAGTATGTGTGTGTGTGTGTGTGTGTGTGTGTGTGTGTGTGTGTGTGTGTGTGTGAACTGCTGATGTTGCAAAGCTCGTAATTGGATGTCATGTTTAAGTTATAGTGTCATATGTTAGAAATACAGACTGTTACTAAGTGCATTGTGTGCCAAGTGGCAGGCGCGGGGGGGGGACCTGGGCTCGCCTACTACTGGCATTGCAGACGGGTCCCAGGGACTCAACTTAAATAAATAAATAAATGAATACGGAATTGGTCGAAACAACAACGTAAGAAAATTTAGGAGGAAGCAATTTTTTATTTTTTGAGTTATTATTCATTTTCTGTCAGTATCAGTGATTCCAGTTCAGAAGTTGACCGGTGGGCGCTGTACAACCGTTGGCCACTATCCAAGCTGATACCGATATTGATTGTAAAATGTTCTACTGGTCTTCCTCTACTAGGATGATTACTATATCAACTCTAAAGGTGATAATATATCAGTGTTGTATTTGCAACTTGTTTCCACTCCCCTTGAGCGGCCAAGAAAATGAATTATTGACCCTGAATAGAAGGTGTTTCGCAAGTACTGCGGTGAAAGTATTGCAAGAGGAAGTCTACTTTTGCTTAAAGTCTCTTTTCAAGTCTACAACACAAATCCCTCACATTTCAGCAGGATGCACTTCTGCAACAGGATTGATCTGAAAAAGAAAAATTGAAGCGGCAATCAAATAAGTCTCCCTTTGTTAATTTAGACCCACCCTCTTTAGTCTCCCAGACAAATATAGGCTGAGTGGGAGTTTTTCAGGGGGAAAAAAAAGACCATTCCTTTACCTGCTGCCTGTTTGATTTGTCGTTGTTCATTCCAAAAACTTTTTTTTTTTAATACCAAATACAAAATCTCCCTCTGGATGGGATGGGGAGAAACTGTTGCCAGGAGGGAGAAAACAAAACAGTTCAAACAAATGAAGGAATGGCAAAAACCAATGTGGGAATACAGGATAGATATGAGGAGAGAACATAAAAATAAGGGAGATTGATTTAACTGTAATGAATGAGGGACATGGGTCGGCTATCTCAGTCACGTCTGGGTTGACTGAGGGCCGTTTTGTAAGAAAGGCGATGGACTATTGTGCTGCTGATTACGGAGCAGGTCGAGAAAGCCAATTTGCATTTTCATTACATCGGGGATCGACTTCTTCCTCCTGTGTGGTTTGACACACACTTACACACATAGTAAAAACAAACTTAAAAACGTGGTGCGGTCTCCATACAAAGCCTGGCCTTCCGTAGCTCATGCAGTGTATGACTGACAGCTACGCAGTGAGTCTGTGAGCGATGAAAAGATTGATACCACTCTCAGCTTGAGCTGAGCGCTGATTCTTAAAGCTTTAAAAATACACCCACAAACATTTGTAAAGCTGATTAATTAACCCGTTGTTTCTGTTATGTTTAATCATTGCACAAAGAAATGTAATTTTTAGTTGCTGTAACACACACACATACACACAAAGCGCTTTTGTCAAGCAGTGCATTTTGACAGCCAGCAGTGAAAGGAGCTGAAAGGAACAGTCATCTGTCTATGGAACAGTGAGGGGGGGGGGAAGGCCCACAGGGGCCACCAAGGGCCATAATACTGACACTGTGAGTGACAGATATAAAGCCTTATTCTATGACAGCAGGGCAAGGATACATTGTACAGAGACAACAAGCTCTCAAAAGCACCTTCCCAGAGCAGATCCTGCATTGTGATCCAAACAGAAATTCTGCCTGTGGCTCAGTGTTCAGCTCACTGGACAGCCAACAGCCACAGCACATTCATTCTGTCCTGGCAAAAAAAGAATACTGGCAGATAGATTGCAGTGATACTGTATGTGTGAATACATACATCTTTTAATTTTCTCTCTGTTTGCCACTGAATACTGTTTTCCCATCAATTAGGGGCAAAGTAATTATACTCTAATAATCGAATTGCATGATACTAAATGGTGTGTACTGCATGCTTTCCATCTGATGTTGCTGATGGAAAATATTAATGCTGCAATTAAATCCTGCTTCCAATTTTTTGTAGCAACAGTTTGAGGAAGGCTGTTTCCTCGTCAATAAGTTTTACGCCTGTAAAATGCCAGGTCTATTAAGAATCCCCCATCCCCCTCACTGTGACTCCATTGTGGCACATAAAATATAGTTGTTCAGTCAGTCAAATAAACACCGTCACTAAACATAATTCAGGCAGCACATTTGTTTCCTTTAAAAAGGTATTCACTATTTCAAATTAGGTGTACATAAACATAATAAGGACACAGCTTTTCCCCTTGGCAGCTGAATCCTGGTCTATCTCTCACACTCAGCATCCTGCAGCGTGTAAAGTCTTTGCTGTGCTTGCCTTATTTGCTGCTTCTGTCACCTCTGGAGTAACATTTCAGTAGTTTTGCACAGCCTCACAATGAACCGCCATCACATCTGTGTGTAATTTGCTGCACTGCTTTTGATGGGAGAGGCGGGAGAGCACTTGAGTTGTGGAAAATTCATTGAGGCAATGAATGAAGTGAGGAAAGTAAACTAAGAACCTGAGGAGTGGGAGTGAATGAAGAGTCACATCCTTTTAGAGCTGACTTCAGATGGATCTCTTATCTCTGCGTGAGAGTTGAGTCCCAGGATGACTTCGTCAGCCAACCATCATCCTACTTATCAGATGCACTGCATGTTGGAGTCCTCGTGTTCTCTGAAAGTGAATCACAACCATCTGTGAGGTTTCTTTCCCTTAAGTGTCTCACAGGTTTCACCAAATAGCAGCACAGTAGCTGTACTGTTAGACACGACCCTAGTTTTGACATACACCTCAGAATCTCAAAGAAATGAGAACAAAATCACTCAAGTTCCCCCACAACACATATATCTGGCAGGTGATGGTATTCTCCTTCCACTGGTGTGTCTCTAAAAAGACACTGTGGTGGCAAAAAGGGGAAAAAAACAAGGGATTGGTTGTATTCACTTCCCACCATATATAGCAATAAAAAGACAGGCAGGGGTAAAATCGATAGAGGTTTATAGAAGTTGCTGTTGCACTGTAGGTATAATGTTATTATGACCACAATTAAACAGGATGATGTGCAGGCAGAAGAAAATGAGAGGGATTTGAAGCGACATAACCAGACAAATTGGCTTGTTTTTAGATAAGAGCAAATCAATATGTAGGTTAAATACTAAACTAGTTCCTGTGGCCTTTCAGTGACGGGATCAGATGGGGTTTGAAAGGTTTGCAAGAAACCCACCATCATCTCAGCTGAACAGGGGACGACTACGTTCCTTCAGGCGCTGACTATATACTGTGTTTTATCAGCTCCACACAACACTGGACCCCCAATATCTAATTGTCTGCAAGGGTAGAGACAGTGTCCTAAATAGGACAAATGGTGCGAGCGCTCCGAGGAGGCAGCCATGTGTCAAACCCTGCCATGGTTGGTAAGAGGATGGAGAGCCAGGGTGATTAAAACAATGAATCACTAGTGGGGAGGTCTCAGCTGCTGGCATCATCTCACACACATGCTGGCAATACAGGGAGAGCCCATGAGCAGCAACAGCAATTCACTGTGTGTGTGTGTGTCTGTGTATGTCTGCAAGAGATGTTTTAGAGTAAGCATTGTTTTTCACTCCATAGTTTGTAAAACATTGTATAAATGCGTCCAATTTCATTGTCATTTCTGGCAGGCGAATGAACTCATAAATCTAGATGGTGGATGTGCGCAGAAGGCCACAATCAATTTGTGATGGTGTGAGAAAATGAGTTCAGGTGTTACTTGCCGGTGCGCGGTGGAGAGCAGAGAGAGTCTATTGTGAGCCCTTAACACAGGAAAATAAAATGAAGATTTGATTTTGCTCAACTGGAAATATGACGAAAACATTTTTCCCTGAGGCAAAAATTAAAGTAGAGTTTGTGACACAGCTGAAAGTGAACACAAATTCTCTGCATGTCAAAATCAAACCAAATCACATGTTTTCAGTTGAAATGAATAAAAACCGTACTCATAGCCCTGCCTTACAGCAGCTGGCAAACGACAACCCCCTATGAAAACATTTTTAAATCTGGTGGATCTGGATTTTTATTTGGATGCACACCAAAATGCACACACTCAGAGACATCGACCCCTTACATATGGCTGATTTTTCATGATCCGTGCATTATTCCCTGAGAATTTAAAGAAAATGTTGAAAAACGCCTTAACTGGATCTGCGTCTTTATCTTTAACATCCCCACCAAGATGTTATGGGGTCTTTTCTGACCAAAGACCCATCCTCTCACCAAGTTCCATGGAAATCCGTTCTGTAGTTTTTTGCATAATCCTAAACACAACAGGACATTGGCCTCAATTTTGAGCCTCAATTTTATTTAAACAGCCAAATACAGTATCACAAATTAGAAATTTGCCTCTATGGGCATCATAAGACACCCTCTACTGTATCTTTAGACCCTTAATTGAGTTAGAGGTAGAAATGAAGTAGGCAGCGCAACTAACCGTGGCCTTACTGGCCACACTGACTGACTAAGCCAATCTATCCTTGTTTTTCCATTTCACGCCTCTGCCTGCATCATTGATCCCATTCAAGTGAGGTACCAACGCTGATATTTAGCAATATGAGCTGTGACTGATGATGACACCCACAGTCTGTCACAGTAACTATATGCTCCACATGAACAGGATACTGTATGTCTGATTTTAAATGATCGAGCAGAAACAACACAGCCTTCAACCCTCTGTTTCCTGACATCTGGGAAGCTGGAAAATGGGATAATGGACCAGGAGAAGCCATAAGAGCGATTTTCACACAATGTATAATGCCTATAGTAATTTCTATTTTTTTTTACTGTGTCGCATGACATTGCATTTAAAAGTTTGAAATCAATTTGGATTTCAAAAAATGTGTCCATACTACTTAAATGACCGCTTTTAGACATTTGCTTTCAAATTCATGATTCAAGAGAAAGTAAAAGAAAAATTTTAATGAAATGATGTTCTTGGATAAGAATATCTGAACCCATGCCAGCCAGCCCGATGGTTGATCTTGGAGATGGCCATCTACAATGAGCCACAAGATTCCTTGATCAGAGGCCTGTGAACAGCAGGTGATCTCAGAGTCATAAGAATCAGCACAGGCTTATTTTGCTGTTGATGTAGCCTTTAATTCACCTCTAACCAAAGCCTGGACATAGTTTATTATTAAAATATGTAACGTGGGTGTTTCAATATTATACAGTTTGACATTTAACTTATCCGGAAGGGGATGAAACAATTACCTATGAAGCCATTGCGATGAAAAGCAAACTTGAAAAGTGTTGTTTCATGTTCTGTCTTTGTACTGTAGGACCGTGGGCATCAGTCAGTTGGCAAGATTTAGACATGTTTGTGATGTTAACTCCAGAGAGAGAATCAGACAGTAGGGGAGATGTGAACTGAAGCCAAGTCCATTTCGTTTTGCCAGCATATCTTAGAATTTGTCAAAGTCAAACAACTCTGTGTGTTGGAAATACAGGGTCTGTGAAAAGGTGTTTTTTAATTTTTTTTAATTTTGTATAAGCATCACACTTAATAAAATACGATTGTATTGATGATACTAGACAAGCACATTTGAAAAAAACAACCAGTTTATCTCCCATTTTGGGCCAGCTGTTCTTATGTGAATAACAGGCAGAGAAAGAACTCTTCCTCTTCCCTTGCTTACTTGACGTGTTTCCTTTGCCTCTTTCTCTCTCTCTGTTTTAAGCAGGGCAAGGAGAGTTTATTTACATAGCACCATTGAGACACAAGGTAACTCAAAGTGCTCATAGAGAGGCTTAGAATGAATTAAACATGAGATATTAAGAACATTAAAAAGAAATGAGAGCATGGGAGACCGTTAAAAAATAAGACACTCGAATACAGTACAATTGCAAATTAAATAAAATAAAAACAAAACACAATGACAGGCACATTAATAGAGATTAAATTAATAGAGGTGAATAAAAGTATAGATAAGATGCATTTTGAATTTATGGGTATAAGCTGCAGTGAACAATAATGTTTTGAGACACGATTCAAATGAGCTGAAAGGTTGAGCAGACCTCAGGTACTGGGCTAGCTTGTTTATCCTGTGCAGGATATATTTAAAATTTCAGATATTGTAATCAATGGACCAGAGGCACTGTATAAGTGATGCATTTCACAAAATGTATTCAAGCATTACATTTGAAGCACCGGCTCTGGAGCTCACTCCTGAGGGACGACCCCTGTCAACAGTGATGGATCACTGAGGAGCCACCCATCGAAAGGTGACATTGACAAGTTGAAACAACATTTTGTGCTTTCTCTAAGATGAGCAAAGGTTAAATTTTATTGACACAACTGTTATCTCCACCACACCCGTCTAACATAGAGTCATTATCCTTCAGTCAGTGATTAAAGCATTGATTCTAATTATCTTAACCAGTTCTGGCCATCAAATGTAGGTTTTTCACATTAAGTCGGCTATGTTGTGGCACACAACGCTATTCAGTGTTGGTTGGCTGTTTGGAGACACCTGCTGTGAACAGACAACCTACTGTAGATATGCCAATACTTGATCTGGCACACTGTCACTGCTTCAGTATCACTCCTGGCAGAGAAAGATTGTACATGAACAGAAAGTTTGTGTTCCTGGGTTGTTTGAGGAGATGACAAGAAATCCTCTTCTCTATGCTTTTCTGAGTCACAGATGCTTAAGGAGAAAATTGCCCACTCCAAGCCTATAGAGGAGGTGTCATCTTGTGAAGTTTCCCCTTATGGTTCTAGTTCTGGTCCAAATAGCCACTAAGTGTAGCTATCCCCTCACTTACACAATGGGCTTTGGCTTTTTTGTGTGAAAATTCAAGTGTTTGAAAATACCCCCTGCTGCCTTGTAGAGTTTATACACGTCTCTTGGCTGGTGGAAGTTTCTCTTGCAGCATGGGGGAGGACTGGGCCTTATATTGGCACAGAGAGAAAATATCAGAGAGATTACTCCATCAGTGTAGCTGTTTGACAGCACTGAGAAATGTATGGACTAATGTGTGAGATAAGACTGATGCTAAACCTTTGTACAAAATAGCCAATTGGATTCAAATCCATCTGAGGAGCTGAGACTTCTCTGTGTGGAGTTTGCATGTTGTCTTAGTGTGTAGGTGGTTTCCTTGCTGGGACTCTGGCTTCCTCCCTAACATAGCAATAGAGGTGAATGGGTGACTCTTAATTTGAGTGTTAAAGTGTTTTTTTGTGTGGCCCTGTGATGAACTGACCTGTCCAGGGTGCACCCCGCCTCTTGCCCGATGTCAGCTGGGATAGGCTCCAGCCCCTCGCGACCCTGCACATGGATAAGCGGTTACAGACAATGGATGGATGGATGGATGGATGTTAACCCATATAGGCTATGGGTGTGAAATGAGGTGATTTCAAATGAACTTCAATAAAGTAAAGTAATTTACAGTGTGTTGCCGCAAGATCACCTTTATCCACTTATCGGAGGGGAAGAGTAAACAAGAAAATAAACAGTCCACTTATGTGATGCTGCTGATCCTGTCTGCTTGCTCCTCCCTCCAACTCTGCTTAAACTCCCATTAACTATTCACACTTAACGGCTCTGATATTTCAGACAATTTACGGTTCCTCTCCAGCAGAAAGGATGGCGCAACCGAGCATGCCGGAGAGCTAATTGGAGTCTGCTGACACCATTAGCAAATGGCCATCAGCCTGATAGCAGTCATAAAATAAGATACTGAGGGGACAACACAAAACTGATTTATTTCTCACAGGTCAGGCCATGTCTCCCTTAACAAACTGAAAGACATACAGTATATTTGCATACAGTACATTCAGTGTAATGGTGTATTGTAATGGAGTTTCAAAGAGATGGATGTGAGGTTTAGTGTTTGTGCGTGTTATTTAGCCTTGTAAGCCCACTAAAAGCGTATTGATGCAGTCAATTCCTATTTTATTTGGTTAAGAATCTTCTAGCACATCTTTAGCAGTTAGACACAGTGGAAATCAAGCCTGCTGCCTTGGCAGTGTTGGCAGTATTAAACCTCTTAACTACCCCCAGACTGGCTAAAGAAGCACCACAGAAGGAGACTAAACAGGGCCAGTAACACGCTGATCTGTGCCATCATCTCCTCCACTATGCTGTGGATTTGATTTGGCTGTGGCTGTCTTTATTTCCCCTGGGCTGCACGACGGTCACAGTGAAGCGAGGAGGAGTGGAAATGCTCCCATAGATGTGCACAATGTGAGAGACTAGCCCTTGGGATGAATAGTGGCTAATAGCTATCTGATTGACTGGGCAAAGCGAGGAAAATAGGCAAGGAAGTGAAGATTGTCAGTGCATGAAGGTATCTGTTTGTCTTCTCAAGCACTCGAGTGTAATGCTATGAAGAGCATGTTTCTGCATACTTATCAGTCTTTGGTGTTTGTTTGTGTGTGTACGATCTGTGTCCCCCCCCCCTATGCCTTTCAGTCTGTGGCCCTAACGAAGGCAGCTTACAGCATAATGAGATGTGTGGTCAGATAATGGAGGAGGTAATTACTCAAGCGTGCTGCAGCTGCTGGTTAAGAATGACATTATTGATCAGCCAAATGCATCAGCATGACGGGCCACGAAGGGACGCAAAAGTAAAGAAGGGTGAAAAAGCAACTGCTAAAATAAACAGCTTGACTTTCCAATCAAGGATGGGGTATGAGGCGCGCAGGTGGGCGCACAGTGGGTATGAACACACGCGAACACAAACACACTCCAGCTGAGCAACGTCTCTCAACAGGAAACATCTGAAGTTGTGTGAATGTGTTTCGTAATCCCCAAAAGTGGCACCGAGCAGCGTAAATGTTGTTTTATTCTCCTCAAAACTCTACTTAATCTGACATATTTGGGCAGAGCAGTGCTAATGCACATATTTTATAACATTAACTGCAATTATTATTGCTGAAAACCTGCAGAATTACTTCCACGGACACATTTGCTTGTTTGCTTTAAAACGATAAACCAGACGAGCCGGTTTATTGCAAAGAATCCAGCGGATCTGAAACATATGACACATTTATGGATTTAGGCTGTCTTTACAACTACATGGTTTAAGTGACCCAATTCTGATTTTTTTTCTCCCATGTGGCACGGATCGGATATGAATCAGGAAAGAAGCACATGGAATCGGATATTCTCAGATCAGAATCAGGCCTCATTCATATGTGGAAATAAATCTGAATGTAATGAATCGGATATGTGCATTTGCGTCTGTCATACGTATACGCTTGTGGGAGTGTAAAGCATGCAGGCTAAAAAATCAGATATAGGCAACAAATCAGACATGTGCATCAAGACCTGTAGTGTAAAGACAGCCTTAGTCAATATTTATAAGATACTGTAGAATACCTGAGGCTTAGTTGTGGTGTTTACATACTGTTGACATTATGGTGGAGCTGCTTGCCTCTTGGTATTAAATAATATACACACATATAAAGTAACACACACGGAAAAACACTATTCTGTGCACACAAAACACATTATCTCGACCCAAAACTCTTCATTCCCTGCAGCCGTTGATACATTATAATGATTCCCTCTTTGACAGCAGCTTGCAGGACATTGGGATCATCTCTAGCTCCTCAGTTCTGACCCCGCCCATGTTAGAGCGTATCCTTGCTTTAGCAGCCTTAGAAAGTGACACTCAAATCTACTTCATCTACCATGAAAACACAATTGTACATTCTTATTTACACACGAGGGACCTAATTTTCACCAAACACTCATTCCTGCTATTATGCCTAACTCAAATATGGCATTTAGCAGGCAAACAAGGCAGTAACTGCACTTGTTAAATGCCAGGTAATTATGGACCCAGATCTGCAATCTGCAGTGGGTGTACATAGTTTATGCCAGTTCAGTATGTGCTGCAGCGTGTTGGTGGGCTTTGTATGTGTAGGTGTGATTCCTGGGGCTATAGTTTTTCATTAAAACAGAAGGCTTGGCAGACTGGTGCTTTAGTGTACTGTATGTCCCAAGAGACATATGCCTTTTTCCATGAGCTCAATGCGATCAATTTACCAACCTGGGGAAGACTGAGATGGATAAGTGAAGGGCTGGACTGAAGGATGGATGGATAGACAGATGGAGGGAGGGAGAGAGAGAGAGGCGGAGAAGGAAACATGGCAAAAAGGATTGATGACAGAAAACTCCACTAGCTTAGAAATCTCTGCATTATTGTCAGGAGGTCTCCAGGAGCTCTTTGCCAGAAGGAGACGCTAAAAAGTTAGAGGACCTGCAGAAAAGAGGAGAAAGGAAAACTGAACAAGGATGGCCATTTAAAAAAAAGACAAGACATACAGTATGTATATCTTGTCTTTTTTTATTTCTTTTTTTAGCGATGCTAATAAAAAAATGTTGTTATACTTTTCTTATCGACAGATATGTGGGTTTCAAAGACTGAGGAAATTGTAAGCCAGAAAAGAAGCCGCCTGAATCCTAATGCAGTTGAGATCTTATAAAGTTGTGAAAAAAATAAACCTTACGCCGTATACGATGTACAATCATTCCCCAGATGACGGATGAATCAAACTGCCAACACGTATGTCACATAAATATCAACCATGAAGGAAAAAACATCCACGGTGGTCATAGAGCCTATAGGCTATCACCAGTGGTGAAAAGGTTCATGAAAACAACACAACAAAATGATATGTAGTAGTGATGCTACAGGATGCATGGACTGCAGTTATATCCACTGGCACTACAGTTAATTTACAGATTGGATGGGCTTATTCAGATCATCAATGAACAAAATATTAATTGCATTACCTGCAGAATTGTTAGATGCACAATTACAGCAGATAACAAACATCAGCTCCACTGGATTGTTTTTAAGGAGTAAACCAACATAGACTGACATTCAATGTAACCTCTGAACTCTGAAACATGTGGGATGATTAACTTTATACCCTTTGGCCTGGATTAACAAGAGTCAAAGGGTCTCAAACTGATGTTTCTTCTTTTTGCTTTGTCTGCGCAGGCTTAATAGAAAGGCCATGAAACTATAAAAAAAAAAGCATCATCTACAAGTAAGATAAAGAAGAGGCGGCACAGCGCTTCGAAAACATAGCTGTTAATCATGTCATGTCAGTGGCAATTTGATCAGTTAGTCATTTGGGGAATCATTTTGACATGATCTGGGAACGCTTGAGCGCGCAGGGGCAAACTGGAAGTGGCAGTATGTGGTACTAATGGGGGCACTGAGCTGTCACTCAAAAACTCTAACCACTGAAAATCCTTGCAAGAGGTTCAAGTGAGAGCTGCAATCAAAAGGTCAGGCAGCGCCAGTGATGAAGCCAGCAACATGACAGTACTGCAGCATAACCTGCAATTTATTTGGGTCATATTTACTTTGTCCTCATCATAATAAATAAATAACACCAGCAAAACGCTGCATCTGTAGCTCCTTACAATTGCTGTTGCAAAACGTTAAGAGTAGCTGCATTAGTATAACTCTCTCATAAACACACAATAGGACAAACTGTGGTGAAATATTGTTGACAGAAGCCCATTAAAACCACATTATACATTCCCAGCCATACATTAACAGTGGAGCATTGTGGCTAAGAAAATTGTGCCGGAGCTTGCAGGTGTGGTTGCACTCTTAATGGAAAACCTTAAAACCTTTCAGAGCTGAGTGGAAAGTTCTGAGTTTTTAGTTGTTGTTTTTTTAGATTATATAGGTAAATAGGTTCCATCTACGGAACCTATTTAGATAGGTTCCGTAGATGGAACCGTTTTGCTGGCCAACCGGCATCACGACATCACTGACCACATTTCTATAGGGGCATGCATACAATTAAAACAGTGTTTAAAACATTCACACACCTTTGGAAGGAGAATACACATGAATACGAATACGAAAACTTTATTATTATCCACAATGTGGAAATATGGCTTCGGTTTCACCATAAAAGCATGTTGTAAAAACACAGTACACACAACCATACATTGTCACAGCAAATACACAATCATAAGAAATACAATTCACTAAATAGCACTACACCCGTCATCTCAGCGTACACATTCGTAAGAAGTAAAACACAACACATGCCACATTGACCTGCAGCAAAGTCAGGAGCACTGCCCTGAGTCCTAGTCTACCGCGTCCTAATTTCATTTATTGCTTTGATAGCATTTAGAAAAAAGTATTTCTTAGAGATATTTCTATCTGCCATCGATGATCTATAACGTCTCCCTGAGGGCAAACGTTTGAATTCACTGTGGATGAGAAGGATCATAAGTAATTCTGTCAGTTTTGCATATTAAGAGTTCATCATACATGTTATTGAGCTTAAGTTGATGAAAGCCTTACGTGAAACCAGCAGTTTTTTTTATGTGCTGTTTACCTTCAAGCACTAGGCCTGAAACCCTTTTAACAATTGATGATAAACATTGCTCATAACTTTTGTTGGCAAACTTTAATCCAGCCCTAAAGCCCTGGAAGAAAACTCTCTTAAGTTGATTAAAATAACATTTCTGATGACTTTGTTTTTTGCTCAAATGGCCATGGAGCTGCTCCCTTAACACCAAAGTAATATAGCTGACTTGCTCTAACCTGACTGCCTCCGCATGGCAGACTTTCTGGCTTTAAGTGTATAAGTGTAATTTTAAAGTGAAATTTTTTTTTTTTTTTTGGAAAAGGTACTGCTAGAAGGTCTCTGGCTAAATTACAATAGCAAAGATATCATTGTTTTGGTAGGAATCAGTGCTTTAAACTTAGAATATGACATTTAGCTCTACTTGGTTATTAGCTTCCCTCCTCCATCTATAATCACTTGTAAACATGACTGGTCCTTTGTCCTGTTGTGTTTCTGTGTTGGTGGCTTCTAAGGAAACGATAATGGATTACACTTTCTCGGCGAATTTCCCTCATACTTGCTCATTGGAGACTGTTGGGTCTCAAGTGTCATGAGATAACTTTGGTTATTATTTTTGTGGTTATTATTTTTAGTCTGCTTTACAGCAGCATGTATCTGTTTTACCACACAGACCATGGCTTATAGACATCAAATCCTTTCTCACTCTTGGAGCAGGTCCAAATATACACAGATACTTCCTGATTAGCACCTTTTAAAAAAAAATAATTTCCTCCTTTTCTTATGAACTTGATTATTTATCAGAAATCAGAAACACGCAGAGGACTCTTAACTTGACAGAAAAGGTTGAACATTGTTTCTCAATCATATATGGATGGCTCTTTAGGGGATAAAACGCATACAGATCCTTATTTACTTCCACTGTAATTGTCGTTGTCATTAAAATTTCATAACCAAGGTGAATACACCCACTTTAAAGCTCTGGCAGTGGAACTAAACTATCTATAAGTGTGTGTGAAGTGGATGTCTGAGTGTTTATCACACAGGGGGTCGTCTTTTCCACTGGGCCACGTTGAGCCACATTTAATCATTCTGTCATAAAACACCTTTAGAGACTAAAATCTCATCTGGGAGTTGAGCCAAAATAAAGGATATGCAGCAATAACACACACGCAGCTTCAAAGTGCAACCAAACAGAACAGAGTAATCCTCTGTGTGAGTAAACACATGGTGTCAACTTTGAGCATGGCTCTGCATTTGCTAAGAGGGCAGGCCAGCTACCCTGTGAGCCAGATTAGCTCCTGATTCTGCAGAAACATGCCTCTGATCTCCTCAAACATAAATTTGTCCTGCCTCAAAGCTGCTGAGAACACCACCGGCTTACAGGAGACACACGATATGTATACGGTAAGTCCCAAAAAAAGCTAACAAGGATCCCCGAGTTGGTTGTTCCTTTAGGGATTACAGAGAATTATATTTCTATAAATTAAATCTGATTATGTACTGTAGGGCAGAATGATGTTGAGCTGGTCAAGAGGAACAGCCTGAATTGAATTAATCTGTCAATCAGATGATCAGTTTCAGTTCAGGTAGGTTCCAGGGGTCTCTTTTAGAATATGACAGTATAAGAATTGTGGAGTCTACAGTGTAGTTGTCAAGATAGATGACAGATCATTCCTGTCTTTCATAAGAGAAGATATGAATTTAACCAGGTCTTTCAGAAATAGTCCACACAACTTTGATAAGAGTTTCAGTAATGGATTCTATGTCTGAGACAATTGAGGGGGATTTTCTGTCATCTTTTTTTTTTTTTTCAAGTTCCCATACTGTTTTGAGTCCTGGGGAAGTCAAAAATTTTTTTGTGAGATCCTGTTTTTGTTCCATAAAACGTATAAGACTGTCAAAAGCATTTTTGAATTCACTCACTCTCATTCCATTCAGTTATTTTTAGCACTTTGTGGGATTTTCTGTCTTCACAGGAATACACATCTTGACTGGATAATCCTCCTCCCATGTCTGCAGCTGTGACTGAGATTTCTGAATTGTTCTTTAATTCAGTCAAAGCTCGCCACTCGACCTTGTTGAGATGATGATATTTTGGTCCCGTCTCCAGATGCTTCTTCTATTTGCATAACATTAACGTTGGGAAAATTGGCTAGATTTTATTTGAGTCTCTTTCTACTTGTGAGCAGCCGCTCCAACAAAGAAACACTTCTTTTTTTTCTCTCAAAATGCTTTGCTTTGAGGATTTCTTATGGGTTAGTAATCTAATCATCTTTTCCAAATAATCTACCAATGTAAGTCATGCATTTGAGTGGATTACATGCAAAACCAAACTTTTATTTTGATAAACAGCAAACAGCAGGTAGTTTTAAAGCACATTGGTGGAGCAGTCATGGATGTATGTCGGGGTACATAAGCAAGTAAAAAGCTCAGAGAATGGTGGAGAACAGGAAATCAACATTTTACTTTTTCATGCTATCAACTTTATTTTTAACTTTCATCACTTCATAACTATCAGTCAGAAACATGACTTCAAAAAACATAACTTCAGAAACATAACTTCAAAAAACATAACTTCAGAAACATAACTTCAAAAAACATAACTTCAGAAACATAACTTCAAAAAACATAACTTCAGAAACATAACTTCAAAAACACAACTTCAAAAACATAACTTCAAAAACATAACTTCATAATAAAACAAAACATAACTTTTCTTAATATTCCTCTCCTTCCTCATCTCCCTCATCCTCCATACTGTCTATGCCAACCTCCATATAATCCTTCTCTAGGGCTGCCATATCCTCTCTGGCCTCAGCGAACTCTCCCTCCTCCATACCCTCACCCACATACCAGTGCACGAATGCCCTTTTTGCATACATCAGATCAAACTTGTGGTCAAGGCGAGCCCAGGCCTCTGCAATGGCAGTGGTGTTACTCAGCATGCAAACAGCCGTATGGACGGAAGCCATGTCTCCATTAGGAACTACAGAGGGCTCCTTGTGGTTGATGCCAACCTTGAAACCAGTGGGGCACCAGTCCACAAACTGGATGGTGCGCTTGGCCTTGATGGTGGCAATGGCAGCGTTGACATCTTTTGGCACCACTTCACCACGATACAGAAGGCAGCAAGCCATGTACTTGCCGTGGCGAGGGTCACATTTCACCATCTGATTGGCTGGCTCGAAGCAGGCATTAGTGATATCTGCCACTGAGAGATGCTCATGGTAAATCCTGTCACTAGAGATGACAGGAGCATAGCTAGCCACAGGGAAGTGGATTCGGGGATATGGTACCAAGTTGGTCTGGAACTCTGTCAGATCAACATTGAGGGCACCATCGAAACGAAGGGAAGCAGTGATAGAGGACACAACCTGACTGATCAACCTGTTCAGGTTGGTATAAGAGGGACGCTCAATATTGAGGTTTCTACAGCAGATGTCAAAGATGGCCTCGTTATCCACCATGAAGGCACAGTCAGAGTGCTCCAGGGTGGTGTGGGTGGTCAGGATGGAGTTGTAGGGCTCCACCACAGCGGTAGACACATGGGGCGCTGGGTAGATGGAGAACTCCAGCTTGGGCTTCTTGCCGTAGTCAACAGAGAGACGCTCCATCAGCAGGGAGGTGAAACCAGAGCCGGTGCCACCTCCGAAGCTGTGGAAAAACAGGAAGCCCTGAAGGCCAGTGCACTGGTCAGTCTGAGGGCAGAGGGAGACAATGATAACACATGAGATATGGTTACTCCATTTGATATTCTGAGGCAAAAAAAAAAATTGCGTCTCTCGAAATTTACCCACCAGTTTACGGATCCTGTCCAACACCCGGTCAATGATCTCTTTGCCAATGGTGTAGTGTCCACGGGCGTAGTTGTTGGCAGCATCTTCCTTGCCAGTGATCAGTTGGTCAGGGTGGAACAGCTGGCGGTAGGCCCCAGTGCGCACCTCATCTAAGAGAAAGAAAACAGACATTGCATGAGCTGCAGTTTACAATTATCAGATATTTCACTTAAATGTGGCTAAATTAATTTTTAGCTTGTGGAAATTACACTTACCGATGACAGTAGGCTCGAGGTCCACAAAAACAGCCCTGGGGACGAGATTTCCCTGAGAACCCTCATTAAAGAAGGTGTTGGAGGAAGACTTTCCTACATCTTTTACCATGTGACCATCAGGATCAATCCCATGTTCTAGACAGTATAGCTCCCAGCAGGCATTTCCTGTCTGCACACCTGCTTGACCTACATGTATAGATATACATTCACGATACTGTGGGAAGAGAAAACAGCAGGGAGATCTTTATAAAGTGATCAAACAATGGTGTATGTTTATATATATATACATATATATATATAACCAATACATATATATATATATATATAACCCCAACCCTAACTCTAACCCCGTGTAGAAACTGAACAGTACTTATATGGTTTCTGTTTTAACAATGGAAATCTAATTGGAATAGCAGCAACCAATGAGCTGCAGGCTGATTAAAGTCTTGACTTTTTTTCTGTCTGGCTCACTGCATGTAAGCCCTTGATTCTGGTAACAGACGACATTTGAAAATGGAGTTAATTTAAAAATTACCATTAGTACCTTGCATTGGCCTGATATTCTGATACAGAAAAGTTGAGTCTGGTCAATTAGAATGTATAATAACAGTTATTCACGACGACAGATGTCGGAAAACTAGGTGGTGTCATTTCTGGCGCCATTTCATCAGTCCCCCCCCCAAAAAAAACGGTTTCTCTGGGTGTGGCCATAATGCTTGCTACTGCATATCCTCCACTAGTACATTGAATTAACGGTTCTTGGCTGCTGAGCAGTGATGACTAGGGTTTAGTTATGCCGAGCTAGACGATAAAATACCGCAACCCAATTAGAATGTATAATAACAGCTATTCATGACGACAGATGTCGGTAAAACTAGGTGGTGTCCATTACTAGCATACATTTTCTGATGTCTGGCGCCATTTCAACAGTTCCCCCCCCCCTCGAATAGGGTTTCTCTGGGTGTGGCCGAGGTCAGTTGAGGCCGGTAAATGCTTGCTACTGCATATCTTCACCGCTAGTACATTGAATTAACGGTTCATGGCTGCGCGAGCAGTGATGACTAGGATTTAGTTTTGCCGAGCTAGACGATAAAATACCGCAAAGGTCACAGTCGGACAGTAGTCTAGCTTACATTAACATTAGTCCTCCGATCCCTACTCCAATCTGATGAAAAGAAAATCTTTGGCGCACTTTCCCGACAGGTATCTACATTAGCCCGCCAATAACATCAGTACATTTCCTCACACCAAAGCACTTAGATTACAACATAAGTTATATTTTACATGTTTAAATCAACTGAAGTGATGCTAAGATCTTGCTCCCCTCCTCATTGCCATCCCCGAGTCACATCACTAAACAGTTGAAGCAGGACATCAACCTCAAATATGGCTATTTATAGAAGTTTAAAACAGTTCTTACCATTTTGCTGTGTTTAAAGCTCCAGTACAGGGTCGATAACGGCGCATATGAGGGTGGAGAGATGTATATATGCAAATACTGTGCTTGCGGCAGTGCGTACTGTAACGCTATTGGTCGATGCCATGTCAATCTGTTTGAAGAGATTCGCAGCTTTCTATTGGATGAGCGCATCTCGTGCTATGCTGACCGCCTCCCAAACCCCACCTGAGTCCCTCCATCCTCCATCCAGTAGAGTAATAGCGCCGCGGCAGCAAAAGAAGGGGGGCTATGTGGGGGCTGTGTTTGCTGCACTTGATAGCTTACACGCTATAGGTAGCAGCAGAGATCTTGAATCCTGACTGAGCAGGTGTAAATGTAATTGCCCAATGCCCCAGCAGACAGTCATTCCATATGGTAATACACCTACAAGCTGTTTGCCAACCACCGTTAAACTCACACGGCCATGCCTACTATGCCTGAGAGTTGTGAAGCCGTGTATTGTTGTTCACACAACCTCAAACAAGAGAGGAAGTATCGTTTTTTACTTTTCCACGGAGAAATCGTTCCCCAGACCGTAGGAATCGATGGCTGGCAAATGTGAACCAAAAAACCATGATGGTGGAAATTGCCTTTATAAATGTTATTCAGGTACCTGACGTTTTTCATCTGTATTCCAGAAATTATGATGGGTGAGCTAGATTGACTTTTACAAGAGAGAGAGAGAAATATTTATATATGTGATTTTAAATGGAAAAGCAGTTTAAGTTTCCTTGTAATGAAATGTGCTATATAAATAAAATTGCCATTGCCATTCTAATCTCACTATTGACTGATGATTTTTCAACCCACTGACTCCCTTGTCAGCTGCTTCAAAGAAAATAACCACTGGATGGCAGCAAAGTCCTTCTAGTGAACAGGGAGAAACTAAAATCTTGGTTGCAGATGCTGAAACTAAGAAGCAGAGTAATTTTAGTCATCTTAATCAGATTAAAAACCTCAGAGTAATCATGGATGGTGACCTCACCAAGGTTGCTCCTTTTCCAATTTAGAAACATGTCTAACAATATAAGCTGTGTTACTCAGAAACTCAGGCACAAATTTGTCTTAATTCTTTGTTTATGGGTTTTTACGAACAAAACAATCCACAGATTACAACTAATCCAGAGTTCAGATACACACACACAAACACAAAATAAATCAGATCACAAAACTCCAGTCCTCTGAGGCTTTCAATGCTGAGTTTTACACAGAAGAAGACACAAGTTAATTTGATCTCCTCTGGCCTAACTCTTGTCTGAAGTGTCTGAGATAGCTTTGACTGTATCTCCCAGTGTTCATTTAAGTAAATGACCACCAGTTACATTGTCATATGTGACAATAGTGCTTTTGCTTTCTATTAATTTGTATTTCCAGACAAATTAACATATTAATATGGATGGATGGTGCTGTGTGATGTCACAACATGAATCCATATGTTCTTACTGCTTAGCCTTTGTGTCACTTATCTGTGACATTTGTGTCTTTGACCAGTGTGTGCATTTTTTTTACTCCTTGACTTCAAATGAAATTACCTACAAACTAACAAAAATCCTGAACTTAGTTTATTATTATTTGGCACATGATATATAAAGGGGTTTCCCCAGTAATTGCTGCCATGGACCTTGAACAACATCAAATACTCATAATGACCTCATGGGGAAAAAATGAATGCTGAATGCTGTGAAATGAACACATCAAAGACAGCCATACAAATCTCTAATTATGCTTTTGCTGCTTTATGAATGAGCTCTCAACACTCTGTCTGTTGTTTATTGCACTCTCTCTCTCTCTCTCTCTCTCTCTCTCTCTCACACACACACACACACACACACACACACACACACACACACACACACACACACACACACACACACACACACACACACACACACTTTCCCTTTCCCTTCTCCTTGTTCAGTTTCCAGCACACGCCCACACCACAGTGATAAGCCTGTAGCCATCCTGGGAGTTCCACTTTATCATGTAATCATTAACGCCTTCACTTAGAATATTTAGGCACAGAAGCACCATAAGGAATCAGATTTAGAAGAGCTGAGGAGAAGCACCAACCCTCCTGAGGTCAGTTCCACCCAGATTTAAGACTTAAATTGTAACATGGGGGGTAAATCAGCCAATTAAGATAAAGGTTTCAAACATCTTGCACTTGTAGTGTGTATAAATTGAGAATTGTTTTGATCTAATTCTTCTCCATGTTACAGTTTAATGCAAAAAGGTGACAATGGGGTTCAGAGCATTGCATATATTTCTGTGGCTTCTAACGTCACCCATTCTTACGACACAAGGTACGTGAAACTATTTCAAACCAGTTCAAACATATTTGTTCCGTAGAAATATTTAATAAAGGTCTGTGGCAGATATGTTGTGGAAATTAAACTTCAAAACTGTCAAAAATAAAGGGAAAAAACAACTTTTTCCTTTAAAAGTTTTGTAGAATATTAGCACGTAATAATCTAATTATGTAAAATGTAAAATTGTGATTGTGCTTTATAATTTGAATTCACTTTGCAAATAAAGGAACAAGCAAGAACCTTTCTTCCATTAAATCTCAGTCATTTCTGTATATCTGTCCACAGAGCTGGTGAGACTAAGCACAAGTCCCAAGATTGCAGCAGAGTGTGGCAAACAGGTTACCCTAGACTGTGACGTGTCCTCATCGAGAAACGGATTATCGGTCAGATTTATGGAGTGGGCTTTAAATAAAACATGTTTATGTTCTGTGGATAATGAGGGACGAATAACCACACATCGCACACACACTCTAAGTGACTTCCATTGTGAGTATGAACATGGACAATTGTCCCTCATCGTTCGTAAAGTGCGGCCACTGGACAGCGCAATCTACAGGTGCAAACTGCAATCCAAACAGGGAGCTGCCCATAAATATACAGCAGTGGAATTACAAGGTCAGAGTCCATGTTTATTCTTTATGACATCTTGCAAGAATGAACGCAATATAAAAAGACTTGTTTGCTTCTCTGAAGACATTTTTCTTCAATGGTGCCAGAAGCATTTGAATTCTTTGGGATAAGGAGTTTCCTTGTAAACAAACAAAAGCTATGTTTACATCCATTATTACTCATAAAAACGTTTTGTGTGTATTTTGTGTTGAATTCATCTTAGAACACTTTAAAGGCCGGTTGAGCTTTGCTTAGCTGGTCCAGTTAAGACAGTTTTATTTATATAGCACTACAGTATATCAAAGCAAAAGTTATCTCACGACTCTTTACTGCTCACTTTACTGTACAGTACATACTTTCAAATTCAAAGAGACCCATCATTCCCCCATAGGCAAGCACTTGGTGTCAATGGCGAGGAAAAGCTGCCCTTTCACAGGCAGAAACCTCAGAGCAGTAACAGGCTGGAGGGCAGCTGTTTGCCTTAGGGAGGAGGAGAGAAAGAAGCCTATCTTCTTATCTTTTTACATATAGGGAAAGAGAGAGAGGAGAATAACTTTTTGACTTAGTTTAGTAGCAGAATATTGCGGCTCATCCAGGTTTTATGTTATAAGATATGCCTGAAGTTCAGTTTCCTGATTAGTTTATTTATTTATTATTGTTAACAATTGTTTCATCCACATAACAATGAAAATGTATGGCCTGTTTCTGTCTAATCTTTGGAAGTATATCTAATGTGAATAGTTAGTCCAAGCTCAGAACCCTGTTGAACATAATATTAACTACTTTATATATTATTGGGTAATACTGTCAATCATATTTTATAACCTTGTAACACGGCGTGAAAAATATCAGTATTCAAAGAGTGTAGAAGAGCAAAGAGCAAAAGTCCCTTCTAAAATGCAGAGAGCTGCACCATATTCTGTGTAAATGCACTCAAAGACTGATGCTTTGGGTCTGAGCCAAAAAAAGAGACTCAACAATCAATTATCTTCTTCCAGAATCACTTTAAAAGTCACATAGTGTTATTTTAAGTCTAATATATTCTACATTCCAAGTCTACTCCACTTCAACTGAGAGGCAAATTTTGTACTTTCCACTCCATTACATTTAGGCCTATCTCATAAATTTAATTTCGAGTTATTTTGACTGTCAAGTCAAGTCAAGTCAAAGTTTATTTATAGCACATTTCAAACAAACACGACGGGATGATCAAAGTGCTGTACAGAAAAGACTGTCGAGGGTTTGCATGCAAAATATATGGTCTGTTTATAAAATTATTTATATTTTTTATCAAACTATCCTACACTATGAAAAAGCAGTTAAGATTAGCTTAATGTTTACCTACAGAATAAAATGCTGTTTACACAGTGATGCATAAAAGTGTGAATAATAATAGAGTTATATAATGTCATGCTGTCAAGGATTATCGTGGTGTCAAATAAGTGCTTTTACTTTTTATTACTTTAAATACATTGTACTACTTTTGTACTTGTAAGTCTTTTACATGTAGTGGAGTATTTTTACCCTGAGGTATTGCTATTAATCCTTGAGTAAAAGAACTGAATGATCATCATTACTATTGATTTGATGATGGAAAACAGTCAGGTATGGTGTTTTTATGGTCTCAAATAGTAAATGAGGACAGTATTGTTTTGTACTCATAATAAATCACTGAAATCATTTTCTTGCCCTCAGATTGTTGTGGGATCGTTGAGGGCGTTCAGACAAGTGATGGTCACATCTGCACCTTCAACCACGTCTACCCAGACGGAGATGTCCACTGGTTTCACGGCTCCCACAATCTCACAGCCAGGTCTCGACACTACATTTACACAACTAAACGTGTGGATGAATGGGGTTGGCTGACTATCCATAGTTACCTGAAGCAGAGAAGCTCAGACGGGCCCTACAACTGTTCCTTGATGAGCACCAGATCCGGTAGATACATTGCAAGCACTTTGATTCAGAATCCTGAATTCCCGGTCAGAGGAAAACTCCAGGTTAGAAATGGGGTTGGATCACAGGGACATATGAGGACATTTTATTGTCTTTCAATTTTGCTTGCTGTCACAATGAAATAATGTATTTGCCAACATGAATCCATGTCATGGAGTGTGATAAGCCATATCAGGGTGAATCAATGATTAACACTGAGAGGTACTGAGACTTCTGTATTTTTTTTCAAAATCCAGATCAACACCACACCCAGGTGAGTCACATTGAAACATATTTCATGATTTAGACATTTATTATTCCTTCTTTTAACTCTTGACTGAAATGAACCAGGACATTACACACTGTAGCGTAGCTGATAGGCAGTGCACTCTGTAAAATAAGTTTATTTGTTTCAAAATAGTCCTTGTTTATTTGTTTCAAAATAGAGTCATTGGTGAGGGTGCATATTGGTTTCATTACATTATTTCAAATACACACATATAAATAAATACGTCATATAACTGCATGTTTTCAAGGAAACCGTTTGGCTTCTGGTTCGATTCAGCCTCGGACTATTAAACCTTCTTTCCGCAGATTATTTTCAGTGGTGTGCGGTTACTTGTTGAGTGAGATGAAAATGTCAGTTGACAGGTGTTGCCCACCATTTGTCTACATGGTTGCTGTATGCGTGACTGCTCTGAGAATGTGTGCTTTCTGCAAGAGCACCATTACAATAAAATCTGTCTGGGAAAGGACCTCAAAAGAGGAGTGAATTCCCCTTCAGAAACACAGAAGCCTTTGTGTGCAACATATCAAAAAGTTCGAGCTCATGCAACAAATCTCTGTGGTTTGTGGGTGGATGCTGTCCTCTGGTGGACTAGTTGGGACCAGAAAGACATGCAGCTGCTCTGCATTGAACTGTTTCGGGCAGTGGACACATGGACTTCAAAATGGGTTAATTTTAACGTTTGGTTTGCCTAATTTTTCCTTTTTAAAGTTCAATTTCCACTTATTGTGTGTGATCAAGCAGAGAGCTTTAGTTTTACACTGAGATTTCTCATAAGCCCCACTACGTTGTGATGCTGTAAAAATTACATTTATAAGTCAAAAAAACAATGTTTTTCTCTACTGTCCACAGTGAAGGCTGTGGGTTATTCGCAGCAAGATTTGTTCCTGTCGAATTTATGTAAATATTATTCATCCATGGTCTGAGCACCACACGTTAAATTCTATTCTCTTCAGTTTTATTGGTGAGTTTGCAGAAATCTCAAAGATCGATTTCTTATACATGGGCAAACAATATAACTTTATGTAGTTATATACCTCTAGGGGTAAGTGAGAACTTTTTATGTGTGTGTACTCACAGTCAAAGTTATGTGCAAAAACAGACCAGCAGTCAGTGTCCTCAGCAGAGGAGTGAGATGACAAATTTCTCTCATCCGCAAGTCTTTGCAGGTGTAGCTCGAAGCTGGAGGACAAACCCAGCTCTGAGGCCAAAACTGCCTTTTTAATGCTTCACTGCACCTTCTTTAGAAGGCACATCAGACACCTTTCATGTCAAAAACAAAAAACAAAAAAAACAACTCTGATGATGCTGTCGACACATTGGTACCCCGCAGGGGCAGGTAGAGCTTTCAACAAGATGTTGCTGTGCCTGAGAGCCGACTTGGTAAACAGATATAAGGTCACCTTGTCCCTTCCATCAGACACGGAGGCATCCAGCCACGGCCATGACACACACACACACACACACACACACACACACACACACACACACACACACACACACACCAGCCGAGATACACAAAAATATATTTTGTGAAATAATGATCTCTTGACTGCAATATTTTGATAAATTGTGTTGCTGATGTTTGTACGAAATGCTGTATATAATCTTATCATATATCTTATTATATCTTATCTTATCTTATTACATCTTATCTTATTATATCTTATCTTATCAGTTGTCATGTGATGATGATCAAATGGATTTTTTCTGATTTGCTTTTTTGGCTTTGATTTGAGCCAACATAAACACAAAAACCTTGAAGTTGGGGGGAACAAAAAATGAACAAACTTCATGTGAAAATGAAGATACGCGGTAGCTACTGCATGGAAATTGAGATGAGTATCTAGTCAGTTCTATTACAGCTTTATAACAAAATTGTTCCAGCTAAAGCACATATTCCTCTGCACATCATAATATATTGGTTTTCAGTGAAACAATGTTCTGCATCAGTGTCACTCTTTGTACTTGTAGCATGCACTTCTTACCACCAGAGGGAACAAGTCACAAACTTACTAGTCATCCTCAAAATCAAACTAAATTAAACTACTGAATTCATGCAAGGCTGCAGGCCTAAAATTCACAAATGGAATAAACATATATTTTAAAATTGGTTGTTTAATTGTTGTTTTTTCACCTTCATTATGGGCATTATGGTGTACTATGTTCTGTTGCAATGACAGTGACCCACATGATTTTCCCTGTTATCTAAGGATGTGGACCTTATTCCTGTAAGTAGACCTGCTGTTATGTTACATCACCTCTAAATGTTTGAAGTTTGCTTCTACTGCGAGCACCTCATCTGTGCAAAGTACACAGTGGGGGGGGCGTTCACTGAGATGAGTGTATACAGGGGCTTCAGGTCAAGTTTCCATGGTAACTGGGATGTGTCTTAGTGTGTGCCCTTGGCTTTGTGTTTGTGTGTGTCTGGCCAATTATCCCTGTGGGCTGCATTATCTCATCCAAGATAGGTTTAAATCGTCTCCCTTGACAGTCTGGTGGTCATCGGTCAGGTGAGCGGCCACACATGGTTATGTCACACACAAAGAGCAGAGGGATGGGGGGAGGTGGACACATTAGAAGAGACAAGATAAGAAACTGACTGACAAATGACAAGACTGGATGGATAAATAGGACTGACAAGGGAGGGAAGACAGACAGGAGGAGGACTGGAAAGTGTAGATAAAAGCCAGATTCTATCAACAAACAGGCATCTCTTGCCATTTGCCTCAAGACTAATGTGCACAACAATTAGTGCTGTTTCTGACAGTTGTGGCACAATTTCTGTAGACTTCTGTTCTCCTGCCATTGGGGGCATTTAGGGTTTCCCCTGGTCCATCCAAGGCGATATTGGTCTATTCACATCTCCTCAAAAACTGATGGACAAAATTCAATGAAATTTCACACATGCTTTGTAGAAGCCCTAAAGGTGTGTATCCCATTACTGGTGTCTTCAGTTTGCTTATTTTCACATTGTTAGGCACATTTGAACTTAGGCAATTGGCGGTGATGGCTGTGAGTTGCAGCATTTAAGTCCAAACACAAGAGGCAGTAGCGTGTAGCCGGATGAAATGCAAAAGAAGAAGAGCTCAATCGATCTTGGCGTTGGGTTCAAGGGACGATCATTGACAAAATACTTAATGTCAATTATTCCAAGAGACTGCAAATCGATAGCAATACAAATTCATTTTGAGCTCATTACCCCTCATCACTTTGTTTGGCTGATTCCACGAGGAGTCTTTGCAAAGGTGAACAGATGGATGAAGAAATGATTGTGAATTATTTTACGTACGTAAGCAGCAGATGAATCCATAAAGAAAATAATCATCATTGCAGTCTTACACAGAATAGTTCAAAATGAGCTCCTTCCTTAACAAACTATAATGGTAATAATTGAATGAAATATGATTTTTGCTTTTGATACTTTAAGTACATTTTTTTAAGCACTTTCATTCACTTAAGCACGATTTTCAATGCATGATTTTTACTTGTAATGGAGGGGATTTTGACAGTGAAGTATTAGTACTTTTACTTCGGTAAAGGATCTGAATACCTCCTTGAATGCACTATAATGCCTGCACAGAGTCTGCACATACAGGTGACTGCACCCAAGGTTTCATTAAACACTTCATCATACAGTATAACAAGGCAAAGAGCATATGTGACTCTTTTTTTTTTCGTGTGTGCGTTTGGTAATGATTCTGAAAGGCTGCATTTTATAGGCTTAACAGCTGCTCAATTAATTGTCCATATTCCACTATAAATAAGATACTACTAAACAGATCCATACATGAGTAACTCAGCAGGAAGACTGAGCTTTGCTCGGATGCTTTCACGTCTACACTGAGAGGATTCGCTGCCTTAAAGGTTATAGCAGGAGACATAGAAGTGTTGAAAGGTATGAATGAAAGTCAATATATGCTTTTCAGCAGTGTGGCAACGCTGATGCCCCACTTACAGTATTCACCGCAGCCGGAGACCAGCAACAAAGACGGATATGTGAATGTAAATGAAACCATTCGTCTGAAGGCACTGCCTCTAGAAAGCCTCACAAGAAACAGTGTCAGTGAGAGCGAGTTCGAGTCTTAAGACGTCTGAGTGCCATAATAAGACGCCAAAATATTGCAGCTTATGCTGAGGGGGAAAACACCTGCTTAATTAAGTCCAGGTATGACAGCTAAGTTCCACTTTGTTTGACAGGATAAGCTTGAAAGTTGCTGGATCACGTCCTCATTTGATCTGTCTGTGTGAGTTTTTTTCTCTCCTTCTGCATCACTTTTGATCCCCCGATGTCGACACAAATAAGGATGGCATATGGCACCTAAGTCATTCAGTGCCCTGGGCCTCGTACCCATATGTGACAGGACACGTTGTTGTTACTTGCCAGTAATCTGTGTGGAAGGCTGTGTGGTGAAGGGTGCCACTGACGGAAAGCTACAATAAAAGGATGAGATATTCCCAACAGCACACAAATGAGCCAAGATGCTGCTGATAAGGGACATTAGAAGACTTAACATTGCACATTTAACCTTTCGGGCTTTGTTCTTACAAGGACATTTCACACATAGCTGGTGCATTCATACAGCTCACAGATAGCAGCCAGGCATGTTTGTTTACTTTGTGTGTGTGTGCATGTGTGTGTGTGTGCATGTGTGTGTTGTAAAGGGAGTATTTTGTGTAAATACAGGTACATGCATTCCCAGCCAGGTATAATCCTCACCTCTCAAATTTAGTTTTCATTCACGCAAAATTTAAGTGATGCAATGAAGCAGATTTGCAAAAATAGAGTATAATCATTAGGTTTGTCCATCACAATGTTGGTGTATGACAAGAATGGAACCAGACAAGAATAAAATGAAAAACACAGCTATGAGCCATGTTATCTGATGTTAAGCGGATGTTATCCCACCATGTCACTGACACCAAATGAGTATCAAGATTTTCATGAGCCAATGACAGGCCATGTGTAATGTCAGCAACAGCCTGAAGAAGCGAGTTGACTGGCAAATGGAAGTGAGATTAGATCATCACTTTTGATAGCCCACAAACCATCAGTAAGTTCAATGAGGCAGTAAAGGCTGTTTGCAGAAGTGTTATGGCTCATTTATGCTCAGCGTTAAAGACGGATACAGATGGAGCCCTCTGCGTTCATTTCGTCTGCGTTTGTGCTGATATTCTGACAACTTCCAGATACAAACTAAAAGGACAAAATTGAAGAGAGGGAAGGGAGGGAGGGAGGAAGGGAGGTCTTTATTTACATGTGCTCCTTCAAGACACAAAAGTCCAACGACAAAATGAACAAATGAAACAGGAACAGAAACTTAGTGATTCCCTTTTCCTCATGGGGTTCTTACATCATCAAAGGAAAGCTGGTCAATTTTTGATCAAAGTCCAAATAAAATTGAAATATCGAGACTCTCTACGTATTGGTGTGCCCACCATAATTCATTGTGCATGAAAACCAATTATCAGTCTCAAAATTGACTGCTTGCCCCCCACGTCGTCCTCTTGTCGAGCAGGTATTGGTATTTCCAAGATCCCATCTATGAAATCTGCATATCTTATTGAACCATTCCGAGTACTGCAGAATCAATATCTCATCTATCTTTCAGTGTAAGTGCATCTAAACATATTTTAACCAAGCTAACAAATGGAGTGTGTCCTACCATGTAATGATAACAGTACCAAGTTTGAGGAGGAGGTGGACTATAACAGACTCAGCTGGGCTTAAATCAAGCCCTTTTGAATCATCAATACAGCTTCATCTATTGTACCGGTTACATAACATGCCTTCTCCGGAGAATTGCAATCTCCTCCAGGTCTCGCATGAATGGGATCATGATTAGCCAATGCCAAAAAGTCATCTCTTTCTTTTCCCCCTGTGTTTTACCTCTCCATTTATCTCTCTTCTCAGCATGAATACGGTGGTGATTTGCGCTCATTGCCAGTGTGACAGGTCTCACAGCCACCATCCATCCATTCATTCCATCAGTAGATGGTCGATGCACACGAGGGAAACTGGTGCCTGATTGACATTCAAAGAATAATGCCCAGTTGGTTCTCATTATTCTAAGAACCCAACACCTTTGCTGTATGTTCCACTGCTTCACTTTCCTGCCAGTGTTTTGTGTGTCTGTGTAGTTATGTAAGCTAGGATTTATGTAACACATGGCTACCTAGACCACCGAACATGCATCTGCAGCTTCCCTTATTCTTGTAATTGCTTAAAAGCTAGGGGAGCATACCCGTCTCTTTTGTAGAGTGCAATATCCATTCATTCTGCATACTTGTGTTTTCCAAGTACACTTGATGACTTTGAAGTGACCGAGGTCGTAGTAGGACAGAGGGATGGTGCTTTTTAGTCATTTAGTCTGATGCTGCTTCCAATTATGGTGAAATAAAGGGACAATTGGAGGGTCCCCTTCATAGAGTACCTAAAATAAATTTATAAAAGTTGGAGGCAGAGAGTGTCATTTTCTCCGATCTCAATAATCATCTCTTGTTCTGACATATTTTTAGTGGCAGTAAAGATCTTAGTGGTAATTGTTCTGATCATGAAAACCATAGTGATAGATAATGGTTATGATATAATTGCAATCAAATGCCATCTGGGTCAATCTTTCACAGAGGGGTATTTGATTTCACAACCTTTACACATATAATATAATGACTCTAATTTACATATTGAATAGTCCTTATTCAAAGATTTAAAATGTTATAATTAGATATCTCTGACAAGGAATATAGCAAGATACATAAAAGAATGATATTGTATTATTTTTAGCCATCATCAATTATTTTCTGATCTGTCTCACCAAAATAAATATGATTTTAACTGCAAATAAATGTGATTTCTTACTCTCCTGAATTGATTTATTTCTACAATTCTCACAACCCTCCGTACAGATGAGAAAATCAGTAAAAGTGTTAATTAGATGTTAATATATACAGCGACATTGCAGGTTCTTATTCACACCACACAGTCAGAAAAGCCTCCTTCAAAAATAAATACACACTTGGTGTTCTGGAAAAGTCAACAGAAAGCATCTGATGCAAATGAGCAAAGACAGCAGGCCAGACAAAATGTTCTTTGCAAACACATAAACAAGATGAACACACACACACACGGCACCAGCGAGTATACAGGCAAAACAGACACTCATTTAAGTGCACAGTCGCCCACACACACATATTTATCACCTCCGCTGGACGTTATGTTTCTGTTGACATTGCTTTAGCAGGAGGAAATATGTATCTGTGAAGTCCTTTCATTATCAGCAAACAGACTGATTTCATTTATGCGTCCTATTTTTGGACAAAGGTGTTCACACAGTACAATGCACAAATAATAGACCTCACATTTATCTTGTTTGGCAAAGATATCAGACACACACAGGATACACATATATACACAAATCCGTCTGCTAAAATTATTGATTTGCAGCAGCCTGGTGTTTTTTGTACCATATCTTTCATCGGAGATCTTTGCACAATATCATGTGGTCAGTGAATAATTGATCCATATTGTGACATAAGATATATCCACCCCATGTTGGGTTTTTTTAAAGATAAATCTCAACATGTAACAAAACAGGTCATTGAGCAGAGAGATGTATTTGGATCACGTACACATCCTGTGACAGTCCATGAGTCACAGTTTCACATTCAACACTCGTACACAGAGAGAATATGACGATCCTGACTGTGTGTAAACTGTTCAAACAGGTCAAATATCATTTTTCTTTAATAAAAAATAAAACTAATAATGATACCAATGCGACTCAAAGTTCTAGGGGTGGGTGTTCATGGTCATATTATGAGGGTCAAACTATCATGGGACTGTTGCTTTTAGGTGTAATGACATAATGGGGAAACTGAGCAGCATTGGCAGAGGTTTGTACTGCGAGTGCTGTCTAGTTCTTCGTATGAAATCTTATGAGAGCAAAAAGGAAGCAGAATCATTTCTCTGTAAATAAGGTTAAAATGGAGTTATATTAAAGTCATTGCTACATAGTATAAACAAAGTATAAACAAACACAACAAACCTTCTGAACAACACAAACACAACAAACCTAAGGCTAATCCCCAGCTAGAGACTGCAGTAGAGGGGTAAATGAGGATAAGATGACAAATCTTGATGTTCTGAACTCTCTCCAAAGAGAGATATCTCTATCAGAGAGATATGATCAATCAGGCCCACTTCTCTTTGCAGAAGTCCTGCAGAGCTTTTCAGATAGATGAAGACCTCACAAGTATAGGTCATTGTCTCACACACATGCATGTAGAAACACACAACACTCAATAAAAGAGGGGACGCTCCTGTTAAATCCTTAAATCCTCACTACTTTATTTTTTTTTTCTTTAAAACCAAGAGTCAAATTTTCTCATTCTCATTTTCTCCATCTCTCACACTTCGGCCACAGCTCCCTAACAATGTAGTTTTGCATAATGTTTTGATGTCATGCCTGATAGAAAGCTAAAAGGTGAGCCTTTTACAATGCAGATGCATGTGACTGTGCTGTATCTCTCCAAGCTACTATGGTTCCTGTTAATGATTTTGTCACTGTGGTAACATTCAGTGGAGTAAACATATGGTTGGAGGTATATCCTTGTTCCATTCAGTAGAGTGGGAACAATCATATGGGCACAGTGTCAACTGTTCTGTGCCTCCCTGGTAGGAAATAATCATGAATCACAGTGGGAAATCTTAGAGACAAAGGAGGAGAGGTTCTGCACTCCTCCATAAATAAAACACTGCTGTCACTTCTGATTGGGACAACTGATAGATTAGCAATAAACTGTATAAATGACTTGTCACAGGCAGTAAAAATCACACAGTTTACAGAACAAATCTTGTCACTGACAGGCCTACCTCTCTTAAAGAAAAAAAAAGCAAGACTATACCGGGTTTGCATATAATATCTGCAGTATAAAACAGTGTCATCAAATAATAGCACCAAGCGCAACATGAAGCCAGCCCCTGGAAATGATCAAAAAAACAAACAAACAAGAGTTTACAGGTATGTGTTGTTTCATCTGTTTGTGGACCAATGGTTTTGCTCATTCACCAGAGGGAAATGGACTAATGCCAAACTGCTTCCTCTATTGATTTTCACCTTAAACCTCTTTGTTTATGTGATGGTAACTGTCATGGCAAAAGACAGGATAATCTAGAGCAAGGTGGGGCAGACAAGTCAATCACTCTCAGTTTATGGAGACAGAGAGTTTGATTGACTTTGAAGCCTTGACCTCCCTGACTGCCAAAATCTCTCAACTGGCAGGACCGCAGGTTGCAAGAAGTAAAATAATAAAGAAACAGTTTACCACTGCTGAAGAAATATTGCATCAGTGTGTTGATGGTTGCAGCTAAACTGCATCATTGGCGAAAACTGTATCATCATTCAAGTCTGCTTTTATAAAGGTTATTATGTCACTGACAGCAATTCGTTGCAGCATTCATTTCAGCGTAATGCAACATATGACCTTCAAGACTAATGGAGGGCTTTATAGATGAAACTGTAAACAGAAGCCTTGCAAATTAACACGATGAACTGTGCAGATAATTTTGGCAGCGTACAAGAGATGATTGTCCAAGAGTCCTAGTTTCTGTCAGCAGTTCCATAACCCAATGGGAGTTATGGTAATAAGGGCATTTGCATCAAAATGTGCTCGTGCAGTGTTCCTTATCTCTGTGAATGGCCTTTTCCCTCGGCATGCGTGCCCCTCTCATGATGTCTCCAAGGCACGCTGCTCAAAATGAGCACTCAGTATGCAGAGCTATAACTTTCATCTCACATAGGTCACATGTGGCATTTAGCTGAAGGAAATCTGGGTTATATGTTGGAAATACTCGGATTAGTGATTGCAATCACCAGTTCACCGCTGTGCTGCAGCTACCTGCATCTGTGCATCTGTTAAAGTGTGTTTTACATCCAAAGTGGACCTGCTGACGCCTGCACAACAGATGATAATCATGTTTACTTAAGACTATGAATGCATACCATGCACACAGTTGCACGCAGCAGCAAGATACTTATCTACATTCATTTGAATTTTGAGTTCAGTGGGTGAATTTGAAAGCAGCCTTGATTTTCTGATTCCCCATTATTTTAAATGGAGTATCAAATACATACGCCTCTGTCTGCTGCATAATATCCATCTGAAGAGGCTACCTCAAGTGAACTGTAATGCATTTTCACCAGAGCTGAGGGTGCATCAGGCATTTCTTCTCAGTTACACAACAATCCCCCCAAGATATTCTTTACATGAACATAATGGATCATTACACTGGCTAAATCAATAAGTCATACTGCTATAGTGGGTGTAGTTGTCGTGGTTGTATCAAGGCGGTAGGGTAAATGTTTTATGTGTGTAGGCAGGTTCATGGCAATATGTGTTTACTCTATTCCTTTGAGCAATTTGTGTTTCTCATCCAAGACTGAGTGGGCTGAAGTCGTGAGAACCTTGATGAGGCCAGAAGTTCATTTCACAGAGGGATGGAAATGTAAAAGAGCAAAGCTGCCTCCTGTGTCCAAACTTCTACTTCACATCTGTCATGTTTCTGTCTGTCCCTTCCTCTCTTTGTTCTAGGTGTGCAGACATGCACACAATCACATACATTCTGCACTCTAAAAGTGCAGGCACTGTTGATATGACATCAACAAAACTCTCTTTTTCCCTTTTTATTTGACACTTTCTATGACAGATCAGTGACTGAAGCTGTTGTGACAGCCCTGAGTGATTATTATTATTATTATTATTGTTATTATTATTATTATTATTATTATTTTCTCTGATGATGATTATAAATTATAACACATGCTGTAAAACTAGCTGTGGCACTGGTTCATAGCCTAGAGGAATTCCAGGACAGGCATGCACAGACATAGTAAGAAGACATGGGAATCGCTATCTCAGTTGTTGGCAGCACACACACTTTTAGTGTGGAAGGCCCTCCAAGAATTTATCAAGACGCAGAGTGTGTTCCGTAGCCAATAGGATTTTATTTTTATAGGTGAATACTAGTTTAATTTAAAAACAACATTCTAACACTTAATTGTACATCCTTACCTAGAATTAGTATGGAGGAATCATTGTTACTCCCTAATCAATGTGATGGGGCTGAGAGAGTGGCTCCTGAATGTGCACTGGTGGCTAATTCAAGGAACAGGCATTGAAAAATGACACTGTAAATTATGTTCCTGTTGAATGCACACCTGATGGGGTTGAATCTCATTCTGGAGAAAGAACTACAGAGATATTCAGAAATGTGTCGGTGAGTGAGCAGGAAACCGTGTGGAAATGCCATGGAAACCGATCACTGCTCGGTGGAGCTCATTATCAGCCTCAGGGAAGAGATGGAGAAGGAAGTCGGTGGGGGTTGGTTGCCATAAGAAGTAGACAGGATGATGTGAGTGGTGAAGGGAAGAAGGGATGGATAAAAAGAGAAAAGACAGAAGACAGAGAGACAGTTAAGAAAAAGGGAAGGAGGGAATATAGCATATTATATGGAGAATTAAGGGGTCCAGCTATAGTAGGAGAGATATCCTTATCATTAATGGATAAAGATTTAATCTCGGGGTAGAAGTTGGATCGTTCATTCGAGGAACCTGGGAAAAATATTGCAATGTGTAAATAATTCAACTTTTTTCACTAGAGATTTTCTGCTTTCTAGAGGAGTTGTTATCCTCTTTGCCATAACAAATGCAAATGTAATATTACATTATCCCACTCTATCACCATCTTCAAGTAAATTACATTTACTTTCATTTACCCTTGAAATGAAATTTCTCATTCCTTAGCAAAACCTGTATAATGCTGTATAAACTGAATCAATGTAGGAGGATTTGTTACATCCCTCCTTTCCCAAGAATGACCTCAATTTGCAACAAAGACTCAATTTCCATTCCACACAGAGGCGGGAAAAGGCAATTCCAGAGCCAACTCACGCCAAGTGGAGTAAACCATTCATCTTAAAGAGGTTCAGTGTCATCTATATCCTGTCACATGCAACTGATTGCTTCTCTTTGCCTTTGGGACCCATTGAGGGACTTGTAATTGAAATTAGGATTTTACCCAACCACAGAGGTCCTGCAGGGAAGATTTTCAACTCACAACTCAAGAGACAGAATCAAGATAGGATGGTGTAATTCAACACTTTATGTTGGCAAGAACGTATTTTTTGCACCAAAGTATGTAAGAGCTCCCACATACCCTGATAGATGACTGAATAACATTTCAGTAAAATAACCTTAGAGATGGAGCACAGAAGGCAGGATAGAGCTGTCAGCTCTTGCCTGCCTCTCCATCTTTGCGAGGTGTTCAGGGTATTATGCATGCGATGGATGGAGCCTCACTGTTTAGGATGAGATGGGGGAAGACAGACAGACAGTCAGAACAAAATAAGGAAATGCAGAACGAGAAATTACAAAGAGAAGGGGAGACAGAATGAAAGACAGACTTAAGTCAGCGCTGGTCTTTGTGTGCAGGAGAACATATTGTGAGATATTTAGAGTCCTTTACTCTGTGCCGACAGAGGCATGCTTGTTTTTCAATCAATGGGAGTTTTCAGAATATCTAAGCTTTCAGTAAGCGAGGTGTAAAGAGGCCCTGCAGGGCGACTTGTTGTCAAGGACAACATAATTCTCTGCCATCAAATCTGATGGGTAGCTCACTGCGTTCAAACTGCCAAAAGGCATTAATGGGATTTTTCTCCATCTGATGTGATTCAATACAACATTTTGTTGTCTGCTGGAACATGTTGAGTGCTGGTGTGCATGCAAACACCCACTGTGTAACATGTTGTGTCTCACTTTGAGCTGCACAGATGTTCTCTGCATCTAAACCTCTGAGCCTGGACTATGAGTGTTTGTAGATTACAGAGACGACTCTCAGAAAGCACAGGTCCACAGGCACAGGCCATAAAAATGTTGACTTTTTTTTTCTTACATTTTCGGACTAGACAACATATTTTAACATGGAAGTCATTTTTCTCCAACTGTATGTGCTCTTCAAAGTAAAAAGAAAAAGAAAAAGAAAAAGAAAGAAAATTAAAAAGGAAACTGTTTTATTTTATTTTCCACCTCTTTCAGATCCAGATGATTCATGAAAGGTTTTTGCATCCTTGTATAACGACTTCCAAAACTGTTCGTAAAATGAACATAAATAATCTTTCCATACAATTTAGCATTACAATCCAGACCGACAGACAGGAAAAAAGAACATCCGCACACCGTGGAGCCCATTCATGATCTTTTCCAGTACATATGTAACACACATTTATGTATAAGGCAAAAAGATGTCCTGATAAGACACGGTATTTGTGTAGACAAAGTTCAGAAGTAACACTGAAACAAAAAAATTAAACGCAAGAAGTAATCAAATGTATTTGAATGTAATAAAAAAAAGATCATCTCGTACTTTATGTCCTCTGTAAGTATTTATCACTCATCTTTAGTTTCTACACTTCCATGACTAAACTGATAAGGCTGCATATTTAGTTTCAGTTGACACACCAACACATTCTCATCCCAGCTGAGTGAGTGACTTGGAACGAAACCTTTTGCTATATGTGGCTGAAAACAATCTGATTAGTTTGTGCCGAATTGTTGGAAAATAAAATGCTAGAATTTGTGATTAACCACTTTGATGTGTCAAATACACAGTGGAAAATAGCCAGAGGAACATTACTATCTAGCAAAATAACCCTGCCTTATTATTATTATTATTATTATTATTATTAAATGAAATAAATTTAATTTTTGCACTTTTTTTCTTTGAGTTCACCCTCTTTAAGCTCTCTTTTGGGTCTCTGCCAACTCCTGGGGGAATACCTGTCTCTTTAGTAGCTATATGCTCAAGTATACTGAACAAAAATATAAACGCACATTTTAGAGTGGCCTTTTATTGTGACCAACCTAAGGCACACCTGTGCAATAATCATGCTGTCTAATCAGCATCTTGATATGCCACACCTGTCAGGTGGATGGATTATTTCAGCAAAGGAGAAGCGCTCACTAACACAGATTTAAACAAGTTTGTGAACAAAATTTGAGAGAAATAGGCCTTTTGTGTACATAGAAAAAGATCTTTGCTTTCAACACATGAAAAATTGGAGCTAAAACAAAAGTGTTGCATTTATATTTTTGTTCAGTATACATATTAACAGCTGGTCGCTAATTGTCTGCAATTTGGTTTTGGCTGGGCAGGGTATCAGAATGCTGAATGAATTAACAATATTCCTCGTTTCCATACACACATTAATAACTCTAAATTTTACATTATTTCATGACACCAGAGGCCTTAAGAATGAAGAGCAGAATATAAAAAAATGCACACTCAAGCATTTAAATGTGGTTAATGTGCTAATGAAATATTATATGGTTTATGTGCAGCATTATAGAATCAGAAATACATTATTTTTGGCACATACTGCCCATTTTCTTTTGCCCGTGAATTTCCCCAGGCAGCAAAGCTATAACCGAGAGAGATGAAGAGGATGATGAGTTTAAATTTTAGATAGCTGAGAGTGTTACACAACCAGATGTGATTTGTTATCATATGTATGCCCAGGAGGCTGTCTCCCTCTGCTGCCACTGACATCTTACCTGTCAACAACAGTGTAATGTAAAGGGAGTAATACAAGATGAAATTGCCACTCAGATCATGCACATACAAATTTGCAGTATGTGCAACACACTCAGTCTGGTTTCTTAGAGAAGATTTTTAAAAAGGCAGACATTCAGGAAGATAACAATGTTTGGTTGAGCGATTGACTCATAATAATTTGTTAAATATTCTAATATCAGTGTTGACAGGATGGAGGACTGTCTCTTTTCTTAGCCTACTAACCCAATTCTATCACACAGCTGAGCAGGTTTGAACAAGCTGGGAAGCACTGATGCTTTACAGCAAAAGGTTCTGGGTTCAAATCCACCTGTGGACCTGGGATCTGTGTGGAGTTTGCTTGTTCTCCCCGTGTCTGCCTGGGTTCCCTCCTTGTACTCCGGCTTCCTCCCACCAAAAACATTCAATATAGGTGAAATGGTGACACTAAATTGCCCATAGGTGTGAATGTGGGAGTGAATGATTGTTTGTCTTTTTGTGTCGGCCATGTGATGAACTGGCAACCTGTCCAGGGTGTACCCTGCCTCTCACCCAATGTCAGCTGGGATAGGCTCTAGCCCCCCCGCGACCCTGCGCAGGATAAGCGATTACAGAAAATAGATGGATTTCTCACCCCAAGAAGGGTTTTTAATATTAGATGAATGAATTATCCCAGTTTATTATGAGGTTTAATTTGTACTACATTTAAACAGATTCGCAGTGTTAACTACTCCAATAAAAAAGCCCAATCAAACCCCGTCAAATGAATCATCATCAAAACTTTTCAATCCAAGAAAAAAGGAAAATAAAATATAAAAAATTACATATCAAACCCCAACAGAAACTCAAATCAGTCTGTACTGTCAATCAAATACAGACACACAGTCAGTTTGTGCTGTTAGCCAACAGGAGCTACAAGAGATGATCTGTCACGTCTGTTTGTGGTTAATTAGTCCATTTAATAATAATAATAATAATAATAATAATAATAATAATCCATTGCCAGAGCTTTGCCCAACAACATTCGGGGTAAAAAACACTTCAGCGCAATAACAGTCCAGCATCCTGTGATTGGCGTTGCTATACAACAGATGCATTTGGCTAAATAAAATGGACTTTCCCCATACAGGTGAAGGGAATTCCAATTTGTGGAATCAGGTTTTCCAGAAAAGGCCGATGATAATGCGGAACATTGTAGCCATTAAGAGAAATACAGGGAGTACCTGGTTAGTGATTAAAGCTCTCACCTTGTTGCCCTGCACAGCCATTAGAGCTCAGGAGGTCAGTCATTTACTGCTGGTGAATTCTCACAACAACACAGACCTGCATTTGAACAGGGCTTCCCAGCAGATAGATTCACACACACACACACACACACACACACACACACACACACACACACACACACACACACACACACACACACACACACACACACACACACACACACACGTGTGAACTCATGCACAGCATGACACATAATAGGCAAACACATAATGAGACGAGAGGAGGCATGAAGATAGGGACAGTTCCTTGTTTGCGCTGATTACAAGATTACAAGTTAGCTCTTACTCTGCTCAATTATTATTATTAATCATTATCATTTTTGACTCATAATGAGCTTGGTTGAATATACTGGACAAGCATGCATAAGCAGGTCTGTGTATTCCAGCGTCCTGCTGAGTCTGGGTTGCAGGCAGAGCGAGGGTTAAGGGGTGAAATTAAGGACAGAAAGAGAGACAGAGGAAAAGCAAACCCTCTGAATCATGCAGTGAGCATGAAACACAAGCCTGCAAGCCACCGGATGATGTCGTTTTGGTGGAAGTTGTCGTCTGCAGCATTCTTGCTTCCACTGAATTATTATGAGCAGAGATGACACCTCATACATAGAGAACAGTAGAAGCTCTCGTTAGACTGAAATTCTGTAGTGTCAACAGAATTATATATGAAAGCTCATCCATGACTCATTTGGGTTGTCCTGTCCTAGAGGATCTGGTGAAAGTATGTTATTACATAAGATTAAAAAAATTATTTAAAAAAAATTATTTTAAATAATTAACAAAAAGCAAACAAAAGAAAGCAAAATACGGATCAACAGTAGCGTTGGACTTGCATTTAAAATAATTAGGAGCTGGGGTCATGAACCTGGGCCACATTAGAAATTGATCCAATGACACCAACAGCAAACTCTGCTTTGGGGTCATTGGTTGTGTCATGGTGTAAAGGGAGTGTAAACAACAATAACAACAATTACACAGTGTAAAAAATGTACATATAAATAGGACAAATGATCACACACTTGGCATGAGATGATACAATGCTGAGTCATTTTGTCTCATGCCTAAATAAACAGGAGCAGTAGGAGGACTCTGATGTTCTCTTTTATAATGTCAATACCAGATAAATGGGCCATTGTCTCAGGGGCGGCATGGTAAGCTGTGGTTAGCAGTCTCACAGGAAGAAGGTTCTGATTTTGAATCCAGACTTGGGCCTTTCAGTGTGGAGTTTACCTGTTCAGCCTGTGTCTGCATGAGTTCCCTCCTTGTTAAATTCAAATTGTCCATATAGGCGTGAATGTGAGCGTGAATGGTTGTTTGTCTCTCTGTGTGCCAGCCCTGTGTTGATATGGCAACCTGTTCAGGGTTCAGGGTCAAAAAACTTGAACGCACACGTTTTGCCATGCTTGCAAGAAACAGCAATGCAATATGGCAACTTTTGCTTTGAGGCATCTAAAAACGTCTGCACAAGTGCATGATAGATAAGGAAAGGTATCGTCCATAATGAAGAGAAGTGGGTGAAAACATGCCTTTCATCAACCTTTATCAGAGAAATGAACCAACAGAACAAGCAACCCTCAAACTCAAACTGAAGCTGTAGCTGAATTATGATAATGGATAAATAATGAACTAAGACAAATGTGTTGATTATGATTATTTAGGTTAAATTGATGGAGGGAAGAATAGCTAAATGTCCACTGTAATGACACAGTGCCCTAGATATGTCTCTTTAGTGAGTCCACTAAATGACACTCCTGGTGTTTCAGGTTAAATCGAGTCAGTTGCAACAGTGCAGGTGAATCTGCAGCATTCAGGTAGGAAGCCTCAATAGTTGCCAAACTTTTTTTCTTTTCATGTTCTTTTATCTTCTGTCTTCTTCCCCCATTTTAACAAGGACATTCTCGGTGCCGTTTTCTTAGCCTTAAACTCGTAAAGTCTTTCCACAGAGACGCCGATATGGTGTAACCTAAGACTTTCTAACATGAATTTAACATTAACCACGTTAGAAAAGCTATGGGTTTGGGTTTTGCATGTCACACACAGGTATCTCTCACCTCTGGCTCCTCCTTTTATCTTAATGCTTCCTTTCATCATCCCGTCAGTTCTAAAAAAAATTTAAAAGACAACTGTCTATTTGGTCCCTCCATCCAATTAAATTAAACTTCCTCTTGCCTTCCCACCTGGGAGCGAATGTCTAATCGGCATACTCTTTGTTAATCCAATTAGCTGCTCCATCCACAGTCAGACTCACGATGGCCGAGGGGAGTTACTGCACACTGCTCTCTCTTTCTGGTTTTCTTCCCCCTTAAATAATCCAAATAATTTGTAAGACAAAATCTAATCTTAATTTGACTGATGGCATTTGTTGTGTCTCCCACTGAACTTGGTGTGCGCCTCAGCCATTTTGGTACAGACAGGAAAAGTGAAGCCGCTACATCTTTATCATTTCGGGTTAAAAATAGGATTCCTCTTTTCTGTTTGAATCTCAGGTCCGTGTGATTAACAAAACAATGTAAAATTCTCTGTCCGTGTCATGTGAGCCTGTAGGGTGTAAATGATACATTATATAATTTTAAAGTTTTTACAAAATTGTGTATTGTGTTTCCTCCACATTTCCATCTTCATCATGATGAACCTCGACATCTTGGAAGTGCCGCTGTGATAAATCCAACAGGATGTGGCATGACTGATCAACCAGCTGTCTCGGTGATGAGCCCAAATACAGACTGACAAGCCATCTGACCGCTGCTGACTCACACGTGCACACATGCTGATGGACTCTCACTCCGAAAGTGAAAATCTGAACCTCCTGCAATCCTTTTCACCAGTTTTTGAGAAGATGACAAGAAATAAGTTAGGCCGTCTCATTTACTTTCATTACGTTCGAGAGAAAGCGGACATCTTTACGGCCAATATCTCAACAAACTCGGCAACTTGTCAGGATTCACAGGCAGAATAATGTGGACCCAAATGCAGACATGACAACTAACAGAAGGAATCACACAGACTAAATGCACTGGGATGACGAGGGAATGACAAACAGGTGGCCCAGGGAGGAGGAAACAACCACAGGTGGAGACAGTCAGATAATCACACAGTGGAGGGAAAATGACACAACGAGGATACGATGATAAACTAAGAGGAACCAACAAACTAGGATCAGATCCATAACACAACTTTTTAATGGTCAAACTTGTACCAAAGTCACAGACTTTGATTCCTGGAATTCCCTTGAAGTAGTAAACCATGATCAGGAATGATTTTCAAACATCGGTCATGATTTAAAGTAGCTTACAGCACTCATTCAGAAAGAATTTAGCAGGTATGCATGTGACATCACAGCAGTGTTATGTCATTGCAGTTACAGCAACTTTGTTTCAATTATATCTAGAACTTTGTCACAGCTCTGGTATATAAAACTTTTATTGAGGCCTTGCTCGCAGTTCATTCTGTAGCAGCACGAAGGCCAAGTGATGCGAGCTCAGGTCAATGAGGCCTACAGGCCATAAATAACAAATGGAAGTTCAAAATCTGTTATGTTCACAAGAACTTGAGTTGATAAAAGAGAGGAAACGCAACATTATGTGGTAATATATGTATTGTTATGGATTTAAAATCAGCTAGAACAGAGCGGCCATTTTTGACCGGGAACAACCAAACTAGTTGAGAGGAAACAAAAACAACAGGAGGGTTAATAAATATCACTTATATTGTTTGAACATTTGGAGGACCTTTCACTGCTATTCTGGCTGAAACTGCATTGCTTTCTCTCTAACAGGCACACAGAGTCATGAGACAAGCATGCCCTGATAGGGATGGGATGCCAGCGTTTCCAGAAACATCTCTGCACTGTGTCACTTTTATAACAACAGATTGATTATATGGAGCAGGAAACATTAACCACACATTCAGAAGTGAGTCACGGGGCTGAGCTGCCCACTCAAACGCAGCGTGTCCACGTTTTAAATGAAGATGAGTGCTATTTGATTAAGACTCACTATTTGACCTATTTATGTTTTGAAAGTGAGATATGCTAATAAGGTTTGACCGGTAATGAGGGTGTCGTTCTATTGAAATCAAATACATCTCAATTTCACAGGAAGCTCTCATAACATAACAGGACCTTATAGCAGTTGCATCAAATCAGTTTGAGTCTGACTCCAAACGTTACAAGAATTAAAGGACTAGATGATGAGCAATATTCTGAGTTTAAAAAAAGGACAAGAAGAAAGTTAATTTTATTTGTAAGAACAAGATTAAATGTGAAGTAATCCTATTTCCACCCTTATGTGGGGTGTCAACGGCTTAGTTATGAACACATGCTGATGCTTTGCTGGGATCCATTTAAAATCCTGGGAAATTGCATATGCCCTATGAAGTATTAAAAGGATTAGCTCAGTAAACAAATGTTTCTCATCAGTGACAACTTAATTAGCCCTCAGTCACCTGACTAAGCACCATCTGTAATGAGTTATAAATATTTGAATAAATTCAACAGCTTCTTTCAGCGATTCCAGCAGCATTTCCCTTTTTTTCCAAGACCCCCATCCTCCACCATGTCTACATCTACTTATCACCTGAGGACATTTCACTAGGAATCAGTATTCTGAAGTTGTAGCTTATGAAACCAGATATTAACATAATGCCCGTGAGACATTTTTCCCAAGCAAGGAGGCTCACATGAAGGTCTTCGTCCACATGTGCAAGTCACGTTTAACACCAGGCAGAATGCAGGCACATTAATTTGGGGGTTTTCTTTTTTTTTTCTTGTTGATTGAGAGGATGCTGTCATTGTGTGCCGGTGTTTCATGCTGCTTATTACCCCCAAGAGATCCTTACAGAGAGGATAGGCAGCAGACACACATATAAACAGGATAGAGGGGCATTTCTTAAATGAAACTCCTCTGTCATTTGTTGCAAGCCTCCTTGACCCCTCTGCTGAGATGCTAATCAAGAGGGGTCAGTTGCCGTAATTATGGTGCCAAGAGTATCTGCATGGCTTGTGTAGATTTTTTTTTTTAAAGAGAAGCAGGATTACCATGTTCTGAAATATCCCTGTGTGTCATCAAAATGCACTGACAGTTACTGACAGTAAGCACATCTGCTTTAGGTAAAAATGGTTTTAGTTTATTCTTAGATTGTTATATTTTTAAGTAACTTTTTTCCCATGCAATAAATGCCCATTCAAGCAATGATTGCTGCAACCTAGTTCCAAAAAACATGATGAGAGATGTACACTGGAGAGAAAACATGTTAAGCATACAACATAAAACAGGGCAACTGAGGCCTCAGGCCTCAGGAAACAACCCTAATCTGTGCGAGTGTTTTCAAAATTAGATGATAATGTGCTTTGCTGCCCTGCATCACAATGCAGTTAAGAATCAGACAAAATTTGAGCCATATAAATAATAGTGAAGACAAAAAACTTCACTCTTACTTTATCTATTTAACCAGTAATAATCCTACTGAATCAATCAGAAATATAGGCTTTACTTTGAAGAATAGGCCTGGTAGATCTATGGAATATTATTTAGAGTATTATCAACAGAAACTGTTTCATTTGCAAAAACAAAAATTTTTTTTTTTTAAATCACAAAATTAAATGAATATGTTTTTATGTTCAGTGTCTAGTATTTATTATTATGAGTACATCTTCTCACTGTAACTCAATACATGTCATTATTTTTCTCCTCTTTGTGAAAATTTAAAAAAAATAAAATAAAATATAAGAACATCCGTACATTCTTGTGTCCATACAAAACTCCTAACCCCTTCATGTTTTGTAAGAATAAAGGAAAACACTCCAGTAGCAGTGAAGGTTAATTCACACATAGGGGAACATTTATATTTGGCATCTTGTCGGATTTGAACATCATCATACGGTGGCATCATCTTGACAAGATGTCAGCGCAGTGCACATGTTTCCCCACAGGAGTGTAGACGCAGACATTCAGGTCCAGGGGCCGTGACACAGGCCGCTTTTCATCAATATACAGAGGAAGGGTCATCTCTCCTCAAGAAAACACAAGGGGCTCAGAGCCACAGGGACGTCTATTTCAGATGAAGACATACAGACGACTAATAACAATCGACTCTCTTGGTTTGAAAGACAGATCTGGGACTAGTGTGTAAAAAGTTTATTCTTTTTTTTCCCCCTCTAAACAACAACAACAAAATAAAGCGGTGATTGTGTGATATGTGTAGGTCGGTCTGTAACAAAGAAATTAACATGGGTACAGACTGGAACAGGAAACAATTAAAAAAAGAAGTTCTCATGTATAAAAGGACACAGACACAACACAGTAGAATGGTACATTCAGTACAAAAGTGTCACGACAAAGGTCGTGCAGACATGGAAACAGAGCAACGTGTTAAATAAGTATTGAAAAATTACCTGGTGAACCACATACTGTACAGCAGAGGGGAGAAATGGATGGAAGCTTAATACAGACAGCTTCTTTACAACAGGGATAATGGAAGCTTTTGAGCAGGAATAAATACAGCCTGTACAACCCCTGGCAAACATAATGGAATCACCACCTTTATAATTTGCGTTTCTAAAACAACTATCAGCACAACTCTAAATATGCAAATTAGTCCACAATTAAAAGAGAGTGCTTTTAGACCTTTACGAGCTGTTAGACCTGCCTAATTGGCATGGCTCAAACAAGAGAGCTGTCCATTGATACAATGGAAAGGATTATAAAACCTCGTTCAAGCAGGAAATCCAACGCAGAATGTGACAAAAGATGTCTAACATTTGGTGCGAGAAGAAACAAAATGGGAAGGTTATAAAAGTAGAGCATACAGGAAAAGTATGTAATATGCTTTGAAAATAGAAACTGTACAACGAAAACCAGCACTAACACCTAAACAGAAGAAGACAAGGTTACAGAGAAGAGGAGAGATGATGGGAGTGTGGATGATGGGGTGAAAGGGATATTTAGTGATGAAACATGAATCTGCATTGGCCAACGAGATGATGCCGGACATTTTTACAAAGACGACTGCCTGAAGAAAAACAAGCTAATTTCCCCACTAATTTATGACATGAGGTTGCATGTCAGGTAAAGAGACGGCAATCGGTACCTCAACAGTAAATGGGGTTGTAAATACAGATATTTAGGTATAAATAATATATTCAAAGGAACATCCATGATATTCTTATAATGTGCAATAGTGCACAACATCTTAACACACAATCTAATGAGCAATGTCAAATAAAAATACAATAGCTAAGCTATAGCACACGCAATACCACTGAGTCATGCTACAATGTACCATACAAACCAAAGTAACTAAATTAAATGCATTTGATCATTTATATCTGCTTTTTTTCTGCTGTGATGTCATAATACCTTTCATGAAAAAGGTGTGTGACCCAGCATTTCATTGAAATGAATGAAAACTAAAGGGAAACTTGACGAATTTAAAAATGTAACCATTATATTCATTGCATTCAAAGAGTTTCGTGTATCAACTTTTCTTCCGTCTGATCCCACCATGATTTAAATTCCTCAGCAGGCTGCCGTCATTAGCGATCCTCACGCTGTGCGTCAGGACAGTGAAGTCAGCGGCTGATATTCCCGCTGTGCTTAGCGCTGCTCCACTGCCCATCACCTACCAAGGCCCCTCTGGGGAGACGGTGTATGGGTGGATATTTAAAAGTGTGTGTCTGTGGGACAGGGGTTACAGTCTTCCCTGTAGCTTATCACAGTTCCACGCTGTTGCCTTAGCTTAACAAGGCAGGAAGATGCTCAGTCTGTGAGACAACGCTGGTCTCAGGGGAGGTTCAGGAGGATCACTCGTCAGGCTCGCTCGTCTAGAACAAACTCATCCTCAGATAGTTACAGGCGATGCATCACATCTAATTGGACATCAAGGACGGCTGAAGGTGTTATACTTCATGATGAGTGACTGATCTATAAGCTGCTTTCCCTACAATGTGCATAAGGAAAATGTTACTGGGTTTAATTAAGCTTTGATTATTTTTTAGTTTCCTGTTGCTGCTTAAGGAATGAAAGAACACATGTTGTGGAGAAACACTAGTGTGACAGAATCAAATCCTGTCCCTGGCTGACAAAGATAGTACATTAATAGTAATAAATGATAAACAGTGAAAAGAGATTTCCTCATTTTGAAAGGTAGATGGTTTGTTTCCTGTTATAGGTACTCTGTGACTGTCTGACATTATAATCAGGTCCCTGCTCAAACAAACATTTTCCACGCTCCGCTTGCTGTTCAGTCACTTTTCAGATATCGCCTCCTTTCTTCCCGTACACTGATTTACATGCTCCGTCGTCATTGGTTGGCTGGATGATACACTTCAGCCTGGCTGCCTTCCGCTGATTGGTTGCTACAGCAGCAGGGCGAGGAAGCTCTCTCACCAAAACAGCCATAAAAGGCAGAGTGTGTGTAGGATCAGACACAGAAGAGCATCCGATAAGCAACTTTGACAAGCTCCTACAGACGGCCACTGCCAGATTCACAAATAAAAAAGGCAGAGCAAGAAGCTCAAGAAGTCTCACAAGAAGGGGAAAAGTATTTTTTTTAAATAAGTCAGGTGAAACAGTCAGTGTTACAGAAACTGAGATTTGGGGACATTTTCTTGGCAGATTTTGGTTTGTAAAAAACAAACAAAAAAAAACCCAGCATGTCCCTGGAGGTAAAGGAGAAGACCCAGGTACGACTAGTGTTTCTGGGGGCAGCAGGAGTGGGCAAGACGGCCCTGATCCAACGTTTCCTCCAGGACACATTTGAGCCCAAACACAGGCGCACAGTGGAGGAGCTGCACAGCAAGGAGTACGACATCGGTGGGGTGAAGATCACGGTGGAGATCCTGGACACCAGCGGCAGCTACTCCTTCCCGGCCATGCGCAAGCTCTCCATCCAAAACAGCGACGCATTTGCACTTGTGTATGCCGTGGATGACCCAGAGTCACTGGAGGCTGTCAAGAGCCTCCGGGATGAGATTCTGGAGATCAAGGAGGACAAGTACACCCCAATCGTGGTGGTAGGAAACAAGACGGACCGCGGGGAGGAGCGTCAGGTGTCCAACGAGGATGTGCTGTCAACTGTAGAGATGCACTGGAACAGCAGCCACCTGGAAGCTTCGGCAAAGGAGAACGCAAATGTGGTGGAGGTTTTCAAAGAGCTGCTGCAGCAGGTGAACCTTCCCAGCAGGCTCAGCCCCGCGCTCCGCAGACGCAGGGAGACATTTCCGAAAGACCTCAACTTCCGGCCACCCATGAACAAGACCAACAGCTGTATTCTGTCATAACGGGAGACAAAGGAAGAGAAGGACTGTCAAGTTTCATGAAGGGACAGGACATGAGGAGAATGGAGGGCATATGCTTTAATGCTGGACAGAGAAGAGTAGAGTCTGACTGACAGAGAAGGTGTAAAGCGATTCTGGTCCCACGGACAATTCAGTGTTCACGACTGAGAGGAAAAGAAACTGTGGAGGTGAAACTGAAGACTGAAGAGAAGGGAGAACGAAGGGAGATGCATCGATCACACAGTTGTTTACTTGATGTAATGCTGTTGAGGCTTATTTGTTGACATGCTGCTGGTGTTTAGATCAACGTATAGCTTTAGGATTTTAAATGAAAATGTTCACCTGTATCAAGATATTAAGAGTATTGCCAACAGTTTGTTTAATGACAAAAAAAGGTTGTATATATGTTGTGGTTTGTGCAAAAATTTTGTCTCATAAATTGTTTGAATTGAACGATTCATCCGTAGCACTTCGTAATGTTTACACTTTTTGTATTCAATTCCAATTTGCCATTGAGCGTGACATTATTCTTATGTTTTAAGAGAGCGGTGAAATGAAAATGTAAACTGCAAATGCACTTTTCATTTTAAAAAAACACAAAAAAAAACATTCAAAATATTGTTTGTAGGTTGTTTTTTTACATAAATTCTTATTTTTTATGGCATACTCTCATGTGATTATTTTGCTGTATATCTGACAACTATAAGTGGAATGTGGATCTAAACGTGTAATAAAAGACAGAAGCACAAAAAAGATGTGTTGGTTGATGTTAATGTGGCTAGATATATAGATTCTGTATTAATTCCTAGTTAAATTAATTTATCTACTTAATATACTTATAAGTTAATAAAAGTAAATAAATCACAAATATTTAAATAATTCCTTTATGGTGACCATGTCAATGTAGAAATGAATGCTAATATATAGAAATAAATGAACAAATACAACATAAATAAAACTGATGGAACATGTTACAAAAGAATACCATTTTATTGCCATAAATACAAATACTGTATTATAGGGCTGTTAGCATTTTGACTATTATTTGATTTCCATATGATTAAAGCTAGAAAAGCCTCCTTGTCCACCTAAAACAGAACTGTGGAACTTTTAGATACGTTTTGTTTCACCATGGGGCCATTAAAACCCACCGAGGAGGGCAGCACTGAAATCTGCCACCTTCAACGCACTGCTTGTCAAACATTCTGATGTCCTTCCAGGCAGAAATTGGAAGAAAAGCAAGACAAAACTGTCAAACATAGAACAGTAATGATGCAATGCATGTGTAATAGTGATATTTTATTCAAAATGTGACAAAAATAAGCCAACAAGTGCCAAGCACAAGTATTCCGTGTTTCCCTTGCCGTCCCACAGTATTTTAATATCTTTGTTGCCATCTGTTGATGTAAAACACACATTACACCGACTGCTTCCGGTGTGTACCTTTCCCCTGTTGTCTGATGTCATACCTTCAATAAGACCTCTACCTAACACCATGAAATAACATATCAAGGAAAAGTCCAGTGGTTTTGACTCAAATCTCAGGTATATGAAAAGTTTAAACTAACTCCTCCTCCTGAAAATGTCCCTGTTGTGGGACTACAGAAGCCTTCGTAGGCAAGTGAGAAAAAATATTCTGGTGCTGTTGGAGTTTGTTTTTGTATTACTCATTTCGGCCACAAGATGCTGAAGTGCTCCACTACTCCTTGCTCTAAATCACTTAACAGAACTAGGGCCACATGAAATTAAAAAAAAATTTCTTCTTTTTTTTGAATTCTGAAAAAACAAACCTGACTTTATAGTCAGAATTCTGAAAGCAACGTCAGAAGTCTAAAAAACATTTTTTTGTTTGTTTGTTGTTTCTGAATTTAAAGTTTAAAAAAAAACATTAGGTTTTTTTTTTGTTTATAAGTCAGGAAAAAGTCTAAGAATAAGAATAGAAATATAAGAATACGAAACAGGTACATTTCTTCTGTACTAAAATTGGAGTAAATCCACTGTGGTTATAAACCAATGCTGTAATAAATGACCATCTACACTGTAAAGAGGATATGCACTCTGAACACACATCTACTCTAGTCCATTTAGCCGTGCATGAAGCTTTTTGTGTCGTTGATTTGGTTTCCAGAGTGTAACGTCACAGTGATGTATGCATGCCAGGAGTATTACACACACATAAAGTGATGGAAAGTACAACCACTAGACTAAACTGTTTAACTATTAGATAGCTTCGGTCTGTGCTCTTATTACCCATCATCAGTCAGGAATGATTCCATTGACTGACTGCATGTACACAATGAAGTCTGTCATCTATTAGAACAGGCTTCTCAGAGCCACGCAACCTACTTTGGCGCACAGTAAACAACTGACAGAACACTTCTCATATCACACCACAAAACGATTTTAACTTCAGAGCAAATATGGCATGCTAATTAACGAAGCAGTGTAAAAGTCTGCCAACTGGCTCGAGACCTGAGGGGATAACAGTCAAAGTTAAACAAAGTTAACTGAACTGAGAATCACAAAATTTGAATACAAGTTTAACCAGTTGACAAAATGGATCAGTTCAGTTCCCGTTAGAGCCACGAATGGTTCCCCTAAATGCAACCTGCTAAGCAGAGACAGTTGAAGTTCTCAGGCCCAAACCCCCCCCTCCCCTCCCGTCCACACTCCCCTCCATCAGATTAGAAAGAAGCAAGTTTCCTGTTTTAATTTGAGGAAGTAGCCGGGTAAACGTTTGCGGGCAGTTCCTCTTTCAATCCACATTTAAACATTCTTCCGCACTCTGCTTTTGTTCATTTGGCGAAGGGAGGCAGAGGAGCTTCAGGGTCGCGCAGGCGTCAGGTGGATTCGTCATCTTGTAACAGAGAGATCTGCTTTAAATTTACGTCTCAGGTGTGGATATCTATTTTTATCCTGAGATATCAGAGTTTCTCTACCTTTACTTTAAGACCACTTTTTTTGTCATGCAACGGTCAGATTGAAGTTATAGTGAGGCAAACCGCTCTTTCGGATAGGGATCATTTTTTCAAATGTCTTCGCCCTTGGACTTGGTCAAAGCTCCTCAGCAGATTGAAGTGACTCTGAGGCGTTTAGAACAAGTTCAGGGTCCAGGGCAGAACACCGCAAGATTATTAAATAGGGTGTAATGTGTATTGTCTGGATATAAACTAAGCTTTGTTTTAGTCTATTCAGATCACTAACATGTAGATTTTATGTGTGTTTTTTTCATCCTCTTTTGTAAAAAACTAAAACATAACGTGTGTCTATAATATTGATGCCACATGCATATATTTACTCTGATCCTTAACGGACCAATGTGTGAGCTACACTTGTGAATTAGTCACCTAATAAAATCATGAATTAAAAAAAGTAATACATATTTATTTACAAATGAGTTTACATTTGTAATTTCTCACCCAAAACGTCCGTTTGAAAATAGTAATCCTGTCTACCTGATTATTTATTTTAGGTCATTTACCTTCTGTGTTAGATGTGTCACACATGCAACAGCATTCAATAAAAAAGAAAATCAATGAAGATGATATCAGTAAAATCCCAGTGTCATGTTGTTTTTTTTTACACTTTCTACACTGTATTAAAGTGCTGTACTGTAAAGATAAAATGACACCTCATGCAATGCAGAGCTTCTGGAGCGAACATCACGATGAGCACGTTCATCAAACTGTAAATGAACAGCAGTTTCACCGTTCATAATTTTCCATGCTTCATGACACAAGCGGTCTCAGTTGTGACCGAAACTGCTACTGAGAGTTTAGGTTCAGGTGTGAAGCCACTATACTGTTCCAAAAAAAAAAAAAAAAAAAATCACACATAAAAACCATATGTGAAGTCTCCAATTCTAGCTGTGACTCTGTGTTAGATCCATCTGGTAATTCAGGTGTATCCAAAAAACTTTAATTCTACATGGATGAAAAAAAAACAAAAAACAATAAAAACAAACAACAGAACTTTGCCCACCAAAGAAGAATTTTTATTTCTCAAATTTTGCAGTAAACTGAAAGGCTTCACAAGATCCATTATGTTGTGCTGTTCATGTTTTCAGATGATAACAAGCTTCAGTGAAACAGATTGTATTGATTGTATAGATCCACTATTTAACACAAAAGAAGAGTAAAGCAGAAATTTAAAGCCAATTACTTTCAACATGTTTATCTGTAAAAAAACAAACAAATAAACAGGAATAACAGGGTAAAGCAGAGACTGTAGTAAACTCAATTCTTGGTCCTCAGTGTGTGTGTGTGTGCACTTGGTAATGTTTGCTTTTGTGTGTGCAGGGATGTAAATGTAAGTGTGTGTTGCCTCAGTCGTCCACAGCGATGTTGCGGAATAGATAAGCCATGGACTCTCCGTTGTGGATGCGCCGGATGGCCTCAGCCAGGATCATACTGACATCCACAGTTTTGATTTTTGAACACTGGAGCTTCTGCACCTCATGAGGCACAGTGTTGGTCACCACCACCTAGAGGATCAATACAATAGTTTCAGCGCATTTATTTTAGAGAGCTTTGGTGCACTCCGTGTAGGCATGCAGGTAACACCATAACTTCTCCTTAAGCTAATATTGGAATTTTATAAAACGGTACTGCACCTCCTGAACTTACTACAAATTTGTAACTCTAAATATGAGCATCTGATTGGTGGAGGTCTGTCAGGTAGTGCATACCCTGGGAATAATCAAAGCATGACAAATGCCATGTGGAAATTATATTTATATTATTATCATTATTATTATTATTATTGCTCTGCCTTTGTTTTGTCTGTCAAAGCACTTTGTAAACTCTGTTTTTAAAGGTGCTATACAAATAAAGTTATTATTATTATTATCATCATGTAACTGGGCATGTAAGCAAATCCTCAACTACGTTACTGTATTCATTTAGTTCATGTCAAAAACTCCATCTCAGGACAGAATTCCCCAATAATTAAGGCCATTCCTCACATTATATCTCACCCATACAGTTGTTGAGAGCAAGTATTAGGGAGGAGGGAAAAGGGGGAGGGAACAGACTTTTGAAAAGGTTCATAATAAATGAACAGAAAAAAGTCGGTAATGCAGAATAATAATAAATCACATCATTTAAGGTCAAGTATGTCTCTCACCAGGAAAAAAAAAATCCCATGAAACGGTGACAATTGTGTTACAAGTGATGTTATTGTTATTTTCTTTAATCTTATATGCTTTCTCAAGCTTCACACCTCCTTGAGACATGAGCCAGCATGAACAGATTTAACATTCATTTATATGGAAGGATATATCACAAACCTAAAGCCAATCCGTTTCAGACATTCCAGAAAGGCAAATGAATATGAGCAAAAACATCAAAAAATAACTGCAGGAGTGATTTGTTTTAGATTTATTTTACATTTCTTCTGTTAATATTTTACTAAATGAATCAGATTTGTTTCCTGAGAGCAGTTATAGGTAAAGGGTTATTTCTGACATATTAATACAGTGCCTATTTTTTCCAGGCACCTTTGAATGTTAACAACAGCAACAAGAGAGAATGACGCAGACAGTTCTGCCATCCACACAGGATTTTACCTCATCAATAACAGACTCCGCTAAGAGTCTCGGTGCGTCCCCAGACAGCAGGCCATGTGTCGCCATGATGTAGATCTTGTAGGCTCCCCTCTCCTTCAGGATCTCTGCTGCAGCGACAAAGTCCGCCACATCATCTATCATGTCATCCTGAGAAAGTGACCGGAGGCGTAAGCATCACACAGAAGGGGGGGGGAGGGAGGGAGGAGGAAAATGAAAAATACTTACAGACGAATGTAAAACAAAATGTCAGAATTAATGTTTCTATTTTGGGGTCAACATGTTAATAATGTTACAATACTGAACATCTGACATTTCTGAGAATCTGCTTTTGCCGTCCTCGTAATGAGAACGTCATCAGCAAAGAATTTACCGAATCCCTCACAACGTTTGATACAACTAACAAATGTCACAGGGAAAATAATCTCTCACATAAATCTGCATATAAGAAAGCCTCCAACTTCATGCTTAATATGTGAAAACCTCACTCTCATATCATGACATAGGGCTTAGGACATAACACACACTATATTCTCTAAATGCAGATGTTTATTGAGATCCTGCGTAAAAGTAAGTTGAGTTCTTACGACAATGATGGCAATTCTGCCTCCTACATCTCCAACGACGGTGATAGGTGGTTTCTCCTTTGCCATCATCACTGAAAGACACAAACGAAAGAACATTAACTTCTGGAAAAATAATGGAGGTTTATGTTGTAATCCCAATCAGGAACAGGATTTTGAGGTGAGGCTAGGTTAAGGGAGATTTGATGAGAGGACAACTCAACCCAAACAAGCTTCCAGCTCCCACAGCACCAATCCAATATCTGCAGGCCCCTTTCGGTATATTGGTAGATGGACCAATGGGTGTAGAACCGAGTCTCTTTTTGACAAGCATCGATCATTATTTGTAAATCTATTCAAACACGTGTTAACAGATTTGAATACTGATTTTGATAATAATTTATCTTGGAGCTTATCCTAAAGTCTCTTAGCTCCGACAGGCATATTCAAATGTTTGAAGAACCTGAAGGGATTTCAAGTAATAATCGATGCAGGTCTCGAAGTCACCACATTTGACTTGTAGGGTCCCCCAGTAACCATACCAGTAAACGTCTTCCAAACAACAGCAAGGCACGTTCAGAAATCCCAAGTCCATCACAAGACCATCCAGCAAGGCCTCTGTGCCACGTGTTGGTATGGTCAAGGATTTCTGGGTTGGAAAGGAAGCCAAGAAACTAGAATATATAAGTCTCTTACACAAGGGGGAAAAACAAGCAGCCCACAACTCAAAATTTATCAAGCAAAAAGATGCAAAATGGAAAACAAGCAAACTTAAAAAAAATATATATATATATATATAATAAATATCAGGCAAGGATATAATTCCTTGGCATGATTATTTTCCTTTTTAGCGATTAATGAACAGCAATCTCAAAGTTATGATGAATAATTCTATTTAATTTCGGAGCCTAAGTTTGAACATTTAACAGTATTTCACATCTGTGGTGACTGAAATGACGCAAGTCACGTAGCTTACGTCACAGTTCCAACATTCCTACTTTGACGACAACCACAAATCACTTTGACTGAAGGACATGAGACTGAGGGCTTCCAGCAAATGTCACTGTCACGCTGGGATAAACAGATTTCATGTTTGGACTTGAACTAATCACGGCAGAGCAGATAAAATGATGTATTTCCCCTGCTAAAAGCAAAGCATAATCAGAGAGACACTGGGAGTGATCAAAACAACCGGTTGGCTTGAACAGGCACGTCTGCTGTGTCAGCATACTTGAATGTAGGGTCTCTACAAACCCGGGTCAAGTCTGGTGCATGTGTTTCATTTCTTCATCAATTTTAATTTCTGCGCAATAAGTCCCCAGTTTGACCCGGATGTAACGTGTGCGCCAATTGTTAAGGGAAAAAAAATAAAATTCAAAAATACCCTTTGTTTTTCTGATCTGTTTTCAAAAAGACAAAGTGCTGGCTGAGGAAACACAGCTGGAAAAGGTAACATGTCCTAAATTCCTTTATAACCTCAGAGGTAAAATGGGGTGAGTGTGGGAAAAGCCTTTTGTCAATAAGGATGTCATCTATGTTCAAAAATGCTTTCAATTTAGCTCCGGGGGAACCAAAATAGAACAGAATGACAGGTCTGCTGCACTGGGAGGAGACATGCACCAACCGTAACTTGCTATTAAGTGAAACAATAGCCCCAATCAGACAGTGTTTTTGTTTCAGCGCCATTATTCTGCTATGTTTGAATGCAATGAAGGGTTGTCAGTTTGTTCCACCTCTGTGACGCCTGCATGAACGGAGTGCGCCGCCGTGGCAGAACGGGGGTGACGTTGTTGGAATGTGTTCAGATGTGCGATCTACTTCATTACCCGGTAGCATTAGGTAGTCTGTTATTTGAGGAACAAACACAGAAGATGACCGCTAACTGGGGAGATAGTGAAATATGTCAGCTTTTACGCTCGCTACTGCGTTCTACGTTACGCCTCTTAACGCAGCGGAACGCCCGGCATGCGCTGTGAACGCACACGCTGAGGTGGCATTGTGACACTTCAGGTTTGTCCAGTTTGAACAAACCGTTGACACACTTATATTATACCATATAATGACATAAATATTGCATCATTAGTACCTAAAGTTTGTCTCCCAAGTGTCTATGGGGAGTTTGATGCCACCTCCTAAAATGGACTAGAGATACAATTAGCGTATATTGCAGGAAGCCCTCAGTAACTCATTATGTCATTCCATGCAGTGAAGACAACACAATCAACAGGAAGCACAGGATTATGATCATACTTGGGAGCTCTATCCCAGGGAAAGGGGTACGATGTCTGGTGCCTGTGTTGGCAAGAGAGGATGGCACAAAAACTGTTAATGAACAGACAAACACACAAAACATCACAAAGCACTCTGCCCAAACATCCACATTTCAAATCCCAGCTGTGTTCAGAGTAAGAAGCCCTAATTGACCACTAATTGACACTTCATATAATCAATGAGAGGGGGGGGGGAGACAGGAACGGGTGTGATTTAGCTCCTGTGGGAGAGAAGACAGAAATGACTGGCATCTAGCACATTTCTGAGCCGACAGGGAGACAGAGGAGGATGGGAGATTCAGCTGAAAAGAGAGCAAATGCGACAAGATGAGATGAGAGGGGAAATAAATCTGGCTGAGGAAGAAAGAGGAGGCAATGTCAGTCACTGCCTGTGGTATTTCACAGCTGGCTACAACAACAGGGAGGGGATGACCTGAAAAATGAGAAAACTGTGTGTGTGTGTGTCTGTGTGTGAATAAGCATTTTTCAAGCTGGCCATTTTCGGCAGCTCTAAGAGACTGTGACCTTGAGTCAGTCCTTACTCAGAAGTAATTCGATCTCATAAAGAATACAAGAAGACAACAAGTATAAAAAAAATAAAAGATCCCTTAAAAAAAGTTAGTTTTAAGAAACCTTAAGCAGGTTATTTCAAAGAGAGGTTTCCTGACTGCACATCATTTTCACTCCATTAATGATTGATAGAATATCTTGTGGATAATAACGTTGCATTCAAGCTATGGCTGTCTTTATGCCTAGCCTAACTCTTGTGCAGAATGAAATCTACACAACCAGTAATGGAACAACAAAGTGGAAATAAAAAGAACAGAAACTTGTGAGCAGGTGTGTACAGTAGCTGTGTTGCGTGTCTTACATGGCAGCTCCAGGCCGGTGTGTCCGAAGGTGGTGCGATACACGGGGGGCGAGTAGATACCATCGGTCATATCAGAATCATAGTGATGGGCCTCGCCATGCATCACTGCCAGGCCAAGACGCAGCCTCTCGGCGTAAGACTGAGCTCTGAGACAGATGGACAGGCAGACGAACAAGAGTTATGTATGTACTGCATGTACGTATGCTTATTAAAAACACAATAAGAATGCATTGTTAGATAACTTATGAGTGTAGGAGAAATGATGCACTTGTGTAAAACAGAGACGGCTTAATGTTACCTCTTAGCAGCTGAAGGGGACTTTGCAACAATGACGGCATTCCTGTAGTCTGGGATCTGAGGGAAGACATTTTCTTCTAAGTGAACTGATATTTGATCTTATATATTACATACTATTGAACTATAAATTAGATCCAAAACTCATTCAATGATGTACAGAGGAACATCATCACTGGTGTGACACTGTGGCACAACCACTGTCTGCTGTGATGGAACTTGGCCTCACCTCCTCCTGGATGTACTGGATGAGGAAGGGGGAAGCTCTCAGGTTGTCTACAGGGAAGCTGAAGAAGCCCTGGATTTCTTTCTGGTGAAGGTCCATGGTGATGATGTGGGTTAGCCCTGCAGCACAGACACGTGCACATGAGTTGATATGGCAAATTTATGCAGTGTTTGAAGCTCACAAATTACAGAGCTGGCCGGTGTGATGGCAGAAAATATACTGTGCATTGGCATGGAAATTAGTGCATTGATAAACTGAGTGCAAGGTTTTGGAAACTTCTGAGGTAAGTCAGAAATGATCATTTTAAAAATGTGTTATGAACAATGTGGTGCACCATTTAATACCCCCTGCAGCCTGTGCCTAACATATAATTTATGCAACCAGACTTGCAACCTGTAACTTGCACCCAGCTGCAAAAGGCTGACTTTGTTATGTGCAGCTGCAGCTTGGGACAAACCTGAAGACAACCCGGAACCTACAAAGTCTGAATGGACTTGCAGATTTTGTAGCCTTGAACAGCCAGGAAGGAGAATTAACCTGAACATTGACAAAATTTACGAGGCAACACACTGGGTGAGTGAACAACCCTATGGAGAAAGACATTTGTCATGTATTCTTTACCATTACAAACATGGATGGTGAGTGACAGCTTGTACCGTTTCTATGCAGTGACATTAGAGCAGAAAAGCCCCCAAAAAAGAGTGGAAAAGCGGGTGAGATCTTGGATGGACAAGGTGCAGGTAACTTTAAACAAGGATGTTAACTTTAGATAAAGTGGTTTACTTAGCATGACTAAGGTATGTCTCCCTCAGACATAGTCAGTCTCTGATCTCAATTGCATATGTCAAACAAAAAGATTAGAATCTTTACATGTCACATACTGTACTATTTCATCTGCTGATTTCCAACAAGGCCCCAGGCTGGAACAGACCTGGTCTACTTGGTGCAATCAGTCATCAAGACGCTTGTTATGTTGATATGTTTTTCTGACTTTACTCAAGGATTACATTTAGTGGGAATAAAAAAACAAATCAATCATCACAACTTAAAAATGAAAAAAAAACAAAGTCCATACCGGCTTTAGCTAACATGGATGCTAGCAGCTTGCAGACAACGGATCCTCTCTTCCTCATCTTGCACTGCTTGCTGTAAGGAAAGTAAGGAATGACCCCGATGATGTTCTTGGCACAGGATGTCTTCAGGGCATAAGCCATAACCAGCAGCTCCATGATGGCCGTGTTGACATCTCTGAGAAACAGCACATTCAATTCAAGAGGCTATAGTCAGACATCACAACCCAAAGGCTCTGTGCTCGTGTACGACAAGTCACTAAAAAAGAACACCACAAACAGACACAGAAGGATATGCTGATGGGAGCTGATGAGTCAGCAGTGTAATGTTTGCCAACATGATACTCATCTCATATACCACTGAAAAGAAAGCGAACTTTGTCAAAACTGTTGAAATATATGTCCTATGATTAGATTCCACCTTAACCAGCTTGTCTTGTGAGCCCAAAGCCAAAAATAACATTGAAAGTTCCATCAACAAAAGAAATGAACACATGCATAACTAAGCATGACAGGCATCAAAATGATTCTGTAGAGAGATTTTTGATACACTACCATGATGGTTCCTATTCCTAGGATGGTTTCACTACTTTAGAAAGAAGAGCTGCAGGTGTAACAAGATACTGTATCTTGCCATTTTGGCCTTGATAGCTTGTTGAAACCAGAGATTCCAGACAGGTAGGTCAGTGGCCTGGTGCATCCACACACACACTCAATACGCAAAGCTGCAAAAAAAAACATGTGAGTCCCTCTCCTGTGAACTTTGGTTGTCACTCAAATAACTGATTAACGAGGGTAAACAGAAGACTCAAAGTGCTGCATACATTTGGACTCCCTCTTGGCTCTTACTCCTGTTATTTGGATCAGAAGAATATACTTAAGACCAGGTTTTAAAAATGCTCAGTCGTTGCCCAGATAGTTATTTGACATTTAATGTCTGCTATTTTGTGCCAGGCAATGTGTGCTGCCTGCTGCTACTGAGAAATGAGGCTAATGGGAGGGAACCAAAACTGTAATTTATGGGCTGCAAAATCAAAAACAATAAGGCAAAAGAGATAAACAGAGTTGGGAGACACATCTCTGAAGCACTCATCATATGACACAAAGTAATATGATTACCAGCCGCAGCAGTGAGGCAGGTATTGTTTTCACCTTGTGATGTCTGTTTATGTGTGTGTGTGTGTGTGTGTGTGTGTGTGTGTGTGTGTGTGTGTGTGTGTGTGTGTGTGTGTGTGTGTGTGTGTGCGCTTCTCATCGTGGGAAAATGTGTATCTGGACACACCTATTGCAAACAAAACCACCACCTGTTATTCTCAGAACTTTGGTATGTCTTGTCTGTTTGTAAACAGATTATGGTTAAGTAATGCAGTCACAACTGTGCAAGACGCAGTCACAAAACTTTACAGACAGGCTGACATCAAAATCGTGGCCATGTTCTGCAATGACTACTGACTACTCGGAATGTCATTGACGGGCATCACGGCTGGTGTGACCCCATATGAAGCGTGAAGACATCAACAGCATCCTTCCGTCTCACCTGGGAATGGTCTGAATGATAAAGATGTCTTGTCCGCGGACAGACTCCTTCACATCCACTCTAGTCTCTGAGAAGAAAACAGAACAAAAGCACAATCACAGTGGGTTCAAGTGCTAAATAACTGAACCACAGTTCTTTCATCAAAAACATTAGCTGTGATGATACAACACACTTTATTTTGCCCTACTCTTTACAGCAGTATTGCACAGAACAATGTTTTGCACTATAAAAACAGCAAATTGCTTGGCAAAGGTCGAGGCTCAAGCTATGCCTTTCTTTTTTAAGATGTTCGGAGGAAGGCACAGATGACTTTTTCTTTTTTAATGACTGAGTCAACACTTTGGTTCTCTGCATCGTCTACCAGAGGGTAAATGCTCATACTCAGAGTGGAGGGCATGGGATGGTCAGCCAGTATTCTCCGTGTTCCTCTGAGCACAGATTGCTCATAAATAGATTTAAAGGACTTGTGTGCTCTCTTCCCTGTGACCTCCTTGGCGGTCTGAACAAGACGGCCAAGCCTGGATTTTAAGTGTTCTGAAAGACAACCATACCATGCCATGTTTTCCATCACTGATTAGCGCTGTCCGGGTCTGCCCGACATAATTGAAAGAGAAAACCTGATTAATCACCTTCTGCTCGAGGGTCTCTTCATTTTTCTCGAAGTTCAAAAGGAGGTGGTTCTTTATCTCAAGCCCTTTTAACAGAGATTGTACAAGAGCACCACAACAACAGACGTGTCTCTATGCGCTGCCTTTGTTTATTCACATTGAAGAAACCAATGGCAACATAACCCCACCCCAATGTAAGATTTAGACAGCATGCCAGCGTTGCGCAAATAAAAGAGGTGCGACATATAACTCGAGCCGGTGCGACGGTGAGGAACAAGAAGACGGAAAAGAAAAAAGGTGGAAGATACAAGCCCCGTCTTCCCTCGGTCATCATGAGGAATGTTCGCTCACTTACGAACAAGATGGACGAAATTTCTGCCCTAGTCAGAGGACAGCGGGAGTATCGGGAGTGCAGTGTGCCTGATGGAGACATGAGCTGGACCAGACTGTTCAGTGGAACTAAAGGGCTTCTCGCTAGTTCGGATGGACAGAGACAAACGGAGTGCTAAGACACTGGGTGCAACTAGGGGTGCGACTAAACAATAAACTGACTGGTCGCACAACTCTGATGCCCTCTACAGGAAAGGACAGAGCAGGCTGTTCTTTCTGAGGACACTCAGGTTCTTAATTATGTTCTACCAGTCTGTGGTGGCCAGCGTCATCTTATTTGTGGTGGTGTATTGGGGAGGTGGTGTCGGGAAACAAACTTAATAAGCTGGTGAAGAAGGCCAGCTCTGTGGTCGGGATGGAACCGGATAGTGTGGAGGCAGTGACAGAAGAGGACCAGATGAAAGCTGAAAGCCATCACGGACAGTCCCTCCCATCCTCCCTATGTCCAGCTGAGGTGGCTCAGAAGCACATTCAGCCACAGACTGATCCAGTCACGTGCCTCAAAACACTAAGGAGGCTCGTTCGTAAAGGCACATCTTATCTATCTTATCTTTACACAACAGTCTCGGCATCTAGTGTGACGTATGGTTTACATATGTGTCGAGTACGACTTTGTAAAGAAAGAGATAACATGGCCAAAACAATAACTTACTGTGACATGAGTGAAGTGTAAGGAACTCTCAGACCTTGCACCGTCTCCCCAATTTAGATACATTTTCAGTTGATTCTCATTCCCTCGAGTTAGCTGCTAACTGCTACTAGCTGCTTTTTAAATTTTGTGGTTGTGGGTCATCATCAAAACGTCACGCCCCCCATCCTCTCCTACCATCTTGCTCCGTTACCAATACCAAGGATTAATACTTAACTATTTCATTTCCTGAGTAGCCGCGTTCCCGCTGGGTGGGGATTATAATGTTCCCAAACTCACTCAGACTCACTCTTTCATGCTTAAACAGAGACATTCAATGTCAGGGTTACACACTGTTTCTTTAGCTGTGTGTTCCTTCCACCAGTTGTTACTCACAAACACACAGAGTCCTGTGCCCTTGTCTTTTTTTTCCAACAATATACTCCTGTCTGCTCGGATGATATCCTTCTAAAGAAACATTTCTGTGAGCATCACGTAACTTTACTCAGAACAAGCCCTAGCGTTGATGCAGAGTTCCTCCATTTTGTGTCTGAGTGATGTCATATTGTACAGCATCACAGAGGGCAATAGTGGTCTGTTTCTCCATCGTCTGAGGCGCTGTCTAACCCCCCTCATCTGCCTATTCTCCACTGAAGCCTACGTCATTCAGGCTGTGCTTTCACAGCTTTGGACAAGTCCATGGTGTAGTAAATAGATAACTGGATCCCCGCGTTTGCTCAAATTTTTGGACAAGTAGCAAGGGATGCCAGAGCAATCAGCATCAGGAGAACTTCTGTTCCATAGGTCCAGTGATAAGTCCATAAGTCCAGTGATGCTAACACAGACAAACGGACAGGCAAAGAACTAAATACTATACTAAATAGGTATAAATAGCATTAACAACACCCAATAAAATAAATGGAAATACAGCAGCATACTGGCCCTGGTTGCAAGCAGACCACCAGAAGGGGAGCTGCAGTACTAGCCTTACCTCTGTTTGACTCTTGATAAACCACCGACTTGCCCAACTCAATACCCAAGCGTCTGCAAAAAAACAAACCACAGAGTGTTAAAACAGAAACACACCTTTAAAAAGGTTCTTTTAATTGAAAATGCCATTGGGCATTTTTTGGACATATATTGGACCAGACAGTATATCGATTAATTGATTAATAAAAAAAACAATAATGAAAATAATCCCTCAATTTGCAAAATATGCAAGCTATGACATGCAAACTTTACATGCAACAAAATATCCTGTGATTTTTTTTTTTTGTCTTTGTGGGAAATATTGTTTTTTACTTGAAGTAATGCTGTATTTTTTTGTTAGGTACATTTTGTGTTTGCAAAACAAAGACATGCCCTAAGATTGTTTATGAATCTTAAGGCATTTGTAAAAGAATATTTTGTTTGTTTGTTGGGTTTTGGCAAGAAATGGGATCCATAACTATGTGAGTATAATTTAATCCTAAGAGTGATTTGTGTAAATGTACTAGTTATAAAGGAAGACTATAATTTAAGGTGTTGTAAAGTTCAGTGGTTTCATTCCAAAAAGACTTGTTCAGTTGTGGTATTGAGAAAAGTACATTATGTTACCAGCTTCAATGAGAAAAATCTCAAAACGTACAGTACTTGGCGCAAACATTGCCCAAGTTGTTGCATCAATTCAACTCTGAGTGAGCAAGCCCAGGCATTTGAATACAGCTTTGCCTCAGGCAGAAAGTTCAGCTTTTAGTCTTATAATGAAACTCCTATATAGCAGAGCTAATTGTAGATAATGAACACGATAGCTCTACAGGACTGCACCACAGATGATTGAGGATTTGGCTTGGTGACAGCAGGAGGCTCTGCCAGGACAGACATCCAGGATCCTGCCAGGCAAGACAGGCTTCTCTGTGTCTGAGGCCTCACCCTCACCTTTGTTCCAATATCTGATCAAATGCTATCACGTGTTTGACTACAATAAAGGATATGTGCTTGAGGTATTTTTTCTGTTTAAATATCCATTTTTCTAAGAAGGGAAAGACGCAGTTAGCAGCGTTATAAACTGTTTTCGAAAAGTCACATTCGGTGAAGAATTACAAGGTTATGAAAAGTGGGACGACTTCAGTCACAGGTTGTCAGTCAAGTTGTTTTCAGTCAGTCACTGTTTTCATACGGAAACCAAATTGATTCGGTATTCCTACTAATTATAGTATTTCTACATGCCCAATTAATCCCTGCAGTAAAATAACATCTGGCCACCAAAACAACATTAAGTGTACAGTATCCATGCTCTGCTTACTCCTTTGACAGAGACCTGTCTGCACAGTCAACTCCTTTCATCTCGATTATTCTCACTGACAGGTCCTGTCAATCTTCCACAGAACACCAAGACAAAAACCTGATAGGTCATAATCTAATGAAGCAAATCTCTCATCTTCACGTTGACTAGGATTAGATTTATAAGGGAAATGGTTAAAAACGCTTTAGAGGCTTCATTTAATTATTTTAAGGCTGACAAATTATTTAATTAAGTTAAACTGGGTTAACACTTCTGCAAGTTTAACATGAGCTTGAATGCGTGTACCTGCAGGGTGCCACCTGATTCGTGATGTGTATTATTAACCTGAGAGTGTTTTCTACTACTTGCACAGACTCGGGACTAGGGATCAGAATGTTTACTGCTAAAGCATCATTTTGTGAACCTGTGGTGTTAAGTGTGCTCGGTTTGTAACAGAGGCAACCCTCAAAATGATGCACATGAAATGACATTGATCGTGATGGTCATGCATGGTTGAATAGGACTTACTCAGTGATCTCCTTGGCTAACTCGGTGCACGCGGCGGTGGAGTTGGCAGAAAAAACACTGTAGCCATTCCTTGAAGTATTCATTTTGGTGTAACCATACGACAGCTTTGGAGGGAGAGAGACCAGAGACCTGTGACCCCCAAAACGCCTAATAGGCATGTTTCTTAGAGGTCACGGCGAAATGTGGTTATGTTTCTCCCCCAAATCGCCCGTGTTTCGCCAAATGTTACTCAAGAAGGAATCTCAACATCAAATTGACCTGAAACTATGTTGATTAGATTTCCACAGCAAAAAACAAACTCACAGAAGCCGTGCAACGCTGTACAGTACACAAATTAAAACAACAAAGAGCACATGACAGGGAGAGACACTCGTGGTGGTGATCGCGAGTCAACCACCACCCTCACATCGAACAGCACCACAAAAACTCGTAAAACGACATCAAATGGAAAGCTGGGTTCTATGTTTCAATGCGGGTCTTTGAGTCTTTAACGTCAACAGAATAAATCCCACGGTGGGTGTTCACATGAAAACGAGTTGAAACGCGGCGAAAACCCACAGTATAGTACGCCGCGACAGTCCGACAACTTGAAATATCCGCTTGTGGCGTTCAAATGTAGTTCCTGTAAACTTTACAGCAAAACAGACTCTGCAGACGGAAAAGGGGAGCGAGCGCAATGTCATTGGCTGGATAAAAAGGGTTAGTGACGTTGAAAAGGACCAAACAGAGACAATATAGAAATCGTACAGGGCGTGTATTCTGTATTTTGGGCCAATCTGTACGAGGGATTTGTATGACGTCTAATTAAAGGGGAACATCCAAAAATCGGGTATGAAGTCGTGTTTGTATATATGGGGCAATGTTTATGTATGAGGCAGTTCTAGACCACTCAGAGCTGGAAGAAATCTGGACTCATGTACAGTCACATGAATAAGCTGAGTGGAGATGAATCCACACTGTAATTGACTGTCATGTGCAGGTTCTGTTGTTTTATTTAATTTTAAATCAAAGCATTTTTAACGAACAATATAAGAAGGTCACAGTCACTGTAAAATCTAATAAGTTGAGTTACTTACGAATATTACGCAAACTCATTGCCTTAGATAAATCAAGAAAAGTAAACTTGAGAATTTTGAGTGTGCAATACTTAAACCAACTTCTTTATTTTGTGTAGCACTTAAATTAGCTTGCTTACTGTTATTGTGATAACTGAAACAAATACATATCCTAAAAAGTATTGTAAAATACTGAAACTTCTCATTGCATGAATTTGACAAAATGATTTGTTTTGCTCTGGAGTGCTTTTTATTACAATACATCACACTACTTTATGTTATCACCCTCTTGCATCACCCAGGCAGGATGTCACTTAACTCGTGGTACAATGGTGTTATATAACTAAATATTTTCTATTGAAATATATCTAAAGGACTAATTACTGCTTAACTGATAATTATGCAGAACACATCTAAACACAGGGCTTACACGTTGTCTCAAGGTTTGCTGGGAAACTTCACCCGCCTATCCCTAACACGCTACAGTATAAATTTACCCATTGTGCAAACCCACAGTTGTTTCAACTGTCATTAAACATTTATTTTCATATGGGCAAAAGACATCAGATATCCAACATTGAACAGGACAGCTGCAGAACAATAAACAAGTGTGTGTGAATCTATTCTGGTGTGTGGTATGCCACAATTCTTAAGAGCATTCCATGTAACAGACCTGAATGTGAATTAAAGATTTTAGAAGCTGGGACAGCAAATACCTGAGTAGAGTTTTACAAAATAAAAGTACCATTTATCCAACTTCTCTCACATAACAAAAGGGCTGTTTACCATGAAAAGTAGTGGAGTACAAGTAGAAAGTGGTATGAATTGAAAACAGACTATTCAAGTAAAGTAGATCTGGTCTTGCTACTTTCAAAAATGGGTTGAAGACTTTGTTGTTCACCTCGGCTTTGACTGCTCCTGACTACATCTTGATTTTTAAATGCAACGTGAATTTAAATGTGATTGTAATTTTGATGTATTGCATTATCTATGCATTTTATACATAAAACAAAGCATTTTTGCCTTGTTCTTTCATCTGTTTTTGTTTTTGTTTTTGTGTAAAGCACTTTGAATTGCCTCAGTGTACGAAATGTGCTATATAAATAAATTTGCTTGCTTGCTTGCTAGATCTAATTCGTGGGGTACTTAAGTATAAGAGTAATACATTTAGTTACATTGTGGGATGTAACTAAGTGCTGAAAAAAGCAAAAGTTCCCAGTAGTTTGTTTAAATGAATCAAACTCAAGTAAAGTGAGTTTGACAGTTTTCTTGATGCCAAAGTAAAAGTAACTAAAATAAAATGAGTGTTATTAACAAGTTGATAAAAACTGAGTTAGGTCAACTCAGTATTTCTAATTAAATTCAATCTGACATTTTACAGTGTATTATCTAACTTGTAATAAAAGCCAAATCATTTAATAAATCATAAGCAGAAAAAAAACAACACCCAATAAATCAGTGCGGCATAAATAGTGCTCCTGTCATTACTGTCATGTTATGTAATACGGCAATTTCAATCAGAGACAGCTGACTACATCTGGGAGTTGGCACAACTCTGACTATTCACTGTCTTGTTGGAAAAGGAATGTAGCACATCTCCAATGAGACACTGTTATTTAAAGACATTTTAGTTAAAAACATGTTGCTCATTTCTGTATTATCCATAGAGTATGGACACACAATTAATGGCTTGTATTGTTTATTGTACAAAAGTGATTACCAGTCCACGTACAGTGGTCAGTAAAATACATCTTTAGTTCTATTTTAATGAAAATGGCAGCTAGAGAATGTATGCCCAAGGACACAGATGCCCCATAACAGGAAAAACTTGTTCGTGCTGATGTGAACAGACCATAACCTCTATCAATGCAGAATAACATAAAAATGGTTGAAGTCCAAATGTGCCTAAAAATGTAAAAATATGCAAAATGAAGAAACCAACTATGAGATGCACACACAAAGGGCCCCTACAGCGCATGTGTGAAATTTCATTGAATTCTATCCAGTGGTTTTTCAGATGTGGATGGACCATTTACCCCTCTATCAAACCTGGTGCAAGGATATGCCCCCTTTGTCAGGCCATAAAACCTGTGTGGCAGAATGAAACACGTATGAAGGCATTAATACTACAGTTTTGTTTTGTTTTTCATTACACATGACATAACATTAATTGCACTAACGTACAGCTTTTCTTATTTGTTCTTCCATTTGTTTCATCTTGAAACTACAACAAATGGGGCCCTTACACTGTGAACAGGACTCAAAAAAAAAAACATAGTGTTGTTGGTGTAACAGGAGGACACACATTAATGTATTTTCCTGAAGTCAGGCACGCAACTGTCAGCTGTCAGCCAGATTTAAGACATAGCACCGCACCCTTTTCTGCATTCCATTTTTCAGATGTGCACAGAGAACTGGCCTGGAGCTAGTTTTAATTAAAGGAAACAACTCAAGGATTCTCCCATTTTTCCGGGGTGAGTTAAATGGTTTCATCCATTGATATATCAAAAGACCTGTCTACCAAACCCCCCCACCGTTTGAACATGGACTCCCTGAAAAAGGACAAAAAGACACTGGTGATCTAACCAAGATTGTATATCTTATGAACATCTGACGTACTACAACCATACTGTACTTATACTGTCTGTTTTTCTACCATGGTACCACAGTGCCATCTACAGGCTCAGGACCCTCACTGACTGTGTCCGTCTGTGTTCTTTAATTTAGTTATAAACTTTTATGATTATTCTTACTAACTTACAGTATAACTTTAAACAGGTAGCTGTTAGTCCTAACTACACCATCAACTTTAGTTGTGAAAAGTATTAATTGCTCTGATTACATATTTTGTGCCACCATTTGAAAGATACAGTAAGACTTTGGTTATATATTTTGGTAAATGTTTCCCCATACAAAACCTGGCAATGATCCTTACATCATCTGTTATGTTGCTTGTGGACCATGATGGAAGATGTTAAGAGATTTTGCTCGTTCATACAACACATTCTGAAGTAATTCATTCCAGCAGGACACAGTCCAAGGAAGAGACGCGAAAAGACTGCTTACATTCCTGACATATCAAAAAGCTATAAAATAGTGTCTGCTGTCTTTGTCTTGGCTCTTGTTTTCATTCACTCTTGCCTTTTTGTTCTCTTCCATTTTTGCTCATTTTGATTTTACTCCCCTTCGTTTTTCTTATACTCTAAGCTCCCGCACTTATTTTGCTGTCTTTAGACTGTGCTATTTTTATAGTTTATCTTTTTTTGGAACGAGTCAAACATTTGTAAGCTGTGACTGGATCGCGGGACTCTTCGCTGACCGACAATGCAGAAGGAAAACGGCATCTCTCTTTGCTTATGTCAAGGGTTGATGCTGTATATCCTGTAACTCCTAAATCACGCTTAATTATACCTCTTATCCAGCTTTTCTTTTACTCCATCAAATCTAAATGACTCAACTCTTCCTCAAATAATCCTCTATTAAAGTTTATTTGTGAGTTTATCCTGGTTTCATTCCCACGACTCATTTCTGTTATTTATTCATTTTAATAAATAATTTCATTTAGACCAAGTACCTGTTCCTTGTTCTATGAGAAATGGGACTGGGACTGTTAGCATCAGATTAGCGTTGTGCAGATATTAAGCATGGCAACAATTGTTTTGCTTTTCAAGGTCGACAGTCATCGGTCGTAGACCAACCCTGCATTACTTCCCTCCATTTCAAATCTTCACGATCATCTCTTTGATAAGATTGTGTTTGGTTATTTTACCAAGTCATTGTCCTGCGTGAAACAACAGATTGATCCTTCACTTCCTGCTTCCTTTGTTTTCTGTCCTCTCAACCACGTTTTTATCTGTGTTTCATGCTTTGACTTTCTTTGAAAGATGCCAGGTGAGTTTTTTTTTTTTTTGTCAGCCTTTGAGCACCTTCTCTTTTAGCAGGTCCAAGATGACCTGCCTTTCTTGGCTCTCCAGCTCAAACCTCCGTTCCCTTTCTTTTCTCTCAGCTCCCAGACGTTCCCTCTCCAGTGCAATTTTACCTGTGAGTAAAAAAAAAAGAAGAAGATAATTCAGTGCCTCTTGAAGGTGATGGTATCAAATTAGTCAGCACAGTAATTATTTCCTCCTTTATTCTGAGACTAGTTTTGAGAAAACCTTGATACTTTTATAAATGCACATGTCAAGTCTCATATTTTCATAGATGACTATACTGATATGAGACGTGTTCATTCTGACTGTAAAGTGTCCTATTTCCTTTAATCACTTTATTTTAGCCTCTTTCCTGACCTCGGAATTCCTGCCAACACCTCAGATTTTAGGATAAAACTCAAGGACTCAGGACTCAGAATGATTGTCATATTTCAGAGCCTGTTCACTCATGGTTCCAACCTTGAAATTAATGGCATCAATAGTTCCATTATATCAGTAAACAGGATTTATTGCCTAATTTAGTAACAATTAATGGTCTGATAACTTTATGTGCAACAATCAACATCAGGGATAAATTGTAGCTCTTAAACTTGTAGCTCTCAAATTGTAGCTCTCAAACTCAAGCTCACAAACCCACTTTGCAAAACTTAAATTTCCACATCAAACCACACGTATAATGTAGCTGGGATAATTTCAATACCCCCTTTTTGGACTGAATTTAAAATCACACTTCTCTGCTCTCTGAAAATCTTACTCCTTTGAATCTCTAGCTCCTCCCGGCGAAGAGTGAGCTCCTCCTCTCGCAGCCGCTGCTCCGCCTCGGAGCGTTTCTCCAGGAAGCTGAGAATCTCAGAGTAGGTCTGGCAGCAGCACTGGCAGGGCCGCTTGGCCATGGGTGACACTGAAAGTTCTGCCATTTGCTCACGGTCTTCTTCTGGTTCTGCTGTGACAGTAAATATTTAAAAATGTACAGATTTCTGGAGGGACAGCCTTTACTTAAATTCTGCATAAAAGCAAAACAATCTACATTTCAAGACCACAGCGGGTTAATATTTGACTTTGAAAAAGATTTTGGATGATTTAAATTGGTTTTATTAGCTGATTGGTTAATTGATTTCTTCTGATCAATGGAAATTACATACTTCAATCACATACTTCTAACCCTAGCCCCCAAACAAAGGTATAATCCTTTTACAAATGAGGCTGTACTCAGTTTAATGTTAACAACCTGCTGCAACAGCAACCCAAACCCAGCGCCACTGAATGAATTAATTAATTCATGAAAATGATTAAAAAAAAATCTTTGTCACTATAAGAGATATTACTACTACTGGGTGGACAGCATTATCAGTATCTTGCAATACTAGTTGAGAGATTATGAGTTAAAATTATCATGCAGTATGTGTGGCACCACTGTGTGCCACACCCATGATCCTTGGCAACATTTTATTACAAACAATATCATGAGAGCTGATGATTCAGCACTGAGTCAATGCCAAGAGGGTGAAAACGTTATGCCGAGGGGATTAATTTACAAAAACCAGTTTGTAGACTGTACCATCAAACTCCACCCGAAAGGAGGAAACTACGTCGAACTTTGTAAAGCACCTAAAAAACAGACGTCGCGATTTATTCAAAGAATTCAAGATGCAAAGATTTTTTTTTTAAAAGGGAAGAAGAGAAAAAACAAAAAAACAAAAACAAACTGAGTTTCAGTTCATGTTAATGTCATCAATTAACAATTTCATCCTTTTTTTAAAGAAATACATGTTGCAATTATTTTTGTATGAGACGGCTGACATTGCTGTGTAGCCGACTATGTTCTATACCACGTTTAAATGGCTAATGGCAACCATGTTTGGGCTAACTTAACCATAGCGTCACAGTAGGCTACCGTTCTTACCATTCAGTCTGTCATCTGTCATCAAAACATAAAGGAGTGTATTTATGGATTTATGATGATGCTTCTGTTTTGTACCATGGTATCAAACTGTATTGGGAATCATGGAATTTCACTAGTTTTGGTATACACTACTACATTTCTGGTATTATTATATCACTAAGTACATCACAATTATTTTATTTAATATTCCATAATTAAGCACACTTGTCTTTCAATAGAATATAATGATTGAGAAGGAATAACCTTGAGAGCAATGATAAATACGTTTTCTTTAAACTATGAGCGATCTGAATCTGAATATGTTTACCTGCAGTTTGTGTGATAGTGATGATGGGCTTGTTCTGCTCTGGTAGAGCGAGTTCCTCTATGGTATGCTTTATCAGCTCATCCTCCTACAGGAGAGACGAGGGCAGGATCGATAATGATTAAAATAACAAAGAAAATGAGAATGAAGAGCAACAGGAGCAACTTTTGTACCAGCAGATTTACCAATGGTAGAATTTGTTATAACAATAGCACTAGAGGAAGAGTAGCTGTAGCCACAGTAATAATGGCAGTTCACTTGTGAGTGAATGCCACCAGGAGGAAGGGAAGGGAAGGGTACGATCAGATTTGGTTATCTTGATGGTTATTACTCATAATTACATGTTGTGGCTTTAATGTGAAAGTATCTGTCCTCCAAAACAGAAGGCATGCGTGTACTGATACGTTTTTGCATGAGTCATGTGCATCACCAACAACAAACGTCATATTTTTGAGACAACTCGTGATATTCAAACGGAAATGGATGTGCGTGCTTATGTGAGAATGCCATTTTGCTCTGGGGCATGGCAAACACTTAGCTGTTCACTATCTGCTCATGTACAGCCGACAATCATCACTATTGTCATCTCTCCTCTCTGGTCGTTTCCTGGCTGATGATGACAGCGCTCAAAACATGGGTATATGCAAAAAAAAAAAAAAAAAAGCCACGTGAATTCTGATCTGACTGTTCTCATGTATGTCACATGGCCATGAATCAGATGTGTATCTGATCTAGGACTGCATATGAAAGGGACTTGAGTCACTTCAGCCTGGGTATGTGAACGTAACCTAAAATATCTGCTGAGCTGTGTGACAGAGGTTGAAACTTATATGATCAATCACTAAAACACACTAAAAACACCATCTGTGAAAATACATTTATTATCCTGACGATGTCACATAATTGATCTACCCACCTCTGACGACACCACACCACTGACACCCACCTGGGACTTTGTGTTCTCCCTGCTGGCCAGGAGCCCCTTCTCAGCCTCCAGCTCCAAAACCTCGTGGAGAAGATCCTCCTTTTGGGCATACAACCTCTCTGTTCCAAACCTACAGTAAGTAACCAAAAGCACATGTGTGGAGCAGGTACAGAGTCAAACACCACATATCAGAGCCACATCCTCAGGAGACAGCTTGTTTCTAATTTCTCCTGAAACGCTGTACCTATAGTGACTGAACTAACCTGCGCAGACTGGGAAAGTCTTGTTTCTTGTAGTAGTCCAGCAGCAGCATCGTCCTCTCCCTACACCTCCTGGCATCCACCTCAAAGCTTTCATCATGCAGAGCTGCAGTGATAATCTCCCCAACATGGGCCCAGACCCTTCCTGATTAAGATGAACGTGAATATACAGTATACAGGAGATAGGTCATTAACTGATGAATGAGCTATATGTCTTGTGTTGACATGTCTCTTAAGGCACATTTTGATTCCTCTCTCTGTCTAAGGCTTATAATAAATTAATGAATTTGATCCATGAAGAGCACCCTTACTTTTAAATAGAATGCAAAATTGTTATTCCCGGTCTACACAGATATGCAGTTTTTCCTGTTTTAAATGTTATTGTAGCGCCACTAGAAATATTTGATGCAGTGATAACTTATCACCAGATCCAAAAAAAATATTGAAGTTTCCCTTAAAAACATGACTAACCTGGCTCTTTGGAGGCAAATGGGTTCTGGGCAATAACCTCCCGCAAAAGGATGATGTCATGCCGCGCTGAAAAACGCACCTGACGCTTTCGCGGGGTCGTGGAAGGACCGGTGAGGGAAAAACCTTAAGGTGGGAATGGAGAGCAATGAAACAGAAGTCTAGAAATATGTTGAAACACTGAGGTGAATAGAATAGAATATAATTTCATACAGACGGTCTGCTTCAGAACTGTTCTGATCCCTGACCCTCATGAAAAGGAAACTAAAATATAGCCCATAATTACATCATAGGAGTTATTATTATAATATTAGAAATACAAAGTCCAACTTTGACATACCATACATACCATACCAAGCCATTACACTTCCTGGATTAAGACTACAAATAATATTAAATTTATATTAGATCTGTTCGTGTCATGAATGCAGTGGGCCCCTCAGTGATGAAAGATGACAGCAGCTCTGCTCCAGCAGCGCACAAGTGCAATCATCTTGCGGCTCCATGAATCCACACAGAGACGAGACACATAGCCTGTGAAGCACTGGTAGCAGATGGTACAATGCCGAATGTATGCGTCAGAGGAGGAGGAGGAGGAGCACGTGTGAGCGACTCCACAGAGGCACAAAAATGCGTAATATGTGATTAACTGTGGTTCAAAAGTGCGTTGGACGTGTATGTGGGATTGTATCTCACCGCTGTTGATCGGCACGTCCAAAACAACCCGTTCCATGTTTCTGTATGGAGCATCCGGGAACCTCCTGACGCGTGCAGTACACGTACACTCACCAGTAGAAGTTCCCTAGTGACGTCTAACTCAACCAGAGAACCAGAGCCTGGCAACACGGCGGTGTCGCGCTTCACTGTGAAGCCGTGCTCACTATGAATGACCAGAAGATGGCAGCAGATAACTGTTTAATGATCCTGATGGACGCGATGACGTGAGGAGGACTGAGGACTGATGGATGAGCATCTTCAGCATGCAAACAGGACACGGATACATGGCTGTTAGTAATCAGAGGTGGAATATATATATATATATATATATATATATATATATATATATACGTTTACTCAAGTAATGTGCTCGAGTACTATTTTGAGATATTTGTACTTGCTCTAGTCGTATCTTTTCATGCCCCTTTCTTCGTCTTCTACTCCACCACATTTTAGAGGAATACACTTTTTACTAACAAATATGAATACTTTGCAAATTAAGATTTTTGCATGCAAGAAATTAAAATAAAAAAAAAAAAATTGGACGGCTCCAGTTCATTCAGAATGCAGCAACCAGGCTGCTTACATGCACACAAAAATATGGACATATTACTCCGTCACTGAAATCACTTCATTTTCTTCTGGAATCACCTGCTCTAGTCTATACAGCACTTGATGGTTTGGCCCCTCAGCTCTGGAGGAGGCTAATCAATGGTGCATAGGTGTAACAGTATCTCCATGTTCCCAAAACTGTACAGATTGGGCATGATGTCTGAGCGATGATACAACAAAATGAGAGAAACGTAATATTAGTGATTATTTTGTGATAATGTCGACCACAATGCTTGCGTGTCCTTTGCTTTGGCTAAAAATAGCTTGTTGTATTTTCAACTTCTGCTTTGGATTTTTGTTTCTACGGTGATTCTGCAGACATCTAGTGCTAAAAATAGGTACCACTTCCAGACAGAAATGTGTGTATTTAGAATTATCTGAGATCAAATTAAATTTGCAATTTTTCTTTCAGACACTGAGAGACAACTACTGCTGGACAACTGTGTGATTTTCCTCTATCAGTTTCCCCTCAATGCTCATCTGTTTATTGGACATTCAAGTCACAGCTGATGTGCAATGTATTACATATTTATTTGGTCTGTCTGTCAGTCTGTCAGAAGCTGCAGTTCAAACAATTATATTTTAGACGTGTAGTCAAACCTATATGACCTGTGATGAATGTCAATTCAAAAAGGAAGGAAGATTTGTGTCTATAGATGAGCCTCCTCTGGACATTAAAACAAACAAACAAAAAAAGACCTGCTGGGCAAGATGCAGAGAAGCAGGGCCAGGACCCGCAAACCTGATGCACTGCAATGCTGGGGAGGGAGGACAGAATGGAAGGAGAGAGAGAGTATGGAGAGAGGATTGACTCGTGCATGAGTCAGAGCTGCTTTTTTCAAAGAGAGGAAATCAGTGTTGTTTCCCGCATTGGTGACTTTAGGAGAGAGTTAATGAAACATGGCAACCCTCCAAGTAAATGTAGCAGTACTACCCACGCTCTCATTATCTGACGGTGACTGTGATGCTGAGTGTTGCTGTTATTTAGAAACAGCTTGATGGAAGAGAGGCATGGGACACGAATGAGAAACAGTAGGAAGCAGTTTGTTGATTTAAAACAGAACTACATGACAGACAGAGGTTAGTGAGATGAAACATGGAAGGATATATCAAATCACTTTTATTGAATGTGATCATAATCATCAACTGCTTTACTCTGTAATCATACAGTACAAATAACCTCAGTACAGACACCTATCATGACTGGATACTTCTTCATAAGCTTATTTGCCAAAAATATTTTTAGCTTGTTGGTTTCCTTCCATGTTTTGTTTGTCTGTACATGCTCATTAGTGTTTCTCTCACGCATTCCTGCTGGAGACTATAAAATCACTTTTCTAGGTTTTGGGAAAGTTTTACCAATATAAAGTCTGCATGGATTAAAATTTGGAATAACTGATCTTGTTTGTACTTTCAGGTATTACAATTTTACATAAGCATAACATTTTTATTTTTATAATGTTGGGCTTTAGGGAAATTGTTTTTTGGGATTTTTTAATATAAAGAGTGGCCACTGGGACAAATTAGCAGCAAGTTATTTTAATAGATCCACAAGCAGGAAGTGTTTTCTCTAACCGCTTATCCTGTGAGGCAGGGTTCACCCTGGACAAGTCACCAGTTCATCACAGGGCTACACATAGGAAGAAAAACATCCATTCACACTCACATTCACCCCTACAGTCAATTTAGAGTCACCAATTCACCTCTACTGCATGTTTTTGGTGGTGGGAGGAAGCTGGAGAACCTGGAGGGAACCCCCGTAGACACAGGGAGAACATGCAAACTGCACACAGAAAAGTCCCAGGTCCTCAGGTGGATTTAAACCCAGGCTGGGTTGCTGTGAGGCAACAATGCTACCCACTGCGCCACCGTGCCGGCGGTCTTTATGCAAAGCTAAGATATTGCATCCTTGCTCTAACTTACTTTTTAGTGTGAGAGAGTGATATTGATCTTCTATTTACTGTAAAAGTGGCAGTGTGGACACCTTTCATGTTTTGAAGCAGTTTTAAGTCCAAAGACACAGAAACACACTGTGTTACACATCTAAAAACAAGAGTTGGCTACTGATTTAAACACATCATACTGGTCACATGTAAGAAGAGTAGGATCATGCATAATTGTTATAAGATTAAATCATGAGATAATATTCCGTGTATTTTATTTGCAGCTTTAACTAAGATCTGTGAACCCTTTACCGTGAACATAAAACCAATGTGCTTATAGTCTTCTCCGAGCAGTTTTACAACACTTGTACCTTGCATTACAATTCAGCAGGGTTTACTAATTTGCACGCCCAAAAAAAAAAAAAAAAAAAAAAAATCAAGCATGTACCATCAAGTCACAGAAACAAATATAGAAACAAAGCCAGACACTGTACCTCTCGTTATCACCCTTGTGTCCCTACGCATGTGAACAAGCACAGGTACACATACGCTCACGCGTTTCCTTTCTCATTAATTTCTCACACCCATTTACAAACACATTTATGCTATCGCCTGAACAGTGAGCTGTGCAGATGGTGTACAGGATCATGGTTTGAATGACAATCCTGCCCTTTCCACGTAGCATCTCAGAGCTGCCCCTGTGGGAACTCATAGTGTTTTCACTAAGGATGACTCACACTGCCTCACCCTGCATCCCACTTTCTTTCCTCCCTTGCTTTAGACCACTTCAGCCTCTCTTCTTATATTGTTTTCTCTCCCTCTCTTGGGGACTTAGTGCCTCTCCTAAGAGGCGACACAGTCTCACCCTCGTCTATAAGAATCTTCCTCAGGAAGTTATTGAATCTTGACTTGCAGTTATGGGATGTAACACAATCTCCTGCTGTTGTGCTGGTTTTATGTATTAATGTGTAAACCCAAGAAGACGAACACGTCACACAATCAGTCCGAAGCAAAAAGCAACTACCAATGATGGTTTTCACGAGGGCAAAGAGCTGCTTTTATTCACTTTGAATCAGTTATTTTGCCTGCAGATGATACATTTTGGTATATATATTTGCAACTTAACCATTACTGTCTTTTTCTAAACTAATTTTGCAAGTACAGATCTGGATTACACTGTCATAATACTTAACATTCACAAGCAAATGACCTCATCAGAGTATTGACCTCCTCACACATTTTACTAACACACACCAATTTGAAGAATCCTTTTACAGGTGCAGTAGCTTTTTTTTTGTTTTCTCTGCTTTGGCCTTTACATAGAGCGTTTCAGCATCACTGGCACATTTCTACTCACGCTATGGACCTCATTCGACAACACGTTTTAATCAACTAATGTTTTTATTTGTTTTAGACAAAGTACACTCTGTTATCCCCAAAATGTATTTCACCACAGTTTGAAAAGCAATACTTTTTCTGTCTCTTGGTTCTTTCGTTCGGTGACTATGATAGCACTTGAGTACTTGCTTTTGTTTAGATATGCATGAATTGTGATCTCTCTGAACATCATTGTCTCATTGTAAATATATGGCTATACAAAGTTGCTATGGTGACTATTCTTCTTGGCAACACAGAGATCTGCTCTGTGGTATTACTGGCCACCCCTGTGCCCAATGTAAAGCACTACATTTTTATTGGTACATAATACAATCAGGTCACAATTGATATTCATATTCAATTAATATTTATACATCATAGAAGTGGGCTAAAGAGTTTATATATATATATATATATATATATATTTGAAAGAGTCAAAACATATCCAACACAAGTCAAACACAGAAAACATCATATGATCCACGTCCATCGCTCTCCATCTGAGGAATTCCTATATTGTATCTGTCGTGCTCCATCCGTGCTTCACTGTCAGACTGAAAGGCTGAAATTAGAAACCACTCCTGCGGAATTGCCATTTTGATTTGTGGCCCCTGTGTTAGCCCTGGATTAGGGCATCCCATTTTTTGCTCTGGTTTACATGATGGAGCATGTGAAGCCACAGCACTCTCTCAGCAGGGTGAAACTTGTCTTGGTGAAGGGAGAGGTGGTCTGCTCAGTAGTGAATGGCACCCGTCTGGATGGTACACCTGAACCACAGAAAGAAATTACACTGAGGAAAAAATGTAACTTTCTCCAAAATGTACTTTGATTTATTGTTATGACTATAACTATTTCATGTAGAGATGATTCATGACTTGACTATGGGGAGCATACATGGACATCTTTTTTTTTCTGTCATGTCTAAGTACAGCCTTTTAAGGTGATTCAATTAGTGTTAATATCCATCATTCAAAGCCCTCAAAAGGAAAACACCTTAAACAAGAAAAATATTTGGAACAAGGAAAATAATTGTCACTGCCTATAGTCTGAAGGAGTACAACCTTACAGGTCTTATTATGCTCAAATACCTGTCTTCTTCATATTTTTTGGCAATTTGGACTTCAGAAATTCTGCCATCTCTTTATCTTCTTCATTCTCCCTGCAGAAAGTTAAAAGGAATCATTAAATAAACAGAAATACATTCATACATAAAGATTCAAGTTTAGTTGTCATTATACATCAAAATATTTTCCAAAAAAACTCAAGTATAATTCTTGATGATACATATAATAAAAATAAAGATTATACAAACAAACCATGAGACCCAATATATAAAAAACATTCACTGATTACATGTAACTCCAGTTCTCAGATCCAAATATGACACCACAAGCTATCCATTATGTATTAAATGTTAAAAAATAAATAAATAGTGGGACTTAAAGTCATCTCACGTGGTCTTGCCCTACAATTGTTGGATTTTACCATTGGAAAGACTCTCACATATGTTGCAAGGTTCCTTCGAAGATTTTGTGAGAGATTGGGAGTCTTATTTGTCAGTCATTATAAGAATGTTAATGAATGATGCACATGAATTTGCATGAGCAAAGGTCTGAAAAATACTGTTGAACTCTGCTTTTGTCTACTTGGTTGAAGAATTCATTAGTATCTTCTCTGAGAGGGTTCATAAGTACTATGTGTGCACTGCATCTTGATTTCTATGTGCAGTTAGAGTTAATGATTTAATTTTTAATCATTCATTGGCAGCCTATAGTGACAGACACCAACAGACTCCTACCAAGCTGTTATGAGACCACAGAGGCAGGCACACACCTGAGTCGTTCGAACTCCACATCGTCCACCAGAAAATCTCTGGTCTCGACCAGTTTGTGGATCTGCTGCAGTAGATCTTCTTCCTTCTGCCGGTCCTCATTGGACTTGTCATTATCTGCCGAACAGAACATCCTTATCTAATGTTTGTTTGGAGAACACTTAATTTCTTCAGTGTAACTGCCTACTGCCTCTAGCGTCATATCTAGTCCAGTCATGATCTTTATTCCTCAACATATTTCGGATAAGAAAGCAAATAAAGTTACTCCTGAAAAACTACTTTTATGCCTTTGATATACTCTTTTCGACATCTAACAATATCCAGAAGACTCCTACCTGGTATGGACACTAATTTGTACAGCTCCTTCTTCAGACGAGTGATCTCTTTGCACAGCTGAATGTCATCCATCCTGCAAAGGTATGATGGAACAAGAAAAGCACACAAACACTTACTTGCTCTGTAAATGCTGTATATTGGCTCCCCTTGGTTTAAAGGGTAGCAAGGAGTGTAATCTTGACTCTATTTCACTCTATCACTGACACTGAGGTGGGGTGGAAGACTCTCTGTGCCTTCCTCACCTGACAAAGGCAGAGGATCTCACTTGACCCCAGTACTGCAGCAGCCGAGTCTTAGAGACACACACCTAAGGGCACTCAGTCAGATCGCAATCACCCACATGCTACACACATTAATCAGTGTCAGCAGAGTTAAGGCCTCGCCATCGCCATGGCTCATCTTCCTGTCATGTAAAGATGCCCTCCATAGACGTGTAGGTGGAGGAATGGCCATGACTACATTAGACATGTTCAGTACATGCTCATTCATCATCCTTACCTCCACACACTCACACTTCACTGTGCAGATAGCAGCAATGACACCAAACCAAAGCAAGATGTTTGTGTTGTTAATCAACTCACATGTATCTAAGCTCTGACTCCCTCCTGACCAGGATGTCCCTGACCCTCTCGATCTTAAAAAGCTCCCCCTCAATGTCGTCCAAAGTGATGGTGGAGTCCGCCATGGACACCACGTCATCCTCTGGGGGAGGAAGGGATAGAGAGAAAGAGAGGGATAGACTTTTTTTTTTTTAATTAGCTCATGAGAAAAGTAAATGTTGTGGGTGTAACATGTTAGGCAATGTTAGGAAACTCTTAGCGACATTTGTTTTTCTTGAATTACTGACATTTCACAGGCCAAAGGATTCAATGAGAAAATTGATAATTAAATTAATTAGGTCTTTGAGGAACTTCATGACATTGTGGATTGCTGCAATATGCATTAATAAGCTTTAATGGCCTCTGACCTAAGAATCTAGTAAAAGCTGAGGTGTTCTGCCAAGTTCAAAATGTGGGCCGTTATTTATCATTTGAGGTGATGGTCTTTGAGAAAGGGGCCTTCACTTTTTTTTTCTTACTCAAGGACACACACAGATACACACACACACACACACACAGCCTACATACAGTAGAATAGACACCTGTGGATTCTTGACATTTTCAGAACTGCTGTATGTGCTGCAACTATAATGTAGAATAATAAACTGATTGGTTCTACTAACTGTTATCCATTTTAGTGGCACAAGATAGAGCATAAAACTATTAAACTTTACAGGAATATTATGGTGTAGCTATAAACTACAAATAAATACTGTAGAAACAGGTTGAGGTCACTATAAATTTACTGTAACACCGTAAATCCACGGGAAAACGTCACAGTGATAAGAACATTATGTACAGTATCACATTAGAGAATTGAGTGATGTTTTTCTAACTCGGACAATAGATAATAACGGGTAATAATACCACAGTAACCTGTTTTGTCGGTGTCTCTGGTCCTTTCTGCGCGCCCAAGTGAACCGTGCGTATTAGATCCTTGCCTTTGCTCCATCAGTCCAGCAGCTTTCCCCCCCCCTTCACCCCACGTTTCCAGTTGTAGCTGGGAAACAGCTACAGGGGAGGAGGATCTTGCAGTCTTAGTCTGCTGCTGTATTTCATTGAGTTATCACCGGAAACCACCTGTAAACGCAGACAGGACGAGATGCTCCAGCGCCCACCACTGCCTCGAACAGGTGCAGGTGTTGTGCGGAGTTCTTCATGCCTTCCGACAATTGTATGCATCTCCCGGGAGCGCGCACAGTGCCGAATCCGACAGACTCTTGCCGAATAATGCATGCACTCTGATAGTTTCTTTTCAGACACTTGAGGATGAAACACTGATGCCATCTCATATTTTGAGCTGTTTTCTCTCATCGTTTACGATTTAATAACTCATCTTGAGCATCCCCTCTGAAACTTTATTTCTAGAGATGAATGAACTAAATGGGTTTATAAGTGCGCTCTGTGCGCGCTCCCGCGAGGTGCGCTTGTCCACACAAAGAGCGCTCAAGCTGGTGAATATTGGATTTCCTTGTAAATTGTAAATTGTAAATCCTTGTAACGCCATCTGGTGGCCACTGCGCGCACGTGCAAACATGACTGAATTCCTTATTTAAATCGTTTATTCAGGAAGTTTACCTTCAAGGCGATATTTACCACATTTATTATGATACATAACCCGCATTTACACAAACAAAATCATTCATTTACAGATTTACATTTTGTTTTTAAAGGAATCCTCTTTATATTTGACATTAGATGAAAACATTGTGCAAATATCATGAACATCATGAATGTCAAACTCATGATTTTACCCTGTCAGGCAAGCAGACACAAAGTTTATTTGATACACACTCACATGGAATTTTTGTTGCGCACATCTCTTCCTGTTCCTGAGGCTGTTGACCCTTTACCGGCTGAGATCATACCCGTCGAAGAGCATCAGAAACAGGCTCCTCAGCATTTCTTGAGAGTGTAATCTAATAGATACTATATAAAATGTAATAATGAAATAATGAAATAATCATTACGTACAACTAAACCAGTAGTTGTGTTATACACTCAAGAGATTTAAACATCTTTTATTTTTATTTTCTCCATATTAGAATTTGTTGTTCTCCTATTATGTTGGGCAGGCTTTGTGATAATTCTCATCATACAAGGTTTGATCACACTTTGACTGATTTTTAGAGCAGTCTTGAGTCTGAAAACACAATTTTTGAGGAAATAGCCACCAATCCAAACTAAATAAGCAATTTCCTCCTAAACACATATTTAAATCCCTTGAGTATATTTTGATCAGTCCTGTATAACTTAGAGGATACCACATATTTATGACTTTTCAAAAGCAATGATGATTATTACATATGTACTCAATATAGTCATGTCACATGCATTGCACACGAGTTGTCTGTTGCTCCACTCCCACAAGGAAACGATAAAAAAAATTTTTTTTAAAACAGACATTTTAGTGCAAATAGGTGCAGTTCATCATTTCCTTCTGTAACACGCAAGGGTAAGAGGTGGTTTTCACACCTCAGGGTTGAGACAGTGGAATGTGTGCAAGTTTCACTTTTAGCTCTTTATCTTGCATATTATCAAGAGAGCAACACAGATTCTTGTACATCTGGTTAGTAGAAAACGGCTCCAAGGATAAAGTCAGCAGCTACTTCCTATGTTGCTGTGTCTGTGTCTTAAATTCGTGGCTCTAGCTTCAACACTGAACAAAGTGCAGTTCTAAAAACTTTCCAGAAAACCTTTCCAAACACTGATTCAAATCACTTTCTCATCTTACAGTTTGCATTATGTAGCAGAGAAAAGTAATTAGAATGATTCAGCTGAGACAAAGGCAACAGTGAACTGTCAGCTGTCATCGTACCAGTCTTTCAACAATCTGCACCCTCCAAAAGGTGACAGGGCAGGGGAGTTTGTATGCCTGTGTGTGTGCACACATTTCAGATTTTCCAGCTTGCTTGAGGAGTTTCTTTGCGAAAACGTCACATGATTAGTGATCCTCGTGCCAGCAGTTCCTGGAATCTGAGCGACAGCAAGTTTCTTCCGCGTCACAGGCCTTATTGTTCTTTGGCATGATTCCAAATGATGTATATTTGCTGACTCTTAAAATATGTACAGTAATTAAATTGTGAAGAAAGAAAGGAGTTAGGAGCTCAATTATAGTCCGCAGTGTAATAATCTTTTGTTTGTGGTTATTCCACAACTGCAGGAAGTCCCCCTAGTACTGCGTACTGTACGTGTTACACTTGGCCTCAGGTTGCTTTTGATTTACAGTCTTTTTTTTGTTTTTGTACTTGCAGTCAGCGTATCAGTGCTGACTGACAGAATTGAAGCACTTTGGTTTCAGGAGCAGCAAAATAAGCAAGAGGAGCCATAAAACACTCAGCATGGATGGTCTTAATTCTCCAGTCTCTCTGCGGAGTAACTCCATCATGTTAGGTGGCGATGCCAGCAAATGTGTTCATAGGCAGAGGAAGGCCTTTGTTCATGTATTTGCTCAAACATGCATCTCTGTCCTCTCCCAAGTTCAGTTTGGACCTCATTGTTTTCTGGGCACAGTATCCGGGATCAAGACATGGGAAGATCTCGATGCTACAACACAAAGATGTTCGAAGTAAAGCCATCAGTTTGGGACACACAGACGCTGGGTACACATTCACCAAGACTTTGTTGAAAGGACACATTTTCAGATTTGAAAGGTCTCACTGGCTATTTCTTTTAAATGTATAGACTTATTACAGAATTATTTACCTGCTGACACCAACATAAAACCAACCATTGTTGGTGTCTCTGCTTTCATCACAATAATGGTGATAATCAGTGATATTTTTTTCTAACCAATGAAACACCAAACCATAATATGACCTTTATTCAGTGGTGTTAAAGTCACATACAGTACCAGCTGAGTCTAGACCCGCTTACCTCTCCACATCTTTGTAGGTTCTGCAACAATCTCTGTCCAAGGTAATAATCAAAGATCGACTCTCCAAAGTTTCCATCTTGATACTGTTGGTCCGAATCTTTGAGTCCTGAGAATTTCAGAATAAAATGACAATTTAAATTGATGAAGGAATGAATTCCTTGCTGTATGAACTATCTGCATTCACATAAACAGTCTTTGTGATGATAGAGATGGAGAGGTATCACCCAGACTCACCACAATACTGCTTTTAGTTTTTGCTGGAGATTCATTCAATGTCAGTGTCAAACAGTTCAAATCTATGAGACAAATGCAGATGTATAAAAATGGAGCAAAAGAGGGTGACATTTATAAAAATAAAATAAAATAAAATCATAAGAGGGTCTTTGAACTTTTTGCTGTTGAAGTATGAAAGAGTTGTTAGAAATAATACTGAACCTTCTTCTTGATTGGAGGGAATAGCATTGATCTGAGCACTTGATATCCTGACGGAGGTTCTTAGGTCAACATATCGACCACTTAATGTCACCTGGACACACACACACACACACAAAACATGCTAGTGTCAGAAGTATTGCATTCGCACAAATGGGCGTGTGCATCCTGCACATTTCTGAGCAATTCTTGTGATAACTAGAAAAGCTTTTGGCTACAGCAATGCTTCCATGCAGCGATCTCATAAGGAAATAACATATTTTAAAAGAAGCAAACTTACCTTTCTGTAATTTATCCAGACAAGAGCTCCGGACCCCTCCTTTAAGCTCTTCCGTTGTTTATCTATTTTAGAAATAGGCACGTCATTACACAAACTCTATAAAAACATTAGACCTACTAGACAACACCCAGAGGCAAATCTCCACCAAGGCAGCTCAGTTTTCCCATTATGTCATTCCACCTAATGGTAATAGTCCCATTATAGTTTGAGGCTTTCCATGAGCCTATAAATTCAAATAGTCTGAATCACCAGATCTGGAATATTACTTGGATCCAAATCGTACTGAGATGTGTGCTAGATTTTACTGTGTGTGGATTCTTTTGTTTAACTTTTGTCCAAGCATTGTCGGCATTATCCATGAAGTCAGAAGCAAAAAGTCTGGTAATACTGAAATGGTAAAGACTCCTTTGAAAAACATTCTATGAGCTGTTCCTCGGGCCACACCATACCTCTCTAAAACATGTCATCAAACTTTTGAGTCATGCTGCTTACAGACGGACAGACAAACAAATGAGGGCAAAACCTTTGGCAGAGGTAATAATTTACTTGCACACCTAGTCCACCTCTAATTGACGCTGACGTCAATGTGAGCTCAGAAAAATGCATGTCTAGATGGGTGAGAAACACATCTTCCACGGGATCCTTTGTCAAGTTGGTGAATGTGATCTGATGGAAAACAAACAGCGTTTTTGAAACATTTAGTGAGATTAAGCCTGAAGATGACCCTGTGATTTTAATGCTCAAAAACCTACAAATAAAACTTGTCATAATACCTTCACAGAGTAGATAGTGAAGAAGACAGGCTGCTGGCTGGTACGAATGTAGTAGGAGATGACATCAGACACAAAGGGATCTTTGGGCTTCCCTGGGTTGGCCTGTTGCTAAAGTGGATAAAAGACATGAAATTACTGGCGTGTCTGTATGATGCTCTATATACCACCTCATTTTGATATGTCATAGCAAGGGAATAAAATAAGTCAACTGTTTGACAGACAGTAGAGACAGACAAGGGTAAGCAAATATGCCCCTTTGGCAGGGGCACCAATAAAATGTAAAAAAAAAAAAAGTGAATCTTTATCTCCAATTTATAATAAGAGAGAAATAAGAGAAGGTGCCATTGTAAGGATTTTAAGAATACATACTTGTTAAGTTTTTTTTGTTTTTTTGTTTGCAAAAAGCATGTCAGGCACACAGTATAGATTTTTTTTGTGTAGCCTTAAAACATCTGTGTTTTTTTTTAGAGTATACACATGAAATGAAGGATTTTAAAGACTTCAACTCACGCAGCATTCTCTAGAACCAAACAAGCGTTTCCATAATTCTTATAAAGTCACCTCAAGCAATGAATCATCGCTTAAACTGATCATTTACATGTTATTACATTCAAATTTTAAAAACACAGCAATGTGATATAAATCAATAGAAGAAGAATAGATACACAGAGTGCCACTTGTTTTTCTCTCTGAAGGGTTACTCAAGCACAAACAAAGACATATGCAATCACACTGCTTATTTTTGATTTGTTTTGAATAGTATCATACCATCTCAGCCAGCTTGGGGATCATGGAGCCTAAACTCTTGATGTTAATTTTGTACCACGGGTCCACCATGCTCAAGTAGGAACCAAGAGTGCAAGTGTTCCCCATGGAATCATTGAGGGTTTCCTAATAAAAGGGAACATGAAAGCAAAACCAAAAATACCTCAAATTTGACAAATCAACAGCAGTGTAGAAAACAAGAGTTTGACTTTTTTTTCCAGCTACTGCATGCTTTTAGTTCTGTCACCAAAAGAAGACTAGTGTGTCCTTGTTTTTATGCCTATGTTCATCATGAATGCACAGTTTGACTCATATGGGGCGCACTTTGTGCGTGAGCAATGAGGAATGCCTCTGTCCTTTGAGAATATGTGTTTGAGGGAGGTTAGCGAGTGAAGTGAAGAGAGAAATGGTTTTACTGAATGAGAATTCTGCTGCACTAATTAAGGGCCATGTAATTTGTGAGAGTTAACAAGGGGCCAAAAACTCTATAGACTATTAAAAAAGAAGACATTGTTACAGAAAATACACTTAAAATAACATTTGTTTTATTACTATTATTTTTCCAATCATTTTAATAATAGAAAATTATTCTAAGTGATGTCTCATCTCTTCATTATTGACTATTTCCCATGTCACGGCACTATTACTTTAAAAAAACACACACTGATTTTATGTTACAAGAGAGGCCATTTATCATGTTATCTCCAAAGATGGCTTTCACACATTAAAAGCCCAGTAGTGTGTTGACAAAGGGAAGTTGACTTACCCTGACAGTCATTGTGGCCCTGGAAACAGGGATGTAGTAAAACTGAAGGTTGATTTTCATTGTAAGAAAAAGTCTCCGCGCTTCCCTTTTCCTGCAAATATAAACCATAGATGTGAGAAACACACAGTGTGTCAAGACTAGACTAAGCACTTGGACAATACTAGCAAAAAGGTTTGACATTTGTAATTAAAGATGTAGTGAATGAATAGTTCTCCGATTCAGCTGAAGCAATCAAATATATTTAGTGTTTACTTCCATCATCAGATGTCATTCCTCATACAGTATACAAGAAAATTAAAAAACTGTGATGTCGCCGAGATGACGTTGCTTTACTCACATCTGCCTCATGCCAAATTAAGTAATACCACCTAATTCCTTGACCCTGGAAGCCTACAACTAGCATAAGGAATCATATGTTTACTATCAGTGCTTAATGAGATCCCCCTCAAACTTTAACCAATTCTTCCTCTGATCAAAATCCACCCCACAAAACACAAAATTACATCCAAATCCATAGACACATTTTTATAAATATCTTGCACACAAACAAACAAATGTGAGTGTTCATATAACCTCCTCCAACTCTCATTGGCGGAGATGATTAAAAAAATATTACAAAATCACTATAGTACGAAGTAATAAAGGGCTAAAAATCAAGCAATATACTCATGATCTTTTGACATGATGAGCTCCTCACCTGTAGAAGTAGTATTCCTTGGCCAGGCGGCCTAGTACCCTGTCATCCCCCATGGCCACTATCCTGGCAGTGAACGGTCTCTCCTGTTTGGGGAAGGGGCTCTGCATCATGCTGCTTCCTGCCCGCCTCTGCAGAGTCGCCCCTCTTGTTTCTCCCCTTCCTCCGTTTCCTCCTCCTCCTGCTCGGCCTGTAGGGTCTTCAAAGGTGTCCTGCATCAGCATCACAGTGTCCTTCACAGTTAGTTTCATCTTGAAGCCTCCACGCCGTGACAGCTTTGACAGATCTGACTCGCTTGGAGAAGGAGAAGGGTGACTGTAATACACAGATTATGGATTTCGGTTAATTATTTTAGAATGGTGTAAGACTAGGAAACCAGGTGATGCAAATGATTCCATGATGATCATGTAGTTGAGCAAACAAATCAAAGAAATCAAGTGACCTGCAGGAAAAGTTCCTGGTGAGGATTAGCCGGTATATTTCATATGAATTTGATGTGTTTTCAAGATGATTTACATGTGAAACAATGGCTGAAAAAAACAAGGTGTGCTTTGAAAAGTGGCATCAAATTCATGAAACCACATGAAACTAGCAGTGGGCCTTTAGTTCATGCAAAATAACAGGTATTAGATTTACCTTTTGCATTCTTCCCATGATCCAATCATTCTGGTATTTTCCAGAGATGACGAGGGGGGATCAGCACTCGGAGGTAGGTCTCTTTCAATACCGCTGTCATTGGACAAGACGGAGAAGCGAGCCATGTCAGACGCCACCGGGTCAGTGGGAGACTCACCCAGCTCCAAGTCCTCCTGCTCCAGGCTGAGGGAGCTCTGATCTGATGCGGAGCTGGATCGAAGCCACCTGGCCAGTTCTCTCCCTGTCAACATTTCAACATTCATCTCCAAGTAGGCACGTGCATAATTTGCATGCAAACAGTTGCCTCATCATGAACAGAGCACAGACATGAGATTTCTTTGCCCTTAGTGACAGAGTGAAGGGTTGTGATTGGTTGATAAAAAAAAGAAAAAAAATGCACTGTTAGCGATAATGGATAATGATCAGTGAAGTTGTTACACCAAATCATAGAAGTTATTCTTATCAAGATATGGTGTAATTATAAATATTTCATTTAATGAATGTCTGTTGAATCAATTGTAAGTCTTTAAAAAGAGCATACTGCCCATTTCCATCATAGCCTGTCCACATGCTGAGAGCTGTTATATTTATGTGCTTATTTTTATTTACCATGCTGTTATTTTTAGTACTTCATCTGTTTGATATCAATAAGGGGAAATGGCTTTCATCAACTGATGTGATTTCTGGCCAGTCTATATAAGTAGCAGCACTGGCTAACATGCAACTTTACAGAAACCAGCAAACAAGCAAACAGCGACTTGCTCAATTAGTTGAGAAGTTTTAAGAGGAAAGATCCAGCCCTGGTTTTACAGTGCAAGTCAAGAGGCAGGCATGGGAGAATACAGGGCAGCAGATTAATGCCTCATTCTCCCTGGATGTGTGCACCAGTGAGCGGTGTGGAAAGCAGTGGTATACTGCGCAGTCTGAAGCAGGAGAGAGGGGGGCAGTGAAATTTGCCGTTGCTTTTTGTTTGTGTGATCACTCGGCTGATGGAGGGTTGCGTCAGACCCAAGCCGTCACTGAAATCACATCCGTCAACATCATCCAGTGCACATACTGTGTATTCAAGTCAACGCCTGTCGTGGGATCTCTCAACGCTTATAGATTGTTGATGTAGCACTGCATAAAGTGGACGGGCAATAATGACTGGCCTTTATTTATAATGAGCAGGGTTGTGACTTTTAGACAGAAAAAGATACAATGCAGGACAGGACATCACATGACGCTGTAAGAGCTTTTCACATAATGTACATCATATTCTGTTTATGATGTATATGTATGTATATGTATCATTTACTGTTCGACATCCTGTACATTGACATTATAAAGTCTGTGCAAACACAGTCTCAGTCACTGTCTGACTGACATTCATTCACTTCAAACCTGTTTGGTTTAAATCGGTTTGTTACAGTGAGTTAAGTTGTGATAAACTGTGTTCAGCTTAGAGTACCAATCTGCCACTCGGTTATTACTACACAATGACAGAGTGGCAAATGCTATTATAGGCTGTTTATTAATGGTTGCATGTTCAAACTGCCTCTGAGATGTCATCGAGCTACACTATATTTATTCATGCAAATTGTCTAAGAAGGCTGCTGTTTGTAAAAAAACAACAACTTTTATTTAGGAGCATTTTTGACCGCAGTTTCAGCCCAATTCAGTTCTACTGACTGGTGCAGACGACTTCCTCTAGACCCACCCCAAGTTGTCCAGAGCCACTTACAGATATCCAGGTCCTCCTTCCACAGTTGGAAGCTCATCTCTGGGTTAGGAAGAGGGCAGTTGCACAGTGGTCCACCGGACAATGGCTCTGCAATACACACAAACACAAAGGAAGAGAGATAGGAAGAATCTATAACCGTCACACTGACACTCCAAACAAAACAGGCCCACAACTTCCTCTCTCTCTCTCTCTCTCTCTCTCTGCAAACACTGCTGTCTATCCCTCAATCTCCCAGCTGGGATGAGGGGAGAGCAGGTTCATAAGATGGGTCACTGAACTGATAATAGTGAGGAAAAGAGTGGATGTCCTGGAAATAGATATCCGGAAAATACTAAAAATACAGACAGCGGACTAAACTGCTATGGCGTTGGAGGAAACCAGTGAATAGAGTCATGATCACATGTTTTACTTCAACTGCAGCTGGTGTGTCAAGTCCTTGTGGACGCAGAAAACATGTCCATCACCGACAATGTGTGCTTTAATAATACACAGAGCAACATTGTACTGTCTCACAGTGAAGTTGCCCAGTTTGAGTATGAGCTCAAGAAAGACGTAGAGGAAGTCATGAGATCAGAATCAGATCAGAATTACTGCTGTCATTCTCACGGATTTCTTAATTTATCTGTTCTTCTGCAAATAATCATTTATGAACTGCAGCAGAGGCCCTTTTTGTGATCTGAATGTAAATAGTGATCATACATCTAGTGAAACAGGCCCAAGCTGTGACTTTCAAGATTTGCAAGAAATCTTTTTTTTAGACTACCCCGATTGCCAGAGTCAGACGATATGCATACATAATCAATGCTACCTTAGATTCAACATCTCTAAAGAAACATAAGATTTGTATGGTTTGAATGTTTCCATCAGCTGATATCAAGTTTAGCTAAGTAAGTAAATGCCTTAGTAAAACATGCATGGAATTTTGTTTCTTTTCAGAGAGCTTCTACCTGAGTCTGTGTCAGCAAAGATCTTGCTGTACAGCTCCTGAAGACGACTCCTCAGCGCTGCACCCTCCTCTCTGCCACCCTCCTCCATGCTCTGCTCTACCATCGCCAACACTTCCTGAAAGTATGTCTCAACTTCTTGGCTTCCCTTGTCCTGTCCCATAATACAAAAACACATGCACGTGAACACACATGCACACAGGCAGATAAACATATACAGACCATATATTAATAGCAAAGAGGCGAGGGGTCACTAGCTTGCATATGTGTGTGTGTGTGTGTGTGTCTGCTGTTGTATTTGTCCTGCTGAGGTGTTACTTTAGAATCAATGCCGGGAGACATTTCCCCCACACACCTGAAAGGCAGCATACCTTCATTTGGGATGTTCACATGACTCACATGACATACATTGGGGGAAGGGACTCTTAAACCATTTTTTTAATTCCAGGAGAATAAACTTACAAAATGTACTGCCATCACCAAAAACTTTACCTGTCAATAACATATTCTTCTAACACTGGAGGCAAGCTCAAAAGTCAAAATCTCCTAACATGCTCTACATGCAGTGACCATCAAGGTTATGCATGTGCTTTCACTATACATGGAGGTCTTTCATGTGGCCCCTGAATTGCAAAAGTCAGCATTCAAAATTGAGCAATCACATGAAAAACATGGAATATTTCTAAAATTACAAACAGGTGCAATCGTCTGAATAACAAGACTCAATCGAGATGACTAAACTGCATTCAGATGAACAGAACAAGATTCAAAGAGCAAACAGACAAAGCACACTGTAATAGCAGTGACACTTATTGAGAGCTGTACCGTAAAGTGCAATCGTCACAGTAGACAACTAGAAAAGGAGAACGAAATAAGTGAGTACACAGGAAAACAATGCAGTCCTACTGACCTTTAGGGCTTGAGCCAGCCTCTGCCCGTGACAATGCTCTGCTCCTAAAGCAGCCTGTATGGAGTGCTGGACCACATTACGCATGTGATCTAGAGGCCCTAAGGATCCACCCGATGCTGAAGAATAGTCTTCAATATCACCCAACAGGAATTCCCCCATAGAACCAGAGAAGATGTCTGGGTCAGCCAGCACAAAGACCCTGCAGAGATTGACTCAACATAATTGATGTGATGGATCAGGAAGCAGCCTAACCACATGCAGCAGTATAAGGAAATACAATAGGACTTTCTATTTCTTATGCATACACGGCATGTGTATTTACAAGCATGGTTGACTCACCTCTCCTGGAAAGGATAGTGATCATTTTTCAGTCTCTGTTCTCCTGTGAGCATCCTCTGGTACATCAACCCTATAAAACAAACTAGTGTTAAATGAAAGTATGTGATTGCATATTATACAGAATATCTGATGCAAGCTTAGTGAAAGGACCTTTCATGAGTGATAGCCTTCTGTGGCATCTTGTCTGACTGGTTCCTAAAGTCTCTAGAATAAGTCCGTGTCAGTCGTTAACTTTTTCTATATCTCTGGCACCTGCTGTCTTTCATGTTTGGCTGCATTTGTGGTTTGGTTTGATTTAGTTATTCTCTCTACCTTGGGAAAAAAACAACTTTACCATCAAAAAGCAATTTTGGTGAGTTAAGACACATAAAATATACTTTTACTGTCAACAGTGTGAGTAATACATAATTAATGCTTTGCATGACGTGTTTAAGTAATTGGTCTTTGTAGGAAATGACAATACAATCAAAACATTGTGACGTAAAGCGTACAAATTAATACTACAGTACAGTCATTATCCTCATTATCATCCTGTTCTCCTGCTTGCTCAGCACCATCCATATCGTGTGTTGCGTGTACTGCGGAGCGTGTTTGAAGATGCCACTGATTTAGCTGCTGGAGCTCCTTAAACAGGTTGTTCTGAAGCCCTGATGGAAGAAGAACCTCTCAATTTAGACTGCAATGTCAAGCTGACAGTTGAAAATTACCTGGAATGGAGCGTTCAGTTTTTATCTGTTTTGTGTAGCTGAGGCCTACAGTGCAGTAGGGAAGAGGGTAGGTCAGGAGTCTCTTGCAAAAGTTGTAAACCCGCTTGTACAGCTCGTCTGGAATGTAGGCGGTCTGGAATGTCAATAACCATGCACACACCACAGTCAGGTTACAAGAAGGAAATGATAACTATTTTCCTGTTTCAGATAGTGATTGATTGCTATCGTTCTTGTTGCTCAAATATGATGAAGTGTGGGCCTTAATGCCATCTCAAACACTTCCCCGTTGACATTTCTTCTTTAAAAAAAAAAAAAACAATTCTTCCTCAAAGCTGAAATTCCCTGAATACATCCCTTAGAAACAATGTACAATGAACTAGACAGCACAGCCCTGTTTCCCCATTATGTCATTGCACCTAAATGCAATATTCATACATCAGATTTGACAGCTAACTGAATTAGCATTATTACTTGTCAACTCACGGTGCAGAATTTCCCACGAGCCCCATAAATGTAAGAATTCTGGATCACCAGATCTGGAATATTCCTTGGATGGGATCAGACTTTGATGTGTGGTAGATTATTATTATGGGGATGTCATTGTGTAATTTGTGTCAATGCACTGTTGGGATAATCCATGAAGTTAGAAGCTAAAACCTTGTACTTGTCCCTATCCCACAATGGTAAATAATCCTTGAAAAAAATGTTTATCCATATGATGATCCGGATCACCACCAATATCTGGTGGACTCTTCCTTGGGCCATACCCAACCTCTTCAAAAAATATAACTGTTCATAACTTTTTGAATAATCCTGCTAACACACACAAACAAACCAACCAACCAACCAATGATAACAAAAACATAACCTCCTTGATGGAGGTGATAAAAACATACCGGTGGATTCGGAGATGTATTTTACAAGGCAGTGTTTATATGCATACTGTATCAATCGGTTTAACGAGATATACTTTGTCATGGAGAGTGCCAGTCAGAACTTTGGACACACCTATGTCTAAAGTTTTGACTGGTACTGTGTAGCCTATCACCTGTTATGTCCCAATAAAAGGACTAAAAATACTGTAGACTGGAATATTACAGAAATGATCCGTACAGTTTCTGGAAATGGATTAATTGACGATTCCTGCCTGTATAGATTCACTGAATAGAGTAAAAAAAAAAAGAAAAGAAAAAAAGAGCAAGTCTGAAGTCTGTGCGACAATGTGACAGGAACACTGTACCTGAATTATTGCATACATCAGTGTGTGGAGCAGAGGGATGATGCATTGGCGAGAGTCCCATTTCTCAGTCTGCAGGGAAAACACACACGACAGTATGTCAGGTCTCCACTTGACTGAATACAAACAGAGTACCTATTGCTACAACAGTACAGGTGAAACAATTAGTCAATTAACAGAAGAATAATCAGCTTCTTAAATGCAAAGATTTGGAGCTTTGTGTGTTTTTTTAAAATCAGATTTCTTAGACCAAACAATGTATTAATCAATTGAAAAAAATCTAATCAGTAAATGTTGATTCATTCAGAAAAAGCAGACCAACCACAAACTTTACAGTCCCACTTTTCAAGTCTTACATGAACAGAGTGCCTGGTACAGAAAAACACACATTTTTGGTGAAGTAGTTGGGCGCTTAAAAGTGTCAAGAGTGAGATCAAGCACCTTCTCCAGCTCTTTTATCAGCAACCACACCAGAGATATGTTGCTTTCAGGACTAATTTGAACCTTCTTATGAAGCGTCCATCTCAGCATGCCTGCACACACAGACGAGAACACACAAGCCATGAACAGACGCAAGATTTCCATAACAGTGACAAGAACTTGGTAAATGTGTCACACTTCTTCTCTATAGTGCAGTGCTAATCCAAAAGACGTCTGAGGACTAAAAACTGAACAGCCCTCAGACTGCTGGCACAACTAAATGTGTGATTAACACACTTAGGGCTGGCATCATTAAATATCTATGCAGGGGGAATAGGTTTACAGCGCTGAATAGTGTTGGATACAGAAAAACAAAGAAACAAAAAAGTCGTCAGCATTGAATCAAGTCAGTTTTGTCTATTTAATCCACAAGTTAAAAAATTTTGAACCACTGTAAATGTGAATGCATGTTATGAGCATCATAAAGTTGTTGTTTTTGTTTTTACTACTTATTGAAATCTCTTCATCATGAAAATAAAGTTTTTAAAAAAGTGGTTTGTAAGATTACAAATCTTCATATCTTAATATTTTTACTTTATTTCAATGCTTTGTAGTCGATCGTATTGTACCTTTTTTTAAACAGTCTGGGTCCATGTCCGATTCCGCGGGCAGAACAGCCTGGATGCTGCGGTAGAGCTCTGGCTCTGGAACCGTGGGCGAGCAGCCGACTGCCAAAAAAGATGAGACAACGGGGTTTTAAGACTGATTATGAAACGCTTCCTCTGAAGTAAGAACACCCACTATCATACACTGTAACCAAGAACCAACTAAAAATAAAATAGAGACATGTTACCAAATGATGACAAATAAAATCACATCTGAATCCAAAAGGGAGATTAACTCATCTTCTGCACATATTCATACATTGAGTAAACTGTGTGTTTATCGGAGTGTGTGTGTGTGTGTGTGTCGTGTGTACCTGTTGGCTCCGCGCTGCTCATACTTCTTGAGCTTTGCCAGGTGGCCTTGGTGGTCATGTCTCACATGTGTTGTGGGTCTATCAACAATAGTCAGAAAGAAGACATGGGTAGGAAGTGTCAGTGATGTTCTGACAAGTCTTTGGTCAAATATTAAGTGTTTGATTAAGTAGGTTTCACTCTGCCTGACTTGATGACGTTTTTTCCATTCTGACAGCAAAGTGTAAATTTTTTTTAAAAATAATGATGATGATGCCATTTAAAACTCATGACCTGTTCTTTCTATTCACAGGTGGGCTGACAATAATCTCACCTCTGCCTGCCTGTGTTTCTTTTTCTTTTTTTATATATATATATTTATATTTGAGAGTGAAAAATATTATTTCTACTTTTATGCCAATGTAGTCATTGCTGAGGGGTTGAATCAAAAGTGTCGTGTTTAAAGTCTACCCACACATCAGGCAACACACACTGAGCAGGTGGCAATAGGAGCAGTGGTCCCACACTAATCAGCACCAAAGAGCATTCCACATTTTGTCAAACCTATTTGAACAAAAATCTCCCTTATGGCATTACTACATCGAACATAAATGAAACTAATGGATAAATGTCAAGACACACTACATTTCCTGCAACATTTGTACAGCCATAGACTGCTTCTAGTTAGAGTGGTGGATGACACTTTCATTCATTTTCATGCATTAGTCCTTTTATGGTAAATTTAAAAAAACAACAACAAAAAAAACTCTCAACATACCGATAAATAATATAAAAATAGAGACCTCATGAAGCTGATTATAACCTAAGTTTAAAAGACACAAAAGACCTGCCTGATGGAAGCCGACGTTTTCCCCTCTCTGGAACTTATTAGATAACTTCTTAATCACTCAAAAGGTCCACACGGGCACCTCTTCCATCACAGGAGGCATTAAATCTACCAGAATCATTCTCATCCATTTACCACAGCTGACATTTACCAGTCAAACGTACCCTACCTGCTTCAGGTGAGGACCAAATGGTGCTGCATCTGCAGCCACATCCACACACTAAGCTCTCTGAGCTGAAACTGAAGTATGTGACAGGCAGATAAACAGAGAGAGAGGGAGAGGGAGGGAGGGGGAGAGAGAGAGAGAGAGAGAGAGAGAGAGAGAGAGAGAGAAGGGGGGGGGGAGAGAGAGGGGGGGGGGAGAGGGAGGGAGGGGGAGGGGGGGGGGAGAGTGAGAGAGAGCGAGAGTGAGAGAGAGCGAGAGCGAGAGACTTGCAGTCAAGTGAGGACATTCAGTGCATTTCCGGTTGTGAGAAGGCACAAGGTAGCGAGGTGTGTGTGTGGTGGCTGTGGCTGCTTTGTGCAGCTGTTTCAATGTGTTAAAGAGTCATAACTCATAACCTGATGTTCAGTTGGCTCAAGCAACACTAAACATATTTGGAGTATTTTTATTTTTGGATTTTGGGACCAATGACACGTCTCCCCACTTTTATTAACTTTTATTCATTTTTGTGGCTTGTTACACACACTCACACACTCACACACACGTATACAGATCATATGTGTATAATAAAAGGACTTCATGTGATGTGAATTCTAAAAAAAAACAGTACTTTCAAAAACAGTGAGTGAACAGCGCTGATTGTTTGACCAAAATTCCCATTGCCTCCAGCGTTTTCGCTCCCATGTCTCTCTCTTCATCTTTCATTCTCACTATTTAGAGCTTGAGTCATCTACAGTGCTGTGAAATAGTATTGGATTCCCTCCTTGTTTGTTTTTGTGTGTATCTCATACCAAACTTTGTCGGCTCTTCAAACTAAATCTAACATAAAACAATGGCAACCTGAGTAAAAACAACACACAACAAGATTTACACGATAATTGCGTTTACTGAACCAAGAAGGTTATCTCATACCAACTGAGTCTGTGTGAAAAAAAAAGGATTTGCCCCCTAAGAACCTAAATCCAAAAAGCTAAAAAACTGCTTTAATAACTGGTCGCAGCTGGACTGGACACACCCAGGCCTGATTACGATCTGCCCTGTTTAATCAGATCATCTGGATTTTGCCACAACACACCTCAATGACCTTCGGAGCCTTTGGGAGAATATTCTACGGACCGATGGAAAGAACATTACACCACGCGGTCAAGCATGGAGGTGGCAGTGTAATGCTGTGGGGATGCTCTTGTGCTTCAGGGTTCAGGACAACTTGCCATAACTTAGGGGAAGGTGAATTCTGCTCTCTGCCAGAAAATTCTGAAGGGGAATGTCAAGTCATCAGTCTGTGAGTTGAGGCTCAACCGGGTCATGAAACAAGACAATGATCCCAAGCATAACAATAAGTCCATTCCTCTGAATGGCTCAAAAGGAACAGAATTAAAGTTCTGGAGTGGCCTAATCAAAGTCCGGACCTGAACCCCATTGAGATACTGTGGCGGGACCTGGAAAGAGCAGTTCATGCTCACAAACCCTCCAACCTCAAGTGGCTGCACTAAAGCAAATCTGCAAAGAAGAGTGGGCCAAAATTCCACTACAGTGATGTCAGAGATGGATCTCCAGTTATAGGAGGTGTTTGGTTGCGGTTGCTCCTGCCAAAGGTGGTACAACTAGTTGTTAAGTTCAGGGAGGGAGAATACCTCTCCACACTGGTGACCATTGGATACCATTTTTGCCTATTAAAACAAAAACCCATTTAAACCAATAATTAAAACCTGTGTTTTGTGTTTACTCAAGTTGACATTGTTTCATATCAATTTTTGTTTGAAGATCAAACACAATTTAGTATGGCGTACACACTTAAAAATAGAAGAAATCAGGAGGGGCTCAGATACTTTTTCACAGCACTGTATCTGGGGTCTGAGACGTACATGATTAATCATAGGATTTCTTCTTTTTCATTCATTTTTGTCTTTCCTTTCATACATAGAAACGCAGACAACAAACCACTGGATCATAGCGATGAACAGGACTCACTCTGCATGTAAATACTGTACAGAAACATGCAAAAAGCAAATATTCACACATTGACTCATTTCCAGTCAGAGGTCCAAACTTAGTCTATTGTAACCTCTCTGACAGAAACCACTGATGCAGTGCAGGCGCTGACACACAGACTCAGCATTTCCTCCACACAGAATGAGTGGGCAGATGACACTCTATATTTAGACAGAGGCGGTGACACACAGAGGGAACAGGGGAAAAAGAGTTTTAAAAAGATGCAAGGCATCATTTACAATCTTCAAAATAATTTGTTTGGAAAAAACCAGAGTCTCCAGAATGTTTTCAGTAAAAAGGAAAAAGCCTCTTCAGGTTATCCTCCGAAACTAACAGCACTATTGTACCATTTTGCTTAATATGTCAAACACATTTGTGCGCACATACAGCACAGTATGTTCATTGAGGTGATTGCGATGCAAAGATGGATAACATGAAATACATGCGTGCACAAATACTCTTGTACTGTAATCACCAGTGCATGAAAAGAATGCAATGACATGATGCTGGGAAAAACTCCAGGACATTACCCTCGTCGTCAGGTAGTCGTCACACATCACAGCTTTTCAACTAAAGTCCAAAACAATTCGGCCAAACAGAAAACGGGAGCGCTCATTTCCGTTAAGGCACGCTGCAGACATCTCAGAAAACAGGAAGGACCTGCCAGTGATGTGTGGAAGTGCATTCATAGTGCGTAAGGGAGGTGGTGTTTAGGGGATGTAATGTTGATGGGGTTTACGTGCCTGTGTGTGTGTGTGTGTGTGTGTGTGTGTGTGTGTGTGTGTGTGTGTGTGTGTGTGTGTGTGTGTGTGTGTGTGTGTGTGTTTGCTTGATTGGAATTCCCCGACCTGGGATAGCATGGAATCCAATGGCACAGATGGGTCTCATCATCTCACACATGCAGAAACAAACACAGAGTGTCAGCACTTGGATTTTCCAACAGGACCATTCATTCTTTAAGGTGTCTTCAGTGCGTACGATGGGCTTAGTGGACGAATCATAAAAGCAGCATCATGAAATTCCTCAAGCTTTTTTTTTTTTTAATATATAACAAGTATAACACTTTGCAGATGTGGAGAGACTGACGAAGCTGAAAGGCTCTTCACTCCGTGGAGCATTTCAGGAAAAGCCCAGGGTTTATATTTAACTCTGAAACATTAAACAGCATGTTATCTGGCCAACAGGCTGATTAAAACCACGCCAAGGCAGGCGTTTGATTCAATGATGTAGGTAAAGGGGGATAACAGTCAAACTGGTTTCCTTCATCAACATGCTGGACAATATGAGGAAGTCCTCTTGGACCTCTGAATGTGTGTGTGTGTGTGTGTGTGTGTGTGTGTGTGTGTGTGTGTGTGTGTGTGTGTGTGTGTGTGTGTGTGTGTGTGTGTGTGTGTGTGTGTGTGTGTGTGTGTGTGTGTGTCTCTACCATGGATGCACAACATTTGTCAGACTGATCACTATAATTATTATAATAATGAAATCAAAGTAAACTAAAAGGGAACACAGTAGAGTGCATACCTCTGCCAAACCGAACAATCCTACATGCGTCTGTTTATCTTGCCTGACCCTTGGCTCATCTCTCCACAATAGCCCCATTCAAACAGTGTTTTCATTCCGGGCCTGTTGTGCCTTTATTCTGCCCCAACGGTCAGTTTGAACACGATGAAGGCGTGATGGGGTGTCGGTTTGTTCCACCTCTGTGACGCCTGCAGAGGTAGTAACAGCACCGCAACAGGGGTCTGTATGAACGGTGTGAAGCCTTGGATTGGTCCAGTTTGAACAAACCTGAGGGGTCACAGAGACAGGAATTTCTTTCAGCGCTGTTGCGCTATGCCAGTCTGAAAGAGGCTTGTGTTTCAGGGAATTCAGTTCAGTAGTTTTTGTGTAATTAGGGAGAATGTTGCCCTATCTCGAAACGGTACAATGCACCTTTAAAGTTGCTTTACAATCTGTCAGTTACCACAGACAAGATGCAGTATAGAAGAAGGAGCCCAACACGTCATACGCGGTGTGGATATTTTTACGATTTTAAAGGAAGATAACATGATTGCAATTTGCAAGAAATGCTCCTCAAGTGTTCAGCGAGGAGAGATCACAACCCAAACAAAAAAATCAATCAATCACACACAAAAAAAAATCATCTTATCGGTATTTGTCAGGAGAAGCGGTTAACTATCTGAATCTGCTGAAAAAGGTCATATCGTGCATCCCTTCTCTAAACCTGACCTGACCTGACTGTCGAAGGATTATGCTCTTGTCAGGGTCTGCAAACATCGTGCAAAAGAAGACCAAAAATCTGGAACAAATGTGGCAAATGTGTCATAAAAGTGTGTTGATTGGAGGAGACAGTGTAAACATGATGTCCAATCACACGTCAGAATGGACAAAGAGAGGATTTTTGACACTTGGGGTGGTGTGCAGACGGATGACAGATAGGAAAAGGTAGAGGGGCTTTCTCAAAAGCCACATGTACTAAATGAATGGTCCAGTAAAAAAAAAAAAAAACTCAATTTACAATAGTTTTTCTGTTTCACTTGAACATTGTATTGACAGTAGATGTGACTGGTGATCACAGCCAGTATTTACAATTTTCAATTTTGTACAGAGGATTAAAAACAACAAAGGCAGTATTATTAACACAGATAACAGCTGTGGCCTCAGGCAGAAAGCCTGTACAACCAGAGAGCTGAGGGGGGAAACGTCTAAATTAATGTTTAATTTTTTCCTCTAAAACTCTCAATGAACACGAGAAAATGTGTGTCCGTGGACAAAGATGGCCCCGTTGCTGGAAAAACCCAATTTGTGCTGATTTGGATAGACCATAACCTCTATCATTACACACATTGTACAATGTTGTACTATTTAGCAGCTATTTTCTTAGGGATGTGCATATAGACCACCGCCTATCATAGCAGGATAGGAGCAGAATGACATGAAAACCGGCCTCAAGTCTCAGTATTTGAGATGTCCTTGCTTTCCGTGTTCAAACAAGCACCACGAATCTCAAATTTTCCAAATATTTAAGTCACACACAAAGTTTAAACAAACTGAAAGTCGCTCTTCAGTGAGCATTGAGTAAAGTTGTCTGAAACATTTGAGACACTCGCTAACCAAACATTCTGCGACTGACATGTATGGAAAAAAGCAAAACGAATAGTCCTCCAGAACACACTGAGGAAAAAGTAAAAACTGTGGAGACAAACGTGAGGATTCCTGTGGATTACCAGATTAACCGGGCAGCAAACCATATTTAGCCACTGTGGGCCGAATGAGGCAATGCAGTGACACAGCAGTGAACTTTCACAGGAGGTCGGTCACTGGGTGGAAAGTGATCCAAACTGCCAAAAGCACAAGACATACCAAAGGTGTCATACAGACATGATCCGCAAAACACACACTTGGCATAAAAATGACGTTTAACCATGAAGGAGAGGGGCTTAAGAAAGCCACAAGGCTATTCCAAGAGGTGCTGTCATTTGTTTTCCCATTCCTCACAGAGCAAACATCAGGGTGGGGTTACAAATCTTAGCCGGTCTGCGGCTGTCTGGATTTTGGGAGCTGCATGTGTTAAATAAAACGTGTTTTATAATAACTCTGGAAAGGCTGTCATTTCAAATGTTGAGCTTTTCCGAGAAACTGTAACGGTGGCTTAAAAGGGCATCTTTTCATCTGCCTGAAGAGCCCAAAAACAAATGTAATTAGATGTTTAAACACAAAGGCTGGATCCAATGATTGTTTTAATTATTACCTCTGCCAAGGAGTTGGTTTGTATGTCTGTCTGTTGGCAGGAAATTGAGAATTTCCCCACTGTGGGACTAATAAAGGAATATCTTATCTTATCTTATTACACAAAAACTTGACTGATTTTCATGAAACCCAGCAAAGAAGAATCTGATCAATTTTGGAGTGGATGTGGGATTGTTTTGTACTTTTTTGAACACTGCCAGGGCTTTTTATTAATTGTATTTATTTAATTATTATTATTATTATTAAAAATGCTGACTGGCATGGACTGCACTGTAAACACTGTATCCGGTTTGTGAATGACTATGAAGGTTTCTGCTGAGCACTTTGTTTTTATGGCATCATGGTAGGACACTAAGCTCAAATTAATCAGGTCATGTGACTGAGCTGAAATGCTCAAAGCCTCCGCTGAGGCATGCAAGTCTTGTGTCAACACAGCCTTCAGACATGGTGCCGACTGTTTGATGTAGTTGCCCTAAAATACTTTCTTTCCAAAAACCCCAAAGGGAAAAAGGAACAAAACATTTGCCTCAGTTGTTTTCCCTTGCAGCTTGATAAACATCTTTACAAGTCCATTATCTGGTTTCTTCTCATGGTTAAGCATGAATCAAGTGTTTTAGCTTGTAAAGAAAAACCTGTTCGCCACCATAAGGAAACACCAGCCTGAATGCTTACGCTCATGACAGACAAACTGCTTCTCCGACTTCAGGATTCCCAGCAAACGGCTGAATACTTCCTCATTGCATGTCGTAAATTTAACCGTGTCTGATCCTCATTGACATTTTGGGTAATTTCCAAGGATCACACTTTGATCTACTGATCAACAACAGAACACTGACTAGGACGCCTCTGGGGAATCCCTCCAAACATTGGTGCAAACCTTCCAATTAAATGGCTGACATTTTACGGAGGACTTAAAGATCTTTGTATAGAAAGGTCACAGTCTCATAGTGGTGAGCCTCATGGGGTAGAGTGATGCAAAGAATCACAGCCTGTCCATCAGTCAGTCCACAGATCTAATTTTAACAAAACATGAAGGAGACAATGAGCTACATCATAATTTTGACAGTCTTGGTATGGAAAATTGACCTTGGGTTTTATAATGTGCTTTTTGTGTTGCCAGAGGAAGGAAAACTTAAAGTCGCTGCTCTATTAGGAAAATGTCAAAGCTCGTTGTGTTTTCTGTTTGCTTAATTTGCAGCAGTCTCATCCTCAAATTAAGGTGATTCTGTGATTGATTCTTTCATCTAAATCCCTCCAGAGGTCTACCCTGTACCCCAAATATCATTATTCATGTTCTCTACAACTGAGAAGGTGGCAGAGATGCGTAAATCTAACTCCAGCTGGATGTAACTGTTGGAATCTTTGTTTTTTTTTATACAGGCTGGGTTTTTTTTATACTGGGTAAAAGTAAAATAATAACAATAACTTTTTTTCTCAGATTAAGGCTGTAAACACTATCATATCTGTGTAAAAGGTTCCCTCTAAACAATGTTCCCTATCTTTACTATAAGAAGTTAATAAAGTACATTACATTTATTGTAGCTCAGTTGTGAGAAGCTTTATGCATTAGGTTATATCACTGTGTGGACTGCAATTCATTTTTGCTCATGTGTAGGTGTAGAGCGTTTATTCTGATTCTTTTGTTTTTCTGGGCATTGCATGCAATCGTGGAATGGAATGCTTTTCCCCAACATTTGAGATTTAAATTATCTGTAAAAAAAAATAAAAAATTAAATGTGCAGCTTATTTCTAACGACAATGTGCCCATATTATGGGTTGTTGGCCTTATAATGAACATAATAAGCACTTCTTTTCTTTTTTTAAAGCACTCAGAAAGAGACACACGCCCAGACACACGCTCGCTCACAGACTGGAGCCACCAAACATCCCTTTCTCTCTAAAGTGGTACCAGGAAGCTCGGATGTAAAACAAGGAAACTGGAGGAAATACGACTGCGCTCAGAAAGCCAGAGCTTCAATTAGATCAGCCACTGTTATCAAACCCCTGCTATTATCTCAGGAGGGGGGGGGATAAACCGCCGACCCTCCGGTCTTCCCGTGTCAAAGGGCATAAAGAAAGTAAAAGAGCCCATTCATAAAAAAGCTGAAAAACGTGAATCACCTTCAGAGGAGCGACTCATATGTAGGTGAGATATCTCAGTCAGGTGCTATACGGTGTCTCACACTATCATACCTTATCTGTGCTGCAGAGAGAGTGAAAGACTATAATCTACGACAAAAGCCTCCAGCTTATCAGTGAAAAACGTAAACATCATTCAGGTCATGATGACGCAAACGCCTCTCATTTATAAACAAGTCCATTCAAAAGGGAAGAGCCGCAGTGATAGGGTGGCTTTAGAAATCACTCAAATTAACAGCGGAAAGTTTAGTTTGCGCGAAACCAACACTATCTACCAGTCAGACATACAGACATGTCGTTAAATGTACGTACATACAAACGTCATGGCAATATTTACTGGCAGCAATTTACAGTCGTCAATATTAACTTTTTCCGCGAGTAAGCAGACAGCAAACTATAAAGAAGAGATGGAAATAGTCTATAGTTGTAGAAAAATGTTCATTCCTTTGGCTAAAACTCACCTGCAGGTAAGTTGTGCACGCAGCCCCATTCACCGACTGCTGCACCGTCTCCGAGTCTGGCGCTTCGCTCAACTCCAGTCCGCGCATGCGCAGAAGAGTTTATGCTCATAGAGCCGCTTGGTGCAGTATTCTCCGAAGCGCAGGGCGGCGTACAAACAAAGAATAAATAATTCAACCAGAGTTTTTTGAAAAATGTCATCAGTAAGTCTGGTGCCTAAACCTTGTGGATATGACAGATTTCAGTCACATTTAAAAGTCTGTATTCTACACACTCCTCTGATTTTGTTTTCTAATATGTTCACAGATTTTAACATCCTCTCTGGAAACAGGACAGGGTCGAGTGGGATGGAGTCTTCCTCCACAATGTGGCCAAGCTGTGCATGAGAGCTGATGAATCTAAGCAGAGGTGAATCAGCTGTAAGTGGAACTGGAAATATGGCAATTAATAATTTCCAAAACCTGTATTCCAATAAAGTTGGGACGCTATGTAAAACATGAATAAAACAGAATGTGATCATTTCCTAATCCTTTTAGACATTCAATTGAATTGAAAACAGTACAAAGACAATATATCCAAAGTTGCACAAGAAATACAGAAATTGAAATTTGAGGAGATAGATAGGATAGATAGGATAGATAGATAGATAGATAGATGGGGTTGAATGAATATATTCTAATGGACTTTGAATTTGAGATATATCCATAGGTGATGCACAAACAATTGTAAAACCAATATTGTATTTGAAATATTTCCATCATATTTGTTTGACAGGGCAACAGTGCCAGACATTTGTCTGAAAATAAAAGTACCTAATTCATTCCTTTTAATCTAATGTTCAAGTGTTTCAGTTCCATAAACAATATTTCTGTGCAGCGTGTATTTTAGCATCAGGTGATTAGGATGTTATCCATTTACAGCATCTAAACAATGAAATTGTCACAGTTTTAAGAATGCAAAGTGCAATGAATCAGTTACTGTTTTAAAAACGTCATGACAGAATGTTGTATTTTTGGCACCATAACATCAAAATTATACTTTACATCTTAATGGTATAAATCTTATCTCTTTGCAAGAGCAAAAAATAAAATCTATGATTTCCATTACAATTATTACAAAATGAAACTTTTCAACAAATATGGCAACTCTGTATTGTAAAAGTCATCAGTAATTCAGATGAAGTCAAAAGGTTGACAGAGCCCCCTACTGGTCATATTTATAACACAAGTTAAACCAGTAACCTCATTGTAACTCCTTAGGAGAAATATTATCAAAAAGCCCATTTAAAACAGACACAAAACTTCATGATGCAACATTCAAGTTATGTCATGCAAAACATTATATTACAAACAAAATATTCACATACTGTGTAAGTCCATAGTGTCCATTCTCAGATATAGGCACATAGTCCCATTATCACCCCCAATAAAGGCATTAGATAAAATACAGTCTGGTCAATCACTCTAAAAATTCTCTGAGTTCCTCCATGTCCATGTAGGATGATCCAGGGAAAAGATCATAAACTGACCCATGAAGTGACCCCAAGAAGAGCTTGGAGGAATTGTATTTACATTCCATCTTTCAGTAGGATTATTACATGTTGGTGTTTAGTTTCTGACCTGAGATCATGTACTGTAGATTCACCCTGTTAAACCAAATTACATTCACATCTTTTCTTTCTTTTTTTTTTTTTTTTTGGTCAAGGTCACCTCTCTTTGCCAACCGGGATAGAGGAATCCTGTGTAATGAAGCTTGAACAACAATGAATAACTTTTTGCTGAAAGCTGGACTCAAGAGAACAATTTTCTCTATATTTCTATCCATTATTTGTTTTTTGGTTCTTGGGTACATGTTTGTACCAACAATCACTGGCCAGCCAGCTCAGCACTTTTGTGATTACCCCTTTTTGCACCAGTGCTCATGTTTCCAACAGTTGCGTCCCACTGCCATTAGAGGCCGCCATCATATGAACTGGACCCCGACGTGTATCCTGTGTTTTCTCTCTCTGCAGTTAGTGTCTGTTGTTCAGAGCATATACTTTATAACATCTCGATCACTGGTCAATAGTCTCATGGAAGAGCCCCACTGAAAGTGACTATAGGCAGACAGAGGAGGGAGCAAAAGGTGGAATTCAGAGGCTGAATTTGAGCTGAGGTCTGGGATTTTCTTAGCCTCCAGTCCGTGGAGCTGTCAGGTTTGTAGCACACTGAGATGTCACATCTATAAGGGACAGAGGAGGACATGTGGGTTAAATAAATAATGAGACTTGCAAGGGTTGTGATTTGGGAGTGGACAGAGTGAATATGTGAGGACATTTTTTCTATTCATGTACAGCATGTCCCCTACGATGAACAGAGGATGCAGCTGAGAAGAGAAATTGCTTTCAGAATACGACAAGAAATAACAAAATTGTAGGGTCTGAGAAGAAAAATCATTTCTCTGAGAGTTGGGAGCTAAGGTGTGCATTATGTGTGCACATGTTTATTTAGGTCCACACCTGGTTACACTCTGCAGTATTTTTTTCTCATCCTGGTCCAGACATACAGCAAAGGTTGTGTTTCCAGAGCCGGTGACTTGCACCTTGTCCACTTTGACCTCTGTCATGGTCAGCTGCTATACAAAAGGAAAGACCAGAGCAAAAGTAAATGCATTACCGCTCATGAATAAACCTTTTGGAGAAAAACCGGACAAAATATTAGATCCCTGAAAAGCCCCTTTAAAAATATGTTGACATGTTTGCACATTTGTGGATCATTTGATACAATTTTTGCTGCAATTGCAGAGCGATTCATTTACAACTAATATTATTGCCAAAACACACATGAGCCAAACAGACGTGAGTCACCTGTGTTGTGGCTTTTTGTTCCATCAAACTGTCAGTTTGAAAACCTTTGTTAGTGAATGACTCACAGAGACGGACTGTTTGGTTATATCTAGCTCACCTGATTGTAGCTCTTCTTGCTTTTACCAGTCTGTCTCTTCAAAACCTCAGTCATTGTGAGCTGCAGGCACTCCATCTTTGAGTCTGATAGAAATGACTTCAGTTGAATTATGAATGACATGTAATTGAGTCATCACTTAATGCAGTTATCAAAGGAAAAATATTGAGGAATTTTAATTTATCATTAGCTAGAGTTCAGTTCCACTGAGATTAATGATATCTGTTTAAATGTTACATTGCTAAAGAAAAAAATGTCCTTTTTAGTATAAACAGTAATTCTTATGTCATTGAAACTCCACAAACACAAAGAGTTGTCTGAATCAGGCACAGTTCAGTGACTTAGTTATGCATTATAGTAGACCAGGACTCCAACAAACCTAGTTCCTCAGGATTCTTGCATGCTTTGGTTAAGTTTACTGAAGTACAGAGTTTAGTTTCCCTTTTCCATTGACTTCTCCCGCTAATTACCACCTGAATGGGATGAGAAGTGAGAAAAATATTATTGCTGTTATGGAAAACTACTAAAATACTGAAAAATTTAAGATTATAAGTGTTTCCTGACTGCCACAGGAATTTTTAATTGGGAGCAATATTTCTAACTAAAAGAAAGATAAGGGACAGTAAAACATTAAGAGCTGTTTCAATGACTGTCAAAGAGGGACATGTTTGTAGTCTTTAAAGCTTCATACTACAGGACGACAGAACAACATTGCTGTTTAGCAGCCGTTTATCACTAAATTTCTGCTGATAAAATGGTTTATTCACAAATGCAGTTCTTGCAAAGGGCAGCCACCTGACACTGATTTTGACAGTGAGTAAAATCAAACAGCATTTTACCCTGTTGTACACCATCTCCAGCATTAGAGGAACTGCTTCTCGGTCACCGTCAATACCAAAGCGTTTACTGGCAGCTCCTGTGGAAAGACAGAAAAGGAAACACGCATTAGTGATCCATCTGTGTAGCCTTTCCGTTTTTAAGTTCGAAGTAGTGCAAACTAATGCTACAAGATAATGCATGCATTAAAATTCATAAATTAGTGAAACAAAATCACACAATTTTTACATGCAGGAGTCGGTATTTGATTTTTAATATATGTCGATACATTTTTACATTATATTTTGTGTTAAATACTGTATTGTGAGTAATAGAAATAGGTCATTTTCACTGTAACTACATGAGGCATAAACAACTTCTCCTGAATTTCAACGAATTATAGAGAATCAGAAGTACAAATTCTGACAATGAGTGGAACCAAAGAAGTAGAAGTATATTGGTTCACGGTATGAAAATAGTAGATGTTCATTGACTATCAATTCCGTCTAGTCTAGAACTCATGTTGACGCATTTCATTTCTCTGAAAATGCGAAGTGGATTTTTCTAATTGTGGCACGGTTGCTGGGACAGTATGTTTCACACTCACCCATGGCCTTGATGGCTCGTGTTCCTGCGGTGTGACCCAACTCTAGGGAGTGGACGAACACCTCAGTTCTCCTCTCTCCACAAGCTAACGTCAACTGCAACAGCATAGAGATCCTCAATTAGTAAATTTAGAACATGTTTCATTGGTTACGACACAGGGAATTAGGGTCTCATTTCTGTTCACAGGGTTTATCAAAGCCTGGATAGCAGGGCCTCCAGACTCCAGGCGCCTAAGGAGAAAGCAGCAGAAGAGGGCTGCAAGGCATGATTGAATAGAGTATTTATAGCTATGTGTTTGATTCTGTGTGAAAGTGTGTCTCACCTCAGCCTGATAGAGCTGGATCAGAGCTGGCCAGGCAGCATTGCGGCAGTAGTACAGGACCAAGTCGGCCAGGATAGGCAGACGCTGCTCGTATGAACTATCGTATGACTCTGACTCCGTCTTTGAGGTTTGCTGCAAAGCAATACAAAATAATGGAACACTTAATACAATTTTACAGCAGGATGATTTATGTACATAAAACTTAAGGAAAAACACAAGATATTGACTTTATCTACTAAGGCCTTTAATTGTCCTGATAATCAATTTTATGGAATATATATATATATACATATATACTGTATAGGTTGAGTAATAGACTACATTGGATCAGTTATATTCTCATTCCAATACAAAATGTAAATGATAAATCGATGTTGGATCAATGGATTGATGTTGATTTTATTCCTGTTGTTACCTGGCAGACGACGTTAGCAGGCAAGTTAAGCAGGCTAAGCGTGTTTCTTTCGTACCAAGGGTCCAACATACCAAGGAGATGGGCAATGTCATTAGTACTGTCCTCTGTACCTGAGAGGTGATGATCCTGCTGGAGCAAAATCCACAATTATAAAAGGGAAATAAAAAAAAAAAGTTTTGACAATGTAGTAAATATAAAAAACCTTTTTTGTGTTAAATGTATGAAATTTGGTGGGAGTGTTCTTCTACTCACATTCGACGTGGCTGCTCCTTTTAGAGTCCCAGCTTGAACTACAGGAGCCCTCAGATTTGCCAGCGCTGCTGCCGAGTCCCTCTTCACAGGCACAAAATAGAACTGAAGCCTGAAGGCCCTGCTGAGACGTGGGCTACTGCTCTCCTTCCTACGCAGTCTATTGTAGGCCCGGGCCACCTTCCCTGCTACATGATCAGCACCAAAAACGACCACCCTCAGCGTAGTGTTCTTACTGTCCTCATCACTGCTGAGAATAGGCCTCCTTCGGAAGCAGACATGTCTGAGAGTTTGACTTTGTGGAGGGAGTGGGGACTCGGGAATACATAACTTGACTTGCTGTGGTAGAGAGTTCGAGCGCTTCTCTCGCACCATTAAAAGGTCTTTTGATTCTGTGATTCCTAAGCTTTTAGCCCGGGACAGTGACCGGGAGGTTTTGGGTTTGATGAAGAGCCGGTAGAAGTGCTGGCTGAGCCGAGCTGAAGTTTTGTTGACAGATTTTGGCGAATATTTTTCAGCGACGGGAGAGGAGTCATCGGAATCTTCAAAGAAGTCACTGTCGGCTCCAGAAGTGACAGAAAAGAGGGACGGAGCATAGGACTCTGATGTCACGGACAAGGTGGAGAACATGGAGTCTTTGGAGGTGGTGGACAGGGAGGAGATGGTGGAGAAGGTGGAGGCACGATGGGCGGCGCTATAGCCAATTGGGATGATAGACATTGAAGGTAATTCTACTTCATTTTCATCTTCTTTGTCTTCTTCCTCCTCCTCTTCTCCTCCATCAATCTCTGTCACATCCCCATCCTCCTCCTCCTCATCCTCCTCCTCATTATCATCATCATTGATGTCTACCTCCTCTTCCTCCTCAGCCTGCCCATTAGTGGCCAGGTCATCAGGGTCATGTTCCAAAAGGGTGTTCAGAACATCTGCAGGAATCAGTAGACAAATATCAATCATATAGCGATCAAAAATACACAAACAACTACTCACAAAAATTAAATATGGTCATATCATAATATCATGTAGTGAAAGAAGTAAGGAGGACTGTCTTTCAGATGGATTTAGTGAATATCCATCCATATACTATACATGAACCAAACTCTCCTGCAGAATACTTTACCAAAGTTGTCTTTTTCCCAGTGAAACATGTAGCACTTGGGTGTAGGCAGTGGTAGAGTTTGTAGCATTCCTGAGGGGGACAAAAAGAGCCAAATGAACCAAAATATCAGAATCATGTGATGCACTGTGCCGCAGGTCGTCAAAGCTGCCCTTTTACCATCAGTCTTCCTTCCATTGGATGCTGGGATTCTCATCCTCTCCCTCAGTCGCTCAAGTTCCTGAATCACATGACTGTGGCTCTTCAGACAGTCACTCATGGCAGCGGCCGTCTCTAAGACATCGCTTACTGTCAAGAAGATCTCCTCCAATTCATTCACAGTTTTTGCCTGCAAAAAGTGTTCATGATATGGTTTAATAGATGTACAAGTCTTAAAACAGTCCTGTATGGTTATCCTGTCTAATTCAACACACTTTCTAATGGTTTGTGTTAACATATCCATGAATATGATTAATGTAATGTACAGGGCAAATAATGCCACATAAAGGTATTTCTTCCATAGAAAAATTTTATTTGTAATATCTTGAAATAATGTAAACAATTGCTATTTTTAAGAGTCTTTACTGATGTGATGGATGTCCATTTTATAATCAAGTCTTTAAATAAATAACTGATTCCATAATGCAACCCAATAACACAAAGAAAATTCTGAACAACAAATAAAGCTCAAAATGTCTTGTTATTTCAGGACTATATACAGTTTTCATAGTGTCTGAGCTGAACGCCTCTGACCCACCACTCTGAGCACATACCTGCAGGACTCTGTGGATGCTTTGTAAGGGGTACTTGGTGCCTAGTGCGGACTGGAAGGTGTGTTTGATCAGGGTGATATAGGTCTCTTTCGGTGAGTGTTGAATGCAGCTGAGCTGCTCAGCCACCGAGAGAAATTCAGCAGGCACCTCACATGGGTTCATCAGCAACACAGTTCTGCAGGCAGCAAGACAGTCACCGGAAATTCACATGAAAGAAGATGCAAACAGGATGCAAAGGTGGAGGTAGGTAGGTGATATTATTATGTTATTATTGTGTGGTCTTACATGGTCTTGGAGCCCTGGCTGGAGCTCATAAGGCCCTGCTCTTCTTTTACCAGTCTCTGAAAGGAAATCCCTGTGTGGAAAAAAAAAAATATATATATATATATATATTTGATCTGTTGATGGTCTCCAAAAAAAAAATAAAAAACCTTGACAAGAGCACAATTTTTATAACAGAGTGCTTTGTGTTATGTTGTTGGTCACTGAGCTGCATGCAGCACAGAAGCTGTCAGTGTTTTATTTATTAAAAGAATACAGTCAAGGCAGTTCTGTAAGCGGCTTGTCATTTTCACAGATGAAACTCTGAGGCTACTATTATCTGTTGTTATATGTCAAAATGTGGCTAAAACAAAATGAACTTTATAATAGATTGAGCACAAAAGGGTAACATTGGATGAACATTTCCATAGTGATACATTTGGCGATTGTTGTTCGGTAAAAAAAAAAAAAGGCTCCATAATAAAACTGCTCAAAACAATCTTTTGAAAATCCTGGATGATTTCTGGAAAGTGAGATTCTTGTAGCTTTTTTCAAATTAATATTTTGGTGCTTTGAATTCCACAAGCCGAGCGACCATCTACTTCCATTTTAGCCGATATTCTCAAAACTCGGTCACTCACACCATAATGTAGATGTATAAATAGCACTAGAGGCAAGAGGAAAAATATGTATTTTTCATTTTTTGACAACTGTCCTCACTGCATATGTCATCCAGAATGTTTTTCTCTGACTTGTCACTAGAGGGAAGGCATTTGTAAGTACAGTATTGAGAGACACCAGTGAGGAAGTGAGTCAGAGACTCGTTTCAGACGAACAGAAAAATAGAAACACGCACACACAGGTTAACCCGTCTATATTTACCAGGGGCCTTGATCTCCAGCTGTAGTGTGAAGAGGAGGTTTCTGCACACGCTGCTGTATGGTTCAGGCCAGGTGAGGAAGCAGCGAAACACCTCAATAGCTTCCTCTAGCAGTTCTGTGTCTGGACGACAGTACGGTGTCTGCAACCAAAGAACAAACGTTGAGGTATTTTAGTGGCCTTCTGCTAAGGTGCAGCAAGACCTGCATGAGGCTTAATGGTTTTATTTGGTTTTGTTTCATTTTATTTATTTATTTATTTTGCATACAGGGGTATTTCTTATGTTCGGTGAACAGGGCATCCAATTATGTTTATATGAATTTGCTGTGTGTTAACAAAACACACAGAACATTTGTTTAATAATGGGATTAAAAAACAACAATTGCACTATAGGTTGACAGTCAAGAACACATTTATAAAATATTTTGTACATATATTTTACAGCTATTGGTAATAAAGCCTGTTACTCTGATTAATTACCACTATTTAGTGCAGGTTTTATGACAAACAAGCAAAGGCAGATTTATCAAAACCTGAAAACATTATCAATTGCTACAGAATTCTTCTCAGTTCCTATTGAAAATAAAACACACACAATCAAGACAATTGAAAGGAGTATCCTTCATCCGAGTCAAAGTGTAAAAATACATGTAGAATCATGTGAGGCTATTGAATAAAGCAGTGTTGGCTCTGACAACTCACTGTGTTTATTATATCCCAGCCAGAGTTCTAACCAGTAATTTGATACAGTTATTAATCTTTTTTTTGTTGAGCACTTCATTTTAGGGAGTGTGAATGCATGAACTTAAAAGCTCTTGTAAAGCCAGTCAATGAGTTACAGTGCTTTTTTTACCCACTGTGCTTGACAGAGCATGACACAGTGGGTGGACACAGTGTGCTCTGTTTCTCTGAATTATTGAGATAACTATCTCGTTAATTCAGAAAAACAGAGCAGAATTTAATTTTTTCAGGAAAACTTTTCCCAGAATTTTGAGATAATTATCTCATTAATTCAGGGCAATTTATTTTTCTTAAGTGAATGCAATACGCTTCCGTACTTTTCTCATAGCAGCACCTCAAACAAATATAGATTCGATTTGAGGAACCAAGTGACCTTTTGACGGAGTGTGTCTCTACACATGTGAAACACCCTGAATGGTACTGTGAGGTGACAAAGGTTAAAAGTTTTGAAAACATGTACATGACTGAGAGGATTTATACCTGAAGCAGCGTGGAGGAGAACATGATAGCGAGGGGGGCCACCAATTCATACTGACACTGCTCCTGAACCTGAACACACACAAACACACACATTTAGGGGAGCAGAAAGAAGGAACAGTGAGACAGTAGTGCACAAAGATATAATCTCTTTGTGACTTTTGACCCTTTTTCCTCTCACCTCTTTGGTCTTCCTGATGATCTGTTGTAGGAGGATGAGGAAGTTCTCAGGGTCCCTCTTCACCATCTCCTCCAGGCTCCAGCGGTTCATTGACTGGCCTGCCGAGCACATCAGCACTAAATGGCAGCGCAGGTAGATTCATGTTAATGCACAAACTCAACATACACAAAAAGCCATTCAGTTAACATTTAAACAAATAAGAGGTCGCATGTTATATCCCCATAACATTTTTCCTCCATACCCAAAAGAGTCATTGCTATTTGAGGCAAGACATTGGGATGTAAATTTGATTATGCCAGTTCTTAAAGCAGATTCCTACTGGGGAAAAAGGTGCAATTCCACATGTATGTGGTTGCACTGGTAGACAACACACACATTTATGGAGAACAGGTTACTTGTCACTAGTTGACGCGACTAGTTGACCTATTTTTACCCTGTGCGTCAGTGGCTCCTGTCTCACCATGCCTCATTCACGTACTGCAGTCTGTGCCACCACTTCCTCCCAGCTGCCAATTCACACAACTTCCTCTAGCAACCATGTTCCCCTAAGGATTTTACAGCAACACCATCACCAACAGTAAGCTCAGACACTTATGTACCCATATGCTCTATGTGCTGACAAAGTGTCTGTCTCATGCTGAACTTGTGTTAAGACAGCAAAGAACAAACAACTGTCTTCTGTTTGAGTCAGCACTGTAAAAAGCATGTCACATCCAGAAGTGTGTGTTGGCATTAATATTTCTGAGAAAATGTCTTGCTTATACCATCGCTTGCCAAATACATGAGGTACAGGATTATAATTTATTTTATTTATTAATTATGAATAAAATAAATTATATAATTATATTGATTAATTTGGCTGAGGCACATGACTGAAGGAAGAGCCACCAACCCGACAGCAGAGCTTTTTCACAGCAGATACTTCGACCGTTCATAGCAGGAAAAAAAGCAACAGCTTTAACAATAGCTCTGTGTCCCAGTAAAGTATTCCAGCCACCACTTCCTGGACCGTACCGTTCCAGTGGTGAGCTGCTGTGGGGCTTTGTCTCAGCCCGTCCAGACACCTGTCCAGAGCATGCTGGATCCTGTCCTCTGTGCATGATGTGTGCTGCATCTTCACTGCTCAGGCTCTGTGGAGGGACGAGAGATAGAGCTCACATTAAGTATCAAGATATGTTAAATGACCCCGTTCTCATTCATGTATTGTGAGGAGATTTATTGGAAAAATTTGTCTGTATGCATGTGATAATGTTCAACCACCAACCAACCTCTGCCTTTACACTTTTCACTGTACATTTACAATAATCAATGGGAAGCAGCTTCATCAGAAAAGTGTGTATTTTTTTTTTTACAGTTTCTTATTTATTTTAGAATTGTAAAAAAATATAGAGTTTATTACTTTATTTTTGTAAGTTTCCAACACAACACTAGTTGCAGTTCTTTCAGTAAATTACTGTATATTTACGGTATGTAAATGGCATTTGAATGTGCAGTACGTATCCTGTATTTAGTGATAATTAAACAATACTGTGCAACTTCTACGATGACAAATAGACTTTACTTATATAGAGCCTTTCTAATCTATCCTACCTATTTGCACAAAGGCTACAATGCAAGGCAAAACACCATCTGTTCATCAGGAGCAATAACCAGTCACACAATACACACACACACACACACACACACACACACATAGAGAACATTTAGACTGCAGGAGCTGGTGATCGAACCGCCGACCTTCCAACATTCATGGTGAAAAGAAGTTAATGGTGCAGTTTTAAGGCTTTGACCCCAAACAACCAAAAATAAAAGTAAACCAGAAATGACATCAAAATCAGGACACATGCTATAATTAAAAACCAGAAGGCAGCTGCTCAAACTTGTCCAACTACATCTCTTCTTCATTGGTATCAACAGCATTCCAGCAGCTTTTAATTGCCCTGGATATTGGACAGGTTTTTTTATGAGGGGTCCGCTTGCACCCAATATGATGATACACGAAATAACATCTGTAAAGAAGCATTGGACATTCAACACAAGATGCACAAACAGTCTGTTGTTGCCTGTCACCATTTCTCAGGGAAAGTCACTTATGGAATCCTTTCATTAGTGTTATTCATTCTTTGCTGCCATGTGTCCGTCTTCCATTAAAGCTATTCATGGTTTCGTGTGGAGATAATTACATTTCATGCTCATATTATAAAAATGTGGATGACCTGTCTCAATAAAAGCCTCTGGATGGGAACAGGGGAGAGGCCTGTGACTATAATAAAAACAATTAACGGACATAAAAGTCAGATACTGCGCATTCCTTATATTTCATCTGTCATCTTGAAAATGATCATGTTAGTACTGGAAATAAAAATACTTGAACATTTAATGAATGAATTGGAATGGAGTCAAAAGAGAATTTACATGCTGGTTATGCATTATGTCACTACTTGATGTATTTCTAAAGCTCCTCTTGCCCCATATTAGAGTTTTTTTCATTGAAATACAGGGTATGCATTTGCAAATACTGGGAAGGATTTTTTTTTATGTTGAGAAACAGAAAAAAATATACACTTATAAGAAGAAAGGTTGACAAAACTTCTTTTAAAGAGTTTCAGAACTTTCACTCTCCAAAACTTCAATTATATCAGTTCAAGCTAAATGTACTGTACAAGCATTATTCATGAGTTTGTTTCGGTGATGAAAATTAAAAATTTTGTGTGTTTATTAACTGTCCTCGAAATAAACACACAGGCACAAAATGAGCAATGACATCAGAAAAAAACATTCCTCCAATCTTACTTCTTAAAATTTCCCCAGAGAGTTTGACAAATTCCCCATTTTACATGAACGCTAGAAATAAACAGCTGTCAAATGAAAAGTGTTCATGAATGACTCACTTGGTCTCAAACACTCACTCACCTAATAACCCTATGTGACACACACACACACACACACACAAACACACAATGTAAACTTCTTACCAATAATGTGACTTTCAGGCTTGACAAGATTGATATCACTCTCACCCAGTTAGCTTAGCATGAGCTTAATTTATAAAAGGTGGTTATATTTGTCCATTGGTTGGTTTGATTGTCAACATGATTACGTAACTATTGGATGGATTTCCATTCATCTTTGTGGAAGGATACCCAGGAACCCATAAAATCACCACTTTATTTGTCCTTTTACTTATTCAAATAAAGGTCTTTAACATATCAAGATGGGGCATTTTTCAACATTTTTCCATAATTATGCAAACACTACTGAACTGATTTCAACAAAACTTTGTAGGAGGGTAGGACATGGGGCAGGCCCGCCAATGTAGGATTCTTCTGCATTAGTGGAGGTATGCACTCTAGTGCCATTCTAGTTTTTTGGGGGGGTTTTTTCATAAATGAGATGCTAGTTGTTGAGCTTTAGAGGTAGATTTTGTTACCCTTGCATAGTGATAGTTGTTTCTGTTTCCAGGCTTTCAGCTGAGCTAAGCTAACAAGGATAAACACCCACTAATTCTGGGTGGTATGTATGCTCTACGTGAAAGCTAAAAAAATGAAGTACTGGCACACACTCACACACAAACATGCACTTTACAAATATCAGACCCACCAACCTCAAGATTAACACCAGTGAAAGAGCTGAGACAGGAAGCTCATGCAAACAGAAGTTCAGGACTCCATAGGACTGAAGCTCAATCACCTCCCAGCACTTCACTCCTTTTCCTACAGTTTCCATTTGACAACAATACCAACAGCTCAAGACATAAACACATCCTTGTAGCCCCTTTTTCTCAGCGGTCCCTCCTCCCCAGAAAGGTATTGTGTCTAAGAGATATCCCGAGAGGTGCAGAGCAGGGGTATAGAGTCAAGCATGTTGGACGCTTGTAACGAGGGCTCCGGTCATTGTCAGAGTCAGACAGCTGTGAATGAGAGCCTGTGAGAGTGGAAGGAACTAATAAGTCAGAACCGTGCTGACTCCTGCATCCAGGCTGGAGACATGTAAATGTAATAATAGAGGTGAAGACCTTATGAAGGTGGCACAATGCAGTGAAAGTGTTCTCAAGTTTCTCAGCACCAACGATAGTATAGATCAGCTAAAGACTCCCTCATACAACAGAAGCCTTAGTGCGTTTTCTGAATGATTCTAAAGTTAAGCAAGATTACATCATCACAAGATTGTGTCACTAAAGTAAATTAAAGTCAGATATTGATCATTTTTTAGGGCAGGGTGTCTGATAGCCAGTTAACTAACGCCATGCACTCTTATGAGCACCAAAATAAAACCAAAATATCTATCCTGTAATCCAATAACTACACAAGTTTATTAGTGATAAAATATCACAACATATAATCAGAAAGCTGTGAGTGCTGCTACAGTAATTCACTGAGCTGAGATTTTGAGATCTTAACAAGGAAATTCAATCCCAACTCCTGAGTGTTATCACTTGTTTACATGGTGTTGCTCGTGGTGTTGCAAATGCGTGATTCTGTGGTATTTCATAAGAGGATGTGTGCAGCATATCCCCAGAGTCAACAGGGTTGCTTCCACTTTTTCACAGGTTCCAACTCAGACAATATGCTAATGCTAACAAAAAGCATTGGTGTGGTGGAAGAACAACATTGCAAAAAAAAAAAAAAAGCCTTATTTCTAGAAAATGCGTCTTGTTTTTTGTCTGAAAAGAAAAAATAATCTTCTAACCTGGATTTTTTTTATGCCTTTTTGGTCATAATTCTTCCACCCTTCTTCAGAAAAAATAATCTTGCCAAGCATGTATTGCATTAAAGTAAATCTCATTTTAAGAAAATATATCTATCTTTGTCGTAATAAAATATTCCAGCGAATATTGAACTAGATTTCACCAGTAACAAGCTAGAAAAATGTTTTACATAATATCCCATCAGATGAAAAATATTTTTTTCCCTATTTTGAGTGTAAGACTTCTCACTCTTATGAAATTACACCAATTAAAGTTTGTTCATCTATTTTTATTCATTGTCAACAAGAGATGTAGCTTCACATTTCACATTATTGCTATTAATAGAACCACAAGAAAGTGGTATTGTCCTGAATGATCAACTCAGTGTTGTCAAATACCTTCCAGAGTTTTTCTTGTGAAATGCTAAAAATAAGAATACTCTGGTGCCTTATTTTAAGATATTTTTCTGAGGAACTGGGACTTTTCTGTGTGCTGTTTACAAATTATTCATCTTAGATTAAGTTATAAATTCTTAAAGTCACTCATTCCAGATAAAACACTCATTTCAAGTAAGTCTATCTTAAATAACTGAGTTTTCGCTGGTCATAAAAAGCACCTTTGTCTTGTTTTAAAGCCCATGACCGTCTTTCTGTGGCTAGACTTTCATGCTAATTTTTTGCTCAAAACAAGACAGTTTGATTAGATTTAAGATTATGTGGCTTCTTTCTTTTCGGGCTGTTTTTGCAGTGAATTTGAAACCATCTCTAAAGTTAAAACAGATCTATGCCGTATTAAAAGACACAGAAATAGTCTTGTGAGCCAATCAAAGGGAACAGAGAAGTAGTCCAAATACTGAATACTGAAATACAATGTTTTGATCTTCAAGGTCTCCATCTGGGAAAAATAAAACCTTATTTAAAGCTCCACCTACAATTAGGGGCTCGTGTGATGCAAAATAACTCAATCATCAAATGCTAAAAAGGGCTATAGCTTATCACAATAGTCATTCATCAGTCAATGAGTCAATTGAAGAGAGCTGAACACAGAGCACAATGTTCCCTGATGCTCAGACTTACAGGTAAAAGCCTTTTAGGCTATCATTATCTACCAGACACACTGAGCTGTAGCGCTGCACCTCCACCTGTGTCCCTCTGTCCCATAACGTCCTCTTTTTCCTCCCCATCCACCTCCTCCCTGGCTGGTTCCCATCTCTGATCCCATTACCAACTGCTTCCTAACAGGAAGAGAGCTTCCCTGTTCAGCTGAGGAAGCAGGTGCCTCCCTATTGTTATTGTGTGATCAGACTCTCAGATATACTCCCACAGACGGGAGAGGAGAGCGTGTGTATGTGTGTGTGTGTGCAATGTATGTGTGTATGTTTGTGTATAGTATACCTGTCTCTTATTTGATTGATAGAGTCTTATATTCACATCCAGTCTTCCTTTCATGGCCCGAACAGCTATTATACCTCCATTCTCTCCTCTGACCCACTGCATGTGAATTGGCCTCTTATGGCTTTAGGAAACAACAATGGTAACAGCTCTGCTGTAACTAAATGTTTCCCTTTAGTTCAAAGAGCAGGGAACTCAGCAGTCCGATAAACTACTGATGCAGAACACATCAGGGAACCCTACACAGACAGAAATAAGACCACAAATCCAAATTTGATAGGATTTGTTCCCAGGGTCCCCATCTGACAAGAATCGTTGTAGTGGATGTTTCGTAATAAATAAATAACTAAATAAATATTTCATTAATAAGACATGATCTCCATCAGTTGTAACAGAATTTCACATGTTTAAATTTCTATTCTTTCTAAACACTCCTTTCTTGCTGTACTCCCTCTCATGAAAGTTATCAAAATTGACCCAGAGTATGTGCAACTATGTAGAAGTACCCTAAATAGGATGTGTTAACTTTAAAATAAGTTGAGATGCAACAATCTGCTGTGGTACATGTAGGACTTAAAGAAGAGACAGTCTATCTATATAACCTTTAATCCTCACTTCCTCAATAAACACAGATCAACACATAATGAAACTGCCATAAATGCAAATCCAATGTTACAGGTTACAACAACAAGGTGCCAGTGATGACACAAGTGGGACTGAGTCCTTGTCCGTGTTTTCACAGAGAACAACGTTGGGTTTTATCATCAAACATAAATTATGAGAATGCTTGGATGATGATGATTTCCAGTAGAAAGCCACATCCTGTTAAATGTGATATGCACAAAAAAACAAAACATTTTGAGTGCTTTACATCACTGATACGTTTTGCAAAAACAGGTGTGTTGTGCATGTGCACAAGTACACATGCTCTCACACACACATACGGTCACGCGGGGGTGTTAACCTCAAAGCATCAAGGTGAAAATGGAGATTTCACCGATACCACAGACAGGAGACAAATAGGAAACAATGTTGTGATAAACGTGCAGCGCTGCACTGGGATATTGCAAACCACCTCTGCCAACAACACATTGTAACAGCCTTCACTCTTCATATCTAATGTAAGTGCAAAGCATCAAAGGGTCTCAATATTTTTCTACCATGTCAAGCCTGACAGAAGGCCAACTCTGGCAGTTTTTATTTCTCAACAGGATGAGAGATGATTGTACTCAAAACTTATTGTGAAATTGAACAATTTCTAAGAACATTAGATGACACATTCCTTTGGTTGCGCAGGAAGAGTCTGTCATCATATGACAAGGAGTTCATTAGATTTATTGCTTACAGGGTTATCCTAAAAGAATTTTACATCATGCCTTTAGAGACACATTTAAACTGAAAAAAAAGTATGCTCACTTCTTATTTTGTGTCATCGAATCTAACCTCGAATACATGAAATGCAAATACCTTGAACTTGAAACTTGGACTCCAGCCAGAATCACAAAAATAAGGATTTGAGACTCGATTTGCTGCTGCTCGATTTGCCGCTGCTGCGATTTGCCGCTGCAAAAGTGGACTTGAGACGTTACTCCGTAAAGACTCGGCTTCGTAAAATCCTGCATACACAGCTGGAATTTTTATTCGACTATTTGACCTTTGTAATGACAAGACCTGGTCTGAGCAACATGACCTGAAAGTTGTGCAATTTACTCTGTTTGCTTCCAAAGACTTGACTTAAAACGTTTTTGAAAAGCCTTTAGCTCCAGAGGGAGCCGAGTGAAGTCTGATAAATGTCCTCAAGTGATGTCACTCGAGTCACTTGAGACTGAGGGGTACAAGTTTGAGAGTGAGGAAATAAAAAAATCTGGTGGTGTGGAGTTCAAAAGAAGTAAGCTTACTCATCTCTTTATCTTGCTCCATATCTCTGCTGGAGTATAGAGGCTTTACATTCGACACTACAAGCATAACACACAATTTATCTCCACCTGAAGTGGACAATATGTCTGGTTCTGATACATATTCTACTGATTTTACACTTAATACTATTTAATTTATTCATTTGAGGCCAACACTAAATTGGTGAAGTGCTTATTCAACTTGATCCTGGAACTTGAAAAAAAAATGTCTTTATATGGCAGTTTTAAGATCGTTGGATGTCACAATTTGCCATCTTCAGTTATCATCACTCGTCGTAGCATACCTGAATAAAAAGTCAGCTTTCTTGCAAAAGGAACCTTAAGCTGTACCTTCAATGCACACATGGTTGACATGTGGTTGGTTTATGTAGTAGCAAGGATGTTAAGATCAGGGGTTGGCTCAGGACAGTCTCTACAGGGTGGAGATCATTGACGCACTGAGTTGTGTCAGAATTAACTTATGCTTCAGTGACAGTTGACAGGATGTTTTGCTTGCATCCCTGATTGTCACTTTTGTATCTATCTAAATAAATTAAATATTCTATAATCATAATGGCACATAAATGCTTGAATCAGTTACAGTTCACCTACTTCATACAAACCAATTACAGCCACTGAAAGTACCCGATGAAGCCACCTTAATGCACTTGAAGGCTCAGACACAGCTATCTGAGCTTCACAGATCAAACTGGCTTAACATTTCCCATTCACAGCTACAAACATAGACATTAAAAGCAAAATAACATCCATCTGACTAACATCTGCTTCTGCCTTCTTCTTCAGCATTAACTAAAAGCATGACTCATATATATGAAAAAGCAGACGTTCTCAAAATGGTATCACAGTGGGGGTCTTTGAGCTCACAGAGGGTGGCTGTCAACATCACAGGCCTGCTTTTCCAGTAATTGCAAGGCTTACATTATCCATCAGCTTCTCTGGCAGAAAAAAAAAAGACACCAGAGGATTTCACAATGCAGAGAAATTAACTCTGGTAATATAAAAGACATTTACAAGAGGCAATAATAGATCAAATAGACAGCTGACTTTGACAAAACTATGGATAAGGACATGAGTCTCCAAGATATCAACATACCATCATGTTGGACAGAGAGATTAAACCAAACTGAATCGTCATATTCTCAGATACTTATGTGCATATTTAGATAGAAACATGCTCACACTTGCAAATCAATAATCTATTGTCAGTCACAGAGTCATTGTCTCATCCGGCTGACAGTGACAGGTCCCATATCTGAGCCCCCAGAGCAGGGAGCAGAAACTCCTCAAAATAAAATATACCCATTACTGCCTCCGTTATCTTACCTGCAGTTTACTGTCCAGCATCCATATCCAAACAGTCCGAGGCAAAGTATCTACAACTCAGTGCCACCGCCATTCATTCACCACACGCATAAACCCACATCCTGGGCATGGCAGAGAAACAAGGTGAAATCTGCTACGAGTATCTGGTTGTAGGCGCTGTGCTTCGCAGAAACACTTCTACATTTCACACACAACTGCGGCTCACAAACAGGGCAAACAGGAAGTGTATGAGAGAGATGCATGTGAGTGCAAGAGGGAGGCTGCTGGTGTGTATAGGTTGGAAGTATCATTGTGTGTTTGTGTGTGTGCGTTTGTTTCAAGACGTGTGTTTGAGGCGCTGCATGTGGATTTTGAAGGGATGTTGGTCTCTAAAAGGAAGTCATCTGTTTCTGTTTTTTTCATGCTATTTTCACCCTTGCGAGTAAAGTGTCTTTGTTAGAGTGGCTTTCTTAATTATTTTTTCTTAAGTTGGACGAGTATTAGTAGCCTATAGCGCTGCGCTTAATTGTCTTAACACAAAAATAGCTTTTGTTTTTCAGTGATTTTTACCCAACAAGTTTCCAAAAACAGTGATGACTTTACATCCCCAATTTTTTTTAAAAGTCAATAAAAAGGAATGCAATGATTTGTAAATCATTTCTAACCAGAATGTAATCAAATACATTACAAAAAGAATATATGTAATGTTCAAAATTATTAACTTTATTGTATAAATATATACTCATTCTGAATTTGATGCCTGCAACATGTTTTTTAAAAAGCTGGGACAGCACCATGTTCACCGTTGTGTTACATCACCGTTTCGCTTGCGGTTTTTTTCTTAGAGTCTAAACTCGCATTTGTGTTTACTGACAATGGTTTTCCAAACTCTCTCCTAGCCCATGTAGTTTTATGCTTCATAGAATCATGTCGGTTTTAATGCAGTGCCTCCTGAGGGATCGGGTCTCACAGGGATTCAGTGTTAGTTTTCATCCTTGTCCCTTATGATTATGAGATTTCCCCAGATTCTCTAAATCTTTTGATGATATTATGGACTGCAGACAGTAGAAATGTTGTTCTTAAACTGTTGGGCTTTTTGCCCACGCAGATTTTCACAAAGGTGTGAACCTCTTCCCATATTTCCTTGTGAATGACTGAGCCTTTCGAGGATGCCCCTCTCATACTCATTCATGATATCACCACCTGTTGCCATTGAACCTATCTGTGATCAGGTGTTTTTGATCATTCCACAACTTTCCCAGTCTTTTGTTGCCTGTCCCAACTTTTTTTAGGCGTGTTTCAGGCATAAAATTCAAAATAAGCAAATATTTACAAAAATAAATTAATTTGATGAGGTACAAATTTAGTTATGTTGTCTTTGTACTGGTTTCAATTGAATTGAATGTTAAAATTAGGTCAACATTAGGAAATGATCAAATTCTATTTTATTTACGTTTTACAGAGCATCCCAACTTTTTTGGAATGGGGATTATAGTTTATGTATTATTGAATGAATGGAATAGAATGGAGATGTCCTTTCTGCTTATTTCCACTATGCTTGTGAGGTTCTATTCATTTTCTACCAGTCTCTCAGTCAGGGAACCAATGCCCTTTACTTCCCCCTCACCTGATTTACGTATCATTTACATTTCATGTATCAGCGTGACAGTGAATTCCCCTTCTCTTAAAGAGGGAAATGTGGCACCAGGCCATGTGAAACAGTGACAGTAAACACTAAAGACCGTGCCTTTGCACAGTTTCCTACTGGAGATTACTGTCTGAATTCAAAACTCATTTGCAGTGTCTCTTTATATAAATGAGTAACAGGGATTTTTTTCCATTTTCATTTCAGTTTTTGCATGAAACATACAAAGCAAGGCTGATCATTATTACAGAATTTATTCCATTTATACAAAACATAAACAATGATTTGAGACACATTAAATTCATTTGAGCTTCAGGGCAAATTATCTGATCTTAAAGTACTTGTCAAGACACATGTTTATTTTTACATTTGATTATGCAGCACTACACTTTTATTTTATTAGATCAGTGGTGCTGTCAAATACAAATTCTGATGAAGTCAAATATTCATTGTAGGATTAATTGAATTAGGATCAGGGTGTGCAGGGTTGATTACTAGAATTAAATGTAGAAACTGGTCTCGTCTTCACTCCCCCTGCTATACTGCACAGTAGGTGACCATGATGATCACTGCTCAACAAGACATCAAATAAGGTGGCAAATGAATAAGGTAACTACTAATTCAGTGCCAGAGTGGAGGTGACTATGACCAGAGGAAATTTTGAGATGACAAACTTATAATTGCATTAACAAGACAAATGCAAATGTAATAAGGCAGAGAAAGTGGATATGTTTACAGGAGGAGGACAGAATGAAAGCAACTGCAGATGAGGTAAAATATTTATATAATCCAGGTGGATGAAGGTGTAAGGCTTAGAAAGTGAGTTGCTGAATGAGGTAAGGGAAGAAAATGATCCTGAAGACAGACACAAATCTGATATTATTGTCCAGAATTACAGAAGCTAAATCCTGCCGGTCACATTTGTTCTGTTTTCATCTCTGTTCATTTCTACTAGCACACTTTTTTTTTATACACCTTTCCATTGGCCAATCTACTATTTTACTGTTTAAAGGAATGTTTTCTGAAAGTCTCCTCATGATTTCTACAATGGCAAAGCTTCTCCATATGTAATGTCATTACATTGAACTGTTGAAAAGCCTCTAAGACCACCAGCTGTGTGCGCTCTTCAGCTGTTAATTGATTTAATTGCAACTCATTTTCCTTAAGTGGGTGTTTGGTGAATTCTAGATGACTTCCAGTTAAGGAAAGCCACTTTATTTTACAAAAATTTGGTTTATTACATATTGTGTGGTGTGACATGGCAAGTGTTGTTTTGTGTGGTTTTATAATAGGTCAAAATTTTGTTGTTTTGCATCAGCATTCTCTGGTTGCTCTGATTCAACCCTAAATGGAAAGTTTATTCACCCCAGAGGCCAACAGCTTTCAAACATCAAACCGCTTTTATTCCACTTTGCAGCTGGCGAAGGAGGCAGTGTCTCTAAAGGCAGCTCTGTCTTCTCACCAGCTAAGAGGAGATATGAAACAAATATAGTCATAACGGTGAAACAGCAGAGCAAGAGCGGCAGAACTGATCATTCTTCATCATATCCAAATGTGAGGGTGAATTGAAATAAGAAATAATATCTGAGGACTTGCTTGAATCTGATGAGAAACAGATTTGAAAGTGCTCTCATTGCCGTTTTATCTGCAAATTTTATAACACTATAAAACCCTTTCAAGTCCATCATTTACATAATCATGTAGCCTCTACTTTGTTTTTCTGTCATCACATTACTTATTATCTAATGCTTGATCCTCCTAATATGAAAGAAGCCTTAGCAAAAGTTCAGCCAGACGGACTATCCTTTTGCACACTTAGGTCATTGTCTATTCTAACACTGTCCTGTAATCACCTCTCATGCATGCTTCGTCTTTATTTCCTGCCGTCATTGTCTGGGTCTACAAATTGAGATATCAGCTGTTCACATCCAATAGCACATACCTTCATTGTCTGTATATGTATATGCTGTCTGTATATGTATATGCTGATGCATTATGCACGCCCTCCACCTCCCCATCACTGCTCAACCTTTGCTGATTCACTAACTTCATCATTCCAGCAGCTTCTTCGGTCTCAGTGGAGTCTTCAGCCGCCACCATCACCACCACCAGTGTCTGGACTCCATGGGGGATTTATCTTAGATGCCCTTTGATCACAACCTCCCTAAAGAGTCTACGCCCCGAAGACTTTCTGTTAGACCAATTATCACGTCATCTGCAGCAGTAAGCGATTATCTTTACTTCAGGCACTTGTCTCCCCTGATTTAAATAACAATTCATTGAAGTGTCTAATCTATTCTTAAATGTATTCTCTTTTGTATTTTAGGATATACTTTGTTTTCACACTTATGATCACTCTGATTGATTAAAAGCATCCCAAAAACAACAGGACTTGTTAGCGATGAATGAAAACTGAACAGCTGAAATCAGTAACACTTCATTATAAGAATACAATAATAATTAATGCTTAACTTAGTCACGACTTATGAAGATTTTATCAATGAATTAATTCAGGACTTTTGGTCACCATAAAGAAATGACCAGGTCACCAAGACCTCATGAAATTACTTAACTCTTAATAGATAATCAGTTGAGCAATGTTAATTCCCAGCTACTTTGGACAATAATTGATATGACACCAAAATAGCTCGATTCCAGCTACATAAATCTTTATTTTGGACCATGCATTTGCCCAGCCTCTCTGAAAGCATAAATAGATTTAGGCCTCCATAAATAACCTTTTAAGTGTATGATTTGCACCTTTTTACACAACGTTAAAGAAATCTTCAAAATGCAGTGTCTGACAGTATTAGCCTAAGCTCTTTAAAATATCATGAGTAGCCTTGGAACTTAACTTTGTAGCAGACTCTATGTTAGGCCTATTTTACCCAACATTAAACGTGCAGCAACCAATCAACGTCAAGCATATTAAATAAACGGTGCTATGTCTCCACCGCCTGGGAAAAGAACTAGAAGACACTGCTGGCTGCACAGGCCGTGATGCCATGTCTTTCTTTGGGCACAAGATAGCGCTGTTATTTTTACTCCCCACATTCAACAGGTCCAGTGACGCAAAAGCTGCTTGGGAAGGGACGGAACCAGACATACATATTAATACAGAGGGGGCGTCTCCTGTAAAACAATGGGGTTATATTTTTAGTGAGCGTAACCTCATGAAACACAAACTAAAAATAGGCCTATACCTGAAGAGGGAAGGCAAAAGCACCACGACGCAAAAGGACATTTTCATGTGTTATAAAGTCAGTTACAGTTCAGACAACTTCCACATTAAATACACCTTACATTTTGATGATTGGGGTATTTTATTTGGAAGGTATCCCATTCTATACTGAGCGATGGATGGCTAATTCATATAGATGCGTGAAGACTATTTCTATATGATCAAATAATCTTATTGAAATTTAAAGAAACTCCTGGTTGCCCTGATATATTCCTTTGATTTGTCTTCTAATAATTACAATAATATTTATTGAATTTGTTAGAATTGTTGTAGTCTATATACAAATTATCACCTTTTTGAGACATGTTGTGACAACAATGGTTTTCTTCAGAATTTTAGTATCGATATTCATCACCGGGATCAATAAATAATCTAACAGGACCAGATAGTATCAGCAAAGGGAGGATAGAGGAAAACAAACAGTAAGAGTTTCATGGTTTCCACCACAGCTTTTATAATGTAAATGTATTCATGAAGCCTAATTATCTCGTGTTGGGCGTGATAATAGTTTCTGCTTTATACGCCAGTGATTAAACAATGATAGTATCAGTTGTCTTTCAGATGAAGGTGTGAATCCATGCTGCCTTTCCCGATTGTTTACCCTTTCTCCGACGGTAATTTGCGTCTCCTCACGTGTCAATCTTCTGATGTATCGCCAGTGGATGTCGTTGTTCCGCTTGAATGTTGTCACCCCTCAGAATGAGCTGACCTCCAGTGGTGCCAAATAAGATCTGATCAGATCAGAGCGAGCGAGAGAGAGAGAGAGAGAGAGAGGGAGAGAGAGAGAGAGAGAGGGAGAGAGGTTCTGCAAAGACCGGCAGGAGGAGTGGGACTCGCTATAAGGACACTACCGACTCTTCAAATCCAGCCGCTCCTCTATTTTTACGCAGGAGATTTGAAGAAACAAACAACAAACAGAGGAGCTGTGATTGAAGCACAGTAGCCGGTATTTTGACATCATTTTGAATTATTCTCAGGTAAAATGAGCTTTATAGAAATAACAAAACCTGCCATGCATGAAGTATTAGTGAATGCTACTTTTTAACTTTTGCCCCAATGTTATTGTTATGACCAAACTTGTCTCTTTCCTCCGTTTCTCCTCCAGCGACAGAGACACTAACTGGGGACCCAGGGGCCTACCATGATAAAGGCAGTGGATATTGTTCTGACAGTTCTGCTCGCCGCGTCCTTGTCGTGCCGGAGCGCAATCGGCGGCTACGGAATGAGCCTGTTCGCGGCGCAGACCTCTCCCCCGGACCCCTGCTACGACGAGCATGGCAACCCGCGGCGCTGCATCCCGGACTTCGTCAACTCCGTTTTTGGGAAGGAAGTGAAGGTGACCAGCACCTGCGGTAAGACTCCCAGCCGCTACTGCGTGGTGACATCTGCGGAGAAAGGAGACGAGAGGACCAGGAACTGTCACACATGCGATGCCTCGGACCCCAAAAATTACCACCCTCCGGCGTACCTGACGGACCTTAACAATCCACACAACCTCACCTGTTGGCAGTCCGAGAACTTCATCCAGTACCCACACAATGTCACCCTGACTTTATCCCTTGGCAAAAAGTTTGAGGTCACTTATGTGAGCCTGCAGTTCTGCTCGCCTCGACCTGAATCCATGGTTATTTACAAGTCCATGGATTACGGTAAAACCTGGGTACCCTTTCAGTTTTACTCGACCCAGTGTAGAAAGATGTACAACAAGCCGAACAGGGCCGCTATCACCAAGCAGAACGAGCAGGAGGCTGTCTGCACGGACTCCCACACCGACATGCACCCACTGACCGGCGGGCTCATCGCCTTCAGCACGCTGGACGGCAGACCGTCGGCCCACGACTTTGACAACTCCCCGGTGCTGCAGGACTGGGTAACGGCCACCGACATTAAAGTCATCTTCAGCCGGTTGCACACTTTCGGAGACGAGAACGAGGACGACTCGGAGCTGGCTCGGGACTCGTACTTCTACGCCGTGTCGGACCTGCAGGTCGGAGGGAGATGCAAATGCAACGGGCACGCGTCTCGGTGCGTAAAGGACCGGGATGGGAGTCTGGTCTGTGAGTGCAAGCACAACACCGCCGGACCGGAGTGCGACAGGTGCAAACCTTTCCATTACGACAGACCGTGGCAGAGAGCCACAGCCAGGGAGGCCAACGAATGTGTCGGTAAGTCCATCCACTATCCACACCAGAGCGGCTTCCTCGGATGCTGAGCACGTAGGATACATTTTATTTGTGGTCAATGGACTGGTAGCCAATATTATTTTGATCTGAACAGGTACAGAGAAAATATTTTATAGTTACAGAAAAGAAGAAAAGTCGTTTGTGTTTGCTTTTATGTAGATAGATATGCAATTTGAATGTAAAGCAAAAAAATAATAACAATAATAATAATTTAATGCAAATATGCAGCTTAATTTAATAGCTTCAGTTCAATAATCCTAAACTTGAACATTCAGTTTAAACAAAACCACAGGAAAGCCACGTTTTTCTAATGTGGCGCACGTCCACCAGCTTGTGTTTAAATCACATGCAACATGAAAACGCAGTTTGACGGTTCATTTAGCTTGCTGCAGGCCATAGTGGAGGCTTCTAAACCACGTCGTAATCATCCACAGGAACATTTCTAAGAGCTTGACTTTACCGCTGCAATAAAGCCATGTGTCTTCATTTAGAATCCTGCAACAAAAAAAAACTACGCGCACCAGTAACTGAACACATCATTTTATTTATGGTGTAAGTCAAAAATAAATCTGAAAGTATTTAGACTTGTAAAAATGTTTTTATTTTTTGCTTGACAATAAAAATATAAATTCAAAATTAATTGATGTATACATTTTTAGTATTATATTCTATAATATCATACAGATCATAATGAAACCGTTTTCGTAATTGTAATTATGGTATAATTGTTGAGAAAAAACCTATTTTGCTCTAGTTTTATTGCATGAATTCTGTATATAATTAAAATTTTACAGTGAAAATTTGTCAAATTAGAATATCTTAATAACTAATAATAATTATCACTATATAACACAGCAGGTGTATCAAGAAAAAAGGAGGGGAATGATCCTGACAATGCTGGTTTTTTTTCCCTAGAGCCATAATGTTTCTTGCTTCTGAGAGCTCAAAGTTTCTGTGTTCTATTACAACCTGGCACAGACATGTGAGCCTATAAAATATAGATTCTGCAGAATCCAGGATCACTGGCCAGGTTCCTGGCAATTATAGGTCTGTATTACACAGATGTAGAACAAAATGAATTTGAGAGAGGTTATTGGAGGACAGATTTATGAAATAAATTAATCATATTGCTGTATCCCATAAGCGTGCATCACAAAATATCCCACTTATTTAGAGCTGTCCAGTTTCCCAAAATTTGCTTTGATTGTTTCTGTGATGATTTTTTTGTTATTTTGTTTTTTTAAACCTAAGCCCAGATTTGTATTTATCATCCTCTCTCAGCCCCATGTGTTACTTGGCTTTTCATCAAATACCCTGTTCGCATTGCTTTTGTTTTCATTTTATTTAATGATTTAATAGAAAAGTATTTGAATCGTGAAGATGGTGAAGTTGATCCAGCTCCTGCTGATGAAGTGTTCAGTGAAGAGGATGACGAGGGACAGAGGCAGAAAGATGTTGATTGCAGAGACTAAACCTCCATATGAGGTTTTTGTTTTAGTTTTTAACTTCAAACGTACATTTTCATATTTTACATTCTTTAGGCATGCTTAGAACGGCGATCCATATTGTTTGACATGTACAACACATGTCAGCCACTTTGACACAGCAGCTGTTCAAAAGCTTTTTGTGCGCTGTTCTTGTTCATCTCTCAACCTCTGGCATATATATTTTGACTGGCAGACTAAGGTGTTGCTAAATCAACAGGTGCAGCTTCATGGAAATATTCTACCGTGTTGTTCCTGTACTCATGATGTGTGAAAGAAAGCCATGAAAGTGAGACTTTAGGGGTTTTTACTCTATAAATTCTGTTAATTTTTCAGATGACCAATGAAATTCTGCAGGCCTTTTTAATATGGAGGCCGCCTGACCCTCCTGACTGATTTTCTCCTCACATTATCCGGCCTTCATGTTTATAACAGTTGCACATGTTTCGCCCTGTAGAAACAAACCCCTTTTTTTACATATGTAACACTTTTAAAAAGTTTATATTAAGCTACTTTAACAACACAAAGTACAAACAACACAAAGGACAGAGATAGAAAGATAGAAATTTTGGTTACATTTGTTAGCATTGATTTAAATGAAATTCCCAACATTCAGACAACACACAAATACATTTAATGTCAAATTTAAAAGTAGAGGGAGATTTTGAATATTTGTCTTTTGAATATCTATATTATCTAAATGCATTCTCCCCTTGCTTGACACCTTATTTCTAAACCAGCACAGGTATAATACTGATCATACTGGGGCCATTAAAACCTGTATGTAAGTGTGTGTGTGTATGTGTGTGTGTGTGTGTGCGCGTGTGTGTGTGCGTAAATGCCAAATCTTGAAAAGAATAGTAGTCAGGGCTGTGAACAATGGAAGGTGGTGAGTTAGATGGATGAATGCAATCAGTCAGACACCTTTGGGGACCTTGCGGAAATCTGAGAGTTTGTCGTTGTACTCCCATTAATGACAGGACTGTGAGTGTCAGTGGAGTCTCATACGAATGCGGTTATCACTGAATTGTTAGGTCTGGCACTGTGTGGAGTCAGAACTGACGTAAGCATACACTCCTCCAATACTCCCTGATCTACTCTCCTCTCCACAGCAGACCAAGAGAAAGAAAGAAAGAGGAAAACAATTTCAATAGAACGTCTAAAGACAGAGATCTGTCTCCGTGTTCCTCCTGAAATGCACTTTGCTGATTGCTTCCATCGGGATATTAAAGGACACTCATGCGCTCCTGAGTGTGCACCTCGATCCATTTGGGTTATTGACTCTCCTCAGCAAAGGAAAACCTTCTAATGCAATGACTTAAACAGCCAGCACCACAGACACGACAGAGGCCTGTTTCAATCTCAGCCTAGAGGTGTTAAGTTTGTAGCAAAGTTTGAAGGAAAGTCAGTAGCTTCACTAAGTAAGAACTTAATGGATGCACCATGAATCCTCCCTGCAGGCACCATTAGCTCACTCTGCACAGATCTCATTAATTACTATATGATGAAAAATGACAACCGTCAGAGAGTCCCCCACTGGAGATAAGTTGTTTCACAGCAAATTAAATGTAAATGCAACCCCCTCAGGTACCCTGTATTCAAGTTTGTTCAGTTTACTTCATGTGTTGGGTAAAATTAAAGAAGACGAGGAGGAGAAAGTGTCTTGAATAATTCAGGAAGATAAGAAAGGCAGTTTGAAAGCACAAAAAAATAAGGGGACCGGCGCTGCATCACAGAGAAAAAGCAGGGACAGAGGGAGATTAATGATAATAGTGAAAATAAAAGAGATGGACAGAAGAGGGGAGTATGATGAGGAAAATGTGTGAGGCAGAGGAATAAGGAAAAAGAGGCTATTGTCTTTTTTTTTATTTTTTTTTTTTTTAAGAGGCCCCCCTCAATAGGCCGGCGTGAATTTAAAGGCTGTGGGGACAGAGAGAAAACTTTTTCTTACTTTCTCCCACTAAGAAATTCAGAGCTCGGTCAGTCATACTGGAATGTGTCAGTGACTTGGAAGAGATTTGCTGTAAGCTTCTTCCCCTCTTTGCTGTTGATTCTCTTTTACACCGGTTTGCACATGAGGATTCCCTCCCTCCTAAAGCCTAATATCAGCTGGATGATATGAACAGCACTGCAGCTTATTTTGCCTCACAACTTTGTATTCTACTGCTGCAGAAATCACTCAAATGTTAATAGGTGCTGTTCAGAAGCATCTTGACATGTGTGATTTGATACCTATTAAATATTTGAGTTTTAAAGCTTCAATAAGGTGTGTTATTTGGGTGCATTTGAGTGCCTTGACTAGTGGTGAATATTATCTCAACCAAAATGCCCAAACAAACATACCAAACACTTAAAACAGTTCCGCCCCTACCAATGTTGGGTGGTGCATTTTTGATATTTTCATCTTTTGCTGTAAAAACCCTAATGAGGGTTAAGATAATTCCAGAATACACTGGAGTTTGATAATATAACATTTTTCAGCAGCAATCAACTTTGGGATTTTTGCAGTTTCTGTTACAGAATTACAAAAAAGGAAGGTTTCTTGCTAACCATTGTGCACTGACTGAATATAAGGAGAAATCCAGCATAGAAAATGCAGAAATGTAAATTGTGTCCTAAATAGACCAAAAGGCAATGCCACCATTAGACATGCAACAAGTGCCATAATCATAGAGATGCCCCGATGTGGGATAGATCAGAAGATGTGAAGTTATGTTTCTGTTCATCCACTTTTAACTGAGAGCAGGTCCGTGCTTGTGTCAGATGTTGATGAGATTGAAGAGGAAACAAAAAGTTCATTAGTTTTAATAGATAATCATTTTAGTTTCAGATTTCATTAGAAGAAATCACATATCACACACTAATGATACCCGACTGTGAAAATATTAGATCGTCTGAGATAGTTTTTGTTTACTTATAGGTAAGGTGTTGACAGTCATCCTCTGCTTATCAGATAATGTCAAACTGTAATCATCATAACAGAGAGCAGAATCATCCAAATTATGGTTTCATCCTGCCGGCGAGACATGATTGCACACAGAAGTGATGCTTTTCATTTCAAATCCATCAAGTCAGATGGGGAGAAGAGATGTTCTAAGCCTCTAGGCAGATGCGTCCTTTCTGTCACGTTCGTTTTAGACATAACTGAAGCTCTGGTTAATGTTTGAGCTGCTCACCGTGCACCTCCACAAACCGGCATGATTTATCTTCAAAGGTTCCGGCAGGATGCATTGTTAGTTTCCGGCCACGGCAAACAAACCTGGGAATAAACTGACTAAAGCTGAGCAGCTTTGCACTTTGCACTGTCTTCCTATTCGTCACCTTCACTTCTTCAGTCAGCACGCACCTCTCTATGCACACACCTGTAGGCATGCACAAATACACACACACACACACACAGTTTTTCCTTCTGGTCTTTAGCCGCTAGTTTAAATAGGGGGGAATGGCCTCTCTCACTTCTCTTTCGCCTGAGCCCTTATCAGTGTTTATGACTCGTTTTGTAAACCGCTGCGAAAAATAAGTTGTTCATGGTCCAGACAGCCAGTTCACTGCACTGTTTTAGATTTTGAGATCTGTTATATCTCTCAGACAGACAGAAGCATGGCCGCTGAGCCGGCACATACTGTAAGCAAAGCTGATGGTACAGTATATCATGTGCTGTAACCACACCGAATGTAAAAAACAGATACAGACACACACACACACACACATGCACTCCCCCCTACACACACACACACACATGCACCCCCCCCTACACACACACACAGTGGGAAGGTATTAATAAACTTTCAAACTTTCTGAAGTACATTTTTGAGATCACGGGAAATGTATCATTATGCGTGTGTGTGATGAAATTCTCTTGACTCATGAATACTAAGAGTGTGTTTGTCCATGAGGGGTCAGTGGGAGAGGCCTGTCATACTGCTGAATATATATTTAAATTAGTTGCATTTAAAATGTAACGAGCTGGAAGTTTGAACCCACAGACTTTCCATGTAAATAACCACAACCCTACAGTACACACCTAACAGCAAACCTGGGGCAGAAAAGTTCAGGCACCAGAAATTAGTAGGTGCATCTCAAGGGCCAATCAGATTTCAGCCCCTTTTAAGTAACTTTTTTGTCGTGGATTATTGGTTTTTACCTTGTTTAGTGAAAATAGATTTACCTGCTTGGTTGGTGACAGGAGGTAAATTCTCTTCATGGCCTTGAAAAACCTTGAAAAATCATCTTGGAGCAAAGTTGTCATCAGATTTGGGTCAAAGGAAGACAGAGAAGATCTATTTTGGTGTTTAGAACTGACATATGGTTTTGGAAGGCTATCAAACTATTTTTATTAAATGATAATGATGATTAAATGAAGCCATTACACTCAAAACAACTTTTACAAAACTGCACTTCTGTATCCAAGACCAAACAATCTGAAGAGTGAGATCATTTGTATTGTTAGTGTTTGCCAGCAGCCCTGTTTAGGTGGAATTTTGGCATTAGTTGTTGCTTGTCATGAGGTCTGTTCAAGAAACAGTTCAAATTGTAGGTTTCCTCAGATAGTAAATTCTGACAGGCCTTTAAAGAGTAGAAATGAGGGTTTTTTTAAAAGCTGGGTTTGAGCTGAGATAACACTTAAAACTAAATCCAAAAGAAATCTTTAACTGTGTTTTACCAGAACAATATCTGCATGTTTTCTGGTATCAGTGATAAAGAACATTGTCATTACAATCTGTATTACTGCCTTCGACAAAACTCAGGTCACGTTGCTTGGAGTGATTTTAAAGTGTTCACTTGTCAGGAAGGAGAAAATCTTGTGTGAAGTTTCACAGCCTGTGTGACTGTTGTTGAATCAGGGGTCCTGTGGGCTAAGTGAACATTTCTGCTGCTCTGGTTTTGTTTCATTGCTTTGGCTAAAACATGTACTGCAGCACATCTTTAGCCCACGTCTGCGCCTGTAGGTGTCTATGCACAAGCTCGCACCAGATATGGAACCTCAGCCTCACTTTTGAGAAATGGTTTGGTCGGATGCCATGTTGACTACGAAGGAAAGCGAAATTGTGTTACACTGCTGGCTTCTGGCCGGCACTCACTTCCTCTTGTCACTCTCACTGGTGCATGAACTCAGCGTGGATTGTTACTGGTTTATCACAACATTCAGCCAGGCCAGAAACCCAGATTGTCGTTATTATAATCATTCTCCTATTTGTTCTGATCAGGTGAAACATCCTCTGTGTGTTTCCTGCCAATCTCTGGTGCACTCTCAGAGCAGCTGGTGATAATTAGTTGTGCCAATCTTTTCTTCTTCTTTCCATCCAACAAACACAGCGCTCGTCTTAGTCAATACGAGCTTCAGAGGCAGCTCATATGCACACGGCTCTATACTATGGTTTTTAAGCTGTCAGGTAAAATTCTCAAGAGAGAACTCTGGACATTCTACACGCTAAAGATTTTCAGCAATCAAACCGCAGGTATGAAGCAGGTTTTCTTTACAGCAGTGACAGCTGTTTCATTATTTTCATTGGAACGAGCGCTCCTTGATAGCGCTGATAGCCGGCTGCCTCCAGTGCACAAAGGTAATAACAAATTTAGCAAAATTATTTTCAAACATGACTAGGATGGCTCCCAAACATCTGCAAAGTGTTGTGAGCTGTTGTAGAAAAAAATGTTTGAAGGACTTGAAGGATACAGTAAGACACACAACAGACACACGCACACACACACACACACTCGTAGGCGTGCAGACTATACTCAACAGGTTGCTTCTCATGTTTAATCCCTTCTCCACAGACAAACACGAGGTGTTCCTCCCCGTCTCTGTTGATACCTGTCTATGCCACACTAGTTTATATTTGTGCGCGTGCATGCTTGTGTGAGTGTTTCCATGTGTGTCTCTTCTGCTTTAGAGGTCGTGATTGTGCGCGAGACACAGACAGATTGTGCAAGCGTGTGTGAGTGTGTCTCTGCATCTGCATAGTCTGTCAGTAAGCCTTTATGCAAACAGTAATTGTGTCCTTGATGTGAGGCGCTATTTAACGCCCGGGGAGACAACTGTTAATGAATTAAATGGTGACTTGATGCCACAGCGAAAGCTCGAATTAGCCGAGGGAGGATCTCCGTGTGCTGTGGATTGATCAGTTTGTGAGAGAGGGAGAAAGAGTAGAGAGAGGGAGGGAGACAAAGGTGTTATTTGTGTGCTGGAAAGGTTTTGTTTGAGCTCGTTCCAGATGATTAAGGGTAATCAAAACCCAGACAACATCAGCATGTGTTCACTCTTCAGACACAGGAGACCCCACTGCTTCATATATATATATATATATATATATGTAGTGAAGCAGTACATACACTATACACTACAATACACTATCATACTGGGTCAACAGAGGCTAATCAGGGCATTTAACTGGGATGAACAGAAGAAAATGTTCCGACAATACTTTTAGCTCCATGTCTCAGATTCGAATATGTAATTTTTTTTTTAAAAAGAAACCATGTTCTTGTTCTATTCCTTTTAGACACAACAGCTGGATACAATCTGTATATAAGCAGCACACAGGGCTTTACTCATTGTCACTCATTGTCTAAAGAATGCTTTTACTGCATGCAGCCCAGAGTTTCTGTTCCCCTAAAGCTTTATACCCAGAGGCGCTGTTCAAATCAAATTCAAATATTGTCTTATATTTGAGGCATTGCTTGAGGAAAAACATCTTTTTGCTCCACTCTGCATTTTTTTAGACGACTTAGTAGCTGTTTGTATAGCATCGAGCCTCTATAGCCTCTACAGGGGTCTGGTAAACTCCCTTCTTTATAACTTCCCATTTCAAGATTTTTTTTTTTTCATAGACCTCAAACCCAATAACACTGACTTAAGTGACATCACTTAAGGCAGTGTATCACATTTCATCTGGAGCTTCCAAAGACTTTGCACGACTTTTTTCCATGGATGCAGTAGTGCTCCCCAACACCTGTAAACAGACCTTGATGTGTAGAAAATCCCCTGCCAGTTCATGCCTCAGCCAGCGTCACTCATTCATGCAGTCATGAGGTTGTCATGATCGACAAACCAGAGCGTTCTCACTTGTTAATAGGGCGTCTTAAAAGGTATACATGGACGCTGGCAGCATTTTAGAGGTTTATGTGTGCAGTGTGTGTGTGTGTGTGTGTGTGTGTGTGAGAGAGTGAGAGTGAGAGTGAGAGAGAGAGAGAGAAACAGACAGTGAGAGAGAGAGAGAGAGAGAGAGAGAGAGAGAGAGAGAGAGAGAGAGAGAGAGACCTGATCCCATGGCCAGGGCCAGCAGTGCTGTAATGGATCAGGCCTACTGACCTCAGCAGCTCTGTGTTGCAGCAGGTTACTGCATGGTAACATTAAGAGGAGGTTAAGAGGAGGGTGAGTGTTTGCAGCCTAACTTAATATATAATGTGGGTTGGAGGCAACGGCAGAGAGAGCAAGAAAGAGAGAAAGTGAGCTTAAGAGAAGGAGAGAACATCTCCTGTTCTGTGCCCTTGGCTATGACTTGCAGTGATTAGTTAATTCGATATTAATGCAATATCTTTGCTCGCTGCATTTTTCCCCTCCTACTTTCAACAAGCGCTGAAGCACTGGTGCCGCACGTGTTGATGCATTGTGCTACAATTATCCAAGTCTGTTTGCACTTTTAAAAAAATGAAAGCCTTGGCCCAGCTTGATTCAACTCTTCCAAAATGTCCTCTTAGATGATAGATCCATTACAACTTCAACAACAACAATAAAAAAAAAAAAACCAGACAATCAAGTGTGTGAGAGAATGAAATAAAAGAAAAGGGTGTCTTTTATTCTTGCTGCAGCTCAAAAATGCCCTTTTGGCAACAGTAGCACTACTAGCCCCGACAAGACCACCTAGTATCACCATGAACGCATCAGGCCCGAATCATGGGTCCCTTGCACTCACAGCTATAGACGATTAATATTTGGATGATCAACACAGTGCCCCCCACTGTTTCTTTAACACACTGCTCATCTGATTGCCATCTGAGAAAACTGCAACCAGCTGTAACCTGTCTCTGAGAAGTGATGTGTGTGCATTGGTTAATTTTACTGTAAATATGCTCTCTAGACTCTGGATGCAGATTATGTTGCAAAGGGTCTGTAAGAATGAAGATGGAACTAAACATCCATATGTTCATATTTTCTTTTATTCTTTTTCTGCATCTCTTATGCACACTCTCTCTCTCTCACACACACAAACACACTCAGAGTTGGAGTAAGCACCTGTGACAGATCAAGCAGAGTCCAACAATTTCGTTTGGCGTCAGACATGCTCGCGCGCTGCCAGAAAAAAAATGTCCCTGGAATTTTTGTGTGTGTATGTGTGTGTGTGTGTGTGTGTGTTGTCGAATAGCTGAAGGTGATTTATCATCAATGTCTTTGTCTTTCCCATATAAGTCATGGCACAGGCTGTGTGTGTGTGTGTGTGTGTGTGTATAACTAAATTAAGCTGCATTTGCAGGCAGTAGGATGAAATGGTTGCACAAAGAGATATCAGTCAGTAGAGGTCAGTACAAAGTAGACAGATTTACAGTAAACTCAAGGAATGGATACTTTGCAGGCAAAGCTTTCTCATACATTGATGTGTACGATGCTATAAATAAAGGTAGGGCGTTTTGCAGTATTGTGATTAAACAAAGATAGATCTGTCTCAAACTAAGCTTTCTAGGAGGGGACAAAATGCAGTTCGGTGTTTGATGCATCCACATATTCCATGACGTCACCCCACAGAGAACATGATGGGGTTTCAAAAGTCTTGTGAAGAACTCAGTATAACTGGAAAAACTGGTCATTTATATGCCTTTTTACCTGTCCAGCTATTGTGCATGCTGTTTCATGGTCACTGTTACTGGGACACTTAATGGAACTGAGCTGTCATTCCTGTTATTAAGTCGACCTGTGTTTTTCCTGCTGTGACATCTAAATGTCTGCCTATTGATGCCACAGCCTACACCTTAAATCAGCCTTAACAGATCCCTACTTTTAAGGATGATGACATTTTCTTGAGAACATGAGACCAAAGTGTCTGTGTATGTGTATAGTTGTGTGAAGTGGAATGCAGACTTCTAGGAGGGGTGCTCAGGCTGAGTTTGCAGGGTCATCTCAATTTACCAGAGGTGATCCCAGGTTAATCCATCACTCATTAGCTCTAATAGATAAGACACGTAGTGGAGTGAGAGGCTGTGAGTCAACACTTTCTCTCGCAGTCGCCATGCATGAGAACAACACATGCTCTGCCTCGGTCTTTCAAAATGACAAAAAAAAAAGAAATAGAGAGAACCCGATAGAACAAAAGTCATGCTCTTTCCTCCTTTGCATGTTTTCTTCCTCCCTCATTAACCCCTTCCTTTGCTGACCCTGCTCCCTCTGGAACAATGCAGCCAATTAATAAGGGTCAGTCTCCAGCGAGAGCTGTGAGAAGCTTGGGGAAAATGGTGGCCTCAGCTGATTCCGCTCCTCAGTATAAAGCCCATTATGGAGAGAGAGGAACAAGAAAGAGGGGTGACTTGATGAGGCAGAAGCCCCATTCAAACAGCGTTTTCATTCCGGGTCTGTTGCTCCTTTATTCCGCCCCGATGTCTGTCTGAATGCAATGAAGGCGGGATTATAGGTTGTTGTGTTGTGATGCCTTGGTCTGGTTGTTTGAACGCACCGAAGGGGTCGCAGAGGAGGGAATTTGTTTCATCGCTGTTGGGCAACGCCTGTCTGAAAGTGGCTAATGAGACAAGAGGCACAGTGAGAAAGTGAGGGAGGGTGAGAGAGGTAAAGAGAGAGAGGCTCTGATTTAGGGGTCATTTACACAACAACGGTTCTTGCATATCACGGTAAAGTTGTGTTGCCGCTTAGCCTTTCGTTAACACAACGATGACGTTTTGGGGGCCTGAAAATACAAACTTTTGAAAATGGGTTCCTGAGTGTAATCTTTTTAAAACGCCACCATTATCGTCACCTTGTAAACTGGCAAAACACGACTCTTCTAAAAACTGTGACGACACGGCCCCACTGTGGGCATGGCTATCACGTTTTCAGCCTAAAAGTTATGTGCGGACAGAACAGTGTCTTTCTGTTGTGTTGATTTCAAATGTTATGCTGCCAACTACTGGACTGGCATACATACTACAAGGATTACAAGGAAAACAGAGCCTTAGCATGCAACAAGTAAGTGCTATTAAATACTTGCACTGCTGCTGTTGGGTCTTGGTGCCGAACGTCAGCATGCTATTTAAAATCACACTCTAGAGCAGCTTTACACCGCAATGGTTTGATCAGAATTCAGGGCTATTTTGCCGTCTCTGTGTAAAATGGGCTATAATGTGACGTGTGTGTGTGTGTGTGTGTGTGTGTGTGTGTGTGTGTGTGTGTGTGTGTGTGTGTGTGTGTGTGTGTGTGTGTGTGTGTGTGTGTGTGTGTGTGTGTGTGTGTGTGTGTGTGTGTGTGTGTGTGTTCCAGTGGCCTCTCAGCAGCTCTGGGGGCCGAATAAGTCACCAGGTTCCCGCCTGAGTCCCCCTTTCTGCCTCTAATAACAAAAGGCCCAACCAGACAAAAGGACCAAATTAGAAGACGACCAATAAGACAATTATAAGGAAATGGAGTTATTAATGGTAATATTAGTGTTATGAGATGACAATTCATGGTAAAAATCCATTCCCAAATGAGGCCCCTGTTGGATTTCTCTGCAGTTAAGACCTGGACCTGTAGACACAGAGGTAAAAACTTGGCCCCATTCTCGTTCTTTCAATCTATCTCTTCCATCGCTCTAACCTCAAGAGACACTTGCAGACATTGAAACGATTATGCACCAGGTCTCTGCAGACATCCAGATGTCCATCAGATGATAAAAAAGAACCTGGAGGATAAATTTCACCTTCCCTTGGAGCACCCCTCCCTTGTTTTGGTTGTGTTTTTCTTATTTCTCCTGTGCGGCCAGGACAGGTCATTGGCTTGAGATGAAAGCTGAGGTGCAGCATGAGGGATAACTGACGGGAGATGATTCTCCTGTCTCCCAGGGTCTCTGAGGAAGTCAGGACGAGTGAAGAAAGAGGTAGATGGATGGTGAGATGGAGTCCAGCCAGAAGCAGCCTTTAGAGGGGAGCTTGCTCCTCGGCCTCATCTTTCACCTGGGAGCTGTGGGAGTATTTACAGTAGCTGATGCAGACCTTTTTTCAGCCAGTAATCTGTGGCTTCTTAGACTTTTTTGAATGCAGTCCTTTTTTTTTAAAGAAATTAAATTAAGCTAATTCTATTGTGGTAACCACGTTTCCTTCCTATAGATTGTAGTTTCAGGTTAATGTTAATAACCTGTCTTGTGCTTCACGTCACTTACTTAACCAATGTCACAATCTTTCTCTTGTCTGGCTCAAAAAAATAAGAAGTTGATAAAAAAGACAAGTCTTGTTTCCCTAAATAAGCCTCACATTAGTAATTGATTTAATAAAATAAATGAATGAATTGATTAATTATTCCAATAGTTAATCTAATAATAAAATTATAGTGCAACTTTTACTTTTACCTTTTGCACATTATCTTTGAGTCATTAAACCAACATGAGGAGTTACTCCCACAGTCAAGGATTCTTTAGAGGATGTTGGCAGGTATTTTGCCTCATTTCTAGTTCTTTTGGTGCTACAAGCAGTACCATCAGAATAGTTGATAACATATTTGTCAGACAGATATAAAGATCACTCCAGTAGATGGTTTTTAAACGCTGTGGCGTTTGTCCCGTCTCCTGTGACAGCCACTGTTTCATTATCCAGGAAACATTAAGCAGCACACTTTCCACTTTTAGACACAAAGATATTAAGTTTCTGTCAGCAGTTTCTATAGCATTGAGCGGGAAATGAAATTAACTCAGAGCCCCAATAATGAACAAGGTCAGTGAAAAAATAAAGAATGAGGTCATCACAAACACAGATAGAGAGAAAAAAGAAACAGAGGAGTTGAATTTAAGGAAAAGAATAACAATGGCGAGGGGTTGGGTTGCTGCCTTGGCCAGTGACCTCATCGGATGGGACACCTCCTTTGCCAACACAGGATTTAATATTTTAGACACAACTGTGTAGATAAGAGTACAATGGGTATGTTGTGAATGTGTTAACAGGGTTGTATTTATGCTGATGTATTTTCAGAAATATGCAGCGACAAAAAGTTGATTAATCTTAGCAACATGATCTAGTTGATCCATATCAGATGTTGTGGAACAGTCCTCTGTCGGGTTTTCACTCATTTATCAGCTGCAGGATGTTTAGACAAAAAAACCTGCAGTAAGAGGTCAAACTATTTTCTGAAGTCATTTTCATTAGATTAAGTTTAAGTGGCCTATTTGATAATTACAGTCAATTTTCCAGGCCCATGCAGCAGCACAATCATCCTGTAGCTGAGAGTCAACCTCCTGCCAGAGCAAATATAAAGGAATATCTACAGAATCAATAACACACCGGGGGTAATATTATTCTTGACAGAAATTACACAAACACTTACACTTCACTGGAAAGTACGGTTTGTTCTCAGCCAGTCAGCTCATAATGGTTTTTAAACATGTGAGCAGGAAATAGTCGTAGCCTCTTTTTTTTCCTCAGTGCCCTTAAACTGATAATCTGTTCAGCTTTTTGAAATCCTCCAGCCCATATCCCTGCGATTCCTTACCTCACAATTTATGCAAAGTGCAGTGCAGTAAGTAGTGTGCTCTTTACATAGGAGGTCAGGGAGATGGATGGGTGTGTCGCATGCCTGCTTTCATGCTAACATAGCCATGTTGTAGATGTCCAACTCTGAACATTCCTTAATCTTTTTTTTTTTTGCCATAACCACAATCTTTCTTAAACTTTTATTAATTCTAATATTTTATTTTTTATTTTTAGTATTTAATATTAAAAATCTAAAGAAAAATCAGAATGCATCCATTAGTCTTGCAGAATCATCTAAATCTAACGTTCTTTTATAATGATGGGTTTGTCTCCTTGCCATTAAATAACACCTTTGTTCTGATTAACACAGTATATGATGTATAATACTAGATATTTCAAATATACAGTTTCTGTTTTTGAGCACTTTAACTCTTTCCTGTCTTGTCTTTTGTTTTGTTTTTATTTTGTGTATCAGTCAATTTTAAATATCGCTTCTTGAAATTAGTCTTTCCATACGGTGCACCATAATGATAAGCTGGATTGAAACCTGTTATCACCCAGGAGTTTGTATTATAGCTCTAAAGCCTCCAGCTGCTGAAGCCTTCTCCAAAAAAGTTTGAGGTTTCAGCTCATGCTGTCCGAATAAATCTCCATTTGAAATGAAACATAAGATAAATCGAGAGCCGTTCCACCTCCTGCCTTTAGTCTTCTATGTGAGAGGGAGCATCAATAAATCCTCATTTCATTTCCCTCCATGATAGACGAGCATCGCAGTCTTTCTATTCAGAGATAGCTCCTAACCTCCTAATGCTTTCCTTTCTACCATTTTTGTTCTTTCTAAATTTCATCTTGCACTCATCTTAAGAACAACAGCCATTGCCGTCGGATTATTAATGCAGCAAAAAATTGTGCTTTCATTGCAAAATGCAGATTTGACACTCTTGTGTGTCTGCCATTGGGTTTGCTCTGGCAAAGACCAGTCCTTCGCTCACTAATTGCCTTCCACCGATGACTGAATTACAATGAGGCATTGGGTTTCTGGATCAGAGGCGTCTCTTTTCCTCCTTCTCCACTTCCCTAACTGTATCCTTCCTGCCCGAGTTAGAAGTGTCACATTCAGTTACAGAACATATGAAATGCTGTGATTTTTGTTTCCCAGAGAGAAAAAAGCAACAGCCACTGTTCCAAAAATTGCAATTAGAGAAGTGATATGTGTAAGTGTATATCCATGTATCAGCTAGCATGCTTTCTTGTGTGCATGAGGAGGGCCTAATTTGCACCGAGCAGTCAGTCTCGCACCGCAGAGGAATGCAGTAAATGTGGATCTGGAGTCGTAACAGTAAAAATATCTCCACTCCATCAGTGTCGGAAAGAATCTGCATGGACCAAACCAGCTGCCACACCACCTTAATACACAGAAACCAGTCTGTTGTAGCTGCTGAAGGATGGCATATAATTATATTTCATATAATGAAACTCACCAATAATTTACAGAATTATTGACTCTTATTCTGAAAGGGTTAGTTAATTAAATGTGTTGAACTGAAGTGGATAAATAATAATAAATACAGTGCACTGGCAAAAAATAGAATAAAAAAATAACAGAAACATGTGCATACAATGCATCTACTGCAGGTACATTATATAGCATTTTAAAATTTACTAAAAGTACACAAATGAAAATGTATTTATTGTACTTTACTGCTGGGTCATTGTTCTATGATATTTGATTTATATATTTGTTTTATTTTCAAATTAATGGTCGGTATAAAAACAAATTATGATTTTGCAATATAAATGCAATTAGATTACAAGGGTGTCAGATTAATTTGTCCTCACAAGCAGAATCCTTGTATTGATGAAAAAGCTAGGTAGGTCTTCCAATTGAAACGATCAAGAAAATTTAGCTTTGAGTTCAGGAAATTGATTTTAAATGAACCCAGGCAGCTGTGATGCAGTCAGTGACAAAAGACAGAATAGTGCTTGTAAATTTTTACAGTTTGATATTATCTTCACATCTGTTTGTAGTTATGGTTACTGTGAAAGCAGCACTAACAGAGTTGTACTGTATATCTTGCTTATTCCCTATTTCTGCCTGCCTTATTGTAACAGATCTACAGATTAAAGTATAATCTAACTGTCACGATGCCATTACTGTGGTCGTATCTGTAAAAAGTGCAACATAACGAAACAGTTAAAGGCAGCTGAGCCTGCATAGTGCACGTCTTAATTTGTAAATCAAACATGTTTGATTTACATTTATAACATCATATTCCTGATGGCCTTGGATTATGGCTCAAGATAGCCGAGGTACTGTTGAGACACACCAAAGACTTCTTTGGAACAATATAAGGGGAAAATAAAAAGAGGACAATAAACGTGTCACAGAAGTGAAGGAACTGTGCTGTGGGGTTTCCGATTTATGGCTTTCAGCGGTTTCCCACTCACTCCCTCCTCTGGATAGGAGACTTGGTGGCAAAAAGTCAAAAATGTACTGTGCACACACAACCACACACACACACACACACACACACTCACACTCACACACTTCCTCAGCTGCACTTCCCTCATCATTCCCCCGCATGCTGCCGTCTGCATGAAGTCTGCTTTTAAGGCAAGATGCAGAAGAAGCACAGATATGAACCAAGATGATTAGTGACCCCTGCAGGTTCTCATTTATCCTGGCTGAGACAGTAAAAATGTCTCTCTGATTGCACACTATGACATCCCAGCCTCACTGTCTGTTTCCATTCACCCTTACAAATGGATAACCGTGCCCTGCGTAGCGCACAATGTGTTGCCATATTGGTTTTATACCTTTGTTCATGCAGGAAAGTTTGTTTGTCTGAGTGTTGAGGGTGATTTTCTCAGGCAGCTTTTGGATTTTAATCTCCTGGTCTTGATTGGTACGAAAGCTGATTTCAGCCAGTTTGTGTTTTGATTGAAATAATGTCATTCGACTGAACAGTTTGGGGGAATCCTGCAAAGTGATGCACAAGCATGCACATGTGAAGCCACCACTGCATGCCGATACTAAATCTAATAAATCGATACTACCATCTCCACGATAATCTTCCTGTGCTCACAATAACCAGACGTGGTCGTTTCATTGCAACCTGCCCCGTGACAAGTGTTAGTAGTAATTGGCAGGTTGTAAAAGAGCCACAAAAGGTCAGGCAGCTAAGTAGCAGAACTTCAATTTACTGAGAGTTCCACCAGGAGAGAAAGAAACAGAGGGATGAGGAGCAGGAGGAAGAGCAGTGTCCATTTTTTTTTATAATAAAAAGTATGTTTAGTTGAGATTTATTTCTTTTCCATTCCATTTCACCACTCCTCCATTCACCTTTGTCACCAGATGAACTTGTGTTGCAGATAATTTAACTCCCCTCCTCTCCGTTTGACTGCTCAACTGAAGCTGTTGTCATAGCTTGTAAATTTTATAGAGAAATTTGTCTCAACGGTCAGGGCACCACTCACTTATGACATCTGCGGCAGGGAAGGCCTGGTTTTCCCCGGAGGAAAAAGGAAGGCAGGGAGGAGGATGAGGAGGAGGGTCATGGCCCATTTCGGAAGAATGGTAACTTAGTAATGGGGACTTGACAAAGGAATGTAGGGGGTGTGTGTTAAGGTCAAAGGTTTCCCACCTGCTTAGCATGACCACGGTTCTGAGGTTGCTAATGAGCCCACAATAAAATAGTGCTGAGCAGAGCTTAAATTAAGCACTTACTGGCCAATGAGGTGAAGCCATGGTGCTTCTGTGGACAAGCATCCACTGTAGACAACTGTTTGGTCTAATTACAGAACTTACACTATAGATAAGTATTTACTTACTCTAATATGTTTGCAATTGTTTAGTATTAATTATAGTTTAATAAACTTGGAAGAGAATTTTGAACACAGACCCTGCTGGGTCCAGTAATCAATTGTTCTAAAGATTTTTATTTATATTTTTTATTTTTTAAACTTGAGCGCAGAAATTTCTGCAGTTTTCAAGAAAGAATTCACTTTCTTTCTGAGCACTTGTAGAATTGTTGCTGATTGAATAGAATTAAGTCCAAAGTACTCAGATAAGATATTTAATCAGCTCCATCTGCAGCGGAAGATCTTGTGATTTGATCAGAAGTGCCAAAACAAGGCTTTATGTGAAGTGCTTTTTTATTAAGGAGTGGAAGTCAGAAATATTTACCAATTTGAAAGAAACACAAAGATTCATCTGCTCATCCTTATTGCCTTGGAAAATGTAAAAATGTAATGTAAAAATGTCAAATTTCCAAAGGTAAGATCCGGAGCACCGTCTCCCACAGGACTTTTGTTCACATACTGTAGGTATAAGGAAATAGCAGGGGGAAAACAACTAACAAGAAAGAAGATGAACAAATATGATTTTTTTTGTCTTTCACAGAAGAGCCATGGAGGAAACACTCTCTCTCCTTTCCTGCCTGAAGGGCCAAATTAACCCATCTAATCTTCTAATCATCTAATCTTCAAACACAGTTTACTTTCTCAACTCACATCCGCCAATCAGTGTTGGCTGACTGCATTCTGTTATAATGCCATGGGTTTAAAATCTTTAGTCGAAATTTTTGGAGTGGAGTGACTGCCTTAATTGCAGACATTGCGGGATGAGTATGAATCACAGTTATGGACGAGCGTGAGTTAGGCCTATATAAGCTCCGTCTCATTGTCTAGCACTGATAGCACAGGCCCATCCCTGTCAGCCCTAAGGCGAGCAACGCACAAGGCGACCTGCCAGGAGTTATGTGAACCCTAAACACTGCAGATCTGCTAGTCCCATAGAAACCAAACTCATAAAGTAAATAGACTGGAGGTGATGTTTGACATGAGTGGGGAGAATTCTTGTTTAGGGAAGATTTGGAGATCAGTCTTGCGCATTTCTGATACCATGAAAGCCAGAGCTGTGTTTTGGGGACGTGTGAGTGTCCAAGCAGAGGAGACAGGCTTAGGTAATGACTGGATGTAAAATAATAGAGAATGAAAGCTGTTGAGAAACCTTATTATACTAGGCCTTGACAGCCAAGTTGATGGCGGGGAGCTCCGCTGCGGTTGCACGCTGATTACTTGAGGTGGCGGAGTCTCAGATAGTTCACATTATGATTATCAGATCAGACACTGATGGCAGAAAGAAACGCCAGGCGCTATAGTAATCCGCGTTTACTTTGAAAAGGAAACACCGCTCCATCAGTCAAACACAATTAATTTATTCACCGTTCTCACTCCTAGACCAGTTTCTCTCCTTTAAGTGAAAGCAGAGATTTTTGGTCGTCCTGCATGAGGAAACTGTAAATCTAGTTAGGCTCCATCTTCATCATTCCAAAGAAAGATCTTCTGCTATCATGCCAGTGCATCCGTTCACACATTAGGCTTATGGACGTTGAGGTGATGTGTCTCTGCCAACGCTGTCAGCTGCAGGTTTCCTTACATACTCATGTGTAATAGAATTGTACAAGACGCATTCATCGTCTCAACTGTCTGGCAAACAGCTCACTATCCTGTTAGACTGTATTATGTTGTCACACAGCGGAGCATTGTTTGCAATTTACCAAAGTTTGAGTGAGCATCGCTCCTGAAGCTGTCAGTCCCTCACACTATTAAGACAGCTGCTCTTAGTGGGTATTGTTCAGAGGGGAGCTGTGGGGACCTGACAGGCCTGAGGAATCTTTTTTCATCCTAAAGGGCCTTTCACCACTGTTGCTCTGAATAGGACCTGCCAATGTCATCCTCCAGCCATGGCATTTTTATGGCATAGCCGACATACACACAACACGCTCTCGTCAGCCCCTCTGTCGTTCAAGCTGGGCTCCCTTTATTCCTGCACTGTATGTCAGCTGTTTGTTTTTTTTCTCCCATAGACATGAAGCGGAGCAGATATTTTCCAGGCTGTGCCACTTTATCATCGAATTACTCGCGCAAGAGACACACACTCTGAAGAGCGATGGACGCACACTTTCTCTCTCTCTCTCTCACACAGGTGCACACACATTCACATGCACCCACACCTTCTCACAAACATACTGTGCTATACACACCACTCAGACAAAAGACCCTTGATTACACAGCAAATGGACGCACCACTGATCACAAGCCAGCCCTTTTACAAACTGGCCTATTATGCCGTCTCAGCGTGGGGTGGAAGTGTTGCATGGGCCTGAAGCACTGAGGCTATGGAGGCTGTTTGTGTGTGTGTGTGTGTGTGTGTGTGTGTGTGCGTGTGTGTGTCTAAGGCTGAGAAGTGCTCCCATGCTGCGCTGCCTAACGAGAGGGCAGGTCAGCCATTAAATGGGCCCTAATGCGGGAAATTGGAGGCCATTAGGCCTTTCTTTGTTGTTGTGCCTCTGTGTGGCTAGTTAGACTCTTGAAAAAGGAAAAGCCTTATTAGCCCCCACATGAATACAGGGAGTGAATATATGGGCCATTTAGCTCGGCATGGAGGAGGCTGCCCTGCTGCTGGAGGCTGCTGCAGATTGTGAGGCTGTGTGCGCACAAATGCAATGTACATTTTTAAATGGTGTTAATGTGTCACTTTTGTGTTTTAAGGATGCTACTAAACATTTGCAGGCAAGTAGGACAGTAGAAAAATTTGTACACATTTTTTTTTTTAAATCTCTTCCACTGGGCATTGATAAGCACCACAACCAACTTGATGCTACGGACAACAATAGAGCGCATGACAACCAATAACTTAACTTCAACAACATGCAACTTGCACACAATCTGTCTATAGCATACTTTCAATATTTCTCTTTGTTTATATTTATATTCTTGGGTTTATATTTATATTTTAGTGTTGTGTGTATGTGTATTTCAACCTGCTGTAACAAGAGAACTTCCCAATTTGGGATCGATAAAGTATATCGAAGTCTAAGTAAAGCTCCCTATTCACACTGAAATTTTGCATTTTGGTGCAAACTTTCAGATCTATTTAATTTTTTCATGCCTTCAACAACAGAAAAATGGCGACAGTGCAGTAAAAGTGTCTTTCTTTAGAGAAGACTGCTGCTTTTATAGCAACATTTAATACTATTAGACATGTTGGTCCGTCACCGACACAGTGAAATAAAATATTATAGAAATTACAATAATGAATATAGGATAATACATACAGGAAACACATTTTTACCAGGGCTGCACCAAGCCTGGACATTGCAATGTGTCCATCAGAATTAGTCACATTGCAGGATACACAATGTCTTGTAAGACAAATGAACTCAAATACATCACGTTACAAACTTTTTGCTGCTTAATACCAGAGGGAAATTTTGGAATGTTCTCATTTTCCATGACTGATGTACAAGAAAATTCAGGTTTTTTTTGTAAATCACTGTTTTTTTTACGAGCTTGATGATCTTCTACCACCTAGATTTTAAGATTGTAGTTTAACATTATTAGAAATTATTATATGGAAATGGCACAATTGCGACGCACAAGTCCATTTGTAAAAATCTATTAAGAGATTGTCTCTTGTCCTCTCTTGTCATGCTGGTGTTAACTGTCATATACATGAACTGTGGTAGAGGTAGGAGGGAGAGTTGTTTGGTTAAAAAAAGGATAGTACCCAAAATGATGAGAATCATGATTCAGTGTATCTATTTATGTATGTATTTTGTGAAGGTTTTTTTTTTATATTGTAGGATAAAAAGATATTACATCATCGTGAAGTTTTAATTAAAACATACAGAGAAACATTGAGAAGAAAAAAAAGAAAGATTCTCAAAGGCTTTTAAAATAGCACTAAAACAATTTGTGCTCAAATTTGAGTAATGTCAGTTCGCAGTTTATTCCGTCTGCAGAGAATGTGTGCTTCCAGTACTTATGTCCATCTAAAAATGTATGTTTGTATGTGCGAAAATTTACGATATACATATAAATCTGTGTAGCATATTTTTCAAAAAGCATGACTTCTAAAATACGGGGCAATCCTGGGGGGAACCTGACAGGCATAAGTATGTAGAGAGGTGTCTTGAATAGGAGATGTATAGATATATAGTCAAGCTCTGCTCTGCTGGAATTTACTTTGCAGACTACTGTAAATCCATTGCTTACCGTTAACCTTCGCTCCACTGTTAATAGGTTCATGAGGGATCTCTGCTCGCACCCAGGCAAGGCAGTTCTCACAGCTCTTTAATTGTGTCAGATAATCAGACTACATTTTATCATCCACCGACAGAATTGGCTCTATAGACTGCCTGCACTGGGACATTGATGTTTTCTTATAATTGAGTGTTAAATTATAAAATAGAGAAAGGAGAAATAAATAAGCACCTTGAATGATATGGGGAGAAAAAAAGTCAGACACACGTGTAAAGAGTGTCTGACACCAAATGGAATCTGTCCACTGGAGATCAGTCCTCACTGCATATTTAATCTGTGATAACCCAGGACTGATGAATATTCTGTGTGGCTTGATCTCTGTTAGCCAAGTCTGCTTGAGTCAAGCTTATGATTTAAATATCAGCAGACTGATCTCTTTCCCCTCCCCTGTCCACCTCTTCTTTTCTTATCCAAGCTTTCCCCCCCCCCCCCTATTTTTTCTTCCTTATCGCTCTCTAAATTCTCCTTATTCTTTCTCTCATCCTTGGCACAGTTTCTGTGAGGCAAACTGCTTATTAAAAATACAGCGGCTGTGAGACATGGCCTTCTTTGGGAGCAGCTGAGATCCAGGGTTTAGTTGGGGTCATCAGAGACCCGAGTGAAGAGGACTAGAGGGCTCACAGGGGGCTAAAGTGCTGCATCTAATTGGCTGCAATAAAGGAATTAAATTAGCTTGACATAATCTCTGCAGTGGGTGCCTCATCTTCCTCTCGCTTCTTTCTTCCCACTCACCCGCTCCCTCACTCCATCACCCCATGGTTTTTAAGCATTCCCAGGGTGCTCTGACCAGATCCACACACCCAGACATGCTGACCTTAAACCCCCCCACGCACACCATACATCCTCCACGATCATATATCCTCCACAACCCCAGCTCTCTTTCTTTGTTTGCTCTTTGGATGTTTCTATTACCCTCTCTGCTCTGCATTTTTAGAAAAGGAAGCAGACTGCATATTGAAAGACATATAGAGCTAAAGCTTCCTATGTCTGTATGAAGAAAAATTATACACTTGTATTATTAATGTGATTTCTAAAGACATTTGTTTATTATTTTGCACAGACTTTGTGGCAACAGATAATGAAAGATAAAGCTTGTCTAACTAATTAAGATGAAAATGGCATCCATACAAAGCCAAAAAGCAGCTCTCATTTTAACTGGAAATCCCCGCCTTTATCATACCAAACACAAAATAAAAATGACGATAATGTTCCATTTTATTGGGGGCTAATTATACAGCTGCCATGATTTATAAGTTAATTTGTGGGACAGGGAGAAGCACATTTTTGTTACAGAGTAAATATAAATATTTATGTATAGTTTCATATCACTCAGCGTTTGGTTCATAGTTATTATGGGAGGCTTTTAAGAATAATTCTTCAGTTGTTTTAGGAGAAACAGTCATTATCAGCGATTATTTCTTCATAGTGAAATTCCATCATTGGTGAATCACATTCTCCTCATTCCTGTGGTCTGACTCAGAGTTACTTGTCAATAAGATAGTGATTTAAAATCATTCTCCACTAACAACATATCAGCACAGAATTAATATGCATGGCCACAAAAGGATTGCTCGTGATGCCTGAGTTGAAGAAGACATACCAGACACCAAAAATAAAGCCAGTGTCGTTTCTGGCACTCTGTGCCAAACACTTGTCCCACCACAGTACTGAATATTTTTTCTGGGTGTTGTCTGTTTACAGTCGACAGAGTTCTCTAAATGTCTGAGGTCATTATCACCATTTATTCTGTAATTAGAAAACACAGCAAACATAAAACCAGAGTTCTATTCTTCTACTTATGTGGGGTTTTTTTTTGCTGATGCTGCATTATGTTGCTGCCTGTCAACAGAGGTGGACTGTAACTGAATACATTTACTTAAGTACTTCACAGCAAGTACAGATTAGAGGTACTTCTCCATTTCATGTCAATGTATATTTCTACAGGGGATTACTGCACTTTTTACTCCACATACTCTGACTGCTGGTTTTGAGGTAAAATTAAAGAATTGACATGCAAAACATAGGAGTTTATAGAACATGATGCTGAATAACAGTCTGAATATGTTACTGAACATAAATATATTTATAAAACAACCAAATATGACTACAATCAAAGAAAATTATTTCCTTGAATTGCTTGAACGGTATTTATTGTGCGTCCTGTGCCTGTGTCAGATGAATACACTCTTACACATCGGTCGTTCATACACTGGATGTCTGAAATGGATCCATGTGGGCCTTCGTGTTCGACACACATCTGATTCTGTGTTCGGCCGTGTCAAGCAGCAAACCTCCCAAACTTTCCCGGCATGTGTGTTATGTTTCACCATCAACCCCCAGAGAGAGAGAGTAGAGAGCAGGAAGGAGGCTCTCTGTGCGTGTGCGTACGTGTGTGTGTGTGTGTGTGTGTGTGTGTGTGTGTGTGTGTGTGTGTGTACGTGTGTGTACGTGTGTGTGTGTACGTGTGTGTACGTGTGTGTGTGTGTGTGTGTGTACACATGTGTGTGTGTGTGTGTGTGTACACATGTGTGTGTGTGTGTGTGTGTGTGTGTGTGTGTGTGTGTGTGTGTGTGTGTGTGTGTGTGTGTGTGTGTGTGTGTGTGTGTGCGTGGGGGATAGAAGGAGGGATGCCTCACAGACTGCCATGGTTTAATTTAATTTACTACAGATTATCTGAGGTATCAAGTTGTTCCAGATATTTATGACACAGTTTCTAAAAACATTTGCAAAATTAATAAAATTGAGTCAATACGACTTTTCCTTAAACTTTCACAACCCCAAACGTGGTGAAGGCAGGGGACACCCCATGTTTTTTCATTTTCTCCTCTCTTTCAGAAGTTAATCTGATTTGTTTGAGAAGTGCCCAAAGGATGAAAACAGTAAAAGCAGTAAAGTGCTCATGTGTAGACTCCCCTTGGTGTTTGTTTAAAAGCGGGAGACAGTACCATATAGCAGAGCTCCTGCTGGTCGCCTGCTTGCAGGGTTGCCTGGTTTTGGTTTTCTGTTCTGTTATGGGTGCAGTGGTTGAGGTTGGGAGGCTGACGTCTCCTGAGAGCTGTGGAAAAATGACAGTGAATAGACCTCATAAAAGGACTGGAAATTTCTATTTGATTGACAGAGAGGAGCATAGTGGCTCAGTGCCAGTACTTAATATAGATATGTTAGCTGTACTTTTGGAGTTTGTGTAGCTCTTTTTTCCCCATTTATACCTTTAAATACGAGAACAGTTGCTGGAGTGTCTCTTTATACCAAATCAAGGTTGTGACTGACAATACTTAATTAGCAGGCTTATCATAAGTACAGTATGACGAGCTTAACCTCAACCTCCAGCTCTGTTGCTTGAATTTTTCCTCTAATTAGTGGAAGGAAAGCTGCCTCTGTGCTGCCTGCAAGACGTGGGTCAGTTGATAGAGGCTGGGAACCTCTAAAAAAAAAAATAATTAGCCAACTTTCCAAAACACACCAAGACACTGTCCTGAGGCCCCAGTGTTACCAAGGATGTACGGGGAAATACTTGATAAACAAAATGATTTCCTGTTCAATTCTGCAGTTCGAGGTTAAAACACCTGAAAAAGACTCAAAAGAAGCTTTTTTTTGTCAGTTTAGGTAGCTGTGGTCCGCATAACAGGAGGTGCTGAAAAGCTTTTGAGTAAGCTTAGCTTTATCCAGCTAATTCAATTACTCTTGTTTTAAAGGTATCAGTTCACACTTCTTTTTACTGCTCACCTGGGGGTGGTTACAGCTGGCCACTGACACGCTAATCCAGTCTGGAGCAGTTAACTTGATTGAAAGCAGGCCAAATATTTTAGGGTGTCCTGTAAGGGAAAAGTAGTCTTTGTTAACATGAATCATGAAAATGTAGGATATTTTGAGGTAGAAACTGAATTGAATTGTAATATTGAAATTTCACAAATTTTGCATGTGATTTCAGATAATTGTCATTTTTAATTTCTTATTTATGCAAACGTTAAAACAGGCAAAAGATTGGGTTGAGATGCACGATATGGATTTTTGTCAGCTTACACCGATAATTAATTCTATCTTACGATACCAATAAAATAATGGATAATTTTTTTTTATGCCCCACCAAAGGGGGCACATAAGGTTAGCCTAGTTTGTCTGTCTATACATAACGGTTGTCTCCACATCGCCTCACAAACTGCTGGGCAATTCAATGAAATTTCACACATGCTTTGTAAGGGTCCTAAAGGTGTGCATCTCATAATTGGTTTATTCAATTTGCTAATTCTTTACATTTTTAGGCACATTTGAACTTTTTTCATGTCATTCTGCTTTTATTCAGCCATGATAGAGGTTATGGTCTGTCCACATCAGCACAAATTGAGTTTTTGCAGTAGCGGGGACATCTGTGTTAATATCCTGTAGTTTATGCACACCTGAGGCCAAGATGATGTAATATTCTATGTATGTTATGTGCAGCAAAAATGTTGAGGACCCAAAATGCAGACACCAGCCAGAGACAATGTATAGCAGTTCAGTGATTTAATACTAAATACCAACTAAAACAGCAAACAGGGTCCACAGGCCAAAAACAAGAAAAACACAATGAACAGAAAAAATGCTAAATGTCCAAAAAAAAAAAAATCCTTGCAAGGGGCAAGGTAAAATCTAAAGCACAACAGAAACAAAACATGGAGAAAACTTACATGGAGGAAAACAGGAGATAGCGAAACAGACACGGAGCAAAGCAGGGCAAAACTGACAAAGAGGGTAAGAAACAGACTTAATACACAGGTAACGGGAGGAGATGGGGAACAGGTGGCACAGGGAGGAGGAGACAACCACAGACAGGTGGGAATGATCAGACAATCACATACTGAAAAGGGAAAATTTAAAGGGGAAAACATGATGAGGATACAATAATAAACAACAGAAAATGTTCATGATCACAATTAATAAAATAGTGATGCAGGCCTTCATTTCTTGCATTGTTTGCCATGGTAACGCTGGTGTGGTGATGGTATGTCAGATATTTGATTAAAGTTTCTTCCCATTCATCTATTGAATTTGCAATCTCATGTCTCCCACTTGTTGTTGTTGCAATCCTCCATATTTAAAGCCACATGGATTCTGATGGGACTGTTCACATTGTTGTCACATCAGCGAGAATCAGATGTGCGTCTTATATAGGACCACATAAGAAACTGGCGCCAGGGTTCATCCTGCCTTTCGCCCAATGTCAGCAAGGATAGGCTTCAGTGGCTTCAGCTTCATGCCATAATATGATAATGCTAAAATAAATGTAATAATGCTACATTTAAACACAAGTTATTTGGTTTATAGGGAATTATTAAAGGAAAAAGGTAACACGTCTTGGATGCATAACTGTGAAACATCTGAATGGCAAGGAGTCGTCGCAGGAAACCTGATGACAAACTATGGCATAAAAATCTTTGGTTGTTTCTAATTATAGTACCTTACTATGGGTTTTTTTTAAGTGTCAATGAAAGACTTGGAATTGTGCCAAAAAGAGGCAGTGTAAAGGATATTGTGTGAACTGCTCACATCATGCTCAGTGTCAGCGAGTTGAAATAAAGTGCCTCTAACTCGTCCCCATTATCTAACATAATACCTTATGAAGCATGATACATGCAAACACAATGTGGCCTCCTGCCCCACACCTTCACATCCAGCTTGTATGGGCCACTGTCACTTCTTCAGTATCCAACATGCCTCCCAGGACAACAGTGTTATCCTCACTTGGGCGTTGTAGTCCAGCAGGCTAGAATTCCCCTGTCTTCATTTAGGAAGGGTGTGAAGCAGTCTTTGTAGTGTAAAAGAGACCTGCCTGCAGATCTGAGGTCTGCTGTCCTCATCTCTACAGTGATCCCTGTTACCTGCAGGCAGGTTCAGAGAGTGCTTTCAATGGCCCTTTTCGACACCGAGATCTCGCATTGCGAAAACCCTTCTCGACACGACCTTTGTTTGTTTGCACCGAACAAAACGAATCGAGCATATCTAAGCAATGAAATAATAGCATGCCGGTTGATCTCGTCCTCTGTTTGGTGGCTAAGGAGCTCACGGACCTTGCAATGTTTCCCCAATCTGAAGACATTTTTGGTTAATTTTCTTTTTCTTTGAGTTAGTTGCTACTCTCTGCTTTTTAATTTTTCCTGTTGTGGATCGCACACATAACACAACATTGTTGATTCTTTTCTTTTTTTTAGATACTGTATTAATCCCACAGGGGGAAATTCTTTCTCTACATTTGACCCATCCCTGAGGAGCAGTGGCCTGCCATTACATTACGGCGACCCGGGGAGTAAAATGGGTTTCAGTATCTTGCTCAAGGATACTTCGACTTGAAGACTTGCAGGAGCTGGGGATCGAACCACTGACCTTTCATTCCTTGAACCACTGTTCTACCTCCTGAGCCACACCCAATTTGGAGCTGTTACTACCGCAACAGCCAAGTCAGCGGCCGTTTACATGACAGCAGTTTTACCCTAAAACGGTAAACTTTTGTTGCGGTTTAGGGGCTTGAAAACTCAAACTTTTTAAAACGGGTTCCAGAGTGTAATCTTTTGAAAACACCACCTTTACTGTCGCTGTGTAAACGGAAAACATAATTCCTCTGAAACCTCTTTGCACATGCTTATTACGGTTCCAGCCTAATTCATACATGCAGACAGAACACTGTGGACAGAACAACAACAAAAAAAACAACCTCGGACTGTCCTATTTTGTCTGTGTTGCAGACTGTACAATATGTTTTTGTATGAATGCAGAACTTTTTTTTAAACCTTTTTTTTTTCAGCAAAACCGTTGTTGTGTTAACAGGGCCTGAACCTGCCCTTTATTTGGAGCTCACATTCTTTCAGAGCTGTCCACTGTTGACCTCCGTGGATAAAATAAATGCCAAATTTACTCACAAAACATCTTTTTTGTGCAGAGACCCACAAACAGAGGGCTTGCGAGTACCAAGGAACTTTAGGTCTTTTTCCAGTGGAGCCAGGAAGGAAAGACTATTTTAATCTTGTGGTCTTGTGGCATTAAAAGTGTCGATTTGTCTGAACTTCAGTCATTACACGTGAGGCTTAAGACCTACAGTGTGAGGTAGGGAGAGAGAACAAGCAGAGAAACATCCCTAATTAACCCGACACGGAAAACCAAGCCGCTACTGATAATGCATGTGTGTGTGAGTGTGTGTCTGTGTGTGTCTGTGTGTGTGTGTCTGTGTGTGTGTAACGATAATATCCCCTGAGGTGATTCTTTTGAATACGCAGCCAGAAATACATTTTTACTATGCTGAATATGTTGTTGCACATGTGTGTGCACTGAATGTGTATTTTATAAAAGATATTGTAATTAGCTCCTTGGAGTGGAGAGAAGGAATGGAGAGAAGTCCCGCAGGTCCCAAACAGACGCACACATCCAGAAGTAAACACGCATTAAACAAAGTCACGTGCACACAAACACACAGGTTGAGGGAAATGAGCGCTGTCCCCCCTCCGTCCTCTATTATGATGGGCCAATGATGAAAAAAGCTGCGTGGAGGTTGGTGCAGGAAAACACGGACAGACGAGCCAACCAGAGAACCCCAGCTGGACGCAGATAACCCCTGTTTCCACACATACAAACACACATGAAGTACAGTTCATACCCAAACTGTATCAGAAGTCTTGTTAATTATGCATGAATGTGTCTGCGGTGGTGGTGGAGGAGGACCGATGTCTCGGACGACCGGCCTTAATGAAGTTGCCAGAAAGTCATGAATAAACATCTGCCGGCTAATTAAAGTCAGTGTCGGCAACTGTACTCATCAGTAAACAAGTGGTAGCGAAGGGTCTTGCACACTCTCAAAGGGATTGGCAGGGAATGAAGGAATGGTAATACCGGGCCTTCACTTTCTGTTTAGTACGATTCCGACTCTGGAGAGCAGGCTGTAGCTCTTTGAGAAGAGGATCTCGAGAAAGAAAAAGGGAGTGTGAAGTGGAGAAGTGTTTTTTAGTGAGAGAGGAAAAGACAACTGGAGAGAGGGAGAGAACGAATGCTGCTGTGTTTGACCTCGTTATCAGAGGGGTTTAAACTTTCTCACCTTCCTTCCATGTCTATGTTGATTCTGCATCAAATCAGATTTCAGGCACACAAGCAGATTATTACACAATTTACTGTTAAACAAAAGGACAATAAGGAACATGAATGCCTCACATGCATACATACCTGCTCTCCCGGTCCCGACTTGGTTGTCATTAACTGGCACCGATTCTGCTGCAACCTGTTTTTTTCTCAATAAATTAATCTTTATGCACCCTGTTTTTATTTACCCCACAGCCTGTAACTGCAACCTTCATGCCCGACGCTGTCGTTTCAACATGGAGTTGTACAAGCTGTCTGGAAGGAAGAGCGGAGGAGTCTGCCTCAACTGTCGCCACAACACAGCTGGACGCCACTGCCACTACTGCAAGGAGGGCTACTACAGAGACCTGTCCAAACCTATATCACACAGGAAAGCCTGCAAAGGTACAGTGCTCATTTTTGTTTGTTTGTTTGTTTGTTGGTTTGTTTGTTTGGGGGTTTTTTGGCCACCACACTGACTTCCATTCCTGACCATTTTTAATACACTTAATACGCTATTTACATTTGATAAGGATCAGTTTAAAATGAATTACAGGAAGTATGCCATCCGTCTCTTCATTCCTGAGCCCGTCTCGCCCTCATTTCCCTCTGTCAGCAGAGAGGAGTTGGGGGTCTGTTGGGATTGTGGAGGTTGTGGTGGTATGGGTGGGTCGGGCTGGGTGTTCCCTCATCGACAGTTGAGTTATTTTGCTTCATTCGAGGGGTTGGGGGTTGAGGGGATGAGAGGACAAGCAAAACAAACAGAGCCGAGGTGTGAAGTGATCTCCGATGGAGGTCAAAGACGAATGAGAACCCAGGAAGAACGGTGAAAGGGCTGCAGGACGGAGAGAAAAGGGAAGGAGAAAACAAAATCCATGTTGAGAAGGGTGGAAAGAGATTGAAAGATGGGACAGAGGGAGGGAGGGTGAGAAGAAGAGGAAGAGTGCAAGACAAGAACACACCCCCACGCAGGTGTGCTCACTACTAAGTGCTGGATGAATCGGCTGCCATCAGCCCTCACCATAGCTAATAAGGGTGAAAGACAGAGAGGAGGGGGTGATTGAAAAGAGAGAGGGTATGTTTTCTCACCTTTTCTATAGCTGCAGGGAAAGATAGCAGGAGCTGAATCCCTGTGCAAACAAGTCCAGAGACACCTCAGAGTCGCCCTGTATAGTTACAGCTTGCACACAAATACACAGACATGCATGCATACCTGTTTGAGGGCTTCATGTCTAAGGGCAGACCATGAGGTAATATTAGCTGCCTGCTGACAGTTTAAGCCTGAGTTTTCTCATATCATTCACCAGGGAGTAAATAAATAAACTGACCAATCAATCAGTTTGACAGAAGACACGTCTGAAGAGTGAAACATCTGCAAAAGAATCAATGTCGAGTCAAAACAATCCTTTGTAAATGTGTTTTATTCAGCTGTATTCAGGAATAAACTCATTTGCCCTCACTGATATAATAGATACGCTTCAGTTCCTAATTTTCATATTTCCGTTTTGTACAAAGTGGATTCGCCACAATGACATGTTTCACGTTGTGTATCAAAAACATTTATATAGCTAATGCAAAAGTATTTCACAGATTCTGCATTTTGTTTCAGTAACTTCCGGACATGCATTTCAAGCACGTTTCATTCTCTGCATGAGTATAAATTCATAACAAAAGCTCTTTGACAAATGCATCCATTTGTTCACCCCTCCAGCTGCTCATGAGTGATATTCCTAAACTGACATTAACACCTTTCCCTGGCTTTGGGCTCATTCTCCTGTCAAGCTGGAATGCAAACACACATTCATCACAACGGGAAGTTGTGTATCCTTAACCTCTATCCTCCGCCGTGTCTACCAGGCTAGATTATTGTGGAGATTTAACCTTGTTTTTTTGTTGTTTTTACATCCCTTCTCATGTGGCCGAGACTCGATTCTTTCAGCGTCCCGTAACTCAATTTCATGGGGTTTGTGTCTCGAGCGGAAAAAGTCAGATGCCTCAAGGGCCTGTTGTGTGTTTCACCACAGAATTGAGAATTGTTCACGCTGCTTCCCTGCGTTTGCTTTCAAAAGATACAGCTACAATATACAAATATTTATGTAGAGCATAAAAGCAAAAGTTGTTGCAAATTACAAACACATTGGGGGTTTTTTTATCTTAGTTTTAAATTCATGTACAAAAAACAATGTAATCATATTTGAAGTAGTAATTGCCCATATCATTTATCGCCATACACTTTTCAGATGATGGAGACCTTTTCTTTTTTAATAAGTGAAACGATGAATCCAATCTTCTTTTCATTACATTTTTATTGCATACGCTCTTGAGTTTGCTCGCCACTGAAATGAGAGACCCTTGAAGTATGCAGGCAACATTTGGGTGACAGAAGGGAATAAAATCATGATTGTTTTTGCCCCAGAAACACATTAAAGCAAAAAAAAACCCTTAGGTCAGGCAATGATTAAATATTTTTAAACATAACTAGAAAATAAACTTCTTGCATTAAGAAAAATCTTTCTACTGATGTGGAAATCTGCTCTCATATGATGATGATGATGATGCTTAATTTAATGTAAGGAAACTTTGAGCAAATGATTCATGAAGTGAAAGTCAAAACAGCGAGTCAACTGCTGTGAAAAATGCACCTGGTATGGACCTCTGGCATCTGGACTAAAGTCACGTATAGTGCACAGTGTATCTGGGTATGTTGGGTTGGCTCTGTATTTTATTTCTGACTGGTTTGGAGCCTGACAAGAACTCCTTCATCTTCATCTGTCTGTGCATGGATTCAGTCTCTGCGCCGGCTGCTTTTCTTTCAATCATTTCTGGCTCTGACTGGTCTTCTTGCTTTTGCTGTTGACATCACGCTGTTTACATCCAATGTATGAATCACAGTAATACGTGATGCTATCATGCATCATTTAGTCTTTTTTAGCATAATGACAGTGCAGTGTGCATTTCAGTTTTATAACAACCAAGGAATACTTCACACATTTTTTTAAGGCAGGTGTGTAGGAGACAGTTGACTCAATCAAAACCTGCAAAAGGAGTCTTCATCAGGCAAACTGACCCGATGAAGATCTAATCCCGAAATATCACAAATAAATTAAAATTCTGCAAGTTAGTCAGTATGTAAGAATTTCTTCAACAGGTTTTTTAAAGTAGACATGACAATGATAGCATTGCAATGGCAATTTTTCCCTTTTTTTTTTTTTACTTTTTAAAGACCAAAATATACATAAATAAATAGAAAAATTGATTCAAATTGATCAACACTGAAAATAATCATTATCTGCATCTCGAATTATTATTCTCATGACTCAACATTTGTTGGCCCCATGTCCCCTCAGTGGAATCAGAATCAGTAAATATGATTTAAAATAGCTTACTGTTTAAGATAACGCTGCTGCTATGAGTTCCATTGGCTCATCACGTCACATACTCATTACATCAGAGTCTCCAAACCACATTAAAAACTCACTTCTGACTCCTCTGCCCCTTCTTACCAAACTAAAATACAAACACATTTCATCATTTATAAAATGATGACTTACCCAAACAGTTTTGTTCAATTTGATGCATGAAATTTGCAAGAGTTTATGCTCTTCCCACCTCTGCCAGCCTTGTATAATCATAAGCAAACCTGTCAAAGTTCTACTGAGGTATTCAGTTACCTCAAAACAGACTTAAAATAAAGGATCAGCGGTAATTACCCCAAGCTGACAAATGATGTAAAGCATGAACTGTTTCTTATTGCCAATTAAAACATTTTGGAAAACTATATTTGGAAAGTCAGGTGAAGACTTCTGTTAATAAAGTTAAAGTTAAACACACACCACTTTTTCCTTACGTCTAAATTTTCTCAGGTTTTCTGCACCGAAGTGACACTAATTAAGAGGTTTGGTTATTTATTGATCTCAAATGGAAGAGAATGAGCTCAGGTCGAGGAGCACAAGAGTTTGCTTTTATATGAGTAATACAATCCTCTCCCTATGCAGCTCATTTACATAGGAGGCCATTATGAGCAAAAGAGAGCATCAGCTCATCCAGTGAGTGTGTCTGGTGGCTACATTTACACACACAACTTTATAACTTCACCCCTCATTTAGTCAGGGTGTAAATGAAATGAGTTTCAAGTGGCTGTTGTTTGTATCTCTGTTTGAAACCTCTGAATTAAACATGCTAAGTGTATTTGAAAGCTAAATGCACACACTTGAGAGGGTGATGTGGGATTTGAAAAGACCAAGGCTGCAGCACTCTGGGTGGTCTTTGAACACGTCTGACATATAACTGAGATGACAAATGTCACTGCAGTGATAAGTCTTCGTGGAGTTTAATCAGCTGTCTGTTATCCCTGTTTGCAACCCTGGAACAGATTCTAAAACCCTGTCCTGACTTTGTTTTAAAAGTCAGTGATGTTGATGTGGAGTCAACAGTATGCTGAACGACAGTGATAGATAGGCCAAATAATGAGCCCTGCTTGTGATTCATTTTCTCAGAGGGTGACTAAGCTTAAAATAAAGACGCGTTTGCTGGTTAGTGTTGGTTCTTCATATTCGATTTTGAACATCAACCATTATATAATTATGGTCAGAATCGATCAGTGGGATTATGAGGAACATATTTTGATGCAGTGGGAAATTAGGCTTTGAGAGATGGTCTGTTTCAATCATCCTTTATGAAACCCACTCCTCTTTAAGCTCTTTCACTTACACAGTACAGGGCTTTCATTGACCAAATATAAACTGTTTACAGCTTTGGATTTGAATAATATTGTTTTTCAGGGCTTCACATTTAGTTACGGTTTTCCATTGGGTGTGCTGTTTTCAATCTACGACAAGACACATGTGTGGTGTTGTGCATCCAACATCATTCACAAAATAGCTCACTCCAACATGGACTGTTCAGACCGTGGCATCCTATTATTCTGATCAGTCACGCCATAAAAAATAAAATTAAATAAGACACACCCTTAATGAGGTAAAAAGACAGCTGTTTTATGGTGTAAAAACCCAATAACACTATCTCCTTCTGCTCTCCAAACATACTTGCAGAGGAGCTGAACCCTTATTATAATAGAACACAGACCTGGGTAGCTTGGCTTCACTGCAAAATTATTTTTATTAGCGCAGAACATACAAACTAAATGAGGGAGAGCGGAGTTAAGACTTCAAATACCAGCTTTATGGTAAGCAATTGGAAGAGTTAAAAATGTTCACATTTTGTAATCTCAGACTCGGGCCTGACTGGCTGCCTTTGAAAAAGCCTTCCACTTTCCCCATTAACCAAGAACATTTTTCATTCTTTTATATGAAACTCCTGGCGCCGAGACCTTAATGTAGGAATTCTGTCTTGATCCAAAAGTAAGACAGTTATACAAGACTAATGCCATCAGATTCAGTTCAGCGTTGATCCCTTATATATATATATATATATATACATACACCTACACTCCTTATCATATTCGTCACTCTTCCTCGCTCCAAGTGTGACCAAAAAAAGGGGCCTCTCGTCCCGATACCTCCCTGAGCCATGATGTGTAGTGGCCCTGAAGCAGAGAACACAGCCACTTAACCGTTAAGTGGACACACACTTAAAACCAGAGACTCTCGCTCACACCTCCGCAGCAAGCCGGTCCTTTAGCCAACAGGTGGGCCATTCAGCAGCACAAGGAGTGAGACAATTTGTCATGAAAACCGGACAGCAGGTCAGGCAGGCAGTCAGAGAGGAGGGAGGCTAAATGTTTCCCACCTGTAGACCATGTGCTGTGCACCTTGATTTACTGGCAGGCTTGAGGCTGTAAGCTGTGGTTACCATGCAGACGCTTCTAAAAATATGAACAGAGGCCTCTGAAGCTCCAACCAGAAATGCACTTCTCCCTCCTGTGCTTCAAATTCTTCTGACATACCCCTAAATTTACAGGCCTGAAGATGTGCTGCACCAGCTTTCACGCTGTTTATTGGCCTTTCAGTGTGTGTGTGTGTGTGTGTGTGTGTGTGTGTGTGTGTGTGTGTGTGTGTGCTGTTAGTCCTCACTGAGCTAGACACAACCAAGCAATGAAAGCGTTGACAGTTTGGTCTGATAAAGGTACCAATAGATACACACACTTTTAAGGAGGCCTTCTCCACATCTGATTAGAAGATGCCCACACACATTCACAAAGAGGACAGATAAGAGCAGCAACAGAAGCAGAATCACAGGAAACAGGCAATAGAGATAAAAATGTGTGTGTGTGTGTGTGTGTGTGTGTGTGTGTGTGTGTGTGTGTGTGTGTGTGTGTGTGTGTGTGTGTGTGTGTGTGTGTGTGTGTGTGTGTGTGTGTGTGTGTGTGTGTGTGTGTGTGTGTGTGTGAGAGAGAGAGAGAGGGGGAGAGAGAGAGCGAGGAGAGAGGAGGTAGCCTGCTGAAAGCCAAAATTATGTATTTCACCCATGGTATGGCTATCTTGTAGGTCTTCAATTGTCAAAATATCTCACAAAACAACAACAATGTTGTTTCCAAGAGGTCAATCATAAAGAGATCAGTTTCGGGATTACATTTCCACTTCACAGCAGTCTTTTCCCTGAGGCCTGCTGTAACGCGGATCTCCCAGAGAACATGTCTCTCATAGAGCCTGGTTGAATAACAGCCGTATCAGCGCTCCAGGTCAGAGTAAGCAGAAACCTGGAGTTTTGATTGTATGAACAAGCTTCACTTTCAATTAAAATTTGTGTTGACATTTATATGTATAAAACACTAATTCCAATAATCTAGACAGGTTGCTTTAAAAGGTGTAATTTTGAACTGTGGGCTAAACAGTCTGTGTGGTTAAAAAAAACCTAAAAAAAAACAGGCCAAACCACTAAATACCCCCATAAACCTCAGCGTACATAATTCAGCTTCGCCTTTGAAGGCTTTCAGAGTGACAAGTGACACAACGCAGAAAAAAAATCTGCAGGGAGGGGCAGTGAATGAGCAAAGCCAGCCCAACCCTGAGGCTGAAAGTCAGCATCAGAAAAAAATAAATAGAAAATATAACTCTAGACGGGAAGGAACAGAGTGTTGAGAGTATGTGGAAAAACTGTTTTAAAGTAAAGGTGTAGAAATTGGTGATGGATTATCAAGACTTGTTCTGGTCTGGATTATTATTACCGTACAGATTGAGTGGAGGGCTATTGATCGAATCCCCTATCCAAACCAGAGTCACTACTATTCAGGTCCAAAGTCTGATGAAAAGACACAAGTTCTCAGACAACTATCATTCAACACTAATTTCAAACCTCACACATGCTTAGCTGTAAAATGAATTCAGGGCTTGCATTGAGGAAAGCTATTGGGAAATGATTACATTCCTGAAGCATATGTGTTCGATAGACCCCCCAGTTTGGGAGGAAGTGCGACAGACGTTTAGGACTGGTGTTCAAAGCTCACCAGCAATCAGAAACAGACTATTAGGTTTATCCTCCATTATTTTATCATTTGGTAAACATGCACAACCCCTTCTCATTACCACACACATAGAGCAGCACTCAGAGGTCAAACAGACACACACAGAGACGCATTTGTGATTCCAGATTATGCCGGTCTTTGCAGCTTTTAATTGTCGTAGATTTACGGCGGACTGAGATGTTTCGCCCTTCGCTGAAATCTCATTAAACTTATTAAAACGTTTTAATCAAATTAATTTTCGTCTGGTGAAAAGAGGGATCTTTGTCGATAGCAGGTACCTACGTACCATTTCCAGTGGACGTTGATGTCGTCGTGTTTTCTGCTTTGTGGTTGTGGTTTCTTTTTCGTTAATTTGATTTGCCATTTGTTGTTGTGTTTTGTGAGTTGTTGTTATGATTTGAAGGATGTGTTGAGCTTCTTTTTTTTTTTGCCACACTCAAGCGTTGTGGTGTCTTCTGTCTCTGTGTGCACGCCACCACCTGCCTCTCACCCCTTTTTATTATTGCCACCACTGCTTTCATTGCTGCCGCCACCCTCCATAGATAGTATATGTTTGTATCTCCCACCGTTCTTGTTTGTGTGTGTGTGTGTGACCACTCACTGGACCTCTCTTTCTTCCTGTTTCCTCACAGCATGTGATTGCCATCCCGTGGGTGCTGCTGGCAAAACCTGTAACCAAACCACAGGACAATGTCCCTGTAAAGACGGCGTGACTGGTATCACATGCAACCGCTGTGCTAAAGGCTACCAGCAGAGCCGCTCGCCCATTGCCCCCTGCATAAGTACGTGGAACCAGTCTTTACCACATCTGCCTCACTGTAGGAGCAATATGGCCTGGCTTCAGGTCAACTGCACACTTAAGAAAGGGAGGGACACATCAGACAATCATGTGCACATTCTGCTCATAGTACAGTAAACACCACATACACAAACACACACTGTAAGAGCAGGCACTCCTGCACCGTTTAAATCCTCTCATCCTTTTTCTTCAGACAAGTGCTTAGTGTGCAACTGTTCTTTTTTCCCACCCAGTTTAAATAAACACACCAGTAAACTGAACCTCAAGGTTTTGGTTGTGTAGCCTTCTCGGCTTGTTGGTCTCCATAAATCTGATTAAAGACCCAGAGCTGTTATCACCAGCATCGCCAAGTTCCAAAGATTCTTAGATCAAAGAAAGCTTTGGGTTGAATTGCAAATTCTTTTTTTGTTTCACCGTCCAATCATCATTTATAAGCCAAAATAGGGCCTTTGATGATAATCAAATTCTGACAAAAATATAGCTTAGTCCAAGCGAGGACCTGTGCTTGAAGACAATTTGTGGATGTACATTGGCTCTTTTTTTGTGACAACATACTAAACTGCTGCTCTTGCCATTGTAATTAAATACTCGGAAACAATTGCTCACTATATGGATATGCATTGCATATCTTTGATTCATGGGATATCAAGTAAGAGCTGAGGTGTGCAGAGATCCCTGTGAGGTGGAAATAAAGTCTCTGATCACTGTTATGTAATCTAGTTTAAATTTTAACAGCCTTCTGTGAGTTTCAGCACTCCCCAGCTTTAATTTTAACAGAGAGACATATTACAGTATGTCTTTGATTTCATTTCCACCCTCCAGCTCTGTCAACCATAAATCTACATGAGTCGATCCTAGCAGCAGACTCTTTATTTAAACTGACACGCATGGCGGCTGAATATTGATGGAGGATTACTGATCATCAACAGTATCAGTGAAGGGACCTCTGGCTTTCAGATGCTATTGTTTTGACAGCAGTTGTTTTTAAAAAAATTATGATATACACCAGTTCATCATGGTAGAGAGCCTTTTTATGTGCAGAAGTCAACAACAGGCATGTCACATGTTTCCATAGATTCTGAGTCATGTCCTACAGATGTAAACATTGTGTATATCCCGAAAAGTCAGGTTAGCTCCATCCCAGCTAAAAAAAATCTGATTGAACTCAATCAAAAGACTTGATTCTGTCTTGCTCCCCTCGTGCACAAAGTCTCCTCTTTTGCACAGCTGAAACCACCACTGTTGTGCACATCTTTCCTCAGCGTGTCAACCGCTTTCTTTGCATGTGTCCTTCATACATCTCTGCGGTTTTGCTTTTTTTTTTTTGTCCTAGTATTCCCCCTCGCTGCTCTGTGCAGACTCTTTGATGAGGCCTCTTCTCTCCCTCATGCCCGTAATAACAAAAAGGGCATTATGTGTGTTTTATATCTTCTGTTGCCATCCTGCTTCTTTGGAGATAAGAGGGCCATTTTTTATGGATCGTTTCTCTGAGTGTCAACTTCCTACCCACTTGTGAATACAACTGAGTATGAAGGAAGGCTGAGAGAATCAAGTCTTTGGACGGCGATCATACAGCTCTGTTGTAGTTTTCCACAGCAGCAGGGTACAAGGGAGGAGGATGAAACAGAGAAATAGCCATTTTTGTAAATCAAAATAACATCAGACAAACAGTTTGGAGAGGAGATTCATGAACAGGAGTTCAGTGACTTGTGGGTATAAGGACAGCATCTGAGAGAAAAGCTTGAAATTTACTGTGGAAGACTGGAGAGGACAAAATATAATGAATATTAAGAAAAGAGCGTGAGAGTAAACAAGTTCCTTAAAAGCTTCATTTATGTACAAGTATCGTAGAAATTATTTTGTTAGCATTTTATGCGTTTCTGATGAGAGATGATAAAAGAGAGCACACACAAATGTATGACAATCGCACAGCGCACACACAACTGTGACAACTATGCATTCACACTAAAAGCTTGTCTGTTGAAAAATAAAAATCAGAGATCTTTGAGCAACCCTTAACTCTGAAATATTTGGCACACATTTAGACCCTACATCAACATGCATGCACACAAAGACAAAAAAAACACATGTATGGATTCACATAACAATGAAACTGATATTTATTGTGTTTATGTCATGTTTTTTTCTGGGAGTAGAGATTCCAGTTGCACCTCCTACAACCCCATCCAGCAGTACGGAGGAGCCATCGGGTGAGTACAACCGGGAGTCAAACATTTATTTCACTTTATTTTGTGTATGTATCTAAACGTGGACAGATAACATTTTGTGAGTATATAAAGTGTGTAAATGGGTTGGATTGGATGGATTTTTGAAGTCCCACATCTCACCACAATATTTTTCCACAACTGCACAAACAGACTTCTGGATAAATTGGATCCCTCATGCTTTCCTCCCTTTATAAAGGATTTATGAATATCAAATCCGTTAGGAGAAATCCCTGGGATGTGGCTCTTTTAATCTCCCATACTTTCACAATTAATCAGTCTGTCCGCGACACAGTGTGGTCTGGGATTAACATGCAACACATGGGCTCTCTCGGTAAACTCTGTCTTCGTCAGTTGGCTGCAGCGAAGTGAGTGAAGGACTGATCAAGGGCCTTGGATTTAGACCACGATTCAATAGTTATTTATTTATTTCATTCATTCATCTGAAATGATTATCTTTAAGGATGGTATATGACGTCATGATAAGTTGTGGTAAATCAGATGCTTGAACGAGCATCTAAAGCTCACTTCTGATTTGTTTGATTCAGTATGACCTCGTGGAGATTCTGGATTTTGCTTTCCAGATTATGAGATTATTTATTGGTTGAATTTCTGGTTATATATTAGTGAATTTTATAGCTATTTTCAATTTTATTATATTACTGAAATACAGTTGCACAGGTCATGACATAAATTCTACTTGTGCTTAACAAAAACATACTTTACCTGTACAAACCCCACTGGAATAAGTTCCACATTTTATCTTTCGACCTCGTGGCGGAAAAAATTGAGTCATCTGGCATTGCATGTTTGCTCTGTCTCACCCATGACGTTTGAAGGAGGCCCACTGTGTGTGTGTGTGAGTGTGTGTATGATTCTCCTGCAGCTGTTGTTGGGCCCCCTAGGTCCCAAACGTTCCCTGGACAGCTTGGATTGACACCACAGTCAGGATACTACCGGTCCCCAACCCTCCCGCTCTTCTTTTCTTTCCTCTTTCAGTCTCTTTTTTGCTCTCCTCCACTTTCTTCGTCTCCCTCTGTTTCACGCTTTGTCTTCACATAACACTGTGGGTGGTGCTGAGCTAGAATATCTGAAGTTTCTCCGGGCCCCTTTGTCAGGAATCCGTCCTCTTTTGGCATGTAGGAAATTTTCCTCACCTCAGTGAAGGATTATTGGATAAGATAGAAAAGAAACTGTATTACTTTATTATCTTGAATGAATGCAAAGTTGATCAGCATATTTGTTGCATTTCTGCTTTAGTATTAAATAACCAAAAGGGGGGAAAAAGCATGTTTCGAACATTTTCTGAGGGTTTTCTGTATGAAAATAATCTAGTTCACTGTCGTTATGTGAAATCTTGGTACATCCTGGTGTAAGGCTTATAATCCCCTTGATTAAATGTGTCATTGAACTAATGTAAACACAACCTGAAGGAGACTGTGTAATTACTTGGACCATGTAGGTACACAGATAATCTAATCCCATCAGAGAATTCCCTCTCATATGTATAATGGGTATGAGACTACTCAGCCAAGAGAGGTTGAAATCAAGCAGATGGCTAGATGAAGCGCCTTGATGGACGTCCTGCATCAGCTATGTCAGAATCATGAGTAGCCCAGGGTCCCACTGGACCACCCGGGCTTGAGGCCCAGAGGATGCATACATTACCCTCTGAAGGTTGCAGACCAAATGCACTTCTTGCTCAGCCTAGTATTTGAGCAGCTATGATGTGACCTAATATGTGATTGCAAACAGATGTAGTGATTTTATCAGAGCATTGAATTATGTTTTCCATCCCATTAATAGTACCTGCATTACACTTTAAATTTATATGATGCGTTTTTGAAAATAAATCAGTTATTATTATAATTATTATTATTATTATTATTATTATTACAACATATTATTGTCATTCTTATTTATATTATTATTAGTAGTAGTAGTAGTACTAACGGTTGCAGTAGTTGTAGCAGTGGCAGTAGTGGGAGTATAGTAATCGTGGATAAGTCGTAAAGGGGGCTATAGAATACATATAACCAAGGGAAAGGTGATGGAGAAAGGTTGGGGAGGTAGAAAAGGAACCACATGAAGAGGGAAAATGTTAGAAAACCCCAAGAACAAAAATGAAAAGCACAGAGAATGACTGGGGGGGAGAGGGAGAGGGAGGGGGAAACGGTGAAGAGAGGAAAAATGGGGATGAAGACTCTGAAGAAATTGTGAAGATGATTAATTAAATGATGTGCTGTTAATTTACACATATATGTGAAAAGGGGAAAACATATGAACGTGTGTGTGATACCCGGGTGTGTTGTTGGCTCGACAACTGTCAGGCCGCCTTGATGAAGGTGAGGCGGTGGGGAGATGGAAGGCGTGAGGGAAAATGGAGCGGATATTAATTTGTCTCCTGCAGCAGGGATTCCCCCCCCCCACCTCGACCACACGGAGGCCTGGAATGCATGGAGAATACCTCCGATAGTGTGGCGTGGACACATTGTGTTGGTAGGTTACGGATGGTGTGAGTCGCCACTCCCACGGGTCACGACAGAGGCGTCTGCGCAGCAACGAAATGTGGAGGAGATTAACCGCTGATGACCTGCGATGGCCACGCAGGCCTGTCAGGATACACAGGATGTGAAAGTAACAAATGATGATGAGGAGGAGAGGAATTGGTGTGACGATGATGAGGCTCAGGGTGACAAGGTTCAGTCTTGCGTGTGTTGTCTTTCCTGGCTGAGACTGGAAGTGATCAGAATCTGTGGCGGGACACTCCTTGGAATTTTTTTGGACGTGAGTCTTGCTTCTCACACCCTCTTCACCACTTTCTATTTTCACTGTGCTTCACAGTCATATCAACGTGTGATATTATTACACCAGTCAATTGTTTGAGAGAGACAGAGAGAGAAGAAATAATGGTAGAAGACATTTTGCAATAAGCAGGATCAGAAATAGAATTATACAATAAAAGATTTCTCATTATAAATGTATGCATTTATGGGTCCCAGGACCATTATTTCTTTCTTATATGTATCTCTATGTAGATATACGTCCATACAAGATAAAATAAAGACGTTGAGAATATTGTGGAAGTATAAATGATATAAAAGTATAACGTATAAAAGGGTTTATGAAGATCAAATCTATTAGGAGCAACCCTGGGATGTGCCTCCTTTAATCTTTCACACTTAAAAAAATTAACCAAGACCATTTTTAAAGACATAAATACCTTTTGCAGGGTTATTTCCTCTCTCTGTATGTATGCTTTGGATGACAACCAACAGTAGTCCCCTCTGACTTTCCCTTTCCTCATTTTTCCTCTCTCTTTCCTGGACAGGATCTAAACTCACGGCTCTGGTGCGAGAACAGGGCAGCACACTGGGCTCCATAATCTAATTACATGCTTTATTTGGCGCAATTTGTTTCTCAATAAGTCTGGTTTAGAGAGAAAGCCCTCCTCCTGGGCCGTTATTTACACCTCCTCTCGCTGCTCGGGTCCCTCTAATATGCCGCCCCGACTCTGCAGCTGTGGCAACACTGAGGATCATGTACTGTATAAGATACAGGCAGTTTGTCCACATCTAGATGATATAGATCACTGTTCACACCTGGCTTTGACTCCAGAGACTATTCGTGATCAGATTTCTGTACAGAAGTGCTGGTGGTTATTTTGAAACACGGACCCTCAACGCGACGTCATGGTCATCAAATCATCTGTGTTTGAGATGTGCAGTTTACTACTTATGCTGCAAAGTTCTCTAGGATACCTCAGTGTGGTCAGGGGAGCATGAATCCGATTCTTTTTTCGTTTCAGGAGCATTTATATTGGCTTCAACCTGCCACGGTATTTGTTAGTCATTTTTTTTTTTTTTTTTAAGTTGCAGTATATGTTACCTACACCTCAAACGGTGTCAAGAGTCAATAAACAACTACTTCATCTACTATTATTTGTACATTTTGGACCTTTTTATGATATTCTTCTCTATACCGCCTGTTGAATACTGGCTACTGAACCTAACCCAGGCCTAATTTAGTTTCCACCTATGGCGGCTGTAAAGCTTTGGCTCCAACACAGAAACCTGTACAGTACTGTATTGAAGCAGCTTTAGTGAGCATCCCAAATGAAAACGATTAGCTCAAAGGGCTGTACAGCACTTTGATAGAAGGGGCAAAGGTCCACCTCTCAGTTACGCACTTCTCAGTGCCCTAAAAAGTAAGAAACAAAGCACTGTAGTAACTACATCTACTCAGAACACCCAGAGCACATTTTCAGCTCAGTGCAACAGGACTGCTCCCACTTCCCCTGCTTGTAATGCACGCACAAAGGGAACATTTGTCCTCACGGTAGGGGACTGCCTGGCCCTAAATAGGGATCTCGGGGTGCTCTCAGCGGGGCCCGGAGCTGTGTCTCAGGGGTACACTAATGGGAAAAGAAAGCCTATCAAAGGGAAGTATCATGATGGCATCAAGGGGGGTTATGAGAAAACAAAGCTTCCTTTCCACTGCTCTCCTTTCAATCATTTACATGGTAATCAGGTGCAGCTTATATAGACTCCTCTGTTTCATTTACTTTGCTTATTTTCGTTGCTCTATTTACTACCAGCAGCTCCAGCTTTGTGGCCTCGCCTCATGAGGCTTAGAGGCTTGCTGATTTTGGGGGTTTCACTAAAAATCCTGGTCCTCCTTCCTGCCGCCCCCTGATAAATTTCACTCCTGTCTTTTTTTTTGTCAACCTCTCCACCCCTTCGTCCTAAACCAGTATCCATTCTACCCCCCCCCTCCTTCCCTGCATTTTTTCTTGTTGAGGTGTTCCCCAGGCAACCTCATTCAAACAGAGTATAAAAGAGAGTAAAGACATGGAGCAAAGATCTGGTCACAACAATTACGCTCCAATCCTTCTTCCACCCCACCACTCTCCTCCAGGACTGTTCACTGTTCATCCATCTCTGGGTCCCTCCTACCTTCCCTATTTGCTTTTACTATACTCATTACAACTTACAACGCTAAAGTGTAAAGCAGATCAGTACTCTGGATCCAATTTATGCCATTTGGGAGAGCACTGACGGAACAGAAAAAAAGGGAAAACACTTTATGCACTAGTGTCTGGCAGCAAGGCAGCATAGGATGGGGCAATCACCGAAGCCATGCACTCTCTGGATTGCTGGGGCCAGCAAAGTGGAGGGAGAGATGTAATGTTGCCTCCTTCACCTCCGGGTAATTTATCATAAAACTGAAGGCATATCCTCATGGATGTATTTAGAGAAGCAGCGCCGTTAGTTATGATGTCCAATGCAAGTAAAAAACACAAGAATGAATGGAGATGTAACAAAATGTGGGGAACAAATGTGAATATATACACACTTATCTTGCATATTTATATGTCTTCAATACAAAGCTATGTGTGTCTTTATTTCTGTCCATGCAATGTGCCATCACACTTCTTTTCTCCATTTTTAATAACAGTAGATATTCATTATTTTTATTTATCTCCATCGCACATGAAATATACAAACATTTTAGCTCTTATTATTTCTCTATATTAATATGGTTTGATTTTGTCATGCAGTTGATACATCAAGCTGAATCACCACTAAGTGCTAACTCATTAATCTGCCTCAAAGTGTGTGTCCGTATACACACAAGCAGAGATATTAGAGCTGTTGGGCAATTTGGGTGCATGAGGTATTTATTTGTTCACGGCTCAAGAGAGCTCTCACCCCCCTCCCACACCCCACACGCACCCCGAAAAAAGGGTCCTCTGCCTAAAGCTTCATGGATGGCTAATTTTTCCTTCCTGACCTCCCTTTGTGTGGCATTGACCCCCTTCCCACTCGCCTCCTTCCATTCCCTCAAATAGCTGCAAGCCCTCTGAGCTCTTTTCCCCCAGCAATAAATGCAAAAGCTTGACATGGTCCTCGGTGGGGCCTTGAAGTGATCCCAGGGTTATTTTTTTCGGAGGTCGGGGGTTGAGGTGACAAGCGAGGTGAGAGTTGGAGGGAGGGAGTTTGGGGTTAAAGTGGGTAGAGGGTGGTCTACACATGCCTGACTCATTCCCACAGTGTGACAGGCGGTGAATGAAGTTGACGGCAATGGTCATTTGTATTTCTCCTAAACGGCTGCTGGTACCATCAGCTGCGTTTAGAGGTCCTCGCCATCACAGATGGCGGTCGTAGAGGTGGTTAGAGGGTAAAGTGCATCCATAAACACAATCACAACCAGACAGATGTGTGTCAAAAAGCCAGCCAAAAAGAACTGTTACCAGCTGTTTTGTCATGTCTATTGTTCAATAGAGTTTAGCAAAGGGAACCTTTCTTTCTCTTTGTAAGTGACAGGTATTTGTTATTTTAAAGGTATTCGTATTGTTGGTATTGTTTGTCTTATTTCTTCATATTTTTCTTTACTAAAACTGTTATTCAGTCAACAAAAAAGCACAGAATAGAAAAAAAATGCATGATAGGACGGAAACAGAAGATAGAAAAAAACTTATCACAGTCATTAAAGAGGAAACATGAATAAATGTTTTAGTTATACTCCAATTATTTTACTTGAAATTGAAGGGGACATTATCCTGATTTGTTATTTATTTATTTATTTTTGGTTGTTTATTGTGAGAGGATATGTCAGCTGACTTGTGCTAAATTTCATCCATTCATGTGTAATTATTCTCATTTATTACTCGAACAATTGAGCATGCATTGTTGTTGTTAATTTGCATTTTTTACAAGTATTTTTTGACCAAAAGTCATTTGAAAAAATTCTGGGAACAATTTTACCTTTTTTTTTTTTTAGCCATTCATGCTATAGTTTTTCAAACATATACAAGGTTATGGCAAGTCCAAATGTTTGCTTTTTACGTTAACTTCATCACTGTATTTTTGCCTCTCTTATTCATGCAGACTGTGACTCTTATTGCAAGGCGTCTAAAGGCAAACTGAAGATCAACATGAAGAAGTACTGCAAGAAAGATTACGGTGAGTCAACACACAGTCCATATAATGATCTGGATTTATATTCATTTCTACAGGAATGCTTAAAAAAACATGTGACCTGATGGAAGATACAGTTTCCTTTTTCAATTTTTGACTGACTTTGTTATTCTATAGGAACAAATAATGTATGGTAGCAGTATGCACATATTTTGCTTTGAGTCCTGAATTCAAGAATAGATCCCATCCACGTTGCTGGGCAGATGCTATGGTTTATAGTGGAGGCATTTTACTGATGGCTTACTCCAGCTTTCTGAGGACAGAGACAGGATCAAACAGCAGATCCTCAAGGAGGAAGGAGAGCAGACAATCAGAAGGAGAGAAAGGATGCTTGACAGAAAGGGCAGGATAAACAATTAGGCAGAGGTTAGTGTGTGTGTGTGTGTGTGTGTGTGTGTGTGTGTGTGTGTGTGTGTGTGTGTGTGTGTGTGTGTGTGTGTGTGTGTGTGTGTGTGTGTGTGCATGTGTTGGCTCTGTGCAGCCATTTCAGACATGAGTGGATAAAGCAAAGACAGTGTGACGGGCAGAGAGATCCTCATTAAGGCAGCCCACTTCCCCCACAACCGAAACACTTCTCGCTGTATTACTGTGACTGTCCGTCCACCACGCCATTCAAGGTGTGGATAAGACGAATGACCTCTCCCCTCTTCCCCTCCCCTGACTGAAGTCAAGCTGCTGATCCGGTCAACCAAGCAGCGGCGTCCTGCAGCATTCCACAGCAGCTTGATGGACGGGCCTGGACTTTGTTCTGCAAGGATTTGGGGGAGTTAGGGGGTCAAACTTATATACACCTCCTCTTCCACCAATGCCTACCTTGCTGCTGATGTCGTGAGAAGAGACCCGCCTCTGATTTTTACGCATCAGCTCATGCGTGAATGTGTCAGCTACATTGTGATGCTCATATCTTGGCTTTGACCAAATTGTAGACAATGTTACAGCCCTTTTGAAACCATGTTGATTTTTTTTTTTTTTATCTAGTTACAGAGAGTAAATGTCATTTTATCAGTAGACCATTTTAGAACAAAATGGTAACTGAAGACAACATCCATTCAAGGCTGGAGAAGTAAAAAAAGAGACACAAGGATGTCCCGCAGGGGAAACCATCACTCATCACATTACCGAATACCCTCATGTATGTCCATCTCCTATAGAGTGAAGCCTGGAGTGCCTCCCAACTGATTTGGCCTATGTTGTGAGTGTGTGAAGTGCAGGGGATCTGCTGGTACTGATGGCCGGGACAACATCGAACAAAAGACAAAAAGAAGTCGCTCTTTTGTGCCAATGTTTTTGTGTAGGTGCATGATATTTTTATGTTGGGGGTGCAGAGCTCGAGGCACTGTGTAAGGGCAAAAAAAGGCAAAGGGCTCTTGACACAAGAGCAAGTACAAAATTTTTGAGGTTTAGTGGCATTTAAGTATAAAACAGTAAGCCTTGTTAAAACGTGTGTACAACTGATCAGGTCAACACATGGACAGTAATTATGTAGACACAGATTTGATTTCTTCATATGTAAAAGAACAGCAGAATAATGCATCCTGCTGTCAAAGTAAATACATTTATTAAATAATAATAATAATAATAATAATAATAATAATAATAATAATATTGTTATATTATATATTTATAATAGTATATAATAATAATAATAATAATAATAAATACATTATTATTTGACCCTGTAGGCTTTTTAAACATATATAAAATCAGGATATTGATACATTTCTTCTAATCCATCTGTCCATCATTAGTTTAACTACATCATGCTCTGTGTAATCCACTTTGTCCTCGCCGTGCCTTCACCAGGGGGGCTTTGTTCTGGTCATGAACATGAGAGCATTAAGCTCCTTGTCATATCCATCGTTACTCTGCAACAGCATGTTCAAAATTCGTAACAGACCTGAACAAGATCCTTGTACAGTATTTACCATGCATGAGCTGAGCAGAGCTGATCGAAAAGTCAAACACGATGTAAATCTACAAGATAAGTACAGAGAGACATGGCTTTGGACTGTTTTGAAAAGATCAGCAGGGGAGCTGGGGTCCATGCTGTGGCGATGCTACAAGCTTCTGTGGTCGATATACAGACATGCATATGAGTCACAAGAGGGAACAGGGTGAATGGGAGGGGGTAGAAATGTCTCATCTAAGAAAAATCCCTGGTATAAGTGTGCGTTCCAGTTGGAAGGGAAGTCAGAATTTCCGAGTTCCCAGTTGGAAGTTTCAAATGGAACGGCACCCGAGGTCGGACCTCCAACTCGGAAAGTCGGAGGAACCCCATCACCCCCGACCTCATAATCCAAGATGGCTACAGAGTGGAAGCTCCAGTAATATACTTTTTATTAGCATTACCGACTTGTTTGTGTCTCATTAAATCAGTCGTGCACATAGTGTTGTCAAACTTATACCCGTGGATATGTTGCTACGGTGTTTGTATTGGCTACTAGCTGTTTATATTCCGAGAGGGCAAGCACAACCAGTGTTTTCTTGGAGGCGTTCGTCTTGTTGTCCGACATGTTTAACTGGAACGTGGTCAACACGGGTGTGATGTCATTCCCAGCTCAGAGTTCCGAGGTAAATGGAACGCACCATAACTACTCACACAGAGAGAGCTGCACCTTGTGACAGCCGGTAGGTGCAATGTGGTGCCGGGTTCACCGTCAGGTCACACCGGATCAGTCCTTATTGACACAGGGCCTCGGGAAAACATACTGTACAGCTGGGGTTAAATCATCTACAAACACTTGCAGAAGTCGGACGACTAAGTACACAGAAAATGACAGCCCAGTAGAGTTGAGAAGTTGGAGGAGGTATTTTCCCATTTGTTTTCTACACTAACAAACATGGCTCACAGCTGTAGTGCTTCAACAGCTTGTATGGAAATAAAACTTTCCTGGTTGAATCATTAGTAGAAGATGCATTAGATTCAGCGATTTAAGAATAGCCCTAGTGGCTCATGGATAGTGTAGTATTTTGTGCCCGTCCACCTTGACAATAGAAGAACAAGTTCAAAGAAAAAATTTAATGGAAAAATTTCAACTCTATTCCCACATTTACGCTGTAAATGTAAGAGCAAGGCAAGGTATAGAGCGTGTTTCATATACAGCCTTCCAAAAGGTGCACACACACAAATTTATCACTGACTAAGATTCAATACTAATGATTAAAGGACAGCTGAAAAAAGTACATCACACATTTCATGTCCTCAGGAATCTCACCACATATTCAACTGACCTTCAATGCAGCAAAAACATCAAATGTTGTTAAAAGTATAACCTAAAAACAGGCCTGTTTTTCTGTTATCCAAGTCAGGAAGTTTTAGTCGGTTTTAGATCCACACCATCCATAAAGTGTGAGTTCCAAGGCAGTGATCCAACATGGGTATGGATAGAAACCTGCCCTGAATACAGGATATACTATTAATAGTGCCATGATGTTCAGCTCCATTAGCTCCACTCTGAATGTGAAACCAGTGACCCCGTAGTGGTTCAATTCAAAAGCTGTCCCATAAGTAAAGGAGAAGTATAATGGAACTTAATCTGGTCAATCTAATACATATTGATACATGCCAGGTTGGGATCCATGAGAAGTGCCCCCCTCTTGCTCTCTTAGGAACCATACCAGTTGATTGATCATGTGATATCACTGAGTGTCTTACAAGCTAGCGTCTCTAATAACCCTACCTTACCTCCTAATTACATTACCAATCAAACTGCTCAGTCAGCAGTTTTGGACATAATGCATGGGGAACTGTATTTCATAGCTGGACCATAGACCAGCCTCTGAGGATAAAAATAGTATTTATACTATGAGTGTAGTGTACTGGGATTCAGAGTACATGCTTGTTTACCAAAGTTTTGCATCGATCTTATCAGTAATATTATTTCTTAACTCATGAATTTGTATTTATAATTTCAGTTGATTAGTCGTTGTTAGCAGAATTATCAGCTATTTATTCTAACTTGACTTGATGAGAATAATTGAGAATAATACATTTTCTTTTAATAATGGCGTCTACATTTGTGTTTAATTATGCAGGCACTGTAAAAGTCCATTGAATATTAGAAAAATAGTGTTTGTTTGTTTTTTTTCCCCAGATCTGAGTCTTTTAGAAACTCATCACATAGAACTATTTTTGTCATTTTGGGGGGTAGGGGGATGGTGTATTTTTAGGGGGTGATAACAGGTCAGCAGTATATGCCATATACTGTAGAGGGGTTATGCATAATCTGAAAGGTAGAAGCATGAAAATTAATCTGAGATGAGGAAGAGGAAGAGTTAAATGAAACATCAATCAGGACACAATACTACAATGTTAGTAATTGTTGCCTAGTTAAGGATAATGACAAAAAAATCCAGCAATTTAAAAAAAAAAAGTAGAAAAAAATCCTGGATTTGTCCCTTTATCTGATCTGAACCAAAATGTAATGGGTTATTTCCAGGCCAACATCCAATCCTTCTACCAGGTTTCATGAAATCCTTCCTGTAGTTTTTGTGAAATCCTGCTGATGAACAAACCAACCAACCATTCACCCAACAGCTGAAAACATAAATCTCCTTGATGGAGGTAATGACAGACTGGATAGGAATCCCATTGAAGGCATGGTTGGTTGTGACAGTTAAAACCTCACATTAAGTGATAATGTGTCATCTCTTTTGGTCCTCCACTTCTATCTGCAGCTGTCCAGGTTCATATCCTGAAGGCAGACAAAGCTGGCGAGTGGTGGAAGTTCACCGTCAACATCATTTCTGTCTACAAGCAAGGCGAAAGCCGCATTCGACGCGGGGATCAGTTCCTGTGGGTCCGTGCCAAAGACGTGGCCTGCAAGTGTCCAAAGATCAAACCCGGGAAGAAGTACCTGCTGCTGGGGAATGACGAGGACTCCCCCGGGCAGGGCGGAGTGGTGGCAGACAAAGGCAGCCTGGTTATCCAGTGGAGGGACACGTGGGGACGCAGGCTCAGGAAGTTCCAGCAGCGTGAGAAGAAAGGCAAGTGCAAGAAGCCATAGGTGGAAAAAGATGGAGAGGTGGAAGAGGAAATCGAGAGGAAAAGCGGAGTGGGTCATTTAAAACAACAAAAAGTGAACGAGAGGCAGACAGAGGACCACAGACAGAGACTGTTTATGTCGCTGCTTTTTTTGTGTAGAAGCATGAAGAGAATTATTTAGAATGATTTGTTTTTCTAGTGAACTTTTGTTGAAGGAGCTCACCTTGCAGATTTGGTTTTATAGTTTATTTTACTTTGAGATTTTGCCTCTCTTGTGGATTTGCCGAATTTGCACCTATTACCAGCATATAAAGTTTATGTTCTTTTTCTTTATCTCGGTATGAAATCATTATATTTTATGTTTTAAATTTATGGACAGTTTCTGCTGGTGCAAAAATGTCAGAAAAAGCCACTTATTTGCCACTGTAATTTTGCAGCTGCATGGTTTTCTTATTGTATTCTAAGTGGAGATGCAAGCTTTTCTTCACTGATCTGATTGAGGCAGTAATATTTCCTCTTTTTAAGAACTGTGCCATAAAAATGACTGCTTTAAGCCACAGAAATGCATTTTACATTTAGCTGTCAGCAAGCTCCCATTCATTCGCTATTGTACAAATTCAGGTAAAAAAAAATTAAAAAAAATAAATTTATTGTCCTACATTTTTAGCTGTTAGCACATTTAGAATACACAAATGATGAGACAATGAGAAAAAAACAGTATTGATTAAAGCATTTTTGATCCAAGCATATTTTCAATCCCCATTTGCCTCTTATGACTTCACAGTTTAAATTTCGGGGTCAGTATTCATACAAATGAGTATGTGATCACTGACTGTATGTTAAATCCACTAACTGGTACTACTCTTTGTACTAATGTTAAAAGTAATCTTTTTTGGGGGGGGAGGATGAACAACATTTAAATTCACAGATTTTATTTTCAGTACTCACAGTAACTGTGTTTTTACTTTTCTTACTTCACCACAGGAGTTTAATAACTGACTTAGAAATGGACAAGAGACCAGTCACATATGATGTTATAATACTATGAATATAATCACAAAATGTGGTTCTTGGGTTAACACTAATAGAAATATATACGGATGAATATGGGTTGTTAAGTGGCTATAAAGATGTCAAATTGTCTGTTTTAATTCATTTGATTTACCCTTTAGAAACAATATTTACTTTTTCTACCACAAAATGATTCATTCTGTTACCCAAGGTAGGTCACTGTGGAAATGGAAGCAACATTATACTTGTGCAGTCCTGCACGTCCTCAGAGGATACTGACAGAGAGGTGCATAGAATATGTCATAAGTACAACAATGCAGATTTATGTGTGATTTATCTTTTTAGAAATGCATTACTTTACACCAGTTCATGAACAATATTTTGTACAATGTGTTAAACATTTGCATGACTAAGACAAAGGAAGGAAAACATCCTATGGCTCTCACTAAAGTAAGTTGTGGATGGCTACCAATCACTAAATCTGACAAGCTGTATTTTCATCTGTGTAATCAAAAATAGTCAATGCAATATATAGAATTATAGGCAGCAATGAGCATAATGAAACAAAAACAAATCCCTTACCTCATGTGATGCAGAAATCACTCTGAGTGACAGAAGATCAAAAAGCCTTGAAAAAGTGCTTAAAAATAAATGTATTTTTTTAAATCCACTTCACGCTGGCTTGTATTCATCTACAGTAATTCCAACAGCATTGTGAGACTGCAGATAAATACCGTTAAAGTGTGCACACTCTTTTCCAAACACAATGCACGACTGTACATTCACTGGAAGACACCGTGTGACCAGTCAGAAGCTCTCATTTTGTCTCCTATTGACCTGCCAGGTTCATTCTCTTCACTTCAACACTTGCATGGGGAGAACTGGTGTGAATCGCAGTAACACGACACTGTTAAGACTCAAACAACATTGCTCATTTATATGTATGCATTTCAGTTTGGATTTCTGCAAGGAATGTGTGGTAAAAAATTCAGGTTTGAAAAAGTCCATATCTGACGCATCATAAACTAGGGTTCCTTAGTCTTTAACTAAACATTTGAGCTACAGATTTTAGGTTTATGCTATTTGCTGTTCTTTTTAAAAAATGAGATTAAGCAATTTTTAAACTGCCCCTCAGCATAAGTAACTGTAAACAGTTTTTTTAAACTCTTTTCAAAACACTTGGTCATAATCTAATGGACTCTCTACTTCCTTTGTTTTAAATGGTATTAATTTCTTACCGCAGTGATTCAGAACCTGACTCATTTGTCCAGGAATTCTCTGAGTGGACTGAAATGCCTCCTACATGATGACACATTAGAAGGGCCTTTTAAACCATGAGAAATCAAAGTAGCCTGGGTGCAATTATGAGACATAAAGAACTGATGATGTTGCTGAGGTACAACTTAGATTTAGGGTTCGATGGAGTGTGATTGTCTTACTGCACAATCAATCAAACGATTGTGATTGTCAGTCCCTCATGATGCTACGTGCTGTTGGCTTTTTCACACTCACTAAGTATATTTACATGACCCTGACTTCAATTGTTAATCCTACAACATACCATTACATGCCAACGTTTTTCTGTTTAGTACAATGTAATATGTAAGCCTCACGCTGTCAGTTTTATATCCGTCTCCTGAGCAATGGTTTGACAAGCTTCCTGACGAAATGCTATATACATACCTGTCAAAGCATTGCTTCGTGTTCATACTATGAATTGTAAATGTTGTTTAGTTGTCACCATTGCCAAGACGTTTTGCAATGTTGTTTTACAATGCATACTAATATATTATGGTTATTATATATGAATATATTTAATGACACAAGACATTGTGGATTTTATTGTCTTTTTCAACTTTTTTTTTTTACATGTTTGTGGTTGTTTAGATTGTTGCCATTAAAGAAGGAAATAATAACTACTGAACACACCAACCTTATAGAATAAAATTCAGATTTTCAGTTGAAATAAACTCTTGTTATATTGAAAAACCATTTGCCTCTGTTCATCTGAATAACTTTATTTAGTTAGGTATTAGTTTAATATTAAGGCATATTGTACTTTTTCCATTTACTGCTTGCCAAAAGTAGACAAAACAATACGGAGATTTCGCAATGGAAATGTGGAAGTGCTACTACTGCGTTCAACTTTTGTCAAAGGTCCACCCAAACTAAGTATCATGTTACAAAACACTGCAATCCTGCAGAGTAAGCCCTGAGCATTAATGCAGACAGACTGGAGTCCGGCGACGATTAACTGGAAACGTCATTTATTAGAAATTACAAGCTGAATTGATTTACAAGGAAGGAAAACAGTCATGTTAGTAACACAGTCAAGCAGTTTGGCTTGGCTGAGAGCTTTTCTATAAATGTTATAAAACCCAAGGACAAATCATAACATTACAACTGCTACAGTAATGCATTGGTAAATATAAGTGAGTGTGAATATTGCAAAGCTTGCAGAATATCTGTATCCAGTGTGAAACTCAGGCCATACAGCAGACAGACTTATGAAAGGAAAGCTATGGGAGGTCCTAATAGTGGGTCAGCATTCAACCACAGCCCAGGCTCAAAACATTTTTCAAAAGGCTTACAAACCCCTGAAAGAATTTGACAGATACATTTAAAGATACATCCATTTTTTCACTGATTCAACCGTTCTGCTAATTTCACAATGCCTGGGCCCTTTGTCTCAGTAACAGAAAGAACAAGAAGTTAAATCTAAAGTATTTAAATGCAGTATTTAAATTAGTGTATGTACACGTGTGGACTGTGGCTGCAAAGGTTTTAAACTAGTGTTCATCACCAGACTTGAATCGTTGCTCCTCACAGGCCCATGATTCACTTATGTCCTGTGGGCCACACGGCGACCACTATGATGGCTATGAGAAGCAGTACGATAACCACCAGCATCCCTGAAGGAGGACAAATGAGAAAACAGGAAATCAGATGGTAAAAGTCATCTAAAACAATTTTGAGATATTAATAAAGTTTGGGATAAAACTTTTTGTCAGACCAAGTACAAGTTTGTGTACTTAATAGTAACATTACGGTTTAGTTTCAAAACCTGTTTTATATTCATTCATGAGATGTTACTTCCTTTCTGTTTGTAACAAAATCAAGTTTGCAACATCATACCGTTGCATCATGTCACATTCTTTAACTCAACTGTGCTTTTCTGAACAAATAGCACTACCAACACATCTAACTTCAGCGACACTCCTCTGAGCCAGAAGACCCTCGTTAACAGCGGGAGGGTGTGAGCGACAAGACAGGCTACGGATTCCAGCATCACTCATGCCGTTGTCCCAGAGCACAGCATTAATAGAACTTTTTGGAGTGCCTCATGCCTGCGGCATATCATCAAACGCAGCCGCTATTGCTTGGCTAGTACGCGAACCCCCGAAATGAGTAAAATCCTCATCAATCCACTGTGCAGTTAAACTGATGAGAGATATTGGGCTAACAGTGCCAGTCCAAATATGAGCGGTGAAGCTGAAGTCTGAAATGTCGTGCAACAGCCAGCTGACGTGCTTTTTCACTGAGCACAATCCACTTTTCACTCGTGCAGCTTTGAGTGGTACAGCGCCTGCGATGTAGTGAATCTCATATTTGTGCCCAAGCATGCTGAGAAGACAACTACATCCAGAGTCGGTTGTAGCCATTTTCCGCTACAAGCATTAGCCGACTCCTTGCATTTGCACTGTGGTGGTTCTTCAGGTGTCAAATCAAAAGGAATAAACCTTAGAATAAACTATTTCCACAATGCAAACAATGCTCCACTTGCACCTTCCAGCTCAACTAAAAAGAAGATATTGTTATGTTGCCGTAAAGTGGTTTTGGGTGCGCTGGTAAATTTAAGAGTAAAAGTAAGAGTACAATAACACAAACCCAGTACTGGGCCGATGCCTGATACCGGTACCTGTATCGGTGCATCCACAGATAAAGTCTCAGGTATGTGTGAAAACGAGACCACTGTGCAGAATATCAATACAGGAAAAAGGGAAATACCAATGCAATTAAAAGACTATTACAGCGGACTTTTTAGATAAGGTAAAAAAATATTATGTCTTATGTTTACATTGTTATTCCCCCTTTTGCAGTTCAACAAATTCTCCCATCCTTTTTTGTTGAAAACCTAAATGTCAAGCAGCTGAGGAACTCCAAACCTGATTTGAGACAGACTCAGAGGAGGAGGGGCATGTAGCAGACACAAGGGAATAGACTTGGAAGAGGTAAGAAGCCTACGTACCTCACAACTAATTTTCAAAGTCCTTGATCTAAAGCAAGTCCCAAGTGCATATGCCCTCACAGCATATCACCATTTTTCTCTTGATGACTTAATGCAATTTACATGCGTCCAACAGCCACAAAAGCTTTATTACCACAGATTGCACACTGTGATAGGCATATGTTTCTGATTCTGCCTTGAGAGGATAATCATTGTTTTTCACTGATACTATGGAAGCAGAGAAAATGTGCAAAAGCTCACTCACACTTCATCAAAGTGCTTTACCCCAGGACCTGAAAATACAGTTTTTATGATAGCCACCACCCAGAGGAAAAAAAACAAAAAACTTTCTGTTGTAAGATCCACTATAGGTGGAATTTTCATCCTTTGTAAAAAAAAAATAAAATAAAATAAAAAAAAATAAAAAGAAACTTGACTTGAAGACTTGAAGTCTTTGGGGAACTTTAAAATCTACTTACTGAATTAAGTTGGGTTTAGCTTTTTAATAAAACTCACCAACAGCCAGCAACACCTGTGCTCTGCAAGGTAAAATGACTTTGAAGAGAACATAGATGGATATAACAGCTTCAGTTTCCAAATGGAAAAGGTTGTATGACGGCAAGGCGAAGGGATTAAAATATCTGAAATATGACATCAAATTAAAATGATATGGATTAATTCTTCTTTCTTCTCCTCTTGGTTGAGAGTTGGACTTCTGCAAAACCAACTGCTCATTCGTGGAGTTCAGTTGGGTGGTGTTACAGGATGTGGCAGAAATTCCAAGTGAGTATTACACAGTTTGCCAGACGTTTGAGAAGACAGGCAGTTAAGACTGAACATGACATTTAACATTAGTATTTGTTGTTATTTTGAAATTTATATCTGTTTAAGAGCAAGTAAAAATTGATGTCAGGCAAATGAATTTCTCACCTACTAACCCAACTATGCAAGTGGGGAAAAAAAATGTTTTATGTTAACCACTGGAATATATAAAAATCTGAAAAACAGGTCGGGTTTTATATATTATATTTATGCATCTGAGTTGCTTCGAATTCTTTTAGGATACGCACAGTAAGAGAAAAGCGGATGGGTTGCTTCAATCGTGCACATCAAAAAAACATTTGGGTGCGTTCAAGATGATATGGTCTTTTCCTCGCTGTATATACTCTGACCTACAGTACACCGCCAACTACTCCACACACACATATCATATGGAAACCTTTCTCCAAGGGGCATGTTCGCCCACTATTTCCCCCTTCAAGTATGGCACAGGAGTGAAGTTTTCAAACAACTAGATCTCTGGCTAGTCTGAGGACTGTCAACAGTCTCCTCACTGACTCAAGTTGTCCACTGTTATTTAGCATGCGGCGGGTATTTTCCCTAGCCTTTCACTTTGGGTTTGCATTTCTATCATTCTTTAGCTCTCTCCGCAGCTTAATTGGTTGTCTTTCCCACAGGGAAAGAGGCCGGGCTAGATATAAGCCATGCTGAACTAATTGCTCGCGGTGGTAGTGGTGGTGTGGTGGTCTGATGAAATGCAAGGCTGATGCTGGTTTCTTCTCAAGTATACATGGTATGACTGTGAGGGCTCCAGATGTCTTCACAACAGGTTTGACGCTTCTTTCTCTTTTGTTTTTTACAGGTATCTATCGGTGATTATCTCTTTGCACACATTTAATTTTTTTGAACACATTGTGTTGCTATTTTAGAGGGGAACATGTTTATATGTGGGCCCATAGGTCGTGTGTGTTAGAAGTTATCACTGGGCTAGACAGGATCTCTATCCTCCAGATAACTTGCACATGTGAGCACAATAAAAATCACAAAGCAGAACCACACGCTCCACTAGTTGTTTTTTTTGTCATGGCTCTTTAAAACCTCATGTTCACAGCAAATACAAACATAAATGTCCAGCATTTATCTTTGTTTGGGTCTAAACTTTACCAGAGCAACACCTTGTGTGCATTAGATCAGAATTTCATTCAGTCTGCTCCAACATCTGTCCACAACTCCACATGAAAACAGCATAGCAACAATAGCAACAAAGCATGGGCTGTATAACGCACACATACATTAGTGTGGAGAAAGGTTCTCACACCCTCTAATGTCATATGACACGAGGCGAAGCGACATCAGACACCCGTACTGACCCTCACCCTCCTGTTCTCCCTGGACCAAACCCTGTGTGCCTCAGTAACTAAACAAGCTTCTCCTGACCCTCCAGAGACTAATGACAATAATGTTGTTTGCTTGCCAAATAGATTAAGGCTCTGGTATGACACTGATGCTGCAGGAGATAGCTGGTGTCTGCTGACTGACTGACTGACCACCCAGGAGCTTTGGAGGCCACAGTCTGGGTTCATCCCATCTTAACAATTTTCAGACACATCAGTTAGACGAATTGAGGAGAAAACGTCTAATTACTGAGGGCCTGGACAAACAGACACAAACCTCCATGGCTACTCTTACCATGCCTGCTGCTTATGGTTCATGGAGTAGAAAGGGTGAAAATGACCTTTGAAGAAAATGGGGTATATTTTATGATTTTGGCATATATATATACCTCTTATTTAGTTCTAATACAACAGAAATACTGTGAGCAGAGTTGAGAGCCATGCTTGTGGCTTTGTGACGCTGTACTTTGGCGCAACTGTGCTTTGAGCTACATACTGATGTCAGAATGCAAACAGAGTCAAAATGAAAATGCTAACATTATGTAAGCGGTTATACATTTTTCCACGTTCATCATCATAATTTACACGGCTAGCAGGGAAGCATTTATGAATAAGCACAAAACAAAATGTACAGCTGATTGTGATTTTCATTATTTTGAATTTTATTTTATTTTATTTTCAACCACACTACAAAGCACTGGAAAATTGGAAACTTTGTCAGCAAAGTGTTGAATAAATACCTATACTAAAAGTGATAGCCTCAAATAGGTGCTGAACCCCATAGAGAAATGAAGACATTAGGATTTATGTTTTGGTCACCATTAAGGTCTGTGTCAAATCTCATCCAATCAGTAGTTGTTAAGATATTTCAGTCTGGACCAAAGTGGTAAAGTGGCACAGTCTTGTGCAACCATGACATTTACCTAGTGGAGGTTATCAATACTCTGTACCTTTAAAGTATCAACTGAAAGAACCCAGGACCAAGACGTTTTGAAACTTCTCCAGTCTCCCATCTGCATTAAATTCTTTTTTGCACCCAGCTCTGGAAAAAAGTGTTCTTTGATTTAATGCAACGTATGATTGGCCGAACACATACAGTATGTGGTGTCAAGTATGGCGTATTTGATGGAGTAGAAAGATCAGCATGCCGAGATATCAAATGTAGTATTGGAATCACGTTTGGGTTACTGGTGTTGGTTCTCATATAAAAACGTTTTAAACAATACCAAGCCCTAAATTTAACCCAATGGCCTTGTCAGTAAATTACCTTGTTGAGGTAATATAAATTACATTAAAAAGGTCAGATGTTCAGCTGGTAGATGAAACCATATGCGTGTATGCATGGTGTAATTTTGTGGTGGGAGCACAATAACTTGGAACTAAATTGTTCTCACTGAAACCCTGGAAAAAATTAGACGTGAAAAAGGGTTTCAAATATTTACAGATTTCTCACGGCAAGTTTAATTTAACAGTCCACTCACTAAAAGGAATCTCAGATGTGGAAACATCATTTGCAGGATTACTTTAAGCAACCCTTTCATCAACAAAATGAAACATATTCAGTTGGACTTGCTGCTTGCCAACAGTACCATGTCAGGGCAAGAGAGGAACAAGAGCTGGAAAGAAAGAACTACCTGATTAAATGAATAGTTTACAAATATAGGCTTCCCTGTTCCCTGAATTACTGCTTCCTTGACAACTCCTCACAACTACAACCTCCTCAAAGACAGTCTCTTTAGACATCCCCTCTGGTCTAAACAGTGCTGAACTACTTGAGATGTCATCAGCAGGATTCATGTAGTGGCAGAAGTGGCCTTCGACAAACCGAGGATTAGCTCTATTGAGAGGAGCTGTTCAAGCACTGAAAGTGATGCCCAAGATCTGGAGAACTCACACTACTCTCCAGTAGATCCTTTGGGTCCCATGGACTAATCTGTCACACCAGAGCCTTCCCAACAACATCATCTAAAACAAGTGGTAATGACTGTGTATCAGGTTTTGCTTGTTTGAATGACAGCATCAGACCCCTGGTTAAAAGTTAAATTGGTGTTGTTTGAAAATCTGTCAAATTTAAGATCAGGAATTTCAGTTTCATGGATTCGAGGATTATAGAATGTAAGATGGAATTGTCTAAAATGACATCACAAAACACTTGAAAAGAGTATGAACATACAGAGAAAGCATGCATCTTAAGAATAAGTCAACGAGACTGGGAATCGGATCAGGCATTTCCACATTAAGGATGTATTTAAACTTGGGAATTACTTTAAAGAAATTACGTCCCGTCTCAATCTTGTGCACATTTAGGTGATAAATGTCTCCACATGCCTGCGCTGGAAAAGAATCCAGTATGTTTCAACACTGCACAACATTACAGGCTCCAGTCATGCACAGTATTGCCACGGAAATCATGGTTAAGCAATATGTGGGTCCTTCCCATTTGATGAGATGACCCTTCCAATAGCTCAGCTCATTCTTCCCCAGGTTTCAACGGTTTTATGTAAAATCTCTGATGCATGCACACAAACTCAAGAGTACAAATGTCAGGTAATGATTATTGATAATCTTACAGCAGAGAACATTTTTGTCAAATTTCCAGAAATGTTTCCAGCTTTAGCACAACTCTGGTCTGTAAAAACTAAGATGCCTCTTTTACAATGAGGCAGCTACCAATAGTAATGTTAAGTATGCTCACGCCTGTCAAAGCCAGACGTTTGTAGCTTTACAAGGACTCGGCTGAGACATAACACCAAACGCCGGCTTTGGTTGAGAGGTGGTTTCAAAAATAAATAAAGCCTCAAAGCTGAGGAATTATAAACATGCTGCTATGGAGAAAGAGGGAAAGCCATCCAAACAATTTGTGGCATGTAGTATTTTCAATTCTTTCTCTGCTTGACACAAAGACAAGTGTCAAACAACCGAGGAGATGAACAGGGGGATGACAGAGAGGAATGGAAAAAAGAAGGACTGCATTGAGGGGAGAGTGAAGAAGACCATGGGGGAATTTTCCATTCACAGAGGTCTGAGACACACACACACACACTCCACTCCAATGCACACATGCATGCATGAGGATATAATTCACAAATACTGCGCAAATTTGAGTGAACTTGCTAAAAAAAAAAAAAAATGCACGTCTATACATGTAATGCATCTGGACGTCCAGGTGCAAACACGCAATCGCATGCTCCTCGAATGTTCTTTGACCAGGAACTGAGGAGAGAGAGGAGTGTGTTGGTGCAGCAAAGGAATCAAATCAAAGAGAAAGACCGAAACAAAGTCCTGATTCTAACACAATTTGAGCTCTGGGATCTTCAAACAAAGTCACGCAGGAGCACCATGGGGACACGGCCTACCGAACGAGGTATTTTGTGTCCTGACCTTCCTACAGTCTGTTCTGCTTCTATCCATGACCGCCTATTAGTCAGGTCTCCTAGCACAACAATGCAGCCTTTGCCATAGTGTTGCAGTCTGGTGTCACTGGACAAACTGAGCCTGCCTCAGGCGTCTGCATCCTATATATTGCCTGAAGAAAACAGGCTGAAAGCTTAAGAATATGACTTGAAAACTCTGCTGAACACATCCTGTGCAGACCGCTGTTAGGGCCTGCGGCTACACATTTGAGTAAAAGAGACCCTGTTTCCAATCCCAGGACACAATGTTAGCAGATGTGACAGATGCAGCCATTCCACCCACATCCTGTGTGCCATGAGGACTTGTCCCATCACTATAAGTTTTTTTTTCTGCTCCATTAATCAGCATGACTTCTGTAGACAAAGGCAGAGTTAAAACAACAATTTCCGAGTGATAAAGACGATAATTTTGTATTGCTATAAAATAGCGGTACACTTCACTGGCCTTCTATGTAAAATCATACATTGTCTAAGGGAGGTGATATTGTTTTTGTCCAACTCTACGTCTCACAGAAGCCAGACTTACTTTCTCTATAAAAAAAAAAAGTCTGTTAGACATGTGAATTGTGGAAAGGAAGAAAAAAACAAACAAACAAGAGAAACATCATGGTAGGTAGTGAGTCACAAAAATACATAGATCAGTTTTCAAGGACACAGATATCAGACCCGCTTTGGTCCCTGATCCTAGACCAAGCTGCTCCGTAGCAAAGGAAAATGAGGAAAACTCACCACAAGAGGCTGACTTCGTCTCAACCAACTTCACTCTTCGTGTCTCATTACGAATCCTGCTGTCTGTCTTGTCCACAAGATGTGCAAGGTCGTCAATGATTTCTAAGAGACAAAGAAAGAGAAGCACAGAGTGAGAGATGTCCTCTGGTTAACGTCGCTCCTGTAAATGCACTGACTGTTGTGCAGCCTGTTTAATCTAGGCCTATGTATACCTGGTTGAGGCCTACTGTATGTCATTCAGTGCCACACTGTTTTCAATGGGAATCTGTTTAACAAAAGGCCTCCGCCACACAAATCCAAAACATAAGTTGTGTTTTTTGGGTGACTTTTATGAAAGCATCTTGTTTATGAAAGTCAACAAAGCAGGTACAGGGAGAGAGGGAAACAGAAATAGGTGGGACAAGTTGGTGAAAAATGCTTTTGAAAACTTTGAATTTTGAGAGTCAAAATAACCTGCAGAAAATAGGACAATTACTGTATTCTTTCAAATATTTTCATTAGACAAATACTATCCCACCCACATATATATATATGTACACGCCACAGTCAAACTGTCATTCTGTGGGAAACACAGGACTTCATAGTGGGTTTTTTCTTTCATTTTATTACATGAAAGGCCTCCCAATATAACTTGTGTAATAAAAGAAATTACCCAAAATGAAAATGTGACAGGTTCTGCAGGACCTGACATCAGAGCAGTCAACAATCTGAAAAGACAGAGGCTGCCAACACACAGGCGTGGTGATGGAGGCAACGGGCTGTGTGAAAGTACTCATTTCAAATGGTTTCACTTCTTCCTGAATCCTTTCTGGATTTAATCAGACCCTTATTGTTCATGAGATTTAAAGACATAAGCCCAGACTTCAGGGAGTATGCCTGGGCGTCCAAAAGAAAGAAAGCATGTTTTTCTGTGTGTGTGTGTGTGTGTGTGTGTGTGTGTGTGTGTGTGTGTGTGTGTGTGTGTGTGTGTGTGTGTGTGTGTGTGTGTGTGTGTGTGTGTGTGTGTGTGTGTGTGTGTGTGTGTGTGTGTGTGTGTGTGTGTGTGTGTTTGTGACTTGAAGGACATCCAGACTTTGTTAGAGCGGGCCACTGTGCTGAAATGACATCTCCAGAGGTCTGGCGCAAAAACAAATAACTACTGAAGGATCTCCACATTCATGATTTATTAAATACCAACTTTGAGTGGGTTTTTTTAAGCAATCATAAATGGCAATTATAGCCTACTACTGATTAATAAACTGCCTCAAACAAGTACATATGCCTACAGCAACAATGCACAGCTATGGCTGTTATGTGTAATGTGGCTGCAACAACAAAAGTATCTGAAATATCTCTGTATCTCTCGTCATTCTGCCTTCGACCGCCACAATGACACAACAATATGAAAAAAATACGTTTAGAAATGTGTGTGCAATAACATTTAAAATGCATAAATCAGGAGATTTACAACCACACAGCGATCAAAATGGCTGTTTAATCTTAACATGTGTATTTGGAGATCTAGATTAGTTGACTGCTTTCCATTTCTACTTCAGCGGCGATGACAGGTCCTGTCCAGGAGCCTCCTAAATTAAAAATGACAAAACATCAAAAACAGGTGGCTGAGCAATAAAGAGGCCAATAAAACAGAAACTGAAGCCGAGTCAAAGAAAAGGATCAACCTCTGATAAATTGACATTCTACGTGAGTGGGAAGCTAAAACTGTCTTTAGCTCTAGATGCCTTTAAATTAGAATGGTAAGAAAGCCTGTTTCCTCAAATAGGAGCCAACACTGCCTGAAAAGACAGTGTGAAACTGACATCTGACATCAGATGATTAAGTTGCACAAATAATTTGATGAAGGACAGTTAAGCATGTCAGCTTGGAGGGCCAGAGTGTGAAGGGGCAAGTACAAGGAGATGGGAGACGTGAGACCGCCGTATGTACAGTGTCCCTGGAGACTCCAACATCATCATCCAAGCATCAGGTAACAATTTGGGAGAAAGAAACTCTTCCTTTACTGCCGGAGTAGGGGTGTAGACACTGAACAATTTGTGCCGCGTGCCACTCCAATTAGTCATAACGGATGTTTTTAGTTTGCTGGAGCCAAGTCTCTTGATTCAGTTTTGACCCTGCAATAACATCTCAATTCAATGATTAATTCATAACCATGCCCAGATGCAGCGGTGCTCGGATGAGAGCTACGATGAAACGCTGAAATAAATTCTCAGTGTAGTAGCGCTGGCTTTTCAGGTGCATAGTCCTTTAATTCACCATATTATCTAGTTATGTTTCGAACAACATAATTCTCAATTTCCTTTTGTAACTTTTGCTTCCATGTATGGCAGCTGCTGGGCCTGGTTTGGATCTGCTAGACCACAAAGAAGGCCCTATTCCAGGCAAGGATTGTTTGTTTAAAATGCTATTACACTGGATAAACCTCCAAAGCCACAGTGTGTGAGAGAGCGGTACATGACCACATACACACGTTTCTCCATTGCTACTTGCTTTAAGGTGTATTCGTTTATGCTTATTTGGCCTCTAAAGCACAATGGAGAATATGTGCCCTCTAGAAATTTTAGCCAAATGAAGAACCTTTGTCCCTTAGATTACTTGGAAATGAGCAGGAATTTAGAGTCTGATTATTTTCATTTTTTTAATTAGAATTTTAAATAATTGACAGTGACTGACAGCATTCATCTTTGGCACTGGATGTTCCAAAAAGTCTGGAGTTAATAATAGTAATTTCATAACTCAGCTGCTTTTCCTCTCAGAATGCCTTGGTCAAAACACAATAACAGGAATGTGTCACAGCCCGGCTCCAGGGAAGGACAAAGAGGAGAGGACAACACATGACTTTTAACCAATAGTTTATTTAGCAGAAGATAATTAACCAAAGACAATATAACTGTGTGTAGATCAGTGAGATAGCATGGACAAAGCATATGAACACAAAAGAAATCTACCAAACAAACCCGGTGTCCATGTGCCCATAGAGAGAGAGAGAGAGAAAAACCTGCTGAAACCACCAGCTTATATAGCTGAGGAGCAGCGGGTACAGGTGAAATCAATTCCCTTCCTGTTTCCCTCCTAACAGGAAGGGCAGCCCAAACAGGAAGACAAGAGGGTTGTCACACCCCCCTCCATAAGATCAGTGTTCAGCCCTGTAGACTGAAAAACATTCAAATTAATAACGTCATGCCATATTATGGCACGTGAAGTATTTCTGACAGTCACTAGATCCCCAAAATTAGGGGTCCCTTATCAGAGCAATATAATTGCTCACTTTATCCAAACAACCACAACCAATAGGTTTACCACCACCTCTTTTTCCAAAATGGCAGTACTTGAGAAAATAGAGGGTGTAAGGTCAGGAGACCTTAAGGCAAAGCGGCACGAGATAAGGCATCAGCAACAAGATTGGCAGTGCCCCTAATATGTTGTATATCCAACTCATAAGGCTGCAAGAATAAAGCCCATCTCATCAACCGTTGATTTGGGTTTTGCAGTGACCGCAGAAACGTCAACGGATTGTGATCTGTAAACACAACAAGGGGAGCGCCCGACCCAACATACACATCAAAATGTTGGAGGGCCCAACCAAGTGCAAGAGCCTCTTTCTCTATCACAGAGTAGTGCAACTGATAAGACTTAAACTTTTTAGAGAAGTAGCTTACAGGTCTCATTACCCCATCTGCATTGCCTTGCATCAAAACCGCACCAGCCCCAACATTGCTGGCATCAACTTGAAGCTGAAATGGCTGTCCTAATCGAGGAGCAGCAAGTACTGGTGCTGAGCACAACATTGTCTTAGCCTTATCAAATGCTTCCTGACAATCAGGAGACCAACTGAACTTTACCTCAGCCTTCAGCAAGTTGGTAAGTGGAGCTACAACAGAGGCAAAATTAGCACAAAAACTGCGGTAGTAGCCAGCCATACCAAGGAAACGCATTAGCTCCTTTTTGGTTAAGGGTATAGGATAGGCCTTAATGGCTGTTACCTTGGCATCCACTGGCCGCACTTCACCTTGCCCCACCACTTTTCCCAGATACGTAACGGAAGCTCTAGCAAACTCGCACTTTGCGAGGTTGACTGTTAAACGGGCCCAAACCAACCTCTCAAACAACGCCTTTATCCGGTTTAGGTGTTCCTCCCACGAGTCACTATAAATGACAACATCATCTAGATATACTGCACAACCCTGTAAACCAGAAACAACTTTATTCATGAGTCTCTGGAACGTTGCAGGTGCATTACGCAACCCAAACGGCATAACAGTATAACTATAGAGACCAGAGGGAGTAATGAACGAGCAAATCTCTTGTGCCCTTTCAGAAAGAGGAACTTGCCAGTACCCTTTCAAGAGGTCAAACTTACTAACATATTGTGCCGCCCCCACCTGATCCACACAATCTTCCATCCTAGGCAGTGGGTAGGAATCTGGTTTTGTGACGGCGTTAACCTTGCGAAAATCTGTACAAGGCCTGAAAGACGCATCTGTCTTTTTAACCAATAAACATGGCGAAGCCCAAGCTGAGGAGGATGGCACAGCCAAACCGTTATCTAACATGTAAGTAACTTCAGACTGTAATATTTTTTGTTTCTCCAGAGGCATCCGATAAAAACGTTGTTTAATGGGCTGAGCCTCACCAACATCAATATCATGTTGAATCAAGCCAGTGCAAGATGGAGTATCTGAAAACAAAGATGAATAATGGTCAATGATGTCACTCAACTCCTCACTCTGAGACTCATCCAAGTGACCCAACAACTCATGCCTATTACTCAGAAGTTCTGAGTTCTTAAGCCGAGGTTGTAACACTCCACTGCCCATTACCACTTCCTCCTCCTCCAAAGCTGCCAACCCCAAAGAAGGCTTTGGATCAACACAACCAAGAAGTATGGGATTACCACATGCCCCAGACTCAGTCGTATCAGGGACACGGACATGATATGGTTTCATTAAGTTTACATGACAGATTTTGGTTGCCTTCCTTTTATTTGGCACAGAAACCAAGTAGTTGAGCTCTGAAACTTGACGTAACACACTGCAAGGACCAAAAAATTTAGCTTGAAAAGGAGACTCAACCACTGGCAACAACACCAGAACCTGATCACCAGGACCATACTTGTGTTGTTCAACCTTGCGGTCATACAGTCTTTTCTAAAGTCAGCCTACTTAGCAACAAACTGTTCTTTAGCAGCTTACAAAATACCAAATCACAACCTTTGGACGAGCCCCCAACTTTGTCACAGCCCGGCTCCAGGGAAGGACAAAGAGGAGAGGACAACACATGACTTTTAACCAATAGTTTATTTAGCAGAAGATAATTAACCAAAGACAATATAACTGTGTGTAGATCAGTGAGATAGCATGGACAAAGCATATGAACACAAAAGAAATCTACCAAACAAACCCGGTGTCCATGTGCCCATAGAGAGAGAGAGAGAGAAAAACCTGCTGAAACCACCAGCTTATATAGCTGAGGAGCAGCGGGTACAGGTGAAATCAATTCCCTTCCTGTTTCCCTCCTAACAGGAAGGGCAGCCCAAACAGGAAGACAAGAGGGTTGTCACAAATGTAATAGAATTTCCCTTTTATTTGACCCACAACTGTAATAAATGAGTCAAATTAAAATGTTATACACTACAGATAAGATGCTTTAATTTATTGCATTTATGTCAAGCTCATCGGATGCGTACCTGTAAGACCTGGCTTGAAAATTCTGGTGATTTTCCCAAAATCCATAAGAAAAAAAACAATAATGTAGGGTAATGCTGTTTTATACCGATTCTATAGCAGGTCAACTTTCACTGGGCAAAAAAATCGACAACAACAAATGGGTATAATATAAGAAATCTGTACAAATATATGGGAGTAAAAGCAGCAACTTGCAAAAAAATACACAAATGTCATTTTATCATTATCATATATTTTGTTTTGTACAATACTGAGGTAGAAGATGCTGCCCATGGAAGTGAACTTATGGTAACTTCTAATAATCAAGCTTAAAGAGGCAGGATTACAAGAGCTCAATTCTGTTTCTCTGCTACCAGCAGTGCCTTTTTTTTTTTTTTTAAACAATGAACATAAAAGCTGGCCCTTCTGCGCAGAAACACAGCGGACATGAAGCCCATTCACCAACAGGAGACAGATGTTGCTCTAATATGAAGTCACCTTCTCCCTCATGCTGCTGACTCTCTGTTCAATCTCAACACTATTTCATTCTTGTTCCAATACTTTGCAGCTTTTATATAAACAGCCTCTCACTATGGCCATCCTGCTCTCTGTGGGCCAACTAGTTAACAGGTCTGTTTCCATCCCTGCGTCATCTGAAACCATTATAGCGGCTATTGATAGTATTGCCTCTACAGTAAGTATGTGGCCATGGCATTAACTGGGAGAACACTTTAGGGATTATGTCTTATGTCACTTACAGTTTCTGAGTACCACTAGTCCAAGGTGTACACAGGCAGATGAGGCATTTCCACAGATAACGCCAGCAGCTACTGCCACCACAGGGGGCTACTTTGAGCTATTTTATTTGTATGTCTGAGCTCCTAACACCAACATCAAGCTGAAGAAAATTAACCTTGGACAATATTTGCAATCTCATTTTTTTTTTTGGTCATTACCTGAAGCTTACGATCAAACCCGCTTGGATGCAGATCAGCCATTAAATAAAGAGGTCTTCACCGCCGTCACTTTGAAAATCCAGTACAATGGCTGCACGACTGCAGATACGGTGCCAATCTGCTTGTTGATCTCATGCATCATCTTACCTTTAATTGTAAACAAGACCCAAAGATACTCGATCCCCTTCACATGAGAGCGACTCGCTTCCATTCCAAGAGGAAAAATATCAGAACTTATAATAATGATATTCCACTGAGCAATCAGTGAACTATTTGATTCAACTTAAACAACAGCAAGTCAGATCCAAGGACTTTTAAAGAAGTGCAGCATTGTGATACATTATCCAGACCTACAAAGGCAAATGGGGGACACGGATAATAAAAGAAAATGTCAGACCAAGGCACAGACAACAAGCAGGCCCAGATTATACTTCCATAATGTGTTGCTCATTAGGTTTAGGGATAGGGGAAAGAACAAATCGGGGAGAAATATGAATTCCTATTCCATATACTGTATGTTGAGGTACAGGGATTTGGAAATGCAGCATCCCAATCCGGAATTTCCTCCAGTCTCATCGTTTATGACGCGATTCCGGCCGAACCCAGAGCCATGAAACACTGCGATTCAATCAAGACCATGACTCCACACATTGGGTACCACATTGGGTAAATGCAACTCATTAGGCCTAAAACAACCATTTCAAAGCAAACCATTACATGATTTTATATATAGTCTAATTAAAGTCAGAGAGCAAATATGACACAAACAGGGGGGGGGGGGTAACGGTGACAAGTCTCGGGGACGGTCTCTATTTTAATGATTAAATTCCCGTATTTCAGATCCATATCTGCCCCAAGCCGCCTTGGAATTGCTGACTCATCTTTAAAAAGCACTATGGAGACCTTTGTGTGTGTGTGTGTGTGTGTGTGTGTGTGTGTGTGTGTGTGTGTGTGTGTGTGTGTGTGTGTGTGTGTGTGTGTGTGTGTGTGTGTGTGTGTGTGTGTCTGCAGTGGAGGCACTGCCATAAATAGTGACACCCCAGCGTGCCTCCAAGATGTGCTGTATAAACTCAGTGTGTTATTGCAGGACTCATTCCCAGAGCGGGCATAGCACATAGAGAAAATGCTGGTTTTCTCTCACCGATTTAAAAGCAACATGATTCAGTGGGGCTGACAAACCCTGTTGTCCTTTTTCATGAGACGATTTCTCCTGAGGATTTGGAGAAAGAGGGAAGATTTTTCTCCCAACCCTCCTCTTGTACCCCTTGTTGTAATGCTGGGGGGTCTGACCACAACTGTTACCAATTGGACCTGGTGTGACTGACTGAGCATAGAGGGCAGAGCTTTGTTGCCAACCAAAACACACACATCTCTGGATGTAACTGGAACTTCACTTGGCACACACAGAGCCACTCAGCATGATGATACAACTCGGGGCAATTATGGTATTTACAAGAAGTTGCAGAGTCTTGGAAGAGTTCCTTTCAACTTCAATCTTTTTTTTTCTACTCTTGGCTGCTTATTGTAAACAAACTCACCCTGAGGGTCTGTGGAAAGTGAGGATTAGGGGGAGTTTCACTATAGAAACCTCAGAGTTTTACCTTTTTTTTTTTTTTTTAAACCAAATGCAAAACCCAGCAAACCATTTGAATACCTGCCAAAAAAAGAGCTGAAATAAATACCAAAAAAAAAGACATTTGCAATGTCTATCTATGGAAGATGAGCCTTTAAATAGACATAATAGGCATAATTCTAAAATTGTGTTAGGCCAATCTGACATGGGAGTGAGGACAAATAAACAAGCCACTTTCTTTTTCCTAACAACTCCAGCATAACAATAAAACTGTCTGTTTAGTTATTCACAACAGGTTTCTATTATTGTTACTAGGGCTGAAACGATTCGTCAAATAACTCGAGTAAAACGGCAAATAATTTGCCACAATAGCTCTTCGTCAATACTGCAGTCTATGCATCCTGTCCACGGAGCGGACCGGACGCAACAAAGTAACGCTAATGATACGTAAGCCGTAGCATTTAACATAAATTAACGTGTTTTCTAGTTGAGATTGAGGCTAGTAAAGAACATGAGTTAATTATGGCAATATTTAATGGCTGGTTAAGAACATATATCAGTATGGTGGCTACCTGGCAGGTATTATGTGTCCTTAAATTAGCTGAGTTGTTGTTCAAGAAAATAATAACCCATAGGGAGAAAAGAAATGCTGTTAAAGCATGAGCTTCATTCATGTTATTATTATGTATTACACACACACACACACATACACACCCCTCACACTCACACAAACACAAGCAGTTGGAGCCTAATATGCACCAATCCAATACAGCAGGTATATTTTAATTTGATTGCAGCGAGTAGGATCAGCAGGTGTAACTAAGTAAGCAAATAAATGTACATTTGCTCTCGTTACCTTCCTTTCCATTTGTTTTAGCCTACAGATGTCATAAAGGCTGACGTTATGCCTGAGACCTGAAACTTTTAGTTCTGAAGTTGCACAACTTAAAGGCAGCGTTTTTTCAGCTTCAGATGAATCATTTGATTTGTTCTGACTGTTTTAGTTCATACTGCAGATACAGTATTATTGCAATTTAAGCAATAAGCATGTTGTTTTTTCCAAAAAGGGAAACAATTAGTTGAAGAAACGTGTCTTGTTTTCTCTTTTGCAGAGAACGCTATATGTCCTATTCGATTACTCGATTAATCGTCAGAATAATTAGGCCGATTACTGCAGCCCTAATTGTTGCTGCTACTGATCGATAGTTAATTACTTGATTTCTGCTGTAGTGTCCAACACAAACAGTTTAGGAAAAGCCACTCTATTTTTCCCCTGAGGGGATAATAAGTCCAATACTGAAACATTATAAATCAATAAACAACATTAATATTATGTAATATAGTGCCAAGAGATGAGACTTAGGGATGTTATTGCTCTGGAAAACAATGTGGACATGCACACGGTTCAGCTTTCCAACATCTGGCCTTCTGAAGCGCCGGCCACATGCATACAAATTAGTTTCACTGCCTCACTGCTGGACGTTACACCACCCTTATGCCTTTATTGCATCATTAGATATTTTCTCCCCCTTGGGTAGCTGCCTGATGATAAATGTGTTCCTTTATGCTGCTTTATGCTGCTTTATGCGGCCACACGTGCCAATGATCAAAATAAAGGATTGTTGATTCATATTGTGGGGCATTGCGCCTTTTCAGTGAAAACTTTGCGTTGGCTCGGTATTTGTCAACCTTGGAATAAATGTAACTTTACTACTCCAACAGTAGGCCTATATGTATTATTCGCATTATTATATCCACCTCTGAATATAAATTTTGAACAGTACTGACGATGAATTTGAAGGACTTTAAGGGGGGTAAATATACCAAAAAGCTGAAACAGTAGTGACAACGACTTTTGCTACCAGCACATACTATGTGGCCTCCACATTTCCAGCCCTAATCCGAACCATTTATGTGCCCATTTTAAACTTAAACCGGCTGTGTGTCCACGGACAGCTTCACCCCCAGATCCATCATCGCACATGACAGACACCAAAAAGAACGACGCGCCGATGAATGAATTTCTCATGGTGAAGCGCCATTTGAAAGAACACACTTCAAAGAGAGCACATAATTTGAGACTCCACTTTCATTCAGTTTTAGCATGCATAGACCATTCAGTTTCTATTGTCTAGATCCATGGGAATTATGGGAATAGATGAGGATGCAATTAGGCTTCTCCCATGTACACATAAACATATGAATACACATGTATATTATTGCAAAACATGGTAGGATAAAACAGTCTGGGATTCAAAAATGGAACTTTTGAGACCCAGAAGCGAAGGTCAACGTCATGCTATTTCTACCATTAGTATGTTACTAGCATGAATGGTATAGTGATAACTAGGGTTGTGTGTGCGTGTGCGTGTGTGTGTGTGTGTGTGTGTGTGTGTGTGTGTGTGTGTGTGTGTGTGTGTGTGTGTGTGTGTTTGTCAAGTCCAGCTGCAAGCACTTATTGTACTTATTGGTATATTTAGGTTTTTAGCCTTTTTTCCGTCATTAAACAAAATTATCATTTAAAACTTGCATTTTTGTGTTTAGTCATGCGGCCTTTGTTTTATATGGAATTTTGTTTGAGGGACTCATTCAGCAGAATGAGATTATATAAAAGGCTTTACTTGTGAACTTGGGCTATACAAGAGATGTGAAAACCATCAATGGATCGGTTCAGATCGACTCCATGTCATCCAGATAGAGAAAAACAGAACCTTCAAAGAGGAGTCAGAGCAATGAAGGGAACGACTGCCACTTTTCTCACTTTTAAGACTAAGCACAACTTTATCTACAGTATGTGGCACTGTCAAATTCACCAGCATCATTCATCATATAGCCAGGTATAACTGAGCATAGCTGAACTGAGTGACTGCAAATTAAGTTTCAAATAAGTCACATTGTCATTTTAGAATTAATGAAAACAAGGACTTAAACATATTACAAAAGAGGGCCAGCATTGAGAAGAAGTCTGATTATTACCAGGCTTTCCACCATCACCCCTCTTATGGCCAGGTGCCACTGAACAATGTGTTTGTGATGAGCATGAGGGTGCCAGCAGCAGCAGCAGTGTGAGGTAGGGACCACCCTGTCACTGGCACGCCACCTCCAAACCAGCTGCTGTTACACTTCATCACTACCATCACACTTCATTAGCAAAGACACCCAGGAGGGGGTGACCCATTGAGCTAATTCAAAAAATGAAACGGAAAGGGTTTGATTGGATGGGATTTACATTGTAGGACGCGAGGACAACAATCAGTTGTGGCACAGTTACCTGTATATCTACTGTGCTATGTGGTATCTGGTGATACATATACAAAGGAGAAAAAAAAAGTCATTTTAGGCATTCATGTGAAAGGAAAAAACAATCTTAAAAACAGGCCATTTCAACACGTTGTGAGTGAATTTTTGGTTGGGTAGTTTACCTTCAACACAGATTTCTTAAAAAATATCATTTGATTTTGAAAGTTACTATAAATCGGGGTTCAGTGCCATTACATATGAATTTTTCCTGATTATAACGGAGAGAGAGAGAGAGACAGATACTCTCACTACCTGAACACCCCTGTGTTTTAATTGAAATCATCGGAGTCTAATAACTCAACATCCCCAGTGGTGAGAGGAGCTTCCTGGCAATTCGGAGTCTGCCTGACTGGAGAGTTATGGAGGGACTTTGATCTGTGTGCCAACCATGTTTCTCTCATAATGCAGTGACACGCATGGAGATGCATAGGCTCCCATGCACAGACACTGACACAAACACACACGAATGCACAATGCTCTATGAGCATCATACAGACGGGCACGCGAATAGAAGTACACACACTTCCAATATGTGACACACTTCCAGCAAACATTTGTCTCCCAGACTGAAGAGGAGACATCTCCACAGTGTTAACCCACCGCGCTCTGGATACAAAGACTGGGAGCAGTAAGAGCTATATCACCCCTGATAGAGATGTTTTATTGCGGAAAGTGAGTTCAGGGCCAGCGCGTATTTATCTGCTAAGGATCAGTGGAGATGCGGAACATGAAACATCACAGACTTGTTGTTCAGCCTGGAAAGTACTCAGATAAGGTGGGATCAAATCTGGGTTTGTGACTGTCAGTGGACTTTACTTTGGATCATGCAGTGTGCATGAGAGTCATTTTTAGAACTCTTTCAACATGGATCTTGAGTTCAAAGTCCTAATAAGAGGCACTTCTTCTGATAGAGAAGTCTATCAGTAGCTTGAAAACAATAAGAAGCTTTTTGTAGAAAGATAAAAAACAAACGAATGAGGCTCCTGGAGCACACTAAAAACAAAATCTAAGTCTCACGGTGTCTTTTTATATCACTGCATTCAGTCATGGCAATAGTATAGTTTTATGCAGATATGTGTTGCTTTAAAAGCCTCGCATTTGCAGACGACTGAGGAATGACATATAAGTTTGAGCGAGCAAATTTCATATTAATGACAAATATGATCAGTTTGTAAAACAAAAATGCACAGTGGTGGGTGAATATTCAGGCACACGGGACATTTCTAATCTATTTAATCAGAATAATCTCTGCTACAGATCGCATCACTGTAGCCAGCTCATGGTAAAACACAAGCCTCGTCTTTGGAACCCGTGTGGGAGAAAGAATAATCTGTTGGATGTGTGCATTTCCGCATCATGACTTTTCTCTGGTTTCGCTGGTCTTGGCAAAGGTGTTTAGTGAGTCCGATAAAACGCAGACTTTTGAGTTGCCTTTCTTTTGGTGGTTGTTAACTGGATTGGAACCCAAACTGTTTCAATGTTGAGGGGGGAACAAAATGGACTCATTACCAAGTGGAGTGAACTCTGATCAACCTGAAATACAGAATACACAGACGCCAGTAACACATGGGCTATTTGAAAGTGAAATCAACACGGTCACGGCATACCAGGGTGGCACATGAGATGAACATAATTGGTAAAGAAAATAAAAATAAAAAAAAAATAAAAATCTTAGTGAGTATGAGGCAGATCTAAGGTAATTGCTCTCCAGTTACTCGTGGAGGCCAGAACAAATGTTTGGCCAACAGTGCGGCTGAAACAACTTCCTGAGAGGAAACAGCCTCCCACATAGCTTGTGGACAGCTAGGAGTTATGCTCAGAAAACATCAAAAAATATGATGCAACAAGACCACATGCTCCACTGAGGGCGACATGCACTGACAAACATGGTTGGATGCACAGACATTTAGACACGGAGTAAAACCACATGCATACGGACACTTGTTCATACACATTAGTATGAACAAGTGAGTGTAGTCTGACTGGCTGCACACTCACACACAGGCACACACAAGAGCCATGAATGACTGACACACACCAACACTTTACGAGTCTCATTATCATACTGTAGAAATGAAGTCTGACACTGCACTATAACCGGCAGCCAATTAAACATCTGCACCCTCAGCTGTCGTGTAATTACCCAGCTCCTCTAGCTGATGAACGAAAAGGAGGAGGTGGTGATTACTGGTGGAAAAGGAGAAACCTCAGAGGAATTAAACAAATTAACAAATCTTGTGTGAAATCCTGTGACTCCATCTTCATCCGCCCCAAACTTGGATCACTCTACCACCATAACACATCCGTCCCACCGAGGAGAAAGCTCACAGCCGTGAATCATTCCAGTAAGTAGGTGTAAACACCAGGAGTATCAGTGAGGACCGCGACTGGTGTGCCAACACTGACTCTACTGCCCACTAGTGGGTTAATATGAATGAGGGAGCGGAGGTGGCATTTGATGTTCACCTCTGATTCTTTCCAATGGAATCCACTGTCATGAAAGTGAAAGACTCAAATGCTAAACTAGAAAAACAGCAACATTTTTACATTTTTTTTAATGATACTTAGAATAATTATATTTGGTATAAAAAGAGATCTCTTGCAGAACATCATAATGTATATGCACTTAGTTTATTTTTCTGAATTCCTGCAACAACAACAAAAAAAGTGAAGTGGGTGTTTAGGCAACTGGAACTAAAAGAGCCAGTTGTGTGAGAAGACAGGAAACATTTTTTAGGAGTAATTCTGAAATTGTATTTGAAAAACTCCTTGTAAGTAATTTAATCCTCTTTTCGGGTCAACCAAATGTGCTTTGCTGGAATATAATAGAAGAAAATCAACCAAAAGATGCTGAATAAACACAGTAAAAGGCTACTGCTTCAGAATTCATAGCATGAATGAAATATTTTGCACATGCCTTCTCATTACAGAGTTTGCTAGTTTCAGTAAATTACATTGGAACAAACAAAAATGTCAAAACATTAAAGACACCCCCACATACACAAAAAAAAAGACTCTGTTGAAATCTCTATCAATCACATGCCTATATAATTCATAAAAAGCGTACAAAGCCTTGCCTGCCTTGAACATGAAACACGGAAACTAAACAGTGGCTGGTATTAAGCCAAGAGTGAAACAGATGAGAGTGATTAGATAACAGATCAAAAGCTTTTTCTAGAGGCGCGTGTCTGTTCAAGCAGCACACATCTGCGCATTGTTCACAACACACAAAACATGCTTCAACATTTTACACACACAAAAAAAAATGGTCCAATAAAAAGTTTCTTATCTAAATTGTGAGACAAACATAAATGTGAAAAGTTTTTCTTTTTCTTTTTGTCAGGGAGATTCACATCCTTAACTTGCCCTGTAGATTGTGCCTGATTGCAAACATGCAGGTTTATCAGATAACAGATGAAAAAGGCATAAAGCATTTCTCACTTGAAAGGTTTTGTTCTATAGAAAGGTGACACGTCAGTGACACATTTTGCAGGAGGATTAAAAGACTTGTAACAGTTTCTAACAGGACAGATACGTGCACTATCACTTTGAAGATTAGGTTGACTCAAATACCTCTCCAATGGAATATTAATAGGTTTACACAGGTTTACAGTTACCTTGAGCAAATATTTTATAAGAAAATGGCAATAAAAAAATACTAAATGCATAATAGGTGAGTTGATAGTTTCAAAACAACAAAAGGTCTTGAAAAATGTAATGTGAGCTTATAGTTCCATGATAGTTTGACCCTCATAATATGACTCCTTGACCGCAAAAACCTAAACCTAGAGTTTGGAATCACATTGCTATCATTATTAGTTTGATAGTTATTCAAGAAAAACGATGTTGCACCAAAGGCGGTTTTCTCCGGTATCTAGCTCAGTAACTTTTGAAGACACATCAAATTTGTCACCTACAGTAATGCCAGGCTCACACTGCAGATCATGTATACTTTGATGTGTGGTGGATCTAATGGGGATGTCATTGTGTGATTTTTGTCCAGGCATTGTAGGAATTACCCATGAAGTTAGAAGCAAAATTCTTGCAATTCCCCCCCCAATGCAATGGTAAAGAATCCTTTAAAGAAATCTTGATCCAGAGGATGAGATTGTTCCTTGGGCCATACCCTACCTCTCAAAAAGTATTCATCATACTCTGTTCAGAACTTTTTAGAAATCCTGCTAACAGAGAGAAAGAGACAGACAGACAGACCAACACCAGCAAAAACTTGACCTCCTTGACAGAGGTAATGAAGTCCCTTGTGAGAGAATCCAAGTCCATCATTGAGAGAATAATCTCTCTTTATATGTTATACTACTTTCTCCGTTGCTTTTCCTTTTCTCCTTCCAAGCCTCTCGACCTCTTCTCTCCCTTGCCCTCCGTCCATCTTGCCCCCTCATCCACTGCGAAAAGATCTCAGACTTTCCTCACGGTCACTGTGCAGTGCATTGGTAAGATCAGCCCACCCTGCTCTCCGCAGCACTGCGTGTTTGCATCGGTGTGTTTGTGTCTGCGTGCATGTGAGGTCCCACACTGACGTCTACCTCAAACTCTATCCCATCTCACGCTGGCAAGTGGCCTCTGAGCTCCTCATGGTAGATATAAATATGGCCTGTGTGCCAGTCACAACCTGACAACATGTGCTGGACATGTGGTTTAGGCTTTCAGTACAAACACAATGATCTCACACTCAAACAAGGCACTTACACTCTCCAACATACGCACGCACGCACGCACACACACACACACACACACACACAAACAGAGCAGGCTGCTAAAGAACAGATGCATACATGTGCACTTGCGCACACACATAAACATATAAAAATGCCCAACAGATGAAGGTGTAATCTTCCCCCTGTGCTTAAATGGGAACCACGTGCTGGCTTTGGGTTGTGGCAGACTTCGTAAAGTAAGTCCTTCCACTCATTATGTGGGATGACCCATGTTACCCTGAGGCTGTGGGGAACATGAGGCAGCACTCTGCTCATCGGTCCTTTGAACATGGCCTCCAAACTGAAGCGGTTAGCAATTAAATAAACAGAGGAGGAGATTTGTTCCCTCTGTCACTTGCGTTGGCCAAAAGGAACCCGTCGGGCCAAGCCTGAGTTAGTCTACGGTACCGTTAAATAGCAGGGAATCCTTTGCCCAGAGCCAAAGGAACTGGCAGCTGAAATTGCAGAGGTTCCCAACCACCAATACCACCAACACATACAGCTAATGTGCTTCCCCTGGACAATCTTCTCACTAGAGCTCTCCAGGGAGAAATTATAGCACAGTATCAACATCAGTTTGCCGTTAAATTGTACTCATACCACACAGGCTAGACAGAAAACAGGGACTTTACTGCGCAAGCAAAATGCAGTCGAATCATAACATCCTCATTTTGAGCAGGTCATCCAGTGAAGTAATGCTGTACGGAATAATAAATGAATAATAATAAATGTCACTGAGTAAATTGCCAAATAAGTTACTGAACTAAATTATTCAAGGATTACCCAAACACTGACTGAAATAATGCATCACAGCCCAGTCCAAGAGCAAGACTCGCGCAATGTTATAATAGATTGTACAGATTGCAGTATATGTGGTCTGTGGTCACTAAGACTGTGTTAGAAAGTTGGAATACTGTAAAGCATAGCAATAAGACCAAACCCTTCATAAAGCATGCACAGTGCAATAAGTGTTGGTGTCCAAGAGTTGCATCATCCTCTGCTTTAAAGATGGTGGGAGAGAACAAATGAAATGATACCTCCCCAGATTTCTTTCCTTTTTTATTAGTGTACGTGTTTTCTGGGATTGAGCACAATAGATGGTTTGTGAAAATGCTTGCGACTGTCAGCATGGAGGATGGAGGATGGATGTGGAGTAGGGAGTGGAGGGGAAACAACCTAACCCAGTTTCTCCAGTTGGTGGACATCTGGATCTGATCCACGTCTGAGCAGGATTTGACCGCGCCTCACTCCTGCATCATACCGTATATATTGGGCTTCTCTAGGTGCGTGTCTGCATTACATACAGATGGACTAAATTGTGTAAAGGCAAGTCCATAAGAAAAGTTCAGGGTTTAAAGGAGGTCTTAACAAGTCTCTCACCTCCTTTAACACCTCCAAACCATAAAGCGAGTGGTTACCACAGTAAAGAGAGCTGGCCACATGCTTTAACATCTCGACGGGAAGAATTACTGTACTACATCCGCCTAGCAGATTCTTTTCAAATCTTTATTTCTAGATTCAAAACTTATTTATTATATCTACAATTGAGCTTAACAGTTTTGTTTCAATGGCATTAAAGACATTTTCTTGATCGAAGGAAAGAGGTAGTGTAGTTCAGACTCGCTAAAAACATTATTTGTTGAAGTTAATGGGGGAGGTGCAACCCTCTATAGTTCAGATCGTCTTAGAATTATATGAACCCCCATACTGGGGCCAATTGTTTGCATGGATTTCAAAATAACTGGTTTGAATTGATCATTCCCAGCAAATTCTAAAATCTGGCCAAATGTCTGCCAGAATCTGTTGTAGGTGTTGAAGGGGGGGGTCACAACACCAGAATAATCACTTGAATGATCGGTGATCATGGAGTGACCTTTTAGCACGTCAGACATTTTGGTCCGCTGTCTTACAGCTTGAGCATTTCCATGGTTTCCTTCACAACAACGGTGTCAAAAAATCTGTAGTGAGCTTGTTTCACCATCACCAATGTTAAAAACTATAGTCCGAAGACTGCCGTGGCTCACGACTTAATCTGAGCAGGCATGAGGACAGGGACTCTTCACGTCTTTTTCAAAATCAAACTAAAACCTCTGCTGTACCTTGGAGCATTTTGAAAATTATAACAAACTGTCTGCTTCTCTCATTTGTCCAATTCATTTGCTGAAAAATATGTCGGCAAAATAAACTGCAAACTAAATTTCATTGTGAGAGGATTTTGTGCAAAACGGGCAATACTTGAGCTCTATAGACTCAAATGAGAGATTGCTCCATGGCCATTTCAAGCTAAAAAAAAAACAAGTCAAAGAAACATCATCTGCTGCAAATATGCAGAGTCAGGATCATTTGATCCATGATGCTGTGGGGTGAATAGATCTTAACATGCTATAATATACCTTACACGACAGTGCAGAGAAAGAGCCACAACTAAGACATGGAATTGTAATAAACTTTGGTGCATCATCCTTATGTTCGGTAATATGGAGCACATCTTAATCTGCTCTATACCCTCTATATTTAACTTGCGTTAATCTGTCATCTACTGAGAAACGAACAACCGTTCACAAAAAATACCACTTTAAAAGTCTGATCTCAAGGTATCATCATCTTTTTGTCAAGCTACTGTTGCCATTAAACAGCACCGAGGGTGTCTCCATCACTTTCCTCTACTGCCACACGTCGGCTGTCTCTTCCTGTAGTCTGAGAAATTCTGCCACAGGCTTTTTAAAGTGGGGTCCTTTTCTGCCAGCAACTGTCACAAGCACATATTTGTTCCAGATGGATCCTAATAAATCAAAGCGACGGTCCTGTAACAAAGCTTTCTGCTTGTGTACCCGGGCAAAACCTTCAAACCCTCAAAGAATACAAAATCTAATTTGGCTTTGGCATCGCACAAATAACAACTCCATCATATACAAGTCCTGTTGCATATAACTAAATAACTGTATATGGCGTTGAATTATTAATAAATGCCAGATAAGTCTATATTGAACATAATTTCTTTCAAATGAAAAGTGAATGTGTGATGAAAAATAACTGAAAACAACAACTAAGTCAGAAAAATACATACGGAAACATTCAGACCTTTTTGTATGGATTTTTTTTTGCTCTGTGCACCAGAGCCCAAAGGACTAACAAAGACTTTCACATTCAGATCGGTCACTCTGTGCCATTACATGATGGCTATGAAGAAATTCTGCAGAATCAAAGCCAGTGAAATTGCTCAAGAATCATGTCTGCATACTTTTCCTGGCATCCATATGGAACTCCCAAGAAAAGTCCCATAAAAACCAACCAGAGGCATAAGAACAGCATGAAAAAGGTGCCGCAGGTTGCATTTCAAGTCAGTGTGGAAAACCCAAGTCTAAATCCACGCTTTCAGAGAGATAAAAGGGGGCATCAATCCACTGAGAGAAACAAAAGAGGGCATGATTGATTAAATGTCTTAAGACTTTTTTTCTTTGCTTGCTGAAATGTTAATTTCCTTGCTTTGCCTAAACTGGATTATTCATCACTTGACGGTGGTTGATGTGACCCAAGTCCCCCCGTGTCATTATTAGCCCCTCTTCTCCACAACTCTATCGGGACTCAGACAGAGATGGATGCAGGGATGGATGAATAGAGAAATAAGGACACAAGGACTCTCATGATTGATTGTACCCTGGTTAGGATGCATAGCAGAGGTGTTTGGGCTGATGACATGTGGTACATCTTCATCTGGTCATCTTTTGTCATTCTATCACACTTCCTTCAATGTCAATGGGAAATCTTTTTTTTTAACCCTCTGAAACCACTTAAATCTTCCACACACAAAATATTAAATAGTTTGCTCTACTAGATTACGGTAGGTTTGTGGTGACTGTAGGTGCCGGACTATGGTTAACCTGACTAAAACACAATTTAATATGTGTGACAACTGCAGATTATGTGCAAAGCATTTTACAATGTACTGCTTCAGCTGCTACGTGGTGCATGTGATCGGCTTTATCTTTGTCCCTGATAATGCTATCCCAGCGGTATACTGTTGCTCCGGGCCCACTTTAGTTGTTCGAATAAAATTCCTCCCAACATTTGGTGTAAACTGCCTATTTAAGAATACACCATAATATGGAATCTAGATCTAAAAATGCTGTTCATTACCTCCGCCAAGAAGGTTATGTGATGATTTGTTTGTTTGTTTGTTTGTTAGCATGATTACGCAAAAACCAATGGACAGATTTGCGTCAAATTTTCACCAAAGATGGACCCTAGCATATCCTAGAGGTGATTACATTTTGGTGATGATCCGGTGAGAGATGGGACTGGTAATACTGGAATGAAGGCCTGTGTCCACCAAAGCGTTTTTTCCCAGCTGAATATGTTTTTACTTTAATTAACTTTTAAAAACTTTGGAAATTTAATGAAAAATGCAAAAATACAAACAATGCAAATAATATTCAGCTGCAACCCTACTTACTGTACCATGATAATGCACATATACTAAAAGATGCAGAGATTTGCCATGTATGTCTGAAATATATGAATATGGTTAAAAAACAAATCTTACATCAGTACTAAGAAGCATTTTGTTGGCATGAACTTTGTGTTTTTGTTGTGACAAATGAGACCAAAAAATAATATAGTGTGGCTGGATTATCCCTCCATAATTTACAGTTCACAAACTCAAACACAAGGTAGTCGGTGCGGTGGTCTGACAAAATGATACGGCTCATTGGAAGCTTGAAGTTCTTCGGATGACAGCAGTATTTTCAACATCGCATCACAACTCTGCATTTCTATGATGTCTGGAAATTCGCAACTACCAACCTCATTTTCAAACGGAGTGGATCAAACAAACAATAAATCAATCTACAGCTCTACCCACACTGACGTTCTGCCAAGTGTCATCATTAGTGTGGTTTATTTGCTCACCGAGTGGCAACTAAAAGCAGAAACAAGCAGAAGACCAAGTTCTGTGCGGCAGCTGCTGACGTCACTGTGCGGCAGCAGTTAAGTGCCTCTCTCCTCTCACTCCACTGTTTATTTGGAAGTCATTACTGCTGTCCAGCTTGGGCCCTCTGCTGATGCAAAATCAAATCAGCGATCTAATTACGAGGCAGAAGTCCATCATGGGAGCAAAGCTTATTCTGTTTCTTTGGCGACTGGCTTACGAACAGAGGACACAGTTGGAAAGCAACCCACTTATACCTAAAGAATAGCCAGGATGGCTGGCAAAGTGCTTTAAGAATGCTCACATTACCAAAAAGCAACAAACTGAGTCGGTGCATCAGCCCAGAGCTTGACAATATGAATATTTCACTCACATTTGCTGCATTACTATAGATATGTGTGATGCAGAAAACTTTTAGGACTATGGTTTGCAAGTTAAAAACTGTTAATTGTTAAAAAAAACTATGAGTTCCACATTCCACAATAGAGTTCCCTGTGATGCCGCAGATGGTGACAAGTAACAGAAAGATGAACAACAACAAAAAAGAACCTTATGTAAGCACAGCCCAAGTGTCATTACTAGTGTCTGACCAATGCAGTAGTCATTTCAGATCCAGCGCCAACGTTGTGTAAGCAGCTAATGCACTTGCCCCCATGTGAACGCCAATGAGCTTACACGATTTCTTGGTAACATCATATTAGAAATACGACCAAAAACAATAATAATTATTATTATTATGACAATAATAATACTGTCATTCAATGGACAGCAATTATAATGAAATGTTCTATATAAATAAAATTACCATAGCCATAAAGCAGAGACTGAAAATGAGGTAATCAGTGTCCCCCATTCATTTGTGCTTTTCAGTCCATTCTGATCCAGTTAAGACTGAGAGTGGACTAAGTGAGGGCTTTGGGTTCATCTCTAAACACATGAAAAGGGTCATCTTCCTTGCAGACCTCAGCCGGATTTGCTTCCCGAAAAGGAAATGACTGCAACCTCCACTGCACTTGGGTCATGACTAGACTTGAGCAGCCAAACTACAAAGAGCTTAATCTATTTATAGGAAAACACTGCTACAGTACAGTGATCAGGGGTATAAGGAACCCTGCAAAACGGAAAGACGGTCAGATGCCAAGGTTGCTCACCAACTGTCAAGATCAACAAGGAACTTTGCCATTCCCTGGCTTTATACCTCAAATCCATTTTGCTTACCTCTCCAAAAACATTTAAACATCCCCTTTTTACATTGTCGATTTTGACATTAAATTATAAGTTCAATTAAGAATGAATTAAATTAAATTAAAAAGTAGGACATGCAGCACCTGCAAAGCGATCTCACACAATAACCAAATGAAATCTAAGTAGAAGTCTTGAAGAAAAACATTTCAGTTTTTTGTTTTTTTTATGCAGAAAATATTAACTCATTGATACTAAATTGTACTTTGAATCGATGCATAGTTACTGCTATGGTAACAAGGATTTAAAACTTAAGAATACAAAAGCCACGGTATAATCCCTGCACACTGAATAAACCTCTTACCTGCAAACATGAATGTTGGGTATGTTACTTCTGTTTAGACGAGTTTCCAGGTCTGTACAATCGCACATGCTTGAGGCATTCTCGCACACAGCTTAGTCCGTGCTTTAAACCGAATGTCTTAATTTCTTCAAATTACTTCTACTTTTACTTGATTACTTATTAATCGCACGTGTGTTACACCAAAGAACCCTAAATTAGGCTTAGTGAGCATAGAGGCCTACACCAGCTGTCATAAGTATCTCTGCAGTTTAAAAATCCTCTTCTACAGGTATGATATATCCATATTCTCCCACCTGTCAAACACTAAGGAACAAATATATCTCCCACAACTGAGTAAGAGAGGATGCGGAGGGGACACAGAGATGGAAAAAAAAAACTGGGAAGAGGCAATAAAATACAGGACTGTTGAAAAGACGCAAAGGAGTACAGGAGGTGAGATGAAATGAAGGGGTTGCTAAAAGGTCCCACAAAGAAAAGAAACAGGTAGGTAAAGAAAAGCTGTGTGAAAGCCGGAGCTCTGTCGGCCTTTTGAATCATTGTCTTGTGTCAGAGGCAGACCTCAATCTTAGAAGTAAATCATGGAGAGAGAGATCCAGGAGAGGACGGGTAGAGCAAAGACAGGTCCATGAGAAGCATCCACCATCTGCATAACCACTGGGACTGGTCACATTGCATGCACCGTAAATATCTTTCGTAATAAAGGACAGGCAAGACATGCATTCCGTTAAAAAAATGGTGGAAATATGTGCAGGCTTCTACTGGGTTTCATATCAACACACGGAGCCGATTACAGTTTACTTCCCCAAAAATGTGTATTTAAGCATCATGTGGGGTTGAAACGTGGAAGTAGGGACAAAGTCATTTGCCATTTCCTATTTTTTTTATGTGGGAACTGGTGGAAGTCAGAGTGACAGGTGTCCCATCAACCATTTGAGACACCAAAAAAAAAAAAAACGACGAGAAAAGCCTGCCAGTCAGACAGAGCATTAGAGCAATGATCCGTCTCTCGTTCAATACAGTAACAGGAGAGTGTGGGCTGAAAGAAGAATCAGCATTCCTTTCTTTCTATTCCCTTCTCTCATGGGTGTTATTCAAACAGCTACCCAGCAGATGGAAAGTTTTTTTGTTTCTACATCCAGATCACTCAATTACACGATCATATTTTTTTTTTATCTATGCTTAGATTTATGTCGACTGTGTCAGCACCAGAATACCGAGTCATATTCCATATAGGTGTAAAAGTAATTGGCAATAAAACTTTTCTGACTTTCTGAAACAGATATTCCCAGACACAGACAACACATAATGTTCCACCACAGATCCAGAACATAATTTGGATACTGGGAGATTAAAATATATATTTTGTAAGGGGGGGGGAAATATGTGTTGGGTCACATTATGGTAACAGAGAGGAGTAGAGAAATGACACTGCAAACAATATGTTGCAGAGATTATGCAGATTCAGAGCCATTCAAATGGATTCAATGTATCTGTGAAAGGCAACAAGTTCTATCTGAACTATTAAAGCTGAATGAGCTGCATGTCATAAGAGAATCAGTCAGACTTATGCATAGTTCACTACCACGTAAATATTAGAGATATTAGACAATCAAATTAAAAAAAAACAAACATGAATACACGTGTACATCCTCTTTGTAAGGTGACAGCCTCGGGTCTTGGTCTATCAACTGCTACAGTCGTCTGAGAGCAATGCATTAAAGGATCTAATTGTTCATCAGTTGACAGATGATAGTCCAAAAGTCTTACGTCTCATGTAACCGCCTGTCTCCGCTGTCTAAGCAATGCACTTTGGTTTTTATGGCAATGTCTACTTGTGATGGACAAGATTTTTGCTCTGATGAAGGGCAATAAAAACACTTGACAAGAGCAATTATCTCCAAGCAGATCTCCAAATTCGACATACTGAATTTAAGTGACGTGAAGACAGGCGTCGCTGGTGTTTGTCATACATTCCACTCAGTTGCTTTGACAATGGTAGTTTGAGGGCATGCGTGTTTGTGTATGTTTGGTACTAATTAAGTCAGTGTTGTGTGGTTTGTGGGAGTATGTCTAATTGCTTTCACACTGCTGCATGTGATGTGCCTGGATTGGAACTCTTTTTTTTTTTATGAATCTGTGCACACACACACACACACATACATGCAAAGTAAACTTTACCGTTCTGTTCATCAAGCTCATTGCCAATCTCCTGGCCCATTATCTTCTGTCGGCTGATGACAACTGCTAGTGCATCCAGGCCTGCATCCTGGGCTGCAGACAGAGAGAATAAGAAATAAAAGCTTTTACACACTTGAACATGAGACAAAGAAAGTGATCAGCAGCAGCACCAGGACTACGCAATGCCAGACAAAGACAAGGGGAAAGAGACTCAAAGAAAATACGTTATATTCCAAAAACAAAATGTGACACACGCCTACTCGCAGGAATATCTGTCAAATTTAGAAGTGGGGTGTGACAAAACAATAAACTAATGCCACAATCCCCTTGGACAACACTCATTTTAAGAAGCAAACAGTTAAGAGAACACTGTACTTGTGAAATAATGAGGCAACTATCTGGGAAATAGGAATGACAGGCTTTTGGGGTCCAGCTCAGCTCACAGTGCCACATGTGAGTCATTCAGTAAATTACCCGACTCAGCCTTGTTCCTGTTATTATACTACGGCAGGCCAAGATGGAGAGGAACAAACTGTGAAGCTCAAAAGAAGAGAGAAGATTTGGTCTCTGTAGGTTTCAAAGTCTGACACACTCTGTACCACTGGAATATTTTTATGATCGCAGGTTAATACACTCACAATTACCCTCGGCCAGAAATCCCACAGGAGACTAGAAACCTCAATGTGGTTTGGTTTCACTCTTAACAGGAAGCTCTGATGCCAAACTGACAATAACCAGGGCCGTAATGGAGACATAGCAATGAAGTGTCACACAGAGTCAGGTGAAGTAACATCTGGGTGCTCAGCTCATGTCAAAGTCATTCAGAGGACAGGAAAAAGCAGGCAGGCGTTTAACAATATGATTTATACTGTAAATGGTAATTATAACAGCAGCTCAGCTTCAAAATCATGTTGATGGGACACTGGCATGTAGTAGGAAGAACGGAGCCGCTGTCAATCCCACTCCGAGCCTTTCGCCTTTGCACTACGTAACTTTGGTTGAATGGGTGCTATTTCCCACAGTAAGTGCACAACGCCTCATGGCACTTTGCACACACCACCAACTACTGGTCTTCAGCTAAGCTAGCTCAGTATTCTCACAACGGACATCATTCTTATAGAGTGTTGCTTTATAATAAAAATCATGTTGAGACTAGAATAGTCTTATCTTTTAATTGCACCTTCACACAACTGCCTTTGTAAAAGAAGGTAATATGCATAATCTTCCCATACACATTAAGAAATGTTACATGGTATATGATTAGAATGCCAACTGGAGAAGTACAAATATATGAGTTACAAATAATAATGCAGGATATTTCATGCATTGGATGGTTGCTGTGCTCATATTTGTTCTTGATGCTAATTATTTTAACAAAAACGGTCTACTTGAAAACATTTGCGCTCAATTATGAAATGGAAAGCCTCGTCATTGCAGAAATTTGCAAAATAACTGTAGTGTTGACCACTGGGTCCTGGCTCCTCCCATCCAAATGTTGAAGTGTTGTTGAGCAAGAAGCGTTTTGTCCATTGAGATAGAAAAATTTAACATTTATCAAATCATGTGTGATTACCTTCAATGATCTGTTGTTGCTGTTGTTTGATCTCTCCAAAGGTCAGCCCTCTGGTCTCCTCCGTTTCGTTGACCAGCCAGGGGTTCGTGGCAATCCCTCCTGCCCCTTCAGCCAACAGCATCGACCTGTGAAACATCATCATAACAATACTTAAGTTTCCTAAATGGTTCCATCGGGAAATGTAAAAAAAAAAAAAAAAAAAACATTTTAAATTAAAGACCATGAAATGACTATTCCTACCCAAAAACAGACCAGCAGCTGTTAATGTATCAAAAACATACCATCACCTAACAGTGCACTACAACTCAAAGGAGAGAGCAAAAGGGCCCTTTTTGTTTGTCACCCATCATTTCATCACACAAATCTACAGCAGTCATCACACATAAGTGAATTTAGCTATATCAGTAAACATGGTCAGGGTTAGGCTGGGGGTACGTTGAACATCTGTACAGCTCTTACAGCAAACACATCTGTAAAAGGCATGTTCCCTTTTCAATACTGTACTCTTTTGATATTTTTATGCCAGCCTTTAGATCAGAGAAGTATTTATTTTCTCATTCCGTCTTTAGTGTTTGGAACGATTGAAAAACACCAGGTTAGCTTTAGCAGTGTGTAAATATTGCAGGCTAAGCTGTCAAAGGGTTGTGGACTGCTGGAGAGGTTTTTGCTCTGACAGAGAACTGGACTGGACTGTACTATGCTAAATACTGTTGTGAGGTTTAAAAGCTATAATTTTTGTGGTGTTTCAGACACACACACACACACACCCCAACTGCCTGGCGGTGAATGGAGTCTGGGTTTAACCATGTCTGCTGTGAGCAAGCCATCTGATGGTCAAGCCCAGGAAAGGTGACCTGAGTTACATGTAGGCATATCAGTTACTAAGGAAATAATAGCACTACTACACTAAACTGTTTCGCTATTGTTTTATGTCCAGCTAAAGTAATTTCATGAGTACATTTGAAATACATCTTTTAAAAGTCAAAAAAAATAATTTTGTTTTAGGTTAATCTCTTCTTTTGCATGAGTAATGGAAAAAAAATTCCTTTTATCTCATCCCTATTCAAGCATCTCTGTGTGACGACACACAGTTCAAGCTGTTTTTGAAGAAACATTGCTGACTAGTTAAGGCTGATACCATCAGAGGAGTAGGAGAGAAAAGGCATTCACTCTAATCTCTCTGACAGGTTTGATTACTATGAAACTATGTGCCAACCCTCCACTTCCTCCATGGAAGTGTCCAGTGTGTGAAAATCCAATTATACCGCCAGTGGGGAGCGCCAAAATCAGTCAGGCACATCTTTTGCACTACACTGCCACCACTGGGGCCTGAGCACCCAGGTCTTGACTGAATGACTTAGACAGGCGAGATTTAACGAATTACAACTATTTCCAGTGCAATCAAACACAAAGAAAAGGTTAATGAATAATGGAGGAAAGGTGGGTCTGAGGGGTGACGGGGTGAACCAAACCTTCAAATGTAGGCGCCATGTCCGTCTTATGCTTAGTTTGACATGGAGATGCTGAGAATTTATTGTTTCAGCAATAGATTTAAGTCCCCTCTGTCCACTTTCTCCTCTGAAAGGTTCTTACAAAAAAGAAAAGGCTTGGATTATCCAAGCATGGCCAATCCACCCCCTCCCACATTCTGTCCTCAGAGACCACACAGTGGGAATAGGTTTACCCACAAATCCAAATTACCCACCACATTTCACTATTAAAGTTAGGTCTCACGAAGCTACAGTTTGCAAAGTTAATTTGTTAGCTCATGTCATTTGTGATTTTTAGAACAGAGCCTTTTTGTAATTGAATGTGTGATCTGTTAAAAAGATGAAAGTCAATGGAAAGCACTCCTAAGCAGATCAATCCCCAAAAAAAAGCTTGTAAAAGATATCAGAGGAAGGTAGTGACGGTAGAGTCTCATATAAAGTTATCAAAAGACGTCATTTTCTAAATTCTACTGATCTGATAAAAAAAAAAACACTGATAGTCAGTGTCACTCTGTCATTTCCTCATTTTACTCAAAAAATGAAATCTACGGAAACAAAGTAGGCCCACTATTCTAGAGAGGATCTGAGTTTTTCTGTAAATGCTGAACCTCAACAGTGCAAAAACAACATAGAGGTGTCATCTTAAAAAAAGAGTGATTTATAAAACAGACGTGAGACACTAGAGGAAGTTAACAGCATAACACGTTTTCCATTTCCTGTCCAAACAAAGACCACCTTGGCCAAACTGGGTCAAAAATGATACAAAGTAATGACTGTTTGGTGCCTATGGTTTTCAGGGCTGTCACGCCGACACATCCTCAGATGATGAACAGGAAATAAGTTTTGGCATTCAGCTCTTTGGCTTGCTCAATAAGTACAAGAATGAATGCTCAGTGGAGAGTTGGAACCTGTAAAATCTCTCTTTACATCCTTGTTCATAAAGACACGCACACACACACACACATTCAAGTGAAAGTGTGTGTGTGTCCATTTCAGGAGGTGCCAAATGTGTGATCAGCAGTGCGGAGCAAGCAGATCTCCTAATGAAAAACAGTTAGCTATTAAGTTAAGCAACCTGTCAAAAAGGCAGACGGATGGAGTTCCTTCCGAGTGACGGCACAGGGAGAAGTCATGGCACATGGGTCACACCGGATGTACACAAACTTTCACAGAAAGTTAGTGACCAATGGCATATCATCAAAGCAGAGACAGACCCTATGACCTCACTGGTCAAGGACATAGACTAGAGAATCGGGCTTCATTAGTATTAATTGGGCAACTAGCACTGAACATTATTAAAAAAAAAAAAAAAGTTCTCTGAGAGAAGAAACACAAAATGGAAGGTGGCATATTCTGAACAGGATACCCCCTGAAGCATAATAGGGTGATGTTTGGTTTGGCTATTCTGACACTAACTGACAGTGACAGAGACTCAGGGTGGAGAAATATTCCAGTTTTCTCAAACTACTGAAGCAATAAGATGGCTGTCCCAGGACATTTTTCAAAGTGAAAGTGCTCTCATACAAGCACCACTCAAGACTTGAGGATAGACTATTTGTGGCAAGAGCATGGCTTGGAGGCTTAAAAAAAAACACCTTTCATACATGTAAGTAAGGATCACATATTATGCCATGAGGCTTTGTTGGCGGATTTTATGAACTAAGTCTCCTATCAACTACAGGAAGTAGAAGGAGGTGAACCAACTGCAAGCATGAGTTTAAGTGAAGTACCACTGCATTGGTCGTAAATATTTAAAGATGATCCGAACCTTTAAAATTTGGATTCTATGTCGTCACTGTCAAGTCATAATAACAGAGTGTGCACAATGAGATTTGCAAATATTGACTTTTCCTCTCATTTCGCAGAAAATCATTTGACTTGATTTGAATACCTGGATGGTTCCAGTTCCATAATTTCTCCCTTAAATGTGGCATTGAGCTGCTTCTCTCTGGTTAGCAGGCCATCAATAAGGTTCTGCCTCCTATCAGCTTCCGACTGCATTCTGATGAAGTCAAGTGAAGGTTATTACCTTAAAAACAGTAAATGATAGAGGACAGAGGGTGCACTGGCATCACTGACTTGTGTAGGTTAGTTTGGAATTAACCCCTGAACACAAAAACATTTCTAAGAGTAATCCTTTTAGAGGTTAGGGCAGATGTTTTCAAAACACTCTAACACCATCTATAGGAAGACAATTGCAACTGCAAGCTAAGGAAACCCTCCAGCCAAAAAATGTAAACTCCAGCTCATGACTTCCACTGCCTGGAGCACTCTCAGAGGAAAGGATACAAGCGCCGAGTTGATGATGCTCGTAACAAATTGTCTTTAAGCTCGGCAATATTCTGTTTGAGCTTCTGCAGTGATGCCCGGAGAGTCATGTTGATCTGAAAGGAAGATATTCACACCAACTGACCACTGGAGAAACCAGACTTTTCAGGTGAAATTTGTAGACAATGCCACTTAACTTGTGAGTGTAATATCTTACCTTTGCAGGGTTACCCCCTGTTCTCTGCTGTCTGTTCCGCTCATGAATATTTTCTGCTATTTCCTGTGCCAAGCGACAAGTGGCGTCATAATTCTGTAACCTATAGATGAATGAATGAGATAGAGATGTCATATAAATCATTACTGACTCCTGACAAACAGCAGCCACTGTTAAATCATTTAGTTTCATTGAGAGAGCCCTGTTATAATGAACAAAACAAGAGTGAATCACTGGCCTGTGTATTTGTGCAAAGTTAAGACAACTGTCTTATCTGTTCCTAAATCTTGACATGGAATCTCATACTGTTCAGTGCTAAGACTTGTCGGAGAGCTTGAGGTCCGTGTATCTTTTGGTAATTTAATTTTCGTTTCAGAAACGGATTTCAAAAAATTGAAAAACAAGTGGTTAATTTGATTTTTCGTTTTAAAATTCAAAAGCCAAAATTTAAATACAAAGCGTTTTCCTTTTAACAGCCAAGAAAGGAAGAGTGAAATTTAAAAAAACATTTTAAATATTTGATTTTCATTTTCTGTTTTGAATAAGAAAAAATAAAATCACTCGAAAACAGAAACAAATAAATCGGTGTTTTTTCATCTTCAGAGACCGGATGCGGTCATCTGGCTACAAAACAAGAGCCCATAATGGTAATGTGGGACTGCTGGTGTGACAGAGTTGCTTGATGAATTAAATTAAACATTTTATTTCACTCGTCCCTTTTGGCCACGAAAACTAAAACGCCTTGTATTTCAATTTTGTTTTTTGTCTTTTAAAACGAAAAATTAAATAACCAATGGTTTCCATTACCAAAAGATACACCGACCGCTTGAGCTACATTACGTGTGTTTGCAGTGTTATAGTTTCGTTTAGTTGGGTAAAACGTCATGTCAGGCTTCGTCAGGTGACTTTTTAAGCATTGTCTTTTTCCTCTTTCGATCTTTCAAATGTAACAAAGTTTCAAGCTAACGAGGAATATAATGCCTACAACTATGCATTCCTGTTAGGATCGCCATTTTTCAGATAAATAAAGAGATTTTTTGTAATTGCTTGCTTAAAACAAAATGTATTGTTATTTGGTTAAGGTTAATATTTCCTTTAACCGGCTAGTGTTACCACTTTAGCTAGCAGGTAATGCGAGTAGCTAACTTTTCGGGGCTAGAAACGCCATTTGTTGCAGTTAATGTACAGATGAGCCAAATTATCGTGGCCGATAAACTCATTATTTACCAGGGATCCAGAGACATTGCGAGAAAAGTTGGTTATAAAGAGAAAATCCACTCCGTTTGACGGATCCGGGGCTGTAATAAGCAGCAAACTGTGACTTGTTTGGGTGTGACGTCATTACGGCACACTGCGAGGGACAGTTCATTCCACGCTCGCGGTTTTCATGTTGTACGAGAACCTCAATAAAAGGATACTGATCGTATGTCATGCAGATAAAAAGAGAAATACTGTTAACACCAACACCTCGGACCAAAAAAATAGTTATAACTGTTAGTGATTTGTTCAATGCTGAAACAGAAATAATCAATTATGACCAATTATAAAACTTAATAATCTCAACAATGACTACTGGTTACTGTGTGTATTACTAAATGCAAATTTCCCTTTCTTCAGGGAAATTTACTATCAGGAAATTTAGTGTAAAGAAATAAAATGCAAATGTCAGGACATGGATATATAGGAAGTGTGTCTGTGCCCCTAGAAAAAGCTATTTTGGCAAACAGATGAAGTTATATGGACCTAAAGTGATGCCTGCATCTGAGATTAGATTTTTTTCAATGATTGGTCTTTTTTTTTTCCACGCCTTGGAAAAGCGTGACATGATACACAGAAAGCATGAAATACAGTGCATGGACTGAATAGCATTCAGTCAAAATTAGATGTGTATTTAAAGTCCTTTCATTTTACACAATACACTCAAAGAACAAGTCCTACTTTGTATCATCCCAGCCTTCATGGAAAGTGACGAAGGAACAACAGCATGCCTTCTCTACTCATTGGACTCAAGAGTTTTATTTTTCAACTTCGTTATATGCAGAGCCCACATATGACACAGGTGCTTGTAGATGTTTTATGTTTCATAGCCAAACAAAAGTTGTTTGGATCAAAACATAAATCTGTTTTGTAGAATAATAGCTGTTGGCTGACTTCTTGGAATTGGCTCATTTGGCATTTTGATCCTACGCATGAAGCACTTTCAAAGAAAGACCAATATCTATTTGATAACCCTCCTCTGACTAATGGCCTTATTCTGTACAATCAAAGATTTCATAAGTAAACCTGTAAAATATAGAAATTGCAAGCAATTTGTTCATTTCCATTAATAATCTGTGGAAAGCGAGTGGATCTATTGGTATTTAGCATATAAAAACAGTTATGGTAATTTGAAGAGTGAATCACTGGCTTGTGTATTTGTATAAGATTAAGACAATTGTTTTATCTGTTTACAAATTGTGTGCAACCTGCATAAACTAGGAAGTAGGAATCTCAATTTATTACTTGATAATCTTTGGAAAGTGAATAGATCTATTGGTATGTGACATCTATAAAATAAACAGTTACATACTGTATGTCATGGAAGGTAATTTGAAGGTCACTTGTTTGAAAAAAAATTGTTTTGTTACGTGATGTGAAATTTTGTTGTGTGTTTTTGATGTCTCACTTCTCAGAATAAGAAGCTGTATGTTGCCAAAGTTAACACATGAAAATCACTGGAGCGTTTCACTTTCAACAGCTGAAATCACCAAAAACAAAGCCATACCCCTATAGCTTAGCTCACACGGACGCCGCCCACAAGCTGATATAAAGCCCTGATCCTCAGAAAGTGCAGCGAGTCACACGAGACACATTACCTGGCAACTTACAGTGCTTTGGAGAATAGGACTTGAGATGATGCATGTTTCAAACACGCTGGACTTCTCCATTTGTGGAAACACAAATTCAGTCCCAATGAACACATCCTCTGATGAAGACCTCGGCCCTGAGGCAGGAGGAGGCAGAAGCAGGCAAAGGTCCCACTCCTACTACAGTCCAGATTGCAAGAAATATGGTGTGCAGACGCAGACAGAAGAAACCTCTCTACGACCTCGCTCCAGGTATGTTTTCATTCAACCTAAAGACCTGTGCTATTTTTTTTGTTTGTTTGTTTGTTTTTTGATTTTTATATATTTGTGTGAATTTGTGTTTTAACATGGTGGCAAAATTGGATAATAGACACATCCTCCCCATGACAAAAAAGGGAGTAAAAAGGAACACAATTAATACTAAATACATCATTAAGACTGAATTAATTGCTTCACAGGTCCTTTTACAGTTTTGAGACGTCAGAGCTTTCCTCCGACTGTGACGTAAGAATCTCTCCGACGTCCAGTCCACTAAGGCAGAGGGCCAGCTCCCTAGACCAGAATGAAGCGAACAAAAAAGAAAAGGTAGAGGGGGATGCAGCTGGTGTTCGACCAACCTCAAAGAAACTCAAGTCTAAACCAAAGAAGCACTCATTATCTAAAGAACTTAATGGTAAAATGCAAATATTGTTGAAAATATGAGTCTATTTAAATTGTTTAGCAAATCAACAAACACACGTATCCATATTTTGCTCAGGCAGTAAAGTCAGTCTGAAGTCAGTGTCCATGATTACCATCTCTGAGTCGGACAACTGGGAAATCAGCTCCAGCTCAGGGATGAAGTATGGACAGTTTGTGGACTGGGAGAGGATCGACCCTGAAGCCGCAAAAAGATACCAGCAGATCCTGAAGAGTGACCACCAGCAACTGAAAACTATGGGCAGAGAAGGATTCTGGGCCATGCCCCACACACTGAGGGCCAAAGCTTACTATCACATCATCCACAGCATCACTTCCAGGTTATGAAAGTCACATTGAATTTCATGAATTCCGTTTTTTTTTTTTTCAATATACTGTCATGAAGACAAGCATAAGTGCATTTTGGGGGATTGATATTACATTTTAAATCCACGTAGCCAATTGATCTGAATATGGATTGATGTTCTATCTGCAGTGGGTCTGTTACTCCAGACAAAGATGTCTACCATGAACTGACTAAGAAGCTCTTTGGAGAACGGAAAATAAGCACCCATCCAGTCCCAGAGTACATGGAGGCAGGAGAAATACCCAGGTACAGTATACTGAAAACATGCTGTGCACGATTGGCATTTTTTAAATTATTCTAAAAGATTTACCATATGATCTTTTAACTACCAAGATAATAAGCATAAAATGCAACGATCATATCTGCTCATGTCAGATGATATTTATTTTCTTACGGTAGTGGACATTTTTTGTGGAGGTTTTTTGTTTTTTTTTCGAAATTCTTCTTGCCTTCTACCCAGAATATTAAATGCATCATCACTGTGTATACACATTACACTAGATTGGAGCATGACTGAGTAGATGTTGCTTGTGCTTCTCTTATCCAGATACTGTCTCAGCAAAGCTGGTCTGAACTCTGTGAAAAAGATCCTTCTTTGCCTCGGCATATACTTCCCCAACATGAACTTTTGCCCCATCCTGCCTGCATTGGTCTCCCTCATCCTCCACTTCAGTGAGGATGAAGCTGAGTGCTTCCACAGCATGTCCAGACTCATCTGCTATCATGACCCCAACAAGCGTTACATCGACCAGACCTTCCTCACGTACCGCGCCTCCTGTATGACCTTTGGAGATCTTGCTAACAGGTGTTGCAGAGGCATCCGTAAGCTGATTGCCAGCTCTCACCAGAATCTCTTTGAGTTTTATTCTGACTGGATCATGTGGATATTCGCTGACCTTCCATTCACATACGCCATTAGAGTGCTGGATGTCTACCTATTAGAGGGCTACAAGGTCCTTTACAGGTCTGTTGCTGCTGCATTGTCACACCACAAAATCCCTCTGAGTGTGCGATTTCTCATGATTTCACAATCGTTCTTTTGTAGGGTGGCATTGGTTTTGCTCAGCCTCTATAAAGTGTCTGTGTCATCTCGAGTGGCAGATGTGGAGGACTTCAGGACAGATATGAAGAGGTTTGTGGAGAACATAGCTCGCCACTGCACAGCGGAGAAGCTTATGGAAAGGGCCTTCATGATTACGATGGCCACGCGGAGGGAACTCAACCTCCTGTTCAATGCCAATAAGGACTCCCTCATGCAAAAAGGCGTCACCATACATCAGAAGAGGTGGGTTAGTGTAGAAATAGAACAGCTGGTGAAAGGCATATTTGTAAAGGACAATTCTGAAGGAGAAGAAAAGGAATTTCAATTTAATATCCGGATTATTGCTATTTCTATGTTCCTAAAGGCAGTCGGTAGAGCTGGTGGATTTTAACAACTTCACCTCCAGTGTTGTGACAGCGACTGGGATGAGAGTCATCTGGGCCTGGATACCTGAGCGCTTTGCTCTTTTCAGTCCCATTAGGCTGTTTAATACAGCTGAACATGGAAGAAGTCTTGCTTCGTAAGTAACCTTTGTTCCCTTCATTAATCCCATTAAGAAACCATCTGACTCAGGAGTTGTTACTTCACAGACATGAACTATGGCCTGAAGCATTTTTGGCATAAATCAAAAGGTCAAATCCTATAAATCCCATAAATCAAATCCTTCATATCATTCTGTCTTTGTCATACTTGCATTATTAAATGAGGCCGGGTCATTACGGATCAATAACTGCAGAACAACTCTTCTCTGCAGTGAAAAACTGATTATTTGATCTAGTTATGTAACAGAAAGAGGCCGTGTGTTTTCACTATCAACATATCGTCTTTGAGTGTGAAGGACAGTGTTTTTCTTTGCCTTCCTTCATCCCATTTTTAATAATTATAATAATTATAATGATTATAATAATAATTTTATTGTAAAGCACTTTGTAACGGTGTTTGGAAAGGTTCTAATTAAATAAAGTTATTATTATGTTCAATAAGTAAAACAACAGCTTTTGAGTTGTTTTAGTGATATAGTAGTTTGATATTCAAAAAATATTTAAAATTTTAAAGTTACGATTGTTATTAATGAGACACAAAATTTTCTCTACAGAGATGATTTATATTTTCAGGCTAGGCTTAGTCATCAGAGACATTGTCTGGTTTTATACATGACATTTTATGTGATACTATAAACAACTCATGTTTATGTTTTTCTTGCACACAGATTCTACTCACATGTGGAGGGACACGAACCGGTGGTATTGATTATCAAAACTGCAGATGAAGAGGTCTTTGGTGCCTTCCTGTCAACAGATGTGCTAGAAAGAAGAAAGAATGACTCTGAGGGACTTACATATTTTGGAACCGGGGAATGTTTTGTGTTTACGGTGAGACATATCCCTGCTTTATTCTACATATTCCAGATCTGTGATCCAACTCTGGTACATTAAGGTTTGCTGCAGCATGCATCTAGTCAGTGGAATTTTAGACCACCTTTATCATCATTCGCTGGGATGCCTCTTAAATCGCAACAAGACTGAAACAAGAAATTTGCTTACTCTTTCAGCTTCGTCCCAGCATGGAGCGCTACCAGCAGGCCATGGTCAACATTATGACCAGAAGAGTTTCCCCTCAAGTGGGCAGAGGTGCCTCCTCTGACGTATCCAATAGTAGTTGCTCTGCCATCACATCCACTACAACGACCACAACTTTGACCTGTCCTGCTGGAACGCTCCAGGACCCTAGCTACCTGACGATCCCCTTCACTGCACCATCAGAGGAACCCATGACTGCCAAAGAGCCAAAGAGACCTAAGGAGCAAGAAGCATCCATGTTCATAGCAGGCACTGACAGTCAGCTCATTATCGGTTTGTCAGTTTAACATATTCATTCATTCATTTTCTGTAACCTATCCCAGCTAGTTTAACATATTGTTAGAAGAATAATAGAAGAATCTATGTGTTCTCTCTTAGGTGGTGATGGAGGACAGGCACTCTGCCTACAGGAAGACCTGGAGCGAGGATTCTCAGAGCCTTGTGACACATTCAAGAGCATCTCACTGTGCAAGGGACAATTCAAGATCCAGGCCCTGGAAGTGTGGGGCATCCAGAACTCAATTTCCTTTTTTCACAGTTTTCCCTCTCAGTAAATTCACAACCTTACACCTTTGGAACTCTTTTAACTGTATGTATTGAACTTCTTCTTTTTTTATGCTGTTTCATTGGACCTGATTTTTATGTAAATTTCAAATATTTATTTTGTGAAATGCACATGTGAAGATTTTACTTGACTTGTGTACACATCATGTCAAGTCTTTTTATATAGCCTTAAATCACATATATGGTCTTAAAAGATGTTACTGCAGAAGCAGTGGTTCCCATCTCAGGGAAGCTCTCTATAAGCACATGGAAATTCACATTTCCGCTACAAGAACAAGCATGTATTGCAATGACATTTGCAGTAATGAATCAAGGGGGAAAGGTGTCATGAGAGGATAAAGCTGTGTGGACATTGAGCCTCCTTGATTCCATCCGTCCGTCCATTTTCTACATCCACTTATCCTAAGGGGGGCTGGAGCCTATCCTAGCTGACACTGAGTGAAAGGCAGAGAACATCCTGGACATGTCACCAGTTCATCACAGACGAGGACAAACAATACTTCAAGCTCACAATCCCACCTATGGGCAATTTAGAGTCACCAACACACAGAAAGGTCCCAGGTCAGGATTCAAACCTGGACCCTTCTTGCTGTAAGGCAACCGTGCTAACCACTGCACATGCTGACCCTTGATTCATCATGATTCATATCAGTCAAGTAATCTTAATTAATTTCAATGAAATGTTCATCTGTTGAATGACATTATTATAACATCATTTTCATTTTCCATTTATCTGCATTTGATATACAATTAAACTTCATGCATTTTTCATCACCTGATGATCAGTTGTTTATCTGAATACTTATTTAGTAAGTCACCTATTGTGAACATTACATTCTCAAATGATATGTAATGGGGCCTAAAGCAAATGAGTTTCAGATTGAAAAAAATATTTTAGTTAACTTTCTCCAAGTTCAAAAGTTTGAAACTCTCAAGTCAAGTCAAGATATTAAAAACAAGGTGTAGGTAAGCCTTCAATGTACACACAGGTATGTTTTCTTGTTTGTTGTTATAATGCTATCCTATATAATATATTACATCCAGTATACTATATATACAATACAACAGCACCTTGAATCCGTCCCTGAGAAGAAGTAATTATGACTAGACTAGAATGAGACTTGGCCATACTAACCTAAACAGTACACTGAAGGTTATAGGAAAATATCCTACTGGACTATGTCAAGAATGTAAACAACCAGAAAGAAACATTAAACCATATACAATACTTAGATCATGCAGGTAATATATGGCAGAGAGTGAAGTGATCCATAAGAAATTAGGAAGATAGGTTTAACAAAAATGTCAATGAAAGGGGAAAGAACACAACTATTTACGTTTTTGGAAGATATTGGTTTAATTAATTGAATACAGTATAAACTTGTCGCAGTGATGATATGGTCCAGTAGGTGGCAGCAATGCAAGGACAAGGATGCCGACTGCCGTAAAAATCACAGAAGAAGAAGAGAACAGTCGTGTTTTCATAGCAAGCTGCTGTCACAAACTAGCCCAAATGTGAAGTGGGTCAGGCCGTAGTCTATGGGAGTAGGTTAAATTCAGAACGTTGTGGACAACAGATGTGACAGCCTTCAGTATTAAGGAGTATTAGAGAGGTGGGACTCTATCTTATATCTGCCCTTTTCAATGTTAAACGGGATTGTTACGTTAGCTAACGTGACAGCTATGTTAGCTTTAGCTAAGTTAGCTAACGTTTCCATGATTTGTCTGTGTGCATGTGTCCAAGGTAAACAATCACGTACCCTGAATTTTGAATCCACTTTTCTAAAAAAATAAATAAAATAAAGTAGCTTATCGGCTATGAGATGGAGCCATGCACAACTGAACTCTAAAGCATTTTAGTTTTGTTGCCCTGCCCATTTGCAGATGTTGCAGACGCTCATCAACTCATAGGCTTTTCTAATCAGCACTGGTTTCTCGAAAAGCTTTCTGCATCGTTTCAACTCTTACTCCCTTAAACCTCATTTCCTCAAAAAATTACACGTTGCCGATTATTGTATGCTGATTGTATTTGTCTCTAATTGTGGTGCTATAAAAAAAAAAAAACATGCCACAGTGGGATTTTGTGAGCGCTTACCACTGCTTCAGAAATGATGGGAAGCCACCTGGTGGTTACAGGAATATCCTTACATGCCACCTTACCTGGTTTAATTTTGGATGATTTATTATCTATACCACAAACGCACCAGTTTATACATGAGCACATCTTGCATCTTCCACATAGAGCTAGCTGATGTATTGAGAGAATAACTGAATTATTCTGCATCATTTTCTCCTCCATGATTGCCTCAACCCACATCTTTGGTTCTTGGTAGTAAGAATATGGTACAGTCTAATATTCAAGACCAGTGTTTCCCCCTAGGTTTATTTGTTAGGAAGGGTGGACTGGTTCTGAAATATTCTGTGTTCATGCCAATACATATTTTCAGTGAATAGGTAGGCTAATTGTACATTCATTATACTCCATCAGTTATCTTCATCATTCTGGCCACATGGTGTAGCCATTGCCTTGACTTTAATTGTGGTCTGAGTGCTTCAAGATGTATGGTATAATTAGTTGTACATTTTTTGTTACTTTTCACCAAATCTTACCTATATCTGTGTAGTTGATCCAGGAGGAGTATTTCCTCTCTGACAGCCAAGATGGGTCAAAGCCTGTCTTCCTGTGCTGCACTTGGTGCAGCTGTGTCAGTGCTCGGGGCAGGGCTAGCTTCCCTCCCCTCAGCAGCGGAGGAGCTATTGGCATCCTCGCTACTAGTGCCAGGTTCAGGTAGGGTAGTGGCAGGTGGCGTAGAGACACTTTTTAAAACGAACACATATCTTGACCTGGTTTGCACGTTTGGGTCGACGTTTGTCCGTCTTTGGTTTGGGGTTTTCGTCCTCAATCGGATTACTATCACTCAACCTGTCTCCTCAGTCTGCGTGTGAAGCTTGGGTAAGCCACACCCTCGGTAGCAACAAGAACAGCAGCGCAGAGGAGAGTCGAGTCATTGATCAGGACAGCGAAATGCATTAAAGATGCTCAGTCTCTGCTGAAATGACACAAGTGCACATATAAACTACTTTCTTTTGGGGTGGGCGGGAGGTCATGGGGGGGCAGGCAATAATAGACACATTTTAAAACAGCACTTACTGCTCTTCAATATGTAATCTTCCAATTTCTCTATTTGTGTCTGTATGTGTCTTGTGTGTAAAAAGGCTGCAGTCATGGGCCCAGACACTGCATCTGCCCCTAAAACAGAATCTTCAGATGAAAGTAAGTGCAACCCTAATAAAGAATAAGAAATGTTTGGTACACTGAATTTCCCCCCTAAAATCCATCGCAGAAGTTACCAACATCCCTCGACCTCACTCGTGTTATCCTTTGTATCAGTGTATCAATCATGTACCATTAGTCACTGATAAAAGTAAATATGTTCTGCAGAGAATGTTTTTAGTCAACCTGTTCAGTGAAGTTTTAAAAGGGTATTGTTTCATGTGATTGTTCCTCAGGTCCAGCAGACGTCTTGACGGTGATGTCAGAATCAGATTCTAATGATGCTTCAACCACCACTGAGCCAGAGAACTCCAAACAGCCAGAGAGCAATATGTCAGACAAGTGTTACCCTTGCCCAGTTTGTGGCAAGGTATTTGACAGGCCGTCAAAGCTAGAGAGACACAAACCTGTACATACAAGGACACCTAAGACTCTTCATCAGTGTCAGCATTGTGATAAGAGTTTCACACAAAAGGAGAAGCTGATCCGACACGAGAATTTCCACAGTAGGACTAACAGGCACCCTTGTCCTGTCTGTGGAAAGGTTTTCAACAGGCCATCAAAGTTGGAGAGGCATAAACGCACACACTCGAAGAAACCGAAGGTGCCTCATCAGTGCTCATACTGCATGAAGACGTTCAGTAAACCGAACAAACTTGTCCGTCACAAGAGAATGCACACCGGGGAGAAGCCTTTCACCTGCGGAGTCTGTGGAAAAGGATTCTCTGAGTCAGGTCACTGCAAAGCACATGAAAAGACGCATGAGGAGCAGCCAGAAAAACCTCACTGCTGCTCCGACTGTGGAATGTGTTTCTTCAAAGCCTCGGAACTCCGTCGCCACTTCCGCTCTCACACAGGAGAGAAACCTTTCAGATGCACCATGTGTGAGAGTTGCTTCTCCCGTTCAGAAGGACTAAAAAGACACATGAGGAGCCACACAGGAGAAAGACCATACAAATGCGATCTCTGCAGTAAGGGATTTTATTCTCGTCATGATTTGAATATACATGGACTGACCCACTCTGGAGTGAAACCACATCTTTGTCCCGTGTGTGGCAAAGGCTTCTCACAGCTGGGCAACATGAAAGAACACGAACAAAATGTTCATATTAAGTCAGAAAGATATATTTGCAATGAATGTGGGGCAACCTTCACGCGATATAAGTCACTGACACAACATCAGCGGACACACACAGGAGAGAGACCCTATCTGTGCCTCACCTGTGGGCGCAGATTTTCATGGAGTCATTCTCTTAGCAGACACCAGAGGACACACATGCACAGACAGGTGTCTATGGAGGCATCCAAGGACATATCAAATTTTGAGGGAGCCTCTGAGAACTTAGCAGTTGAAAACTAGAAAGCACTCAGAGAGCGCAGACCTCCGCCAACTAAAAGGATTTTCATTGGTTTTTCATTCAATACCTCCTCCCTTGCCAGAGGTAATAAGAGTGAATTGCTATAGAAAGGACCTTTCATCTTTGAACAATTTTCTCTGAGCCACACTACCTTACAAAGGCTAAGTGCAGTATATGCAATTTTAGCTAAAGTCACTTTTTTGACCTGGTTTTAAAGAGCTGCTTCCTCCTTTTCAGTCTGTCAGTGTTGTTGTTCCAGAGACAATGGGCTTTTTATTTATTTTTTGATTGTGCTACGCTTATTGAAAGAAAAACAAATGTTTTTTCTCAGTTTGGCATTTTTTGTGATTCTGCACCTTTACTTTGTGGAGCTTTGTGAAGGCTCACCTTGCAGTTTGCTCTTTACGTCCACCAAAAATGTCAGTCACTTTACAGTCATATTTTTATTTATCAAAGCCAAAAGATACATTGTCTGGCATCTAAAATTAGAACTGTGTTATCAGTTGAAATTAAAGTTTTGCATTGAAATGCTCTGCTAAGTTCCTGAACACAGACCTTGCATCTGTGATCAGTAGAGTCTGTATGCGAGGAAGCTCTGTTTACATCTACCTTCGTGACAGATTAGGACTTGCCTTTTCGTGACGTGGAAGAAGATCTGATATGATGGATGGAATGATTTCCTGTTACCAAAAGATCTGTCACAACCAAAGTGAGTGACCCTAGTGAGTAACCTAATCTGATGTTATCTGCTGCCCCACTATAGAACTGCCATAGGAAGCACACATATTAACCAGCACAAGATGCATGCCTGGTTCCATACCAGTTGCCCAGTGATTTTCTCACTGCAGTTAATAAAAGGTCAAAGGATAAATGCCAAAAATAGACATTTTTTTAATGCTCTTATATCAGGTTTGTTCTTGTAATAGTGCGTTTTAATAATTAAACGTTCACAGAATAGTAAATGCTATGCTGACTCAGAGCAGAAAAATGCTGTTGCACTATTAAGTATGCAGCTATTTTATCTCTCACCACTTGTGGGAAACTCCTGCTATGAGATGTCAGAAGTGTAAGCTTAAATGTTGGAACAGTGGATTGCACTGTCAAGAGAGTAGCAGCAGTATTTATTTGGCGTGAGCTGTGTAAAATTAAAAACAATATAAAGCTTTGTCCTTTTCTTGTTTTCTATTTTTAGTTTTATTTTATATTGATATGTATAACATATATTTTGCAGTTAATGTAATCCAGTGATTTTCTCTCTTATACTATCTACATATGGTGTCTTGCTGCCATTAAACAGATACATTATATAGTGCTGTAGTTAAGTGCACAATGACCCCGCACACTCTTAAATACACACTGAACTAAGTGGTCCAATTTATTTGTAGTTGGTGCCGATGAAGATGTGAATCAAGGTTATAGACTCTAAGCCTCTCTGATAAGTCAATTATTGTTAATCGTGTAACATTTCTAACTTTTTTGCACCTCTGCTCAAAACCTTAATGTGTTCTGTCCATGCTATCACTGTCCAACTACCCTCCAACGAACCAAAATGACCAAACTGTCTCTACATTATTTCCACATAGTATGAAGTTTGAATTTCCTCACTGAAAACTTTGCATTTCTTCCCTCATGTAAAAATATCAAATCGTAAATCTATCAGTATCTGATTTATTTCCCATGTAGTAATGTAGTAAATAAGCATTTGCAGTATTTGCTTGTCACATTAGTCCTTGAGTGTGTGGGAGCTGCAATATACAATTTGTCCACGAGATGACAGAAACATAAAGACGTTTGGCCAGATGACAGAGGACATCAGTGTCTTGAACTTTTGCTCAGATTTGTTATTTGATCTCTGTATAAAGGTTGAGAACATCAATTGAAACCTGCTTATGGTAAAAAAAAAAAAAAAAAAGTTGGTATAGGGACATAGGGAACAGGATTAGCAGATGTACCCTCCAAAATGATGTTTCTCCCACTGTGGAAGGTCACAGGACCAAATCTGCATGTCCTCTTCAAATTTAGCACAATTCTAAAATTGAGGAGATGACTATGAATTTCTACTAGAAATGGAAGACAACATGGGTACAAGGTCTACACAAGTTCTACTGCTATGGAACAATTCCTGAGCTTTTCTGGAACTCATGCCTAGTCTGACACGTCCCATTTGCTACAAAGTACAAACAGCAGTTAATAAGTCAGGCATCATTTTGTCGAACATATCCGTATTGATTGTAAGGGTTAAGTACAAATAACTCAGACTGGATACACTTTTTCTGTTGACTAAGTATATCTTGCTGATAACACCTACTGGGATCATGTGTAGGCCTAAATCTTTACATTTTTTTAGTTTAGTTTATTTGACATGGACACTCAGTAACATTGGTTCTGCAACATTTAACCATGAGGCCCCAGATGCACTGCCCTTAGTGTTTCTAGCAAAATGATCATTTTCAACACCTGTCCACTGGAGGCTTTTAAAAGTTATAATTAAAAATAAGAAAATAAAAGAGAAAAGGAAGGGTAAAAATAATAAATACTACAGCAACGTTTTCAATATGTTTGCTGAATGGTAGGCCTATGGGTCGGCTACTCACTCCCCTCATCACTGTGCAACCTCGTTTATTCATTCATGTATGTTCAGTGTGTATGTTTGTATAACAGAAATAACACTAGAATTAGCAATAGGCCTACCGAATGCAGACGCTTGTAATCATTACAACTACAGCTCGTTGCTATGGTGTAATCAATCCCAGAACCAGAGACTACGTGAAACTATTACGTATAATGTATGTCACGTAATTAATCATTTAGTCGCTGTTCACAGACAGTCCACTAAATCCGTTCAAGCCGACACCGCTGGATGACACATGCGTGCCCCGCCTTCCCGCAGAATAAAGCTCAACAGTGATTGGCTCCGTTTGTTGTTCTTCCAATGGAATCCCGCAGACTGAAGAGACTATTGGTTCGTGACATGCCAATCATAACACTTACTGCAAGTTTATTGGTGCGCCCCTCCTCGTGCTCAACAGCGTTCGCCAGCCATTCTGTGCCCTTTACATTCAATGATTGATGCTGCTGCCGTTTTTTATCACATCCCCGTCGAACCATTGGCCACATTAAACAATATAATGGTTATTTTAGCGGATCACCTCAGGAAGATTTTGCTCCACTAAACTCATTCCACACACGAGCCTCTCGGCGTGCTGAAGCTCCCGACCAGCTGTGCGTCGCGGCGCTGCCTCCTGGTTGAACGGCGACAGGAGGATGGCACTGCGTTGGAAGGTCTATGTATTAGTCCTTGGTGGTCTATTAAGATTTTAATTAGCTGATAAGGTACATTTGACATTTACGACAGACCGGTGTGGCAGCGACGATATTCTGACCGCGTTGATCATGGAAAAGGAGTTCAGGTAAGCATTTGTGGTGTTATTTGTTTATTTGAGGTGTTTTATTTTAAAGTAGAATGTCACGGATATCGCGTAGAGCCCAGTTCAGGGGCCACGAGCTAAATAGTTTGTATGAATTTAACGTGAAAACTATCATAGCAGCTTAGGCCCTATTGGTACTGGTTACTCAAGCTTCAATCGCCTGCTCCATTTATCTCAGTGCAAGATTGCTCTGTGCAGCAAGCCAGCGGAAAAAATGGCCCGTTCATTAGCCTATAAAACACATTTACTGCTAAAACACAGCATGTTGATCTGTGCCATGTGTGTTGTGTCTCCCCTACGTGTCCCGTTCCCATTTTTTTTATGTCGTTACACAATCGTGTTGTTGTGGGATGCCCGGTGGTTTTGATGCCGCAAAGACGGGATGATGTGTCATTTTGACCACAGATGTTGCTCCAGTGGAGCCATGAGTTGACTGCAGAGCATGTAGGCCTGGCATCCTCAAGCAGCAGCAGGCCATAATAATGACATGTCATGTCCAAACAGCCCAGTCAGTAGGATTACAGGCTTGTCAAGTATGAAACTGCATGAGGATACAGGATTGTTGGGGTGGCTGTCATCCTCCACGATGAGCTGGGACAACCAGTGAATGGATGTGGCTCCTGTGTTGCATCCACCTGTGTGTCTGTATCAAGATCTTTTTTGAATTGCTCTTTATAAACAACATAGACATGGGGCTCCTACATTCCCATTCACCCCTAGTATAATCATCCGTTTTCAGTGTTGTGACCTCTGTCAAAGAGGTTGTGTTTTTGCCAGCGTTTGTTTGTTTGTTTTGTTTTTTGGAGAGGTGGGGATGGCCAAAGGAACTATCCATTCGATTTTGGTGGTGATCTGGATCCAGACTTTTAAAAAATATTCTTTACCATTAGGGGATAGGGTCAATAACGAGATTTCATGGATAAATCCTACAATGATCTGACAGAAATTACAGGATGATACCCCATAAGATCTCCCACACATCACAGTCTGAAGTAATATTCCAGATCTCGTGATCCAAAATGTTTAAATTTAACAACATAATGGTGAAACTGAGCTGCTGTGATGGAGGTGGAGGTCAGAGTGCCGTCTAGTTTTGACTGTCAATTCTGTTTTTTGTTACTATATCAGTCTAATCAGAGTGTGATTTACAGCCAAATCCCTATAAATGTGCTTAAATAGCTATGTGAGAGATCGCTACTCTAAACAATGAGAAGCAGGACTGAAAATAAATGCATTAAATGACTCTCTGTTTTGAATCTAGGCCTGGCATCTATCATTTTACCTCACAAATGGATAATCATACATACACTGTTGATTGTAACTTAAATGCCTCATGGCTAATGACATTTACTCACTGAGTAATGGGTCCATCATTTTGTCATGAGATACACTGAGATCAGGAGGCTTATCTGTGAAATCCAATCACTATGAAAAATGGACCTCATACATTTCACCATCAAGGAAAAAGGGTATCTGATTCTCACATCCTGGCGACCTTGTTGTTTTGAAGTGCTACATCTTTGAAACTTCTTTATCTGTTTCCACAATCACATGTGCGCAAACAAAAGGTTGCACAATACATCTGTGGCACATGTATGAGCACACCCCAGCTTATCCCAGCTAACCCTCTGCCCTGCACTCATTGGCTGCTTCTATCTTATTATTCACCTGTGTGAGAGAGTGAGTGGTTAGCTTATAGGTTCTGGACAGCATCGTCAGGTTAAACAGTCTCTGAGTTGTGTGTGCATTTGTGTAGGTATGCGTGTGGATTTGAATGTAAGAACAGGAGGAGGGATATCATCTCACAGGCTTCTCCTGGTACTGTACTGCACAGTTTGCCTGCCTGCTGCTGTCCAGCTATATTATACCCTGTTCCCACTGCAGGACAAATGTGACCCAGGCCTGATTTTTTTCTTGGCAGTGTGAACAGCAACAAACCACATGGAAGCTGATCCTTTCCAATTCTGATTTGGGCCACTTCCATATGTGGTCCTAAATCAGACGCAGGTCGGATTTTTGGCAATGCGACCTCAGTCTGAACCATCAGATCGGAATTCATGCCATTTTGACGTCATCTTCCATCGAATAACTGCAATTATTGTTATTTATATCGGCTGCCTGAGCCGAGTATGACGCCGTGCGTCTTTTATCCTAGAGGTGATAACATTTTGGGGATGTTCTGGATCAGGATCTGGATCCAGGAATTTTTTTTAAAGGATTATTTTTTTAACATTTTGAGATGGAGCAGCTTTCATCATTTTGGCTCATAACTTTAGGACTACAAAGCTCATGTCTATCAAAACTTAGGATAAACCTCCTCCACAAACCCTCCCAAATGTTACATCCTGATCCGTATCCCGACATTCTTCTGGATTGGATGAATGAAAAATCAAGTTTGACATGTTGAGGATCGTTGGGCCATGGCGGAGGTTTGCGCCCTCCAAGTGCTCTTTTTGACTAATTGTTTCAGCTCTAAAATACTATGAGTTTGAAGATAACACTTCTTTTTTTTACCTCATCCTCACCAAATTACTTGGCAGTGTCATTGTTTGTGGTTGGTTCTGGTATTTAGCAGTGTTAGTGTTTAACGGTTTGATTTTTAAAGTCTTCAGTATTATGTGTCCCAGCTCATGCTGGTCGAACTGCCTGGTTTGCAGGTTGACTGTTGTGCTGCTGGCCTGGCCTGTGTGTATGGCTTTACACTTCATTTCCTTTGCTGACACACATAAACAGGGAGTAGCTTGATGACCTCGCTGACATGGTTCAGGCTCACTACAACTGCAGCTCTCCTCTCTGTGTTGCCGTCCAGATTTTACACTGCCTGAATCATGATTTCATGTTGAGAGGGCTGCATGCATGAATATCACCCTCCTGTCTTTTAATCGTTATTTTTCAATAATTATTTGAGCTGTCTCTGTCCCCAGTGTTGTTAAACCTATTTAAAAGCAACAGTTCAGCATAAAAAGAATAGCACTGCATTCAAATTGTTGCTTAAATAAAAGCACAGAAGTATGATTACCAAAATGTATTATTATCATGTATTAAAAGTAAAAGTACTGTGATTAAAATGTTAGATTTTCAGATTGTAAATAGTGATGCATCAATTTGTAAGTAGTGTTTTTCTGTTGTAGCCTGTTATGGTGGAGATATAGTTACATAATGAATCTGAGGTGAGTAATCAGAGAGGAAAAAAGAAAAAAAACTCAAGTTTCTGTAAATTTTTTGGAACCTTCTCTAATCTTTGTTGATATTTTTAGCTCACTGGGCCTCAAACAGTTATTTAAAGGAAACTATCTGAGAAGAATATCTCTTTGGTGGACAGACATCTGAAATGTGACCAGGAAATTAACAAAGGGCTCGCATGCCAGTCAGGTTTGAAGCCATAATGCATTGTAATTCATACGATTAACAAATGTTTTTTGTTTATAATCTTAACCTGAAAGTAACTAAAGCTGTCATATAAATGCACTTGAGTAAAAAAAAAAGAAATGTGGTGAGTTCAATATGAAGTGGCAAATAGCTGTGTGGCTATTACAAAATGGCGTGTGAAATTATTTCGTAAGTATTTCTTAACATGCTTTTTTCTGTGATTTCTGAAGTAGTGAGATAGAAACACGCCCCTTCTCTGTACAAGGCTTTTCATCGGCCAAGTTAAGGTATTGTTTTTTTGTTGAAGATGAACGCGAGGCAATGATTTACAGCAGTGTAAATCAGGGGAGTATCATTAACAAAGCAGACGTGTTGCTGAGTGAGAGAAGGAGGCGTTTTGAAACTGTGTTGTCACACTGTGGCTGTTGATGATGCTTCCTTTGCACAATCAATGACATGATGTGACAGCTAACAGGCTACCACGTGCCTGTACTTTGGAGAAAACAACGAGGAAGCTGAAAAGTTTTTGCAGCTTAAATTAGGTGGCGCAGAAAGTTTGAATGAGGGCCATAAATGATATTTTACATCTTTAGATTTTTCCGGGTTTCACAGTCAAACTGATCCCCAAAAACAGTGTCGTCTCTGTGAACACCTGCCCAGATTGACTCACTAAAAGGGACAGCATGATGAATTTTCTTATTTCCCCTGGAGGCTTGAGGTGGTAATGAAATACAAGAAAATAAGCTTGCATAAAATCTTGTGTTTTAGATCATATTTGTGGATTCATAGTGTTTGGCTATTCCTCTCCAGACCATTTCTAAGGCAGACAACACATGTTTGTAATCAGAACAGATGATTAAACTGCATGCAGAGCTACTGTGTTTGTGACGGCACAGCTGGGAAAGTATGAAATGAAAAGATGATGTAATGAATGGAATGGGGAAACTAATGTCACTCATACCTTTAGCCTCTTATTAAGCTGTGGCTATGTGTCTGTGGTAGCACCCAGTGGGTAGCAGTTATCCTCCATGACATGCTCGTCTAATCCAGTTTTGAGATTGACTAGGGAATGTTGCAGTCTGTTTTCTTATGCATTTCTTAGTTAGTTATTGGATATTAAATTATCTGCTAGTATACTGACTATTCAGTGGTGGAATAGAGCAAAATAGATCCCTGTACTTGAAAGTAATTGATGGCTTATGGGGAGAGCTATTTCTACGCAGTTTCCTCTCATAGTGACACTCCGGGGAGCCGGATCGTCTGGAGAGGGATACTAACTAAATTTAGAGCAGGAAAGCATTAGTCATATAATTTGTACATGGTCAGTACATTTAAGGAACCAAATATGGAAAACATTTGTCTCTTCAGTGTAGCTTTGGTTGCCCTATATGTGTCTGCTAGTTCATTCACACTTAATGTCGGTCAGAAAACCATTGAAGGTTGTGCATTTAAATGAAAGTACCAATGCCACAATGTAAAATACTTCATTACAAGTAAGTAGAATTTCACTTAAAGGGCATCTCCACTGATTTTACAAATCAAAGTCTGAAGAACTGTTGCATATGTGGGGAAAGTTGTAGAAAGCCTTTTGTGGCTCCAGCGGGATAAATGGCCTCCATTGATGTCACTTGAGTCACTTTGGACTGAAGACTGCAAGTTCAAATCTAGGGGTGTGATGCAAGCGTGCCAGACCATTAGCCATTGTTAGCCTACACCTGATCCTCTGACTGCACTGTCGGTGGTCGAATTGCATTTTGGGTTATGTAGGCACTTGGTTTTGACCAGAAGGATGCATGGAATCATCAAGACAACGTCTCTTGTTCTGTTTTATCTTAAACTGTCCATCATGTTCTCGTAAAACTCAAGTATCATCAGTAACATTCTGCATTATGCAGAATTGGTCCTTGTCAGTGTTTTGCATTTTTGGTAAGTATTTTATTTTATAATAAATAAATGTTTTGTATGTAAGCTCTTAATTTGAAAACTAACCAGTGTCTAGAGATCTAGTAGAAAATGGCAGTGCGTCCCTTATAAATATATATATATATAATATTATAAAGTAATACAGTATATAAATAATAATAAATATAGTGGACCTTCAAATTGTTCCTCAGCTGATATTCTTAGTTACTTTCCACCATTGTCAGGCAGATGCAATCAAGTAATTTCATCATAGACCAATTGATTGATATCTGCTTTGCATTGCTCTTGTGCTCCATATGTGTCATTTTAGCTTATGAAGTCTTTCTGATTTCAGCACAATCAATGAGGGGGAGAGCTGCAATATTAAAAAAAAAACAACACATCTCTCTTTCACAGTGGGATGCTATGAGCACTGTTGAGCCCAACAGCAATCACAAACACAGTTGGTCCCATAGATGAGTAGCATTGAAATGAACAGTCCACGTGTCTGTAACAAAAGCAAAGCAGCTACAGTTTAAGGGAGGGGTTGTCTTTAAGGGGTTTTTTCTTTTAGGCCCAGAGGGAGAGAGAGACACAGATAGGCGGAAGTGGGAGGAGAAGAGGGAGGGGGGTGACACATTAGCGAGGCTGAGATTCCTATGAAAACTAGGTGATTTGTCTGGTTTTCTTCCATAAAATGTCAGTCGGGATTTTTGTGTGTCTATGTTGTTTCAGCCTCAGAATAACTCTGATAGTGTTTAATATAGTTTGCACACAGGAAAATAAGGATGGATCTGTTGCTGGTGGGTGTTGTGAATTTTACATTCTACATTCTAATTACTCCAGGCCGGCTCAACATCAGTTTATTTTCTTATTTTTTTACACGGATGAAAAGTAAAATAAAGCACATCTTGCGCTACGGTTTGCATGCAAACCAAAGATAAAACATAAAAAACATAGAGAGGCAAAGGGGTTGTGGGTTGGTGTTGGTTATCTGGAGTTGGTGTGTGCGTGGAAAGAAGAGGAAACAATGGTGCTGTCTGTTTCTGTGGACAGTGAGAGCTGCGTGGGGATGAATCCAGGCGTATAGACTTCACACAACACCATAGCTGTGCAGGCTGATCGCGCTTCAAGCTGAGACTTAACATCTCACACTGACTGTGACCATACATGGCAACACACTGACTGAGGTGGAAACATGCTCGTAAACACAATTTTGAATGAAATAGAATTAAAGCCCCGCTGACCCGCCTTTAGCACTCGGTCCTCTGCAGTTTACACAATGCACTACGACGCGAAGAGTGAGCCTGCCGTTATGTACAGAGAGCAACAGCCAATCTCAGAGTCTGGCTTGTTTTGCTTTGTCAGAGACCTTCACAACGTCCTTCCATTAGCCTGTGAGAGAGAGAGAGAGAAAGAGAGAAAAACCCTCACTTTAATCGCAGTCTGCTGCATGACTCACACCTTTTACAGTGTGGTCTGACCACAGTGACACAGCTGAATACTGTAGGCCTGTTGCTGAAAACTCTGAAGTTATTCTGTCATTGCTAACAACCGAATGCTTAAGTTGTTTTCATGGTTACTTGTGTTGTTGTTTTTTATGCAATTCATCAACCAGATATTATATTTAAAATCTGTCATCCTGTCCCACCAGAGGCTCTCTGTTTGCACCAAAAATAAATAATGATAGTGTTCAAAACCTGCAAGGCTGTGGGACAGAAATGTGACACTTCTCTGTAAACCGTGTAATATGGATGTAAGCACTTGGTTGCAACTCGTGTAGCAGTCAGCGGTCTGTGCAAGCAGCTAGCCTGCAAGATGACATGCTGCACCAGCAGCTGCCTGACAACATGTTTTTCAATCATTTCATCCGTACTCCATGCAGTCAAATTCTATGATTGGTAACAAAACCATTCATCCAGTTTGACGAGTTTTTGCTGAAATACTGCCAGAATGAGACAAAACTGTAATTCTGTATCAATGACAATTAAAATTTCCTGAATAAAACAAGATAGCAATTGGATAAATATTTGCTCTTGTCAGTCTAGATCCTAATGTGGATCTGCAGCAGAACAACAATAAATTAAACTCAAGATCAGGAGGAGAGGTGCACATGAGTGTCTGTCCAGAGACAATATTATATTGATATCTCTCTCGCGAGATCAGTGTGAAAATGTCCACAAGTGTCTGCTATGGTTTTTTTTATATTTGTCTGTAAGAATAGAGCTCACTTCGGTCTCACTGCAGGGAATGAGGTGAATATGTGCGACTAACATGGCAGATGCATCACTGCCTGAGGCTCACCCATCTGTCCGATGAATTTAATCTTAAAGCAAAAGGCAGACTGACGTTGTCAGCTCTGGGATTGATGCTGTGAATTCAGACCAAATGAGGTAGTTTAACTTAACCAGATCAACCTGAGTAAATATATAAAATATCTGGGAGATCTGCTCTGTAAGGTTCTTATGGTGGTGGAATTGCGTTGATATGAAGAGGACGTAATTTCAGATTGTTTTTTAACAGACCAAATGTGATTTGTCTCATGGCCTGTTAATGGCTCTTTTGATTGGGCTGGTTTCTCTGCATGAATGTGACCCTTGTCTCTTCCTCATGTTGTGTTTTCCCCGTTCAGACTGTTATTATGCGCCTCTCCTTTCCTGCAGGCTATTTTTCTGCTCTCCTTGCTTTATCGTGTATTTCTGCATCATGTGCCTCAGAAACTGTTTTGTGTGTGTGTGTGTGTGTTGTGTGTGTCATTATCACGGGGCTCCGCCAGCAGCAACCCAGAAGCCATCCATAATGCAGAGGAGGGAGAATTTGGGGAGTAGACTGGAGCTCCACATTTTGGACTCATATTACAGAGGAGCAACTTGGCCTTTTGACTCCTATTCTCCTCAGATAGCTTCAGCACAGAGAGCAAGTTTGTCCCTGTAACTCTGCTACAACTGTGGGTTTTCTTAACAACAGCACAGCTGACTTTTCCAGAATAAACTTTTTATTTTTTGTATTTTTGTATTTTTTAGCAACTTTTTATTTTGCATTATGTCGTTCATACATTCCATAATTCATCAAAAAAATTGGGGGTTTTTTCAACCAAAAAAAAAAAACATAAGCTGTATTGTGATAATGAAAAACATCATACAGGAATACTTAAACAAATTAAAATCAGATTATTTACTTTGTACAGTATCCAAGAAAAAGACAAAAACAAGACAACATAGCATACCTATTATTAGTAGGAAGTATGTAAAAAAGAAAGACTGAAATAAAAGAGTCTGTAATGATAGATATAATCTCACATGAGACATGATGTTAGTTTCTGTTTTAACCTTTTGCTTTAGATATGTTTGATGTCCATGATGATCATAGATCTATAAATGCATCCATTTTCAAATGTACCTTTCCTGTGACTTTTTCCATGATGAATACATCATTCAGCTTTTGCTGCCATTGTTATTTTAGGGGGTTGTGGCTGCAGCCATAGTGATGTGATGGTTTTTTTGGCTATTAATAGGAGAGTCCTTAATAGATCTTTTTTTTCTCTTTCTTTTCCATCCTTTGAATTCCAACTGGAATCCCCAGTATGAAAAACCTTGGCTTAAAGAGCACTTCTATATTAAATATTTGCTCTATTTCTTTTTGAACATCCCTCCAATGGCCCAGACTTTTTATTTTTAATAAATACCAACAATAGTTCACTATGAGCTTTTCAGCTCTTGGACTTTCACTGTTCAGTCTCAAGCAGTGTCCAGTTCCAACTAGACTCTGTCTCAGCCAGCTGTCCTCTGGTCGAGCTCGCAGCTGCAAATAAGAGAGAGAGAGAGAGTAATCAGTTTAACAGCACCTGTGATAATTAAGCTCTGTCTCCCTGAACCATTCCCTAAACTGCTCCCCCCCCCTCTCTCTCTCTCGCTCTCTCTCTCTCTCTCTCTCTCTCTCTCTCCCCCTCCCTCCCTTTTGGGTTATTTTGAGTATGCCATCGTGGTACTCGTAGAATACTGCATTTTTGCATACTTAGTGGTTTTAAATGCACTTATACACTAAAAAAGACCTGGTTTAGCATGGACTTGTGCGATTTATGATACAGCACCTCTCACGATAGATAGATAGATAGATAGATTCATTGACTGATTCATTTATTTTCTTTCTTGATCCATGGCAGGTTTGAACATCCCTGATCATATTGGCCCCACGGCCAGCAAAGTGGCCAACTAGGCAACGGCCAGGCTCACTGAGGAGGGAGACCAACAGGGAGACTGGAAGACCCTCTCACCACGCACACTGCTTCACCCATCACTCCATCACCACCGTCATGTCTATACCCAGCAGCAGCCCAGAAAGAGAAGGCTCTAATGGGGGTCTCTCTCAGCTAGAGTGCCCTTCTTCCCCTCCCGGCATGGACCCAGATCCCCCATCAACTGGGAGCCCAGTGCTCAGCCCAGACTCATCCTCCCATGATGCAATGCTGTCAGCACCAGCTGCATCCCCGGCAGATTCGGAGAACCTGAGTCCTGATGAACTGGAGCTACTTGCCAAACTGGAGGAGCAGAACAGGTGAGAGCTGTCCTCATCATGGCTTACTATTCAAATAGTTAAAATAATAGTAATAATAATGGAATAGACAAATAAGATAAATAAATAGATCTAAACATGTTGGAGGGATGGGACGTTAGCTGAAAGCCTTCCAGTAAAGGTAGGTGTCCACAGAGGTTGCCTGTTCCATGTGTAAGTGCAGAGTGGTCTTCGGGTTTGGTGCATAATTCATAGAAGCAGCTTCCCCACTTTGTGGAGTGTTTTGGGAACCATCAAAAGACCAGTTTTGGAGGCTCTCAGGGCTTTTTGTGTTTGGGAATATATTAAAAGGTCAGAGATACATGAAGGTGCTGAGCCATTAAGACCTGGGTAGGCCAGGAATGGGGTCCTGTTGGAGCTGGTTGTATCCTCTGAATGCCTTGGCCCGGGACGAGGTCATCAGGAGGTAGACACTAACACTGACCCACTTCTCAAGGTGATGAATTAAAATGTTGTGGTTGATGGTGGCAAATGCTGCACTCAAATCTAAGAGAATGAGGACAGACATTTGCAATTCATGTGCAATTTTTACTGGGGTTGTTTCTGTGCTGTGATTGGATCAAAAACCTGATTGGAACTTTTCTGGGCTGATTTAAAAACCACTCTCTCAAGTGATATTGGTATAATGACATTGAACTGTGATGTTCAACTCTTTTGTTTCACTCAACACTACAAAGATTTTACACTCTTACTGTTATATGTGAGATTCTCCGCCTGACTTCCTGTCATTTGTTCATGCTCGTTATTTAATCAGTTCAGGATGTGTTCCTTCAAGGATAATATCTGAAAATGTAATCACCTGTTTTCACTATTCAAGGGTAAGGTTTAATCCCTGAGTTAGATAAAGTTTAATCCCACACGAAGAACGCAAGATTCTCTGTGGGAAATTAAACTTCATTTCGACCAGTAGGGACTTGTAAACACTTTCAAAAAAAAAGAAAAAAGGGAGGAGCACTGTGGTGTTTGTAAGTGTTAGGAGCCACATGCTTTACAATTCTTCCTCCAGTCATCACGTTTGAGCGGAGGAGTCACAGTGCAGGACACAGGAGTCAAGTGACTTAAAAGAATCAGACATCTGGGGTCAAAGTGGGACTGAACCTCACACCCTCAGGGAAAAGAGTGGCCTCTTTAATCACACAATCTCTACTTCTGGTTGTCCTGCTGCCCCAGACAAAAAAAAATTTTTTTTTCACCAGCAAGTATTTCAAGTATTAATATGACCTATTTTTGAGAGTATATTAAACAAATTGTCTCCTGGTATGTCTTAAAAAGGACAGGCTATCCGAATACTACAGTCTTTTTTGTTTATTTGTTTGCTGGTTTGTATTATTTAGGCTGGTAGCTCTCAATCTGAAATATTTGAAAGTTAGAAAGTTAATCTGTTTTTAAAGGCCTCCCAAAAACCTCTTTCGCACTTTCATATCAAGCCAGTTGTGTGTGTAATATCCTCATGAGTCTGTCTCTTGACTCTTCATACCATGAGGCTTCTATTGTCTGCAAGGCTGTCCTTACAATGACTGCCTCAATGTTAATCTGCCTGCCATGACTCCTAATGCTCATCTTAACTCTCCAGTGTGTGTACCATCACCCGGACAAACATGCTGTTCCTTGTAATCATGTGTCTTTTCCATCAGAATAATCAATTGTAATCTGATCTTCCTCATAAACTGTCTGTCTTCTCAGATTGCTGGAGGCCGATTCCAAGTCAATGCGCTCGATGAGCGGTTCACGGCGCAACAGCGGCTCCTCACTGGTGTCCAGCTCCTCGGCCTCCTCCAACCTGTCACACCTGGAGGAGGATACCTGGATCCTGTGGGGGCGCATCGTCAACGAGTGGGAGGAGTGGAGACGCAAGAAGGACAAACTCCTTAAGGTGGGCATCAGGGACTGGAAATGTCAAATGAATGACTGTGTTTTTCCTCCAAATGAGTCACTGAATACAATTTAAAATGAGATCATCAAAAATATTATCAGCCTCCTCCTTTCGTTTTTAACATCTTATTGGGTTCACAGGAAGTTTACTGGTTCAAAGCGAAACAGAAAGAGGGCCCCATAAATCCCTGACTTATTGTACATTTATGCAAAGGCTTGTTGGCTCTCAGTATTAGGGCTGCACAATATATTGTTTCGACATTGATGTCGCAATGTCCGCATGCGCAATAGTCACTTTGCAGGATGTGCAATGTCAAGTAAGTAAGTAACGTAAATTAACTCAAACACGTTAAGCTAAAACTTTTTTTCCTCCCTTATACAAAAGGAAAGTACTTGTGGTTCTCATTTTCATCATGTACTTCATTTTCCGTTTGACGGTGCAATTTTATTTGTGTTATTATTTGTCAGACGTGAATCTGACTGGAAGCCCTCTTCATTTAAAACTGTCAAAAAAAAGTTGTAGAATGATTCATTCTTTCCAAATAGAGGCGTTCAAGTCATCTAATGAAAATTCCTGGATTTTGTTATATCATAATATAAAAGAAAAACATCACACATCAGTTTTTTTTCCCAATATTCCCTCATCAATATGCACACTGTGTCACCGCTCTGTTTAGGATTATGTTGTCTCTCAGAAACATGGAGCTCAGTGTCGTCTGGGAGCACAGAATTTATTTTTGCTGACATCCTCCTGCAACTGAACAGAATTTGACAGGACAAACCTCCATGATGAATCTACTGCTATGTGTTAATACAATAGTTTTCATATGGTGACACCAAACAACCTTAGGTTGCACTGCACCAACAGGCATCTCTCTTGATCCTCTCATCATTTTCTATTTGTGTCTGTATGTGTCCTCTGTGACAAAAATAGAAAACCCTGGGGAAGAGAAGATGGATGTGGGGACGGGACAAGCAACATGAGTTGGGGCAAACTTGAAGGGTAGATAGACCAAGCAGCATGAAACTGGCTGCTTTCAAACTCTACAGGCTCAAAACAACAACAAAAAAGAGTTTGGCATTATTGAAGCACATGAGTGGGCAAAAAACTGTTGTAAAGAGTAATACATCATTCTGCAACAATATTAGACAATATTAGATTGTCCCTTTAAATATATCGATTTATCATTCCATAATTGACCTCTCCCATCCCATCTGCTTGCTCTTTGCTCTTCGTGAGAGTGACCCTCTTAATCCTCTTTTATTGTCCTTCAGGAGTTGATAAGAAAAGGCATCCCTCATCATTTCCGAGCCATCGTCTGGCAGCTGCTGGGCAATGCCACTGACATGCCGGTGAAGAACCAGTACTCTGAACTGCTGAAGATGTCGTCTCCCTGCGAGAAGCTCATCCGCAGGGACATCGCCCGCACTTACCCCGAGCATGAGTTCTTCAAAGGCCAGGACAGCCTGGGCCAGGAAGTCCTTTTCAACGTCATGAAGGTGAGCACTGCAGAGTGGGTAGCATATTTTTAAAGAAGTTATATAGTTATTTCTGTCATTTGGCATGCATTCATACTGTGAGTGACTTGGTTGCAGCTCAGGCGATGTTAACATTCTTCCAGGGACCTTTGTCGTTCCTTAATTCCCTTTCTTGACTGTTTCCTAATAACTTGAATATCTGTCTGTGGAGCTCATACCTCCACCAATATGTATTTATTAATTTATTTACAGTGTTATCCTTCACTGCCTTTGTTTCTTTGGATATTGATGATATCACTTGTGTTATGTAGTAAAAATGAATATAAGTATCAATAATCGAACCAAAGTTCCATTTTATTGCTCCAAACTTCTCTGTTTTGCACTTGCCAGGCTGAGTGTTACTTTCTTAATGTAATTTAGTTCATGAGACAAGAGATTGGTTGCTCGCAGCCATGGAAACGAGCTTGTTGACCATCTACACGTCATTTGAGTTCCCTCCTAGCTCAGCTAGGCAGGAAATGAAAAGTCCTCTGGTGACTTGTCTGGTCGGGATTACAGATATCATCCGTGCTGCTGTCTATAAATAGTGTGTGTGTGTGTGTGTGTGTGTGTGTGTGTGTGTGTGTGTGTGTGTGTGTGTGTGTGTGTGTGTGTGTGTGTGTGTGTGTGTGTGTGTGTGTGTGTGTGTGTGTGTGTGTGTGTGTGTGTGTCTTTTATCAGGCGTATTCTTTGGTGGATCGGGAGGTGGGCTACTGCCAAGGCAGCGCATTCATTGTTGGTCTACTGCTCATGCAGGTAATGATGAAATATTTCATATAAATGATTCATGATGAGGATAGTTTTTCCTCAAGGTTCAGAACATTATGTCTGAGCTTCATTGTCGTCAGATCCCACCGGAGTTCTCTGATCTAAGCAGAGATTTTTTTAGAGGTTATCAGTTAAAAATAATATATATATATATATCACTTTATAATGAATTGTTCAACATAAGCTAAATGAAACCTAATGAGGCAGCCTTACTCACACCTCTCCCCTCCTCCCAGATGCCCGAGGAGGAGGCTTTTTGTGTTTTTGTGCGTCTGATGCAGGAGTACCGTCTGAGGGAGCTGTTCAAACCCAGCATGGCCGAGCTGGGTCTCTGCATCTACCAGTTTGAGTATCTGCTACAGGTAAAGAGGAAGCAGGAGAGTCAAGAACCAGCTATCAACAGGAGGCTTGCAATTTGATAACCATCCACAAAGAGGCAGCAAATCATGTGTTTACATCTCCAGAGCATCACTTTCTCTTTATACATCCTTTTGACTATATTGTAGTATTTTAGGATTAAAATCTGCCTCTTTTTTTTTTTTATCTCAGGAGCAACTTCCAGAGCTGAACGTCCATTTTCGATCCCAGAGTTTCCACACATCCATGTATGCATCATCCTGGTTCCTCACCCTTTTCCTCACCTTCCTCCCTCTGCCAGTCGCCACACGCATTTTTGATATTTTCATGTATGAGGTAGGAAATATTTTATGTGTTTTTTTTAAGTATCTGAAGATGTATTTGATGCGTTTGACTGTGTGTTTTCAGTTCTGTTATCTCAGCTCAGCTTATAAAATCAAATAATATGTGTGTCTGCAGGGCCTAGAGATTATCTTCCGTGTGGGCCTGGCCATCCTGCAGTACAACCAGACTGACCTCATTCAGCTGGACATGGAGGGCATGTCACAGGTAAGCAGCTGCAGCTTTAGACTGCAGCTTGATGCAGAAATTAGTTTCATGTACAACAAAAAAGGTCTGGCCAGGGGCACTTCAGGAGCCAATCAGATTTCAGCTGGGGCCTGGATCCACCCATGCCAACAGTCTACTTCACTGTCAAATCTGACAGAGGAGAGTAGAAAATCTGCACATTTGAGATGCTGTTATGAGGGAATTTGTCTTTTTTCTGATCCCGTTAATATACAGTACATTTGAACTCAGCTTGAAAGCATATGTTTAAACTTTATTGTCTTCAAATCACAGTGTATCAGAGCCATCATAATTCCATAAATTCACCACCCTTCTTCACTCTACAAAAATGTTTTTTTCTGCTTGGTCTTAAAATAAGAAAAAAGCATCTTTATCTTGACCTCTCTGATCTTGTGTTTCCCTCGGGGTCTGTCAGCATTTTCAGAAGGTGATTCCCCACCAGTTTGACAGCTGCCCGGACAAGCTGATTCTCAGGGCCTACCAGGTTAAATACAACCCCAAGAGGATGAAGAAGTAAGGGCACTCATTACTCAATTAAGATAAGATAAGATAAGATAAGATAAGATAAGATAAGAAGATCCTTTATTCGTCCCGCAAGGGGAAATCTTTTGTTACAGCAGCATAGAACACAACAACAATACACAATGGTTAGAAAATAGCAGCAAAGAACAAAGTATAGGCAGGTAAAGACATAATAGGTCAAAAGTGGCATAACAGGTTAAAGTGACAACATGTTAAAGTGACAGTTACAAGTATTGAGACTATTGGGATTTGTATGCCTGACTAATGCTGAGCTTTTTGCACTGATCTTGTGGTTAAAATAGACGACCAATCAACATGGCACAGCAGCCAAGGGACAAGTTCTTTTTTTTTTAAATTAACGTCCATTGTTGTTGTTTTGTTTTTTTTCATCAGACTTGAGAAAGAATATACCACAATAAAGAATAAAGAAATGGAGGAGCAAATTGAAATCAAGGTGTGTGTGAGAGTTTTTATGTATTTGTGCACGATGTGGTTATCACATTAAACTGAATAGGCCATATAAAACTGTTCTCCACCTTTTTCCCCTCAGAGGTTACGGACAGAAAACAGACTGTTGAAGCAGAGGATCGAGACGCTGGAGAAGGTACAGTACGAGATGGCCTTTGTTTCCAGCTGATCTAAATGCTCAAATAAATCAGGTTAATGCAGCATCATTGAGACGAATTGTCCAGATTGCTCGGCGGAGGACTATTAGCGTTCTGATCTAGTTAGATGCAGTAAGGAAATAATGCTGTGGCTTTAAATTTGTAAGCTCATTTTCTGCTGTTGTATTTCCTTCTCCTGAGGACCTTGTTCTTGTCATGTGTATGTGTGTGTTTGTCGGAGTGGATGCTTGTGTTTGTTACAGTTTTTCCCTCTGCTGCAGAACTCCAGAACAGTTTTTAATCTTCTCCTCTTCTCTGAAATACATAAAGTGATCTCACCGCTGCCTCTTTTTCACAAACATCTGTACATTTGACTCCTCAGCTGTGATCCAGTTTCTTTCTTTCCCTTGAATTTCCTCCTGTTTTTTTGTGGCGGTTTATCGTCAATGCTTTCCCACTGTCCGTCACTTTCTCTTCATCTCTTTTTTCATCCTCTTGTTCCTCTCTTTTGCTGCGCTGTAGGAGAGTGCTGCTCTGGCAGACAGACTTATACAGGTAGAGTAATGTAAACCACTTTCCCACTGCCCTCACTGTCCTCCTCCCTTCTTCTCCTCCTCCTTTCTGCTCTCCTGCATTTCTTCTCTTCCTCTTCTTAACAATAATTAGCCAAAGGTGCATGAAAGAATATCGTTCACGCTGTATATCCATTCAGTTCTCAAGACCGTCCTTTAATCCCTGAATGCATGTACTGTTTATCCATGATCCATGAAATGTGGCATGTAAACGTTTACTACTATCACTAATACTACTAAATAATTGTATTGAAAGTACATATAGTTTACCAAAATATTAAATAATGTCTTTATGTCAAAATTTTGGGAAGTTGGCTTATTTGCTTTGTTTGTGTCTGTACATGAATAATCAAGCTATTATTAGTTAGCTTAGTTATGCAAGACAAGAAACAAGGGCAACCGCTAGCTTTGCTATGTACAAAGGTAAATCCACCTTCTAGCATTTGTGCATTAGTGCTCTTTAGAGGGACTAATTATATTATCTTCAGATGCCACACTGATTTTATCCCCTGTTGTCAATCTTTATGCTTATTCAGACAACCAGCAGCTGGCTGGACAGGAAACTAACAGGAAACTATGACAGTTGTATCAATTTTGCAGAAAAGCAAATAAGCATATTTACCAAAGTGTCAAAATATCCCTTTAAGTGCTATGCAACATGTAGCCCTCTTCCCTGTTGAGCATAATAATGTTCCCTTACATTTTATATGCAGTCTGCATTTTTTTTTTTGTAGTTTAAACTGCACAGATCTGATCTTGAACCCTGTCGTTGCTCTGGCCTGTTGTTCCAGGGTCAGGTGACGAGGGCGCAAGAAGCAGAGGAGAACTACGTGATCAAGCGGGAGCTAGCTGTAGTGAGGCAGCAGTGCAACACGGCCAGTGAGAGCCTCGAGAAGGCACAGGACACCATCAGGGAGCTGCAGCAACAGAAGGTAAGCGCCAAGCCACAGGCTGTGCACGAACACCGTGGTAGCAACAACAACAACAACAAAAAACGTTCTTCTTTCCTTCACATATGTTGAACAAGAAAGCAACGAATCCACATTTATCAGCGGAATCGTGTATTACATAGTGGTTCATTTTTCTACCTATGTATGATTTGTAATGCTCCTATAGATGATGCTTGGAGGACAGATTAATAAGGATTATAAGAAAACATCTTTTCTCTCATGTGGAGATCACAAATGAGCTTCTGTTCAGCTGTTTTTCTGCAGCAGTAATGAGGTTAGTAATACAAGTAAGTTTCAAAATGCCTGTCTCACCACTGCTAACCAAGACAAGCATGCAGAAGCGTGTCATTGATTAATTATTAAGATTTTATTTAGGTTTTAAGACCTACACACTCGAACTGACGTCATTGTGATGGGATTTTATTCCAGCTCAGATTTCTGGCACTGTCACCCACTAGAGGTCACACACCTCCATAGACTCTCAGTCCTCTTTCATAACCAAGACTGAGAATCTCAAAATGACAAATCGAGACTCCGGTACTCACGCTATGTACTTGCCCAATTTCAAGTTTATGTATTTTGCGTAGTCTGAGACTATTGTTCCACTCAGTCCTCCTTGTTCTTCTATGCAGTTTCCTTTCAATGTCGTGACTTTAAAATGTGCAGAAACTTTCTATTTTATGTCATCACTCATTTGGGTCAGGAGTATGACGCTTCATGTAGCTGATAAAGTCTTTTGAAGTTATTTTACCAAGTCAGACATAGAAAAGAAAAATCAACCAACCTTGTTTTGGCCTCATAGAAAATAAAAAACATCAACAGTTTTCATTTTGTTGCCTCATGCTGACCGGCTGCTGATGATCATGATCAGGCCGTTACACTGGCATAATGATAATGATGCTCTTAATTTATTTGTGACAGTAAGGAGGAATAAAGAATGAAATGTCATGCTGCAAATAAGCATTTTGATTCTGCCTGAGTCTTTTCAGCCACTTATTATATAGACTGATGATTTTATTAATACTGTAAATTTAAATTTTGGTTATTGTATCATGTGTGATGATGGAATTAACTAAACTAAAGTAAGGAGACAAAAGAGAAATAAGGAGAAAAAGATACAACAGCAGCTTGTGGAGGAATTTACTCCCATTGAAACGCTGCTGCTCTGTTCAAGTGACTTATGTTCCCATTAGTGTGTTAATATCTGAATACAACACAATCGCAAGAAAGACGATCAATCAATGCCAAAAGTTGGCATCAAGCACCACTACCTTAATATGCAATATAGCCGTTTAACACCACTGATGTTTGTTTCAGTACACAGAGCAGTTTGTTAACAGTCTGCAGACCCAGCTAGAGCACTCCAGACTGCGCGAGGCCGAACTGCTGGGAGCGCTGAAGGAAATGCAAGACAAGGTCCTCGACCTGGAGAAGGTACACTTCCCATTTTATATATGTATAAGAGAGATTGTGGGAGATAAGCTGAGACAGCAGGCATGCACAGATGCGAATGTGTTCAAGATTATCTTACTGTAAAGATCGCAGTCACATCAGAATCAACTCTACTTTGTGTTTTGTGCTAATTAGCATTTAACATGCTAACACCCTCAAACATGGCAACTTTTGGCAGGTTTTATACCTGCTTGACATCAGCATGCTAGAATTTAGCTAAATGCACCAAAGTACAGCTTCACAAAGCTGCTAGCATGGTTGCTGACTAATCGTTCAGTCATTCTAAAGTGTAAACGTGATATATTTGTCAATGTAGAGGAGCAGTTGCCTGCCTGACGAGAACAACATGGCGGCTCTGCAGGAGGAGGTAAAACAGATGAAGCTGAGGGAGCTGGAGACGCTGCGCTCGTTCAGAGAGATGCAGGACAGCGTCACTGAGCTAAACCAACGCTGGCAGGTAAACCCACAAGACCTAGCTGTGAGTTCATGTTCATGTGCTCCATCTGTGCATTTACACCTGTGCTGTCTGTGTGTCTTCAGCATCACATGTCCCGTAGCAGCAGCAGCACAGGCGGCGGGGGTGGCCACTGGAAGGAATCCCCGAAGAAGAACGCCATGAACGAGCTGCAGGACAAACTGATGACCGTCAGACTAAGGGAGGCTCAGGCTCAGGCTGAGCTCCGAGAGGTCAAACTCAAAGCCCTGCAGCTGGAGAGCCAGGTGAGATGTACTGTACTGTACACACTGTCAGTCATAGAGGGTATGCAAACATATAAGTCCTTTAAGGTCAGAGTACTTTCATCTCAAGCATTTTATAGGAGCAGTGATAATAAAATGATAAATGGATAAAGGTTGGCGTCAGTATAACACATGCAGCTTTATGAAATCTTCTCACCCTCTGACTTCATTTATTTCTTTATTTATTCAATATATTTCTAGAACCAGATCCACAGCAAGCTGATTGGTCGCAATGAGCAGGAACGCTCCGCCCTACAGGACCGGCTCCAGATGCTGGCCAATCAGAACAAAGCCCTCCAGGCCCAACTCAACGAGATGAAAAGAAAGCAGGCCGAGTCTGACTGCAAGGTCTGGATCGAGAATAGAGCACACGAGAAAATGAGCTAGCAAAGGGCCAGGGGCGTAATAGAGAAAGGGCTGACTGATGGGGAGAACAATGTTTCCCTGGTTTGGCTTAATGAAACATAAAAGCCATGAGCATACAGTAATGAGACGCTAATATCTGAATGGAAAAATAACAAGAAATTGATGGGGATGAAGATGGTTAAAAAGACGGCATAAGGGATGGAAAGAGAAGGGGAGGAACAGATTGGGCAGAAATAGAAGCAGTCTTTACAATAAATTTCTGGATCCATGTCTTGAAAAGAGGGAAAGATGCAAATGCAATGAAGCAGGACAGAGCAGGACTTAAATGAAGGGAACAGTTTATGATGCATCATCAGTATCCATCACTGAACACCTGTCTATCACTCTCATCTGCATTTGTTAAGCTGGAGATGTCTTCTTTCTCTCATACCCTCTCCCCTCACACACGTAGAGTAAAGAGGATGTGATGGCGGTGCGACTGAGGGAAGCAGACAGTATCGCTACTATGGCTGAACTCAGACAAAAGGTCGCTGAACTCGAGATACAGGTGCGTTTGCTTCTGAGTCACACGAAATGTTTTCATGTAGGTATTGGTATCTTAGTGGGGGTGATTAATTCAGCAATGGTGTAACATTTAAGAGTGTGTGTTTCAGAAGGAGGAAGGGCTGATCCAGGGCCAGCTGAACCACTCAGACTCCAGACAGTACATCAACAAGCTCCGGGACCAGATCACTGAGCTGAAGAACGAGGTTGGACTCAGACACAGTCTGCAATGTTTACTGGATTTCACAATAAATGTGGACCAAGAAACCTGTGGCATTTAAAAGATAAATATTACATCCAAATAAACTGACACACTCTGTTAAAAACAAACGTTAACGGCAGCTTCGCTGCAGCAAAACAGGAAGAAGTCGTTACTGCTTCCCATGCCCCTTTCTGAAATCACTACACTTGTTTGTTTTTTTTACTGATGATGAAATATTCCTCAGAGACCTGAAATGTTAAGTTGATCAACTGATTAATTAGAAATTTAATGAACAGTTTTTTATCAGTAAAAGGTCAAATATTCCCCAATTCCAACTTCTCAAATATGAGTGATGCTGCTTTAATAATGTTCTATATATCATCGTATATTGAAAATATTATAGGCAAATTGATCATTCAGGAAAATCAGTAATTAATTCTTCACTTTTAAATGAGAATTATTGATATTTTTGGCACAAAATGAACATTTATAGACGTAGAATCGGGCTGTTTTGTTACTTTTCTTTCATTAGCTGTATTCTTTTTTGGAAGTTTTTTTTTTTTTTTGGCCTTAACCAATCAAAAATAACTGATTGAAATTTTTGGTCATATTTTTGACAATTATCTAAGAAATATATGGACATACAACAACTAGTACAGTAGCATCACTTTCATCCACAATTTCTTTTTGTCATTTTTCCTTCATTGCTTTTACTTGGCTAACTATGTTTTGATATGACATCCCAATTCATAATCCCAGCCATTAAACTCTGATTATTCAGACCTAGCAGTGCCAGACCTATTGGAATCCAGCAGCTCTACGGTAGGATGGTGTGTGCCAAATCCTCTATTTGAAACCTTTCAGCTGGCAGAGATGTGGGCCAACATCAATCTACAGCTTCATGTCAGTGACAGATGATTTGAAATGTAGCTCAGAGCATCCAAATGTTTCACCAATTATCGGTATTTTGTAATCAATGTACCTACATTGATTAGGGATACTGTTCACTATTCATCTTCTGTGACATCTGAGGTCTGCTTCAAAATGGCTTGCAGATATATCAAGACACACACACTGCAGATATGTGAAGATAGATATTCTGCACCTTTGCTAACTACCACAGAGGAATCTTGTCATCTACATAAAGCCTTACAGACACCACTTCCACCCAGACATACTTTTCATTTTTTCCTGTAATTAGAGACCACTGCCCTTCCCCAACAACAACCTGTATTCTAATCATTTGGTTAAAAGTGAACTTTAATTCTTACAGATGAGTGAGCTATGAGGCATCTGAACACAGTTGCTCACTGGCTCTGTTGCTGTCTGGTTAAAAAATTAAATTCAGTGGTTTGTGACAATCTTCCCAGCCCTGTTTTGGTGACACAAAGTTCTCACCCAGCATGCACTCTGAGTTTGGTCATTCAGAGAGTGGCAGTGCGTGACAAGGAGGGAAGTGTTTAAACTTCAAAGTGAGGGGGTGTGATGAGACTGCCCTGCCCTTTACTTTTTTTCTTCTTTTTTTATCAAAGCAGTGGCTTTACAAATGAGAGCGAAACTTGCGTGAATAAAAATGAGGAAGCCGTGAACAATCTCAGTATAATTCTTTAGGTGACCTTCCTATTAATAGTGTTGATACTGTACATAATAACAAATTATACATAATGCATTTATGATCATTTTACACACATATTTATACACATCATTTACTGTAATTCAGCTTAAGATGAATTTTGCTGTTTATATTGCAAAAGCAAAATGATAGAACTGGATTTTTTTAAAAGCCAGAGAAATTGCTGAAACCTGAAGACCAGTCAGACACACACTCAAAACATTTCCACTGGTTTACCACTGGCTTTCCCCTCCCCCCACCCTACAGCTCGCCTTAGTGTATGATGCGGAGAAACAAAACCTCTGAGATTTGTCATGAGTCACTGTGGTGCATACTAGGTTAATACAAAAAAAAGCATGCATATGAAGATAAATGTCGGTAGCTCGTCTGTCAGGCAAGAGCAACTACAACCGTGAAATCTGAGACATTTATGTTTTAATTAGTTAAGGTTTTTCTTTCTTTCTTTATTTGTTTTTTTGTCTGTTGTTATCTAGTCGTTTCATGTGATTCTTCCGTCAGGTTACACAGTCAGATTTAGCTGTAAAGACACCACTGCCCTATTTGCAGGCTTTTAAACTCTAAGCAGGATACAGGTTGGTGTGTTTCACAGGTTGTTGGGTTGGTTTTTTTTTACACCCCACAACATGTTTAAAAAAAAAAATATCCCAGCAAATTTCATTTAATGCTCTTGCAATTATATTCTGTTATTCACAAAATCTCTACAAATACTCACATTTCCTCGGTGATGTTTTGAAACTCAGCTGTAAACTTTTGACAGGTTTCAAATCATCAACTCTTCAACACAAACACTTCATATAATACTGTATACTGCAGGTGTATACTGGTGTAATATTGAGTTTCTATGGACATAAGGCATCTGTAGTCATCATGCAGCATCATTGCCATCCTTCAGATGGGGCAGAAGCTTTGCTGCAAATATAGACAAACTGAAGGTAAGAAGAAAACACCATCTGTGGATTTATAACAGCAAATACACAATTAATCCTGTTTGATTGTCGCCACCAAACACTACAGTGTCTTGTTTAGGTAAAAGTGTCACCTATTTGTGAGCCATTTTGAATGATTTTCACCCTCAGTAAGAATTAATTAACTTAAGGCTGAGTGACTTAGACAAGATGGGAAGAATAAAGTATTAAGAAATGGACACATTGTTGGTTTTGATCTTTTGTGGGGATTTATTTGCAAGGAAAATACAAAATAATATCCAAAACTATCTCTGAAACATAGACTAAACCTACTTGTGGGCCCGACAAAAGTAAAACCCTCTTCTCTGTATTCAGATCAGACAGTTAAGAGGACACAAGGCAGCTCCGAGGGTCAGCGGTGTAGGAGGTACCAACTACCAGGATCTCTGTCTGGCGAGCCCAGCCTCTGCAGAGGGGGACTCCCTGAGCTCAGATGAGGACCTCCTTCCCAGCCCGCTTCCTGCCAACGCCCTTTACCCCACCCTGTCCACCCCTTGTCACCAATCTGCCCACCTTGACAGCGAGGGCAGCACAGACAGCGAGGCAGAGGAGCAGGTGCGGACACATCCAGACCCACAGCAGCTGTACGGCAGCATGGTGTGTGCAGAGGCTCTGGATAACTGAGGAGGTGTGACGGTTTCATTTCTTTGACCTAAAAAAAAAAAAAAAAACAAACGCTGGAGCTCAACAGGACAGGACAACTACTGTAAACTGGGACTGTTTTACCAATTCAGTCCTCCTCCTCAGCTTTTCCAGTGTTTACCTTTAACTTGATGCAGACATAGGGGCATTGATCCGACCTCTTCGATCATCACTACCTGTCGTCTCTGCTCCCGTCTCCATCGCCTTGTTGCCCACACTGTCCGATCCCGAGGTCATGTAAATCCTCTCTCCTTGTCCCCATGTGTAAACTGTCTTGACAAAAAAACATATCCATCAAAACACAAGCGTATGACACACACACACACACACACACACAAACAACATAGACTGGAACTGCCTCTGTAACTGTGACAAGAAGTGAAACATGGGTAGACAGAAACAACTCTTCCCTGTCCCTATAAACTGAGTATTAGGCATTTGACACACTGTATGCCCTGTCTACCCATACATAACGCTCCTCCCTGATTTAAATGCATCTTCATCCTCTCTTTTGCCCTTTTATGCCTCTCATTAAGAAAACACACAAAAGAATCCAATCAGCCATCCATTAACGTCTCAGTAGACCAAGTGTTGACAAGAACATTTAAAAGGTGATGAATATGAGCGTGTTGGAATATGTATACATCAAACTGTAAGGTTATCACAAAATGGTATTCATATTGTAAAAGAACAATGAACACTTACATGCTAAATATGTGTTACTGTGTCTGTGGCTTGCAGATAACAAAAAGTCAATAGTTCAAAGCAACTTATCCCCCATAACCCCAAAAAAGGGAAGGAAGACACTCATTGTTGCCAAATCATTTGTTTTATTTTGTAATTATTTAAATGTCATAATTTATTTTGATATCTTTTTTATTTTTTTATATATCTATATGAAATTATAGGAGTTTAGAGATACCGACAGAGGCCAAACTTTCTACAACGTCTTTTGTGCCAACTAGTCGCCTGTCATGGGTTTACTGTGACACTGAGGGTTTCAGAAATGCAAAAGTGCTGCTGTGGTTTTGGAATTATTACTTCTTCGATTTCTGTCTCTGTGTTGTTTTTCAGCTCTGCGAGGTAAAGATGCAACCTCCTGTCAACTCTGCCATAGATTAGGGTCACAGCTATTGTGCAGAGCGATGGGATCTGAAAACAGAGCAGTTGAACTTCTCCCGGAGCTTCTCAACATTTAAAGATGATGATTGTTATGATGGGAATAATTTGGTTTCCTTGAAAGTCATTATAATTGTTTATGTGTGAGTCAAAGGAATAGTTTCACGTTTTAGGAGCTGAGCGAATCAACTCTACCCTCCTTCCTGTCACAACTAGGAGATAGTTAGCTTAGCCGGAGGGTTCTGTGGTGTAGCCCACTTGGCTGCTGTCGCCCTTTTTACACATGTGTGAAATAACACTGCAGCAAAGAGCCCTTTCTATCCTGCCTTTGTGTGCTTACACTGAACAAACCTACAGCGGCGTAACGCCATTCTAGTGTGTGATTTTTAGATAGCATGCTGGAATAGCTCAGGAAAAAAAGGCGTGATTCAAAACACGCTTTCCCTGTTACATGGCGATTGATCTGCCAAGGCAGTAGCTGGTGGTGTAACTTTTCAAAATAGACACTACATAATAATATCACAATGTGGGTTCAGCAAATCTACATTGGAGGAGCGTTTATGTCTTTCAGCACAAACTAAACCAGTCTGATGGGTTTTTTTTTCTTTTTTCTAAAGTTATTTTTTTGAGAAATGTGGGAGACAGAGTGGGGGGAAGGTACGCTGCAAATGGCCACAGGTCAGAATTGAACCCCTCGCAGACCGCTAGAGGACTATAGCCTCGGTATATGGGGCATGCACTCAAACTACTGCGCTATCTGCGCCCCTGACGTTGTATTTTTGTTGTTGCCCTGGCCGTAGAAGGCTGTTTGCTGTCTGTGTACGCAACAAAGGCTTGCAGGAAGTGGGGCTGTGTCGTCATCGTTGTTAGCCAGAGTTTTGGGTGAAACGGTCGTCGTGTAAACGGACCCTAAATCTCCCAATTGTGGGTCACACATAAAACATGTCCTCAAAATGATTCAAATATTTTGCTGAACTGTGGCCACATTTGGTATAATGGTAAATGCTAAAATATAAAGTGACATTAGCACCAGTAGAAAAGAGTCGTAAAGTCAGTGAACTGACTCATTAATAACACAGAAACAATGTTCCTGTATCCTAATATTACTGTTCATACCAGAGCAAGTGAGACTGTAAGAAGCTGGTAAAACCCCTGAGACTGGGTGCATTTTATTTATCATAAATTAAACTTTTAACCTGTGAAATGAATTGTTTAGTTTTCTAGTTGCTTTAAACAAATCAGACATAACTTGTTAATTAGTGAGCCTTTGAGGTGGATTTTGTTACCTTTGGACAGAGGTACAGTTGGCTTGTTGTTTCCAGTATTATTGCCAAGCTAAGCTAACCATCACTTGGCTGTAGCTGTATAATTAACAGACAGACATTTAAGCGAATAGGCATATTTCCCAAAATGCCAAACAATTCCTTTACTTATCAGTGTTTCATACAAGCAAAAGAAATGCAGGCAACAGTGCTGATCTGGACTCATCGGTTCATGTGCTCGTATCACTTTCTGACAGCTCAAACTGCAGTGGTGGTTGATATTGTGAAGATGCTGTCATCATGACTGGAGTGTGTGGATGGGAAATATTTTACATATCAAACATTAATATATTCTGTGTAGACAAAAATGGGTCAAAAATGTATGTTGAAATATGAAATATACAGTGTGAGAGGAGCAAAAGTATATAGAGAGGATTTAAAGGTGTATCACTGTCTGTCCAGTCTTACTGAGGATGGTGTAAGGTCTGACTGTGCGTAGTTTATCAAACAGGGTGTCCTTATGGAGCAGTGAGCTGCTTTTTGCACTACAGAGAAAGAGGAAGTCTCTGCTCTTGACATGAGCAGTAAGAGATGGTGTGGATTAACGGATTCACTGTGGGATCATTTCTTACTATATGCAGCTCTTCAGAGGTCATCGAGGTACTTTACTCCAACATTGTCCATTCGGACTTTGTGTCGCGTTTCACACGGGCCCACTTTATGCTTCACAATGCTACCTAACGTTGATGTGCAATACGAATAAAGGAATGGCAAAGGAGATAATATGTGCCACCTTCTAAGAAATAGGGAAATTGGATCTTCCTGTAATGACCATCAAAGCGGTAAAGAGGATGTTGGTTCTTTTCCCCCCCTACTGTTGCAAGTAACAGCTTTTCAGTGGTCATTGGTGGACGTAACGACTGAAATCTCTGCATTGTGTTGGATATTGTCAGCGCGGATGAGTGTTTATCACATGGTTTCAGATGTGTTCCTCCAAGTTCTTTGTATGTACAGAATGTAGACTGGCATGGACTCTGTTGAGCTGCGATTTAGGCCCTTAGATTCATTGGACAGACTTTATAGACTGGCTGAATTTCTCACTTGAAGTCATAATCCTTAAGATTTCCATTCGATTAAACCTCATATTTGATACTATTTCTGTGTGGAAATAGGTACTCAGTGCATTTATATACTGTAATTACCTCTTTATATATGTGTATATATTGATATATACACATATATATATATATGGGGTTGAAAGGATTTAGGGGAAAAGATGAATGCAGGCACACTTCATGTAATGGACAAGACAACATTGGATCAAGAGTTTTAAGATGCAAGCATACTGCATCAGAATTGGTTGACAGAATTGAATACCTTTTGGCTATAGAAGGATAATGCCTCCTCATGCTGTGATTGGCCAGCTGTGCAATGGTGAGAAAAAGAGATGTTCATTTGAAATTAATTCTCAACACTATTTCTCTTTTTTTTATTTTTATGCTTTTCACCCTGCCTTCAGGTGTAAACATTCAGAAGAGCTCTAAACTCTTTTGCGCTCCGACACAGTTGGACAATAGCCGTCTTCTCAGCTCGTGATTTTGAGCTGCACTGTAAACATATGCATTTCTTTTGTTGCATTTGTGGCGGTATAACCACTCATGGCATTGCTTCAAACTGATCTCTGGGAGCTTATTGAAAACCATTCCTGATCCATAACTACCTACCATCCACCATAACTTAAATCTTACAGATTGTTACTTTAATATTTCAGTTTGGATTTATGTAAAAAAAAAAAAAACATACATATACCAATTAAGGCTTTGATTCGGGTCTTTCTAAAATCAACCCTATTCTTGATCCAGATCAGTTCTCTGTGTCCTTTATGTGATAACACATCTGTACACTGATGTTCAGTGATGGGACTCCTTCTAAACTTCTAAACACCTTCTAAACTCATCTCTATCTACTGTGATGAAACATTTTGATATATTTTTAAATTACTGTTGAATATGATGCTAACCTCATCCTTAAAATTATTTTCACAATTAGCAGTAGTACTTTGTGTTCTCCAGCTGTCAGCATTACGAGATGATCATGATCAACCATCATAATGTGCCATAAACGTAGGTAGATTTACACACTACTAAGTATCAGTCACTACAGCCCTTCATCAAACAGCCATGTAATATGAAGTTAATTTTGTGTGGACTGAAATACAATCACATTTGTGTTATCCAGATTCAGCATCTTGAAACTGGAACATCCAACGTTTTCCCTTCTAAGCGTCAAATAAAATGGCACAGTGCAAAACAGTGTGTCACATGTGTTTCCTCAAAGACCTTGAGAAAAAATGGACTTCCTGGTTTCTCTGATTTATGTGCTACAAGTGAGGACTGTTTGATACCCACAGCATCATACCCAGGAACCCTTTCCACCCTGTCTCTTTCTGTCTTGCAAGTCAACTGATCTTGTTATTGAATATATTAAAATGACAGTAAAGATTATATAGATTCCAGTATGATGGGGGACAAATACATTTCAGTGTACTGTATCCTATGAATAATACAAAATAAACTTTGACATTGCGCCTTTGCAAAGACCTCATTGTGTTATTATTATTTAGCACTGAAAGATTATTTTTACTGAAAGCTTTCCATGCACCTGAAGGATTTTGCCTTTCCCTCAGGTCCACATGCAAAGTGGCTGGTTGCACCAATTTTTCACAGGTTCAAACTGTGTTGTTGCGTAAATCTTCTACTCAGTCGAGATTTAAACATCACAACAGGGTATAGTTAACGTTTCCATTGCATAACAGCGAGTTAGGATTGTAATGATTGTTCCAGGAATGAATCAATTTCCTAATTGTTATCAGGGAGAATCATGGTGAAAAACTTAAAAATCTGATTGCAAATGCATGAAATAAAAAATTTAATTAAATTTTTTTTAAATATATATATATATATATATGTACAGATATAGAATATATTGAATGTATTCTATATATAGAATACATCATATATTCTCTTAAAACTGGAATATCACCAAATAAAGCTTTGAAATTTAGATTCCTTTGTCATTAACCAAGCACAATAAAATATAAAGATGAACTTGAATGGTCTTATCAGTATTTTAACACAAATCCCAGAAACTATTAAACATCTCTCGATGCGGTTAATTTGTTTCTATTGAAAAATCTAAATCAAGGTCATAAACATATAGATGTAAAAATAAAATAAAAACTGAGAAGCACAATTCCTCCTGGTGTGTCTTTTTCTCGTTAATCCGCCAGCTTCTTCTAAACCTGACCTCAGTTGTCTATTTTGTAACCCAACTGTGTCAACAGAGTCTGTCGACACTTTTTGAAGAATTTCTAGCACAGTCGTCCACCCTCCTCCTCTCACATCAGATTTATCTGTCTTCCCTTGGTTGATCTGATGCTGTATTTAGTTTGTGCATCACTGCTACGTCCATACTTTACACAAAAGAGTTTTGGAAGACCGTAGACAGATGAAGGGCTGCTGTGAGTGTGCAGTGTCGGGGTTTGTTTGTGAGGAAGCAGTGTGGTTGTCGGCTCTGAGGTGTCAGAGCTGAAACATTTCCTCATCCTTCGTTGCTCTCGCCTCACCGACCCACAGACATCGTCAACGGCTCAAAATCCGCCTCAGAGCTCACTGTCCTAACATTTGATACACTGACTCCATGCTGTCTTGTCTAACTTTGTATTAGACTTTTATTTCAGTTTCATTATCAATGTGAAGTTTGTGTGGGACTTGAAGAAGCATTGGTGGAGGATAAAAATCTGGTGAGTATATCTGCTTACTTATTTTTGAAAATTTATTCATGTTTCTTTTTACATGAGCGCTACAGTTTTGGTTTGGTTTGTTGATGTTTGTTTGTTTTTTCCTCTCAATATGATGATTAAGACTGATTTAGAAGTTTCTTTTATCTTAATTTTTACTTATGTACCAAGTCAACCAGGGTGGAGTGACTTGGTTGACTTGGTTGTGACTCAGTTCATGTTTACAATGTGCAAAATCAGTTTCACACTTTGCTCATTTGATGCCAGACGCAGATGCTGTTAAAATTGCACGCATCTTGGTGCTGATTGTGTAGATGCGGAGCTGCCAATCCTGCTGGCAAACAAACCAACCCACCCACTAACCAATGGTACACAGGAGAAAACATGAGGCAATGATGTGGTTGAGAGACGGTCAATTGTTTTTAAAATCTAAAATCTGCCAGTTATCATATTGTCTTATAGTGAATGAGTTCATAAACAGTGAGGCAAAAAAAGAGAGAGGTTAATTCAATTGTGATGTATTTGCTTCTATTCACTTGAACACATTCACATTACAGAAGGCATTTTTCCACATTTTATTGTTTTACAGACAAGAAAATATTGTCTTGAAAGAGTGTTTTTAAAGCTTTAATTTATGCAAAGCCTGTTTTCTTTGCTAATCCTTTCTTGATTAAAAAATGAAGGTGACAAGTTGCACACAGCTGCATGTATGGTAGCCCATGCAGCACGCTAAAGCAAAAAGTCGCCGTGGAAGTAAAACATTGAAATTTCGGTCATTTAGAGTTACATGTATATAAGGCCTGAACAATGCTGACCTTTCCCTAAGCTGGTTATCCATTCATATGGGCTAAATCTTTCATTTAATTTGTTTGAACATGTCATTCTTCTGAATTGAACATAACCAAAACTACTCAGCATGCTAATGAAAAGAAATATACAATAAATGAAAATGATCAAATCATCAAATTCAGTTCCTCATAACTGGATTTATCACATGAAATTATTTAGTGCAATAAAACTGACATCTAATGCAGCAGCTTCCTTTTTTTCTATGCAGATATATTTATTGAATATGTAAATAAATTGTTCAACAAATGTTACGTATGCATATGTATGTAGAAATTAACAAGCAAACAAGGTGCGCAAAAGAACACTCACACCAGTTAAGGTACAATTGAACAATTTTTCTTGCAATACAAATTCCTAAATGTAAAATAAATAAGAGGTTAAAAGAATAAACTTATTCACACATTATGACCTCAACACATACAATTAACGGCCAAAGGTTTTTACACATTTCTCTGCATCATAGAAGTCCACGAAACATCTCAATATTTTGTCAAAGGTTAAGTTCTCACTCAATTGTAAATGTACATTTTCCAAGAATGAAAGAGAGCAAAAGGTGTTTTGTAAAGTGTTTATCATTATTTGAGTATTTCCATTTCATCCTTTAGTCCCCTACCTTTCAGAGGGAAATATTCTATATTTTACCAGTAAATGAATCTAACAGCTATGAGTTACATATTTTCATATTTTCATCATATACAGAATTTTAAGATTTTATACAAACAAAACATATGATTAACTTATAAAATACAGCGTTTCATAAATATTAAAGCTGTAGTTTCAAATCGTATGACCTATTAGAAAAAGTACTGTATAGTCGGGGCCTCTGTGATGTTCCAGAAATCCAAGGGTTGTTCGCATTGCAAAACTTTTGAGATGGTTTCATTTAAATTACTGTTTGATGTCCAAGGAAGTAAAATCATCCATTATTTCACAAAGGAAGCAAAAATTTGTGAATAGTTTCAAATGTAGATAAGGATTTGTGTAGCGGAGTTTTGTTTTTGCTTGTTTTCTACCAAATCATAAAGTTTTTGATCCCTCACATTTGTTTTATGATCCTTTTAAGGGCCCTGACCCTGAGATTTGATTTCACTAGCCTATACTGTACTCATTAAAACTAGCTCCACCTTGTCCAGGTAAAACAGTTATATTCTACTGATTCTTGCCTAAGTGTTAATAAGCTTTTAATTGACAGAATTAACAGTTATACTTATGAGACTACAATTGTGTATTTCATTCATACTAACTCTGTTTTCATTGGTGTAATTTAAAATAATTGTGTATTGATTGTGTTTGAGCAGCATTTGAACAGATCTCTTTTGCAATCTCGTCACTCATGTGCTCACACCATGCAAGTCTTCTCTTTTCTGAGCAGACCTGGGACCTGCCAAGTAAAAGTAAAAAAAGTAAAAGACTCTGTTTTTATTTATTTAATTCAAGTTTTAGGCATATTAATCTATGTTAGTGACATTGTGAAACACTGTAAGATACTTTTAAAAACACGTCACTTATTTGTTTTGTTTTTTTCTAACTCCTCCACTGCAGATTCAGCTTTGCTCAAATGCTACCGCTGAGTCATGAAATGTCTTGTTGTAAAGTGATACAGTTGGAATTCTGATATGACTATTTGTGTCACACCCGTAAGGATTTGAGAGAAATTTTCTATGGGTCGAAAAGTCACTTTCAATAAGATTTGGACTGCTTTTACCTGCAGTGTCAGAGTTCACAGCCAGAAATGTATGAGGACCAGACATATTACAGAGACACTGGGAATGCAGTTCAAGAGATTTAATATTCAAAACCAACTAAACTGGCAACTAAAGACAGGAATCATGCAGATTAAAATCACTGGGATAACGAGGGAATGACAAATAGGTGGCACAGGGTGGAGGAGATAATCACAGGTGGAGACAATCAGACAATCACACACTGGAGGGAAACATGTTAAAGGGGAACAAGCAGAGAAAACTAAAGGCGCAGACAGATGAAGAACACAGAGAACATAAATCCTAAAGACACAAGAGGAAGAACAAAAATGCAAACAATGAACATGAAACAAGAACAGAGGATTAAACAGGGCAAAACACATAAAACAGCAAAGACAGGAAGTGTAAAACAAATAACATAGCATGGGAATAAACTTACAAAATAAAACAGGAAACAGTGACACACTCTCTGTATTAATCAGGCCTTTAGTATCAAGTATATATATGATATGTATATGAATGCATTGTTTATACAAATTGAATAAAAACGTTTAGAATGTACAGTTCTACTGCCCTCTTTTGGCCAATTCAAATATCATAAGTGACCCTTTTCTCCATCATTTTAGTATTTTCCTTTATTAACAGTGTATCAGGTGCTATATTAAATATAAGCTACTTCTACTGAGAAAGACTTATTTCCAGTCAGTTAGTTTTCATAACCTATACATATATAAATATGGAACCAGTAAGGTTCAGATATAACCAAGCTTTGCATTTGAATGCCATCGCTAATACTGGTTTTCTTTCTTTTTAATCCTCAAGATGACTTTTTGGCTGTAGACCAGGTCTTCCTCCCTCCTGAGCGATATGCCTCGTTCTTTCTTGGTGAAGCGAATGGGGCTGCACTATCATCGGCCGACAGCAAGAAGTCCCAGCCCTGGCTCGACCCCGGTAACATTAAGCCTGCTAGGAATACAGACAGGGTCTTGGGGTACATCCCTGGAGTACTCCACAGCAGAAACCCCAAACAGAAATACGGTGCCCTTCACATTGTTGCAGCAGGACCCTCAGGCTCCGAAGCACCGTGATGGAGGTGGGCACCTTCAGCCATTCAGTCCCAAATCTTACAGTCGGTGACAGTAAATACACAAAAGGCTTCCCAGATAATTTCAAAATAATTATTTATAATTATTATATGCTTTTACATATATATTTTATTATATTTATAATTTCATATGAATGATTATATTCAGAAAGAAAATTATTTATCAGCAGTAGAATATTGTTGTTGTTTGTATGTATCTGTTGTTTGAGAATGTTTTTGGCATTATTCAATTATTTAAATAATTATGATTGTCAAAACAAACTCATTCCAAAGTGTCGGAGGATTAGGATAAATGAGCAGCCATTCAAACTGTCTGTTTTTATATTCAGACTGTAGATCTGTTGAGCCCTGCAGTCCTGTCGAGACAAGTACTGTGAGCCCCATGGAGAAAGTCAATCCTCACCCTCCGACACCTGCAGTACGGTCCAGAACTCATGTGAGTTCAGAATATCCAGACAAACTGTCAGTGGGACTGGGAGACTTGATTCAGCGCCCTCAGATCCTGAGGGAGACCAGGGGCCATGGCTGCTCGAAGATCAGTGCTCTGAGGCATGAGTGTCCACTCTGTAGCAAAGTATGACATCTCTCCATTTCATTAAACCTTTAATTTATATTTTGTGTCATATCAACGCTTAAAATACCACAAAAATTACAAAGAAAGCCATTAGCTAATGGCAGTGGGGCTGTCAGGATCTGTGGTGCTTAAAGCTAAATGCTATCATCAGCATGCAATACAATGGCAATGCTGCTGATGCTAAACTGGAATAATGAATACAACATCCACCAACTAGGTTAAGAATGTTAGCATACTAAAATTTTCTTTTTAACCTAAACACAGAGCAGCCTAAAGCTGAGCCTGATAGAAATATTAGTTTCGCAGGTTGTCTTCTAAGATCTGGACCAATGATATTCAGCAGCAGGTTGATGTTTGCGGCAAGTGAAACATTTATGAGATTAAACCTGTATCATAATATTCCATCGGTGCCCTTGCACTTTTTCACATCCAACCAATGTACTGCTGCAACCAGCTGAACTTTTATGGCAGTAGCTTGTAGTTGTAAGCTAGTTAACGCCATGGGCAGCTTTGTCTCAAATATCATCTCTTAAATCTGTGATGGATGCAGTGATGTCGGGTCAGGTCAAGCCTTTTGACATGTGGATGCGTGAGCCCATCAGAAATTTACAGTAGACTGTATGAACTGATAAAGATGGCAACAGTGACTGGACGTTGAAAGACTAAACCAATAATGGAATAAGTTAAAAAAAAATAGTGCAGAATGTGTTATTTAGAGTGTTAAACTGTGTTCCTTTTCTCTTTGCAGATAGTTTTATCTCTGTCAAGTTTGAAGACTCACATATGCAAGAGTCATGGAAGCAGAGCACCTCCGTCACCAGCACATATCAAGTCCAGCAAGACTGATAAGCCCAGTGAATTGTCACTATTCAGGGACAAGGTAAATAGATAATAATTATAATTATAATGTTTCAATTATAACTTGATGCTTTTGGACAAAATGAACAATAGAATAATTAATTTCATGGACATGTGGAGGTACAACACTCCTGAATCTCTACCCATTGTTTCAGGAGAGGACGTTTGGCTGTAGAGTGTGTGGTAAAGTATTCAAGCGCTCCTCCACCCTCTCCACTCATCTGCTCATACATTCAGACATCCGTCCCTACGCTTGTCAGTACTGTGGCAAAAGGTTCCATCAGAAGTCTGACATGAAGAAACACACCTACATACACACCGGTGGGTTTGTGTATCCCCTTTGGTTGTTTGTTTTTTTAATCTATGAAACTCCACAGCTGACATAATTAATATGAAATCATCAAACTGAACTGCAGTTTTCTGTACATTGTTGATGCTACTGGCCCTGTGATGAACTGGCGACTTGTCCTGTGGGGAGTTTTACTTGTATCGATCGATTTGATTGTACGGAGGAGTACTGAGTAAGAGAGAGCGCACAATGGTTCAAGAAGTTCTTGTTTGTACCCCGCCTCCTGCCCAAAGTCAGCTGGGATAGGCTCCAGCCCCCTTGCAACCCTACAGAGGATAAGCGGTAACCGAAAATGAATGAATGCGAAAATGAGTGAATGAATGAATGAACGTTCATGCTAATCGCTAACAATTATTTAGCCTGTAAATGAGGTGAAGGAGGGCATGTGATCCCTCACATTTTTTTATTTGGTCGGTTTCTCCACAAGATATCTCAAAAGGTTTCAACAGATTTTGATTTAGATGAGGTAATAGCTTCAGTAATTTAAATGCTATTTCTCTGTGTTTGGGTGTCTCTTAAATTTTACAGTTTGAACATAGTCTGTATTCAAATGATTTGTGCTGTCTGTGTTCCAGGGGAGAAGCCCCACGTGTGTCAGATATGTGGGAAGGCTTTCAGCCAGAGCTCCAACCTAATCACCCACTGTCGTAAACACAGGGACAGCCGGCCCTACAGCTGTCCCCGCTGCCTCTACAGCTTCCAGCACAAAGTGGACCTATGGCAGCACCAGGAGCACCACTGCACCTACCGCTGACTCTTACACAGCAAAGTCAACATCTCCAGCCTTTCACCTGCAGAAACGCATTCGGCACGGAAAGCTACAGACTGTGTTGTTATGATGAAGACTAATCCTACATCTAAAGCTATTTAACTGTCTTGTTAGACACTGGAGGAAGACCCTGATCACAGGTTTCCAATACGGTATTATCAAATAGGACAATGAGAGTTTGAAAAGGTTACATGATCACCCATGTCTATTTGTTTTTTTTGTTTGTTATCTCGAAAAAATTGTCATCAGATTTTGGCTGAATTTTGTGGGCGGGGGGGATTGGATCTTGGACCAAGGAAGAGTTAATCAGATTTTGAGGCAGATCAGGTACAGATGTGAATTCTGGATCACTTTTTCACTTTCTTGACTTTCCTTTCCTATCATTTTGTCAATATCATGAAAAATAATCATCTCCCAGATGCAAGTCATAATCCAGATCATAATCCAGATTATAGTCCAGATGTGAGGGGCTAAAAATATTTACTTGGTCATTGTTATGTATTGGGTCACAGTGCGATAACGGAGAGTGGTAGAGACATGACACAGCCTGTTGTTGATATCCCTCTAACATGAAAATTATGTGGCATTTAAAGGAGAGGATTTAATCGAATATGACATAAAAGTTACAGATTGTGTGGTGTCACAGAAAATGGAGCCATCAATGGAAAGTGAAAAATTGTAGCAGGATTTGAGGCCAATGATGGGGATTTCAGGTTTGTTGCTGTTGAGCTTAAGAGCTTTAGTTTATATACAGGATTTTATATCAATGTATTTTTTCAAGTTGTGTTAATTATGAGTTATTGTTCTATACTGCTAGGAAATACTCAAAAATGTGATGTCATGATAGATTATTCTATATGATATTTTTTGGCCACTAAGCTGGTATTAAATTGTGCAACTTGGTGAACCCTCCCAAAACCCGTCACAGAGACAATACTGATTACTTTTGCTTTGTAATATGTTTATTTAGCATACGTTTTGACACAAAGCACACATTACAGAGTTTCCATCATGATTTAATGATTTTTCATATATTTGTTATGGGCAGCCTCAGCTGTTAATAGCCTTTATTGTTTTTATACCACTGAGCTCTGGCAACAACATCATTGGAATAGTCTCCACCTGTGGTGCGGGCATCCACACTTTCATATGAATGGACGTTTCCATCCCCCATATTGTAGGCTGCTATCCCTCCTGCAAAGACAAATACAAATAAGAAAAGAAAGAAGCTCAGGGAAGACTGAAGAGAGTTGGTGCATGTTGGTCTTCAAACAAACCTTTCAGCTTCTGCTCTGCGCTCCAATCAGGAAATTTGTCGCTGATCTGTTTGATAAAATAAACCAAGATCTCGGTGGCTTGGCAGAGGTGTTCCTTACTGTCCCATGCACCCCGGGCAGTGTGGCCACCTCCGTTTGGATTGACATCAACCTACAGAAATTGCATGAACACTTGAGTTAGTGTATTATAATGTGAGGCTCTACTAAAAGGATGTGAATTAAACAGTAGTTGTTACAACCTGCATCAGTCCCCAGGCGTTACCCCCATCTCCCCAGCCATTATCCAGTGTATTTCCAGCCCTGGACTCTCGGGAGATGATGGCAGCAATGAGAGCTGGATCGATGCCATATTTCGCTCCCACATTTTTTATTTCTGACCTGTACTTATTCATTCTCTTTGCATCAGTCTGTGCCATGGTTTCTGATGCCTTCTTACCTTTACAGAGAAATAAAACACAACAGGATGATGACACAAATATATCCATTTCCATGTCAACACATGGATACAGAAACACATGCAGTCAAATCAACTCCTGTGTTTACCTGAGTATCCCAGTTTGTCCTGTTTAGATGTTTCCATTGAGGCACCAGTTGTTTCCACCTGCATGATGTTTCCATAACCTGCAAATGTTCAGTTTATTAGATTATTTTTCATTGACTTCAACACATACAGTAGTATGCTTCTGCCACTAGAGGTCTCTGAATAATAACAACAGAAAAGACATGGGAGTTGTTTTCATCAATCATTTATGACTCCAGAAGAAAACGTTCATATGTTGCGGTAACATTTTAAAGTTTTATTCAAGTTATGTTTAACCGCATTCGCTGACCTCCTTCTTCACTCTCTCTCCAAAACGTATAGCAACAGATGACCAAATGACACACGCTGTTACCTTGACTCAAACAACAGATTTCCTTGGATTTGAACATTAGGATTATGTAAGCACACAAAAGGGTCTCACAGTGTTAAAAGAAGTGATCCTCCCCTTTATCTGCATCCACTCCTATATTCAGTTGTTCCCTCATTGGCACACATCCCACTCTCCCACCCAGTTTAATGAAAAACCCTAATCTATGAGCAATTGTTAAAAATGATGAAAAATCCCTCTCTCGCAATGTTAAAGGAAGTGAAAAAAATAATGGCAGAACCCTTTTATCTGGATCGTCTCCAAAAATTAAATTATTTCTTCTTTGGCACGTTTCCAACTGATTCCAGTGTAATCTGTCATGTAGTTAATGTGTAAAAGACAGAAACAAACAAAAACTAACAAACTAAACTTAGGGGAGGTCCGTTGTAAAAAGGCTTCTTGACCTCTTCCAACACATTGTTTTTTTTCTTTTTTCTCTGTTTGTTTTCTTATGTGGGTTTTATAGGTGTACATTTAAATAAAATAAGAAAATAAAATTAAAATAAATCTTGCAAGGTTTTTTTTTTAAAGTACAGGAAATTCTAATAAAAATGTTTGTCCTTCTAACAAACAAACTAACTAACGAACCAAGCAGATGCCAGTAAAAAAAAAAAATTACAGCTCGGCCGAGGTAAATAACTAAGTTAATTTAGTTTTACGTCATGATAATGCGGACATGCATATAGGCCTGACAGACTTGAGCGCGTACACAGAGCATGTCTGGTACTGCCGAGCCATTAAAATACTTCTTCAAGGAGTCCTTGTTGTGTTTTTTTTACCATCAGTCCAAAAAGTCAACAGTAAAATCACACAGCTGGTACTTACCCATCGCTCCTGCTTATTCTTCGGAAGGTCAGCTTGAACCTGAAACGCAAAACCTGCTGCACAGTGTCCGTCTGATCTGCAGAATAACGGTATTGATAAAGTACGGTATTTATAAAGTACGGTTCGTTTTGGTTTCACTTTCACTTTCAGAATTGACACATACTTTACAGCTCGCAGAATGGCGTATTCACCAGGACTTACAAGAAATAGCTCTCACTTACTGGAACAGGATCATTGGCTGCAGCTTATTGTAGCACTTCTGCTTCTTCCAAAGTTTAAATACAACTACTCCACTTACTTTCATTTGATGAGGTTGAGGTTTGGAAATAATAATGCACAAAGTTGTACATCATTATTATTATTATTATTATTCTTATTATTATTATTACTATATTCGCCTTTTATGTGCCTTAAATGCTCTATATGATCTGGATTAATTATTATAGGGCTCCATCTGTAGTTTAATCATTAATAATCATTTTCTATAAGATGATCATTTCTGTAGCAATCATGCATCAATGCATCAGTATATGACACATCCTCCAGTCCTTTGGTGAACAAGAGAGATATCATAATCACATTACATGTTGGCCAGTCTCTTAACTCTTCTGTTTTGGAGAGTTTCCTGTAAAAAAGTGCAAAAATGTGATAAGTATGACATAAAAATGAATTTTTGGCATGTTTCTTTTAAAGATTTTAATTTAAGATTTTTTTTTGTCTTACTCCTACAGGGAAACTCCCTGACAAGATACACACATTGTCCATGAACATGATCACACATGTAAACTGAATAAAAAGAGATATTCACAAAATACATTTATTTATGGTTTGTTTATCTTAGAAATTATTGAATACTGGACTACCAATTTTAATAATTCAAAAATAAAGTGTCATAATGTGAACACTTTAATGGTTTTTAAGATTGTCAAACTCGTAGGGGTGGCTCCTGTCATTCCCTGAAGTGTTCCCAGCTTCTTATTTCTGAAAAGAAAGCATCTCCAGGACAGGTGGTGTAGTTCACCGCCTGTCTGTGGCCGTGGATGGTGAAGTTAGCAGCCAGTCCTCCTCTATCTACTGCACATCGGACTAGATGATGGCGCAACAGGTCCATGGCATGGCGAGACGGCAGGGTGGAAGTGTAGTTACCAATGATTGACACGCCGTACCCAATGTGATTGTGGCCCCTGGTATGTGTGCCAAGGTAGTTCCAACCTCTGCCTTCGTAGACGTAGCCGTCAGAGCCCACTACAAAGCTGAGAGCACAAAGATAAGAATATGATTGATAAATTATTATAAAAAATGTAGTGCACAGTAAAAGGTCTGTGCTAAACTTAATAAATGCAGTGCAAGATGTTCAGAATGAGTGCCAAATTGGTTTTAAATAGTTATACATCTTCAGCAATATGTGCAAATGTGCATAAAAGAAATTAAATCAGCAGCATTCTTACATATGCTCACTAACACCAACAGGATATATACATATTACCTGCTTCAGTCTTTAAGCTAATTGACTCACCTCCTTTCTCAATTTAATGCAGAGACATGAAAGTGGTTTGAATTTTCCCCTCTGATTCTAAGCAAGAAAGTGAATGAGTGCATTTCCCAAGATGTCAAACTATTCCGATGGTTGTTTACTTGTATCCTATGTCATTCCAACCACGATCTTCCTGGTGGAATCTCTGCATGGATCTCATATTGCGAGAGCAGTCTGTGAAGGATAAACAGGGCGAGGATGGCTCATATGTGTGGTGAACATAGAGAAAGTGGAGGGGCAGAGACAGTGGAATAGGTGTACTCTGGGAGGCCTTTGCCCCCCACTGACATCGAGGAATAATTGGGGGGCAGTCTGAGGAGAAAAGAAGAGAGGGTGACGGTTAGGATACTAAAACTACTGCAGATATTCCTTTGACACATCACACAAGCTTCTGTTTCCAACACTCAGAGCCTGAGTCTAGAGCGTGGCCAATATTAGCTTGTTTCTACAGTTTCAATATCTTTCCATATGTTAGGTGGTATTTCAGTTCAAAAATGCCAAAGATACATTTGGAGTAGTTCACAAACAATGAAACGTGGCAGAAAGCATTGACAAGCGATATTTTTCAGATGTTAACATCCAGTTTGAAACATATTATGTCCACATTTTTATTAAAAAACTCACCCCAGTACTTGTGCACAAATTCCTGCAATCCATCCTTCACTGCCTTTCCCACTCCGGCATCCATTGAAATCCACTCTGCCTTCTCCAACTTCCAGACTAATGCTAATGTCTGTATCACCTGGTTGTGCAGACCAAGTGGCTCCAGAATTGATCGAGAGATCTCTCTTCGCCTCGGACTGATGTGACTGGTTACAGCATCAAGACCCTGTCCCTCATCCAGAGTAAAACTATAGTATCCTTTCAAAATCTCACTGAGGGCCTGCAGCTGCTCATGTGCAGGGAGGTTGCTGAGGTCCGTGCCCAGTATAGCTCCATCCATACCTCCGTTAAGAATGGCATCAGTGGCCAGAGTGATAGGCTGAGACAACTTAAACATTTTAGGGTGGTCCACATTGTCCCAGCACCCGTTAGACCCCAGGCGATAAGATGATGGGTGGTCCTGGAGGCTGAGGAAGGACAGGCCCAGCGTCCTGCCTAAGGTGAGAGGGAAGATCCCTTCAGTTGACATGCCATCCATCTTGGCCCTCAGGCCCAATTCGATTCCGAGCAGTAAAGGTGCAAGAGCTACCGTTGTGCCGTCTTGAGCAAGGACAACGCCTCGTTCCTCTCCATAATTAGTCAGAATGTGGTGGATGGCCTTGTCAAAAAAGCTAAAGGAGGAAGTGTTGAAAATAGCCATCTCTAGGACCTCAGCATCACTGAGATTATATGATGCACCCAAGAAATGGATGGTCAATTTATCGTCATGGCCGGCAGTCCTCCGCAAGGCCCTGACCAGAGCCTGGGGGGACAGACTAGGGTTGGAGTCTTCAACCTGCTGTACAGCTCGAATGAAACTCTCCATGTTACGCAGGTGGACACCTGACAACAACATTAGAAACCAACGATGTGAAGGAAGAGCATCGTAGTGGAATATTGACTCAGAGAACGTACGCTTATGATTTACTTTTAAATTTTTAAAATCTACAAGGCCCATTATCCCACAGTTTAACATAATTAAGTTGGTAGACTATTTAGAAAATTTAATAATCAGTATTTGATAATAATTTTTTGTGTTAAACTGAAAAACAGAAATACAGCATAGAATTTCTCCAAAGACAACTTTAACAGTAAGACATCTCTATCTCAATCCTTAATATGCAGGCTTTCTAAAAAGTGAACTGAATAGCACAGTTGTTTTCCCCACAACTTCAGAATGAGTTATGTACATGTATTTGTGTCCTGCAATGTCATGTCCAAATAAGGAAGAGTACTCTTTGTACACTGATGGCTCCAAATATTGATTTAGCCTATAAGTTCAAGTTTGTCATGAGCAAAACAAAATCAGGGGCCCCACATAAGGTTTGTTCCAGATTATAAATGAGTATTTTTTTTATTACATTCTGATGTGTCACTCTTTCTCTATATGGTATACTGCCTTGTAAAGCTCCCTCATGCAGTATGTCAATCAAAAAACACAACTGAAGTGAAAGAAAAAGCAGATGTAAATTTGATGTTTACCATCTCATTTCATGTGTGCATCTATACTCACCAGTGTCATAACACTGGTGATCAGATAATAAATTGTGTTGGGAAAGAAGGAAGGGAGGGTGAGTTTTTTTTTGTCCCAGGGAAGAAAAACAAGAGACTTCTCACTCTGCTCTTGTTTCTGAATACCACATAGTACCACAACCCTAGTGTCACTGTGTAGTGTCTGCACAAAGGTCCTGCTTTCCATCAACTGCCACAGTTGTAACACATATGTGTGATGGCAAGGTATCAGACTAATCAGCTTTAAGGTCTGTTGCAAGAGATGGCCCTCTCATGCATTTCCTCTGAAAAATTATAGACAGAAAAGAATGGGTCCAAAGGGAAAAAATAACTGTCAATTATTTATCTGCTGATGTCGTGGTATCCTTTTCAAACAGAAACACTTCCACGATGTAATGTAATCCAGCACAATGATCCTGTAATGACTAATTTATTTTAATTTGCAGACACTGGAGGCCCTGTGGTCAAATTGAAAGCAAAAGTAATAGCTTACATCTCTGCCAAGGTGGTATTTTCCAAGTATGTTATGCTTTCATTTCCAGTCATTATTTATGCAATTTGGGACCATGATCGCAGAGGATGGAGCACAAACAGGATATACAGAGCTCTAGGCATGGCCAAGTACAACAAATATTACTTAAACAAAGGAAAAATGTTCTTCAAAAAGCCCCTAGTTTACAAATGAACTGTGGTTTGTCTGATTGTAACATTAATTTAAACATAGAATGATAGCATATAAATGTCTCTATATCTCATTATACTAATATTCTTATATTCAAATATAATACTTAATGCAAAATACTTGTCTCATTCTAAAGGTTGCAAAAAAAGAAAAGAAGAAAATCTATTATTGTACAATTTGAGATTACAAACAGCCTGCCTGTACTTTTTATTTTCATACAAGAAACAATTTTCCAGTTTATTTATTATTATATATTATTTATTGTTTTATTTAACATGGCGTCGACGGGATACAACGACTCCTCGGGTAATGTATTAACAACTTTTAAATTTAACTTAGCTGCTACATACGACTCATTTGTCTATTCTAACACTGTTTTGCTTGTTTTGTTGGTCCTTCCCGGGATTCAGTCGTGTGTTAGAGCTGCCTCTTAGTGTCTGAAACGTAGTTGTTGTTGGGACATCCACGCCATTATGGTCACCTCAGCCCTTATAGTATTTCCGCTCTATCATCTTGAACAGTAGTCATCATCCAGAGTGTTTTCCCAAACTGCTAACACCATCAGGTTTCGCACTCCCTGTCCACAAGTCATGTTCTTTTATGGTAACTTGGGCAGAACTTGCTCCATCACCAGCACATATCAAGTCCAGCAAGACTGATAAGCCCAGTGAATTGTCACTATTCAGGGACAAGGTAAATGGATAATAATTATAATTATAATGTTTCAATTATAACTTCATGCTTTTGGACAAAATGAACAATAGAATAATTAATTTCATGGACATGTGGAGGTACAACACTCCTGAATCTCTACCCATTGTTTCAGGAGAGGACGTTTGGCTGTAGAGTGTGTGGTAAAGTATTCAAGCACTCCTCCACCCTCTCCACTCATCTGCTCATACATTCAGACATCCGTCCCTACGCTTGTCAGTACTGTGGCAAAAGGTTCCATCAGAAGTCTGACATGAAGAAACACACCTACATACACACCGGTGGGTTTGTGTATCCCCTTTGGTTGTTTGTTTTTTTAATCTATGAAACTCCACAGCTGACATAATTAATATGAAATCATCAAACTGAACTGCAGTTTTCTGTACATTGTTGATGCTACTGGCCCTGTGATGAACTGGCGACTTGTCCTGTGGGGAGTTTTACTTGTATCGATCGATTTGATTGTACGGAGGAGTACTGAGTAAGAGAGAGCGCACAATGGTTCAAGAAGTTCTTGTTTGTACCCCGCCTCCTGCCCAAAGTCAGCTGGGATAGGCTCCAGCCCCCTTGCAACCCTACAGAGGATAAGCGGTAACCGAAAATGAATGAATGCGAAAATGAGCGAATGAATGAATGAACGTTCATGCTAATCGCTAACAATTATTTAGCCTGTAAATGAGGTGAAGGAGGGCATGTGATCCCTCACATTTTTTTATTTGGTCGGTTTCTCCACAAGATATCTCAAAAGGTTTCAACAGATTTTGATTTAGATGAGGTAATAGCTTCAGTAATTTAAATGCTATTTCTCTGTGTTTGGGTGTCTCTTAAATTTTACAGTTTGAACATAGTCTGTATTCAAATGATTTGTGCTGTCTGTGTTCCAGGGGAGAAGCCCCACGTGTGTCAGATATGTGGGAAGGCTTTCAGCCAGAGCTCCAACCTAATCACCCACTGTCGTAAACACAGGGACAGCCGGCCCTACAGCTGTCCCCGCTGCCTCTACAGCTTCCAGCACAAAGTGGACCTACGGCAGCACCAGGAGCACCACTGCACCTACCGCTGACTCTTACACAGCAAAGTCAACATCTCCAGCCTTTCACCTGCAGAAACGCATTCGGCACGGAAAGCTACAGACTGTGTTGTTATGATGAAGACTAATCCTACATCTAAAGCTATTTAACTGTCTTGTTAGACACTGGAGGAAGACCCTGATCACAGGTTTCCAATACGGTATTATCAAATAGGACAATGAGAGTTTGAAAAGGTTACGTGATCACCCATGTCTATTTGTTTTTTTTGTTTGTTATCTCGAAAAAATTGTCATCAGATTTTGGCTGAATTTTGTGGGCGGGGGGGATTGGATCTTGGACCAAGGAAGAGTTAATCAGATTTTGAGGCAGATCAGGTACAGATGTGAATTCTGGATCACTTTTTCACTTTCTTGACTTTCCTTTCCTATCATTTTGTCAATATCATGAAAAATAATCATCTCCCAGATGCAAGTCATAATCCAGATCATAATACAGATTATAGTCCAGATGTGAGGGGCTAAAAATATTTACTTGGTCATTATTATGTATTGGGTCACAGTGCGATAACAGAGAGTGGTAGAGACATGACACAGCCTGTTGTTGATATCCCTCTAACATGAAAATTATGTGGCATTTAAAGGAGAGGATTTAATCGAATATGATATAAAAGTTACAGATTGTGTGGCGTCACAGAAAATGGAGCCATCAATGGAAAGTGAAAAATTGTAGCAGGATTTGAGGCCAATGATGGGGATTTCAGGTTTGTTGCTGTTGAGCTTAAGAGCTTTAGTTTATATACAGGATTTTATATCAATGTATTTTTTCAAGTTGTGTTAATTATGAGTTATTGTTCTATACTGCTAGGAAATACTCAAAAATGTGATGTCATGATAGATTATTCTATATGATATTTTTTGGCCACTAAGCTGGTATTAAATTGTGCAACTTGGTGAACCCTCCAAAAACCCGTCACAGAGACAATACTGATTACTTTTGCTTTGTAATATGTTTATTTAGCATACGTTTTGACACAAAGCACACATTATAGAGTTTCCATCATGATTTAATGATTTTTCATATATTTGTTATGGGCAGCCTCAGCTGTTAATAGCCTTTATTGTTTTTATACCACTGAGCTCTGGCAACAACATCATTGGAATAGTCTCCACCTGTGGTGCGGGCATCCACACTTTCATATGAATGGACGTTTCCATCCCCCATATTGTAGGCTGCTATCCCTCCTGCAAAGACAAATACAAATAAGAAAAGAAAGAAGCTCAGGGAAGACTGAAGAGAGTTGGTGCATGTTGGTCTTCAAACAAACCTTTCAGCTTCTGCTCTGTGCTCCAACCAGGAAATTTGTCGCTGATCCGTTTGATAAAATAAACCAAGATCTCGGTGGCTTGGCAGAGGTGTTCCTTACTGTCCCATGCACCCCGGGCAGTGTGGCCACCTCCGTTTGGATTGACATCAACCTACAGAAATTGCATGAACACTTGAGTTAGTGTATTATAATGTGAGGCTCTACTAAAAGGATGTGAATTAAACAGTAGTAGTTACAACCTGCATCAGTCCCCAGGCGTTACCCCCATCTCCCCAGCCATTAACCAGTGCATTTCCAGCCCTGGACTCTCGGGAGATGATGGCAGCAATGAGAGCTGGATCGATGTCATATTTCGCTCCCACATCGTTGATTTTTGACCTGTACTTATCCATTCTGCCTGCATCAGTCTGTGCCATGGTTTCTGATGCCTTCTTACCTTTACAGAGAAATAAAACACAACAGGATGATGACACAAATATATCCATTTCCATGTCAACACATGGATACAGAAACACATGCAGTCAAATCAACTCCTGTGTTTACCTGAGTATCCCAGTTTGTCCTGTTTAGATGTTTCCATTGAGGCACCAGTTGTTTCCACCTGCATGATGTTTCCATAACCTGCAAATGTTCAGTTTATTAGATTATTTTTCATTGACTTCAACACATACAGTAGTATGCTTCTGCCACTAGAGGTCTCTGAATAATAACAACAGAAAAGACATGGGAGTTGTTTTCATCAATCATTTATGACTCCAGAAGAAAACGTTCATATGTTGCGGTAACATTTTAAAGTTTTATTCAAGTTATGTTTAACCGCATTCGCTGACCTCCTTCTTCACTCTCTCTCCAAAACGTATAGCAACAGATGACCAAATGACACACGCTGTTACCTTGACTCAAACAACAGATTTCCTTGGATTTGAACATTAGGATTATGTAAGCACACAAAAGGGTCTCACAGTGTTAAAAGAAGTGATCCTCCCCTTTATCTGCATCCACTCCTATATTCAGTTGTTCCCTCATTGGCACACATCCCACTCTCCCACCCAGTTTAATGAAAAACCCTAATCTATGAGCAATTGTTAAAAATGATGAAAAATCCCTCTCTCGCAATGTTAAAGGAAGTGAAAAAAATAATGGCAGAACCCTTTTATCTGGATCGTCTCCAAAAATTAAATTATTTCTTCTTTGGCACGTTTCCAACTGATTCCAGTGTAATCTGTCATGTAGTTAATGTGTAAAAGACAGAAACAAACAAAAACTAACAAACTAAACTTAGGGGACGTCCGTTGTAAAAAGGCTTCTTGACCTCTTCCAACACATTGTTTTTTTTCTTTTTTCTCTGTTTGTTTTCTTATGTGGGTTTTATAGGTGTACATTTAAATAAAATAAGAAAATAAAATTAAAATAAATCTTGCAAGGTTTTTTTTTTAAAGTACAGGAAATTCTAATAAAAATGTTTGTCCTTCTAACAAACAAACTAACTAACGAACCAAGCAGATGCCAGTAAAAAAAAAAATTACAGCTCGGCCGAGGTAAATAACTAAGTTAATTTAGTTTTACGTCATGATAATGCGGACATGCATATAGGCCTGACAGACTTGAGCGCGTACACAGAGCATGTCTGGTACTGCAGAGCCATTAAAATACTTCTTCAAGGAGTCCTTGTTGTGTTTTTTTTACCATCAGTCCAAAAAGTCAACAGTAAAATCACACAGCTGGTACTTACCCATCGCTCCTGCTTATTCTTCGGAAGGTCAGCTTGAACCTGAAACGCAAAACCTGCTGCACAGTGTCCGTCTGATCTGCAGAATAACGGTATTGATAAAGTACGGTATTTATAAAGTACGGTTCGTTTTGGTTTCACTTTCACTTTCAGAATTGACACATACTTTACAGCTCGCAGAATGGCGTATTCACCAGGACTTACAAGAAATAGCTCTCACTTACTGGAACAGAATCATTGGCTGCAGCTTATTGTAGCACTTCTGCTTCTTCCAAAGTTTTAAATACAACTACTCCACTTACTTTCATTTGATGAGGTTGAGGTTTGGAAATAATAATGCACAAAGTTGTACATCATTATTATTATTATTATTATTATTATTATTATTATTACTATATTCGCCTTTTATGTGCCTTAAATGCTCTATATGATCTGGATTAATTATTATAGGGCTCCATCGGTAGTTTAATCATTAATAATCATTTTCTACAAGATGATCATTTCTGTAGCAATCATGCATCAATGCATCAGTATATGACACATCCTCCAGTCCTTTGGTGAACAAGAGAGATATCATAATCACATTACATGTTGGCCAGTCTCTTAACTCTTCTGTTTTGGAGAGTTTCCTGTAAAAAAGTGCAAAAATGTGATAAGTATGACATAAAAATGAATTTTTGGCATGTTTCTTTTAAAGATTTTAATTTAAGATTTTTTTGTCTTACTCCTACAGGGAAACTCCCTGACAAGATACACACATTGTCCATGAACATGATCACACATGTAAACTGAATAAAAAGAGATATTCACAAAATACATTTATTTATGGTTTGTTTATCTTAGAAATTATTGAATACTGGACTACCAATTTTAATAATTCAAAAATAAAGTGTCATAATGTGAACACTTTAATGGTTTTTAAGAATGTCAAACTCGTAGGGGTGGCTCCTGTCATTCCCTGAAGTGTTCCCAGCTTCTTATTTCTGAAAAGAAAGCATCTCCAGGACAGGTGGTGTAGTTCACCGCCTGTCTGTGGCCGTGGATGGTGAAGTTAGCAGCCAGTCCTCCTCTATCTACTGCACATCGGACTAGATGATGGCGCAACAGGTCCATGGCATGGCGAGACGGCAGGGTGGAAGTGTAGTTACCAATGATTGACACGCCGTAACCAATGTGATTGTGGCCCCTGGTATGTGTGCCAAGGTAGTTCCAACCTCTGCCTTCGTAGACGTAGCCGTCAGAGCCCACTACAAAGCTGAGAGCACAAAGATAAGAATATGATTGATAAATTATTATAAAAAATGTAGTGCACAGTAAAAGGTCTGTGCTAAACTTAATAAATGCAGTGCAAGATGTTCAGAATGAGTGCCAAATTGGTTTTAAATAGTTATACATCTTCAGCAATATGTGCAAATGTGCATAAAAGAAATTAAATCAGCAGCATTCTTACATATGCTCACTAACACCAACAGGATATATACATATTACCTGCTTCAGTCTTTAAGCTAATTGACTCACCTCCTTTCTCAATTTAATGCAGAGACATGAAAGTGGTTTGAATTTTCCCCTCTGATTCTAAGCAAGAAAGTGAATGAGTGCATTTCCCAAGATGTCAAACTATTCCGATGGTTGTTTACTTGTATCCTATGTCATTCCAACCACAATCTTCCTGGTGGAATCTCTGCATGGATCTCATATTGCGAGAGCAGTCTGTGAAGGATAAACAGGGCGAGGATGGCTCATATGTGTGGTGAACATAGAGAAAGTGGAGGGGCAGAGACAGTGGAATAGGTGTACTCTGGGAGGCCTTTGCCCCCCACTGACATCGAGGAATAATTGGGGGGCAGTCTGAGAAAAGAAGAGAGGGTGACGGTTAGGATACTAAAACTACTGCAGATATTCCTTTGACACATCACACAAGCTTCTGTTTCCAACACTCAGAGCCTGAGTCTAGAGCGTGGCCAATATTAGCTTGTTTCTACAGTTTCAATATCTTTCCATATGTTAGGTGGTATTTCAGTTCAAAAATGCCAAAGATACATTTGGAGTAGTTCACAAACAATGAAACGTGGCAGAAAGCATTGACAAGCGATATTTTTCAGATGTTAACATCCAGTTTGAAACATATTATGTCCACATTTTTATTAAAAAACTCACCCCAGTACTTGTGCACAAATTCCTGCAATCCATCCTTCACTGCCTTTCCCACTCCGGCATCCATTGAAATCCACTCTGCCTTCTCCAACTTCCAGACTAATGCTAATGTCTGCATCACCTGGTTGTGCAGACCAAGTGGCTCCAGAATTGATCGAGAGATCTCTCTTCGCCTCGGACTGATGTGACTGGTTACAGCATCAAGACCCTGTCCCTCATCCAGAGTAAAACTATAGTATCCTTTCAAAATCTCACTGAGGGCCTGCAGCTGCTCATGTGCAGGGAGGTTGCTGAGGTCCGTGCCCAGTATAGCTCCATCCATACCTCCGTTAAGAATGGCATCAGTGGCCAGAGTGATAGGCTGAGACAACTTAAACATTTTAGGGTGGTCCACATTGTCCCAGCACCCGTTAGACCCCAGGCGATAAGATGATGGGTGGTCCTGGAGGCTGAGGAAGGACAGGCCCAGCGTCCTGCCTAAGGTGAGAGGGAAGATCCCTTCAGTTGACATGCCATCCATCTTGGCCCTCAGGCCCAATTCGATTCCGAGCAGTAAAGGTGCAAGAGCTACCGTTGTGCCGTCTTGAGCAAGGACAACGCCTCGTTCCTCTCCATAATTAGTCAGAATGTGGTGGATGGCCTTGTCAAAAAAGCTAAAGGAGGAAGTGTTGAAAATAGCCATCTCTAGGACCTCAGCATCACTGAGATTATATGATGCACCCAAGAAATGGATGGTCAATTTATCGTCATGGCCGGCAGTCCTCCGCAAGGCCCTGACCAGAGCCTGGGGGGACAGACTAGGGTTGGAGTCTTCAACCTGCTGTACAGCTCGGATGAAACTCTCCATGTTACGCAGGTGGACACCTGACAACAACATTAGAAACCAACGATGTGAAGGAAGAGCATCGTAGTGGAATATTGACTCAGAGAATGTACGCTTATGATTTACTTTTAAATTTTTAAAATCTACAAGGCCCATTATCCCACAGTTTAACATAATTAAGTTGGTAGACTATTTAGAAAATTTAATAATCAGCATTTGATAATAAAAACAGCAAGCATAAAGAGTCATCTGCCTTACATTTAAGATTAGGTTACAGATTTCAGGTGATTGGTATACCACAACATGACAGGTCAGCGAGAAGGAAAACAGTTTGGCCAAATGAAGGATTTAACTCAAGTTAACACAAATGTTTACATATTTTAAATAACTGAACTTACCTGCTGGCCTGCTATAAACAGTAAAGAAGTAGGATAAAGCAAGAACAAAAAACGGCAGTCCAAATAAAGTCATGGTGCATCACCTGCTTGTTGCTTGATTTTTTTTTTTGTGTTAAACTGAAAAACAGAAATACAGCATAGAATTTCTCCAAAGACAACTTTAACAGTAAGACATCTCTATCTCAATCCTTAATATGCAGGCTTTCTAAGAAGTGAACTGAATAGCACAGTTGTTTTCCCCACAACTTCAGAATGAGTTATGTACATGTATTTGTGTCCTGCAATGTCATGTCCAAATAAGGAAGAGTACTCTTTGTACACTGATGGCTCCAAATATTGATTTAGCCTATAAGTTCAAGTTTGTCATGAGCAAAACAAAATCAGGGGCCCCACATAAGGTTTGTTCCAGATTATAAATGAGTATTTTTTTTATTACATTCTGATGTGTCACTCTTTCTCTATATGGTATACTGCCTTGCAAAGCTCCCTCATGCAGTATGTCAATCAAAAAACACAACTGAAGTGAAAGAAAAAGCAGATGTAAATTTGATGTTTACCATCTCATTTCATGTGTGCATCTATACTCACCAGTGTCATAACACTGGTGATCAGATAATAAATTGTGTTGGGAAAGAAGGAAGGGAGGGTGAGTTTTTTTTTGTCCCAGGGAAGAAAAACAAGAGACTTCTCACTCTGCTCTTGTTTCTGAATACCACATAGTACCACAACCCTAGTGTCACTGTGTAGTGTCTGCACAAAGGTCCTGCTTTCCATCAACTGCCACAGTTGTAACACATATGTGTGATGGCAAGGTATCAGACTAATCAGCTTTAAGGTCTGTTGCAAGAGATGGCCCTCTCATGCATTTCCTCTGAAAAATTATAGACAGAAAAGAATGGGTCCAAAGGGAAAAAATAACTGTCAATTATTTATCTGCTGATGTCGTGGTATCCTTTTCAAACAGAAACACTTCCACGATGTAATGTAATCCAGCACAATGATCCTATAATGACTAATTTATTTTAATTTGCAGACCCTGGAGGCCCTGTGGTCAAATTGAAAGCAAAAGTAATAGCTTACATCTCTGCCAAGGTGGTATTTTCCAAGTATGTTATTCTTTCATTTCCAGTCATTATTTATGCAATTTGGGACCATGATCGCAGAGGATGGAGCACAAACAGGATATACAGAGCTCTAGGCATGGCCAAGTACAACAAATATTACTTAAACAAAGGAAAAATGTTCTTCAAAAAGCCCCTAGTTTACAAATGAACTGTGGTTTGTCTGATTGTAACATTAATTTAAACATAGAATGATAGCATATAAATGTCTCTATATCTCATTATACTAATATTCTTATATTCAAACATAATACTTAATGCAAAATACTTGTCTCATTCTAAAGGTTGCAAAAAAAGAAAAGAAGAAAATCTATTATTGTACAATTTGAGATTACAAACAGCCTGCCTGTACTTTTTATTTTCATACAAGAAACAATTTTCCAGTTTATTTATTATTATATATTATTTATTGTTTTATTTAACATGGCGTCGACGGGATACAACGACTCCTCGGGTAATGTATTAACAACTTTTAAATTTAACTTAGCTGCTACATACGACTCATTTGTCTATTCTAACACTGTTTTGCTTGTTTTGTTGGTCCTTCCCGGGATTCAGTCGTGTGTTAGAGCTGCCTCTTAGTGTCTGAAACGTAGTTATTGTTGGGACATCCACGCCATTATGGTCACCTCAGCCCTTACAGTATTTCCGCTCTATCATCTTGAACAGTAGTCATCATCCAGAGTGTTTTCCCAAACTGCTAACACCATCAGGTTTCGCACTCCCTGTCCACAAGTCATGTTCTTTTATGGTAACTTGGGCAGAACTTGCTCCATCACCAGCACATATCAAGTCCAGCAAGACTGATAAGCCCAGTGAATTGTCACTATTCAGGGACAAGGTAAATGGATAATAATTATAATTATAATGTTTCAATTATAACTTGATGCTTTTGGACAAAATGAACAATAGAATAATTAATTTCATGGACATGTGGAGGTACAACACTCCTGAATCTCTACCCATTGTTTCAGGAGAGGACGTTTGGCTGTAGAGTGTGTGGTAAAGTATTCAAGCGCTCCTCCACCCTCTCCACTCATCTGCTCATACATTCAGACATCCGTCCCTACGCTTGTCAGTACTGTGGCAAAAGGTTCCATCAGAAGTCTGACATGAAGAAACACACCTACATACACACCGGTGGGTTTGTGTATCCCCTTTGGTTGTTTGTTTTTTTAATCTATGAAACTCCACAGCTGACATCATTAATATGAAATCATCAAACTGAACTGCAGTTTTCTGTACATTGTTGATGCTACTGGGCCTGTGACGAACTGGCGACTTGTCCTGTGGGGAGTTTTACTTGTATCGATCGATTTGATTGTACGGAGGAGTACTGAGTAAGAGAGAGCGCACAATGGTTCAAGAAGTTCTTGTTTGTACCCCGCCTCCTGCCCAAAGTCAGCTGGGATAGGCTCCAGCCCCCTTGCAACCCTACAGAGGATAAGCGGTAACCGAAAATGAATGAATGCGAAAATGAGCGAATGAATGAATGAACGTTCATGCTAATCGCTAACAATTATTTAGCCTGTAAATGAGGTGAAGGAGGGCATGTGATCCCTCACATTTTTTTATTTGGTCGGTTTCTCCACAAGATATCTCAAAAGGTTTCAACAGATTTTGATTTAGATGAGGTAATAGCTTCAGTAATTTAAATGCTATTTCTCTGTGTTTGGGTGTCTCTTAAATTTTACAGTTTGAACATAGTCTGTATTCAAATGATTTGTGCTGTCTGTGTTCCAGGGGAGAAGCCCCACGTGTGTCAGATATGTGGGAAGGCTTTCAGCCAGAGCTCCAACCTAATCACCCACTGTCGTAAACACAGGGACAGCCGGCCCTACAGCTGTCCCCGCTGCCTCTACAGCTTCCAGCACAAAGTGGACCTACGGCAGCACCAGGAGCACCACTGCACCTACCGCTGACTCTTACACAGCAAAGTCAACATCTCCAGCCTTTCACCTGCAGAAACGCATTCGGCACGGAAAGCTACAGACTGTGTTGTTATGATGAAGACTAATCCTACATCTAAAGCTATTTAACTGTCTTGTTAGACACTGGAGGAAGACCCTGATCACAGGTTTCCAATACGGTATTATCAAATAGGACAATGAGAGTTTGAAAAGGTTACGTGATCACCCATGTCTATTTGTTTTTTTTGTTTGTTATCTCGAAAAAATTGTCATCAGATTTTGGCTGAATTTTGTGGGCGGGGGGGATTGGATCTTGGACCAAGGAAGAGTTAATCAGATTTTGAGGCAGATCAGGTACAGATGTGAATTCTGGATCACTTTTTCACTTTCTTGACTTTCCTTTCCTATCATTTTGTCAATATCATGAAAAATAATCATCTCCCAGATGCAAGTCATAATCCAGATCATAATACAGATTATAGTCCAGATGTGAGGGGCTAAAAATATTTACTTGGTCATTATTATGTATTGGGTCACAGTGCGATAACAGAGAGTGGTAGAGACATGACACAGCCTGTTGTTGATATCCCTCTAACATGAAAATTATGTGGCATTTAAAGGAGAGGATTTAATCGAATATGATATAAAAGTTACAGATTGTGTGGCGTCACAGAAAATGGAGCCATCAATGGAAAGTGAAAAATTGTAGCAGGATTTGAGGCCAATGATGGGGATTTCAGGTTTGTTGCTGTTGAGCTTAAGAGCTTTAGTTTATATACAGGATTTTATATCAATGTATTTTTTCAAGTTGTGTTAATTATGAGTTATTGTTCTATACTGCTAGGAAATACTCAAAAATGTGATGTCATGATAGATTATTCTATATGATATTTTTTGGCCACTAAGCTGGTATTAAATTGTGCAACTTGGTGAACCCTCCAAAAACCCGTCACAGAGACAATACTGATTACTTTTGCTTTGTAATATGTTTATTTAGCATACGTTTTGATACAAAGCACACATTACAGAGTTTCCATCATGATTTAATGATTTTTCATATATTTGTTATGGGCAGCCTCAGCTGTTAATAGCCTTTATTGTTTTTATACCACTGAGCTCTGGCAACAACATCATTGGAATAGTCTCCACCTGTGGTGTGGGCATCCACACGTTTATATGAATGGACGTTTCCATCCCCCATATTGTAGGCTGCTATCCCTCCTGCAAAGACAAATACAAATAAGAAAAGAAAGAAGCTCAGGGAAGACTGAAGAGAGTTGGTGCATGTTGGTCTTCAAACAAACCTTTCAGCTTCTGCTCTGTGCTCCAACCAGGAAATTTGTCGCTGATCCGTTTGATAAAATAAACCAAGATCTCGGTGGCTTGGCAGAGGTGTTCCTTACTGTCCCATGCACCCCGGGCAGTGTGGCCACCTCCGTTTGGATTGACATCAACCTACAGAAATTGCATGAACACTTGAGTTAGTGTATTATAATGTGAGGCTCTACTAAAAGGATGTGAATTAAACAGTAGTAGTTACAACCTGCATCAGTCCCCAGGCGTTACCCCCATCTCCCCAGCCATTAACCAGTGCATTTCCAGCCCTGGACTCTCGGGAGATGATGGCAGCAATGAGAGCTGGATCGATGTCATATTTCGCTCCCACATCGTTGATTTTTGACCTGTACTTATCCATTCTGCCTGCATCAGTCTGTGCCATGGTTTCTGATGCCTTCTTACCTTTACAGAGAAATAAAACACAACAGGATGATGACACAAATATATCCATTTCCATGTCAACACATGGATACAGAAACACATGCAGTCAAATCAACTCCTGTGTTTACCTGAGTATCCCAGTTTGTCCTGTTTAGATGTTTCCATTGAGGCACCAGTTGTTTCCACCTGCATGATGTTTCCATAACCTGCAAATGTTCAGTTTATTAGATTATTTTTCATTGACTTCAACACATACAGTAGTATGCTTCTGCCACTAGAGGTCTCTGAATAATAACAACAGAAAAGACATCGGAGTTGTTTTCATCAATCATTTATGACTCCAGAAGAAAACGTTCATATGTTGCGGTAACATTTTAAAGTTTTATTCAAGTTATGTTTAACCGCATTCGCTGACCTCCTTCTTCACTCTCTCTCCAAAACGTATAGCAACAGATGACCAAATGACACACGCTGTTACCTTGACTCAAACAACAGATTTCCTTGGATTTGAACATTAGGATTATGTAAGCACACAAAAGGGTCTCACAGTGTTAAAAGAAGTGATCCTCCCCTTTATCTGCATCCACTCCTATATTCAGTTGTTCCCTCATTGGCACACATCCCACTCTCCCACCCAGTTTAATGAAAAACCCTAATCTATGAGCAATTGTTAAAAATGATGAAAAATCCCTCTCTCGCAATGTTAAAGGAAGTGAAAAAAATAATGGCAGAACCCTTTTATCTGGATCGTCTCCAAAAATTAAATTATTTCTTCTTTGGCACGTTTCCAACTGATTCCAGTGTAATCTGTCATGTAGTTAATGTGTAAAAGACAGAAACAAACAAAAACTAACAAACTAAACTTAGGGGACGTCCGTTGTAAAAAGGCTTCTTGACCTCTTCCAACACATTGTTTTTTTTCTTTTTTCTCTGTTTGTTTTCTTATGTGGGTTTTATAGGTGTACATTTAAATAAAATAAGAAAATAAAATTAAAATAAATCTTGCAAGGTTTTTTTTTTAAAGTACAGGAAATTCTAATAAAAATGTTTGTCCTTCTAACAAACAAACTAACTAACGAACCAAGCAGATGCCAGTAAAAAAAAAAAATTACAGCTCGGCCGAGGTAAATAACTAAGTTAATTTAGTTTTACGTCATGATAATGCGGACATGCATATAGGCCTGACAGACTTGAGCGCGTACACAGAGCATGTCTGGTACTGCCGAGCCATTAAAATACTTCTTCAAGGAGTCCTTGTTGTGTTTTTTTTACCATCAGTCCAAAAAGTCAACAGTAAAATCACACAGCTGGTACTTACCCATCGCTCCTGCTTATTCTTCGGAAGGTCAGCTTGAACCTGAAACGCAAAACCTGCTGCACAGTGTCCGTCTGATCTGCAGAATAACGGTATTGATAAAGTACGGTATTTATAAAGTACGGTTCGTTTTGGTTTCACTTTCACTTTCAGAATTGACACATACTTTACAGCTCGCAGAATGGCGTATTCACCAGGACTTACAAGAAATAGCTCTCACTTACTGGAACAGGATCATTGGCTGCAGCTTATTGTAGCACTTCTGCTTCTTCCAAAGTTTAAATACAACTACTCCACTTACTTTCATTTGATGAGGTTGAGGTTTGGAAATAATAATGCACAAACTTGTACATCATTATTATTATTATTATTATTATTATTATTATTATTATTACTATATTCGCCTTTTATGTGCCTTAAATGCTCTATATGATCTGGATTAATTATTATAGGGCTCCATCTGTAGTTTAATCATTAATAATCATTTTCTACAAGATGATCATTTCTGTAGCAATCATGCATCAATGCATCAGTATATGACACATCCTCCAGTCCTTTGGTGAACAAGAGAGATATCATAATCACATTACATGTTGGCCAGTCTCTTAACTCTTCTGTTTTGGAGAGTTTCCTGTAAAAAAGTGCAAAAATGTGATAAGTATGACATAAAAATGAATTTTTGGCATGTTTCTTTTAAAGATTTTAATTTAAGATTTTTTTGTCTTACTCCTACAGGGAAACTCCCTGACAAGATACACACATTGTCCATGAACATGATCACACATGTAAACTGAATAAAAAGAGATATTCACAAAATACATTTATTTATGGTTTGTTTATCTTAGAAATTATTGAATACTGGACTACCAATTTTAATAATTCAAAAATAAAGTGTCATAATGTGAACACTTTAATGGTTTTTAAGAATGTCAAACTCGTAGGGGTGGCTCCTGTCATTCCCTGAAGTGTTCCCAGCTTCTTATTTCTGAAAAGAAAGCATCTCCAGGACAGGTGGTGTAGTTCACCGCCTGTCTGTGGCCGTGGATGGTGAAGTTAGCAGCCAGTCCTCCTCTATCTACTGCACATCGGACTAGATGATGGCGCAACAGGTCCATGGCATGGCGAGACGGCAGGGTGGAAGTGTAGTTACCAATGATTGACACGCCGTACCCAATGTGATTGTGGCCCCTGGTATGTGTGCCAAGGTAGTTCCAACCTCTGCCTTCGTAGACGTAGCCGTCAGAGCCCACTACAAAGCTGAGAGCACAAAGATAAGAATATGATTGATAAATTATTATAAAAAATGTAGTGCACAGTAAAAGGTCTGTGCTAAACTTAATAAATGCAGTGCAAGATGTTCAGAATGAGTGCCAAATTGGTTTTAAATAGTTATACATCTTCAGCAATATGTGCAAATGTGCATAAAAGAAATTAAATCAGCAGCATTCTTACATATGCTCACTAACACCAACAGGATATATACATATTACCTGCTTCAGTCTTTAAGCTAATTGACTCACCTCCTTTCTCAATTTAATGCAGAGACATGAAAGTGGTTTGAATTTTCCCCTCTGATTCTAAGCAAGAAAGTGAATGAGTGCATTTCCCAAGATGTCAAACTATTCCGATGGTTGTTTACCTGTATCCTATGTCATTCCAACCACGATCTTCCTGGTGGAATCTCTGCATGGATCTCATATTGCGAGAGCAGTCTGTGAAGGATAAACAGGGCGAGGATGGCTCATATGTGTGGTGAACATAGAGAAAGTGGAGGGGCAGAGACAGTGGAATAGGTGTACTCTGGGAGGCCTTTGCCCCCCACTGACATCGAGGAATAATTGGGGGGCAGTCTGAGGAGAAAAGAAGAGAGGGTGACGGTTAGGATACTAAAACTACTGCAGATATTCCTTTGACACATCACACAAGCTTCTGTTTCCAACACTCAGAGCCTGAGTCTAGAGCGTGGCCAATATTAGCTTGTTTCTACAGTTTCAATATCTTTCCATATGTTAGGTGGTATTTCAGTTCAAAAATGCCAAAGATACATTTGGAGTAGTTCACAAACAATGAAACGTGGCAGAAAGCATTGACAAGCGATATTTTTCAGATGTTAACATCCAGTTTGAAACATATTATGTCCACATTTTTATTAAAAAACTCACCCCAGTACTTGTGCACAAATTCCTGCAATCCATCCTTCACTGCCTTTCCCACTCCGGCATCCATTGAAATCCACTCTGCCTTCTCCAACTTCCAGACTAATGCTAATGTCTGCATCACCTGGTTGTGCAGACCAAGTGGCTCCAGAATTGATCGAGAGATCTCTCTTCGCCTCGGACTGATGTGACTGGTTACAGCATCAAGACCCTGTCCCTCATCCAGAGTAAAACTATAGTATCCTTTCAAAATCTCACTGAGGGCCTGCAGCTGCTCATGTGCAGGGAGGTTGCTGAGGTCCGTGCCCAGTATAGCTCCATCCATACCTCCGTTAAGAATGGCATCAGTGGCCAGAGTGATAGGCTGAGACAACTTAAACATTTTAGGGTGGTCCACATTGTCCCAGCACCCGTTAGACCCCAGGCGATAAGATGATGGGTGGTCCTGGAGGCTGAGGAAGGACAGGCCCAGCGTCCTGCCTAAGGTGAGAGGGAAGATCCCTTCAGGTGACATGCCATCCATCTTGGCTCTCAGGCCCAATTCGATTCCGAGCAGTAAAGGTGCAAGAGCTACCGTTGTGCCGTCTTGAGCAAGGACAACGCCTCGTTCCTCTCCATAATTAGTCAGAATGTGGTGGATGGCCTTGTCAAAAAAGCTAAAGGAGGAAGTGTTGAAAATAGCCGTCTCTAGGACCTCAGCATCACTGAGATTATATGATGCACCCAAGAAATGGATGGTCAATTTATCGTCATGGCCGGCAGTCCTCCGCAAGGCCCTGACCAGAGCCTGGGGGGACAGACTAGGGTTGGAGTCTTCAACCTGCTGTACAGCTCGAATGAAACTCTCCATGTTACGCAGGTGGACACCTGACAACAACATTAGAAACCAACGATGTGAAGGAAGAACATCGTAGTGGAATATTGACTCAGAGAACGTACGCTTATGATTTACTTTTAAGTTTTTAAAATCTACAAGGCCCATTATCCCACAGTTTAACATAATTAAGTTGGTAGACTATTTAGAAAATTTAATAATCAGCATTTGATAATAAAAACAGCAAGCATAAAGAGTCATCTGCCTTACATTTAAGATTAGGTTACAGATTTCAGGTGATTGGTATACCACAACATGACAGGTCAGCGAGAAGGAAAACAGTTTGGCCAAATGAAGGATTTAACTCAAGTTAACACAAATGTTTACATATTTTAAATAACTGAACTTACCTGCTGGCCTGCTATAAACAGTAAAGAAGTAGGATAAAGCAAGAACAAAAAACGGCAGTCCAAATAAAGTCATGGTGCATCACCTGCTTGTTGTCTCTAAAAAAGTGATTTTTTTTGTGTTAAACTGAAAAACAGAAATACAGCATAGAATTTCTCCAAAGACAACTTTAACAGTAAGACATCTCTATCTCCTTAATATGCAGGCTTTCTAAAAAGTGAACTGAATAGCACAGTTGTTTTCCCCACAACTTCAGAATGAGTTATGTACATGTATTTGTGTCCTGCAATGTCATGTCCAAATAAGGAAGAGTACTCTTTGTACACTGATGGCTCCAAATATTGATTTAGCCTATAAGTTCAAGTTTGTCATGAGCAAAACAAAATCAGGGGCCCCACATAAGGTTTGTTCCAGATTATAAATGAGTATTTTTTTTATTACATTCTGATGTGTCACTCTTTCTCTATATGGTATACTGCCTTGTAAAGCTCCCTCATGCAGTATGTCAATCAAAAAACACAACTGAAGTGAAAGAAAAAGCAGATGTAAATTTGATGTTTACCATCTCATTTCATGTGTGCATCTATACTCACCAGTGTGAACACTGGTGATCAGATAATAAATTGTGTTGGGAAAGAAGGAAGGGAGGGTGAGTTTTTTTGTCCCAGGGAAGAAAAACAAGAGACTTCTCACTCTGCTCTTGTTTCTGAATACCACATAGTACCACAACCCTGGTGTCACTGTGTAGTGTCTGCACGAAGGTCCTGCTTTCCATCAACTGCCACAGTTGTAACACATATGTGTGATGGCAAGGTATCAGACTAATCAGCTTTAAGGTCTGTTGCAAGAGATGGCCCTCTCATGCATTTCCTCTGAAAAATTATACAAGTACAACAAATATTACTTAAACAAAGGAAAAATGTTCTTCAAAAAGCCCCTAGTTTACAAATGAACTGTGGTTTGTCTGATTGTAACATTAATTTAAACATAGAATGATAGCATATAAATGTCTCTATACCTCATTATACTAATATTCTTATATTCAAACATAATACTTAATGCAAAATACTTGTCTCGTTCTAAAGGTTGCAAAAAAAGAAAAGAAGAAAATCTATTATTGTACAAATTGAGATTACAAACAGCCTGCCTGTACTTTTTATTTTCATACAAGAAACAATTTTCCAGTTTATACTCTTGTTTGAATTCTACATAGATATTACATGTATCACATGATGCCGTACTTCTTAGCTCACTATTCCACATCTGCATGAACCGATCTTTCAGCCTGTTAGTTTCAACCAGGTGTTATTACACTTTTGTGTCGAGCAGAGATAAGACACGCCATCCATCCATCCATTTTCTGTAACCGCCAACACATAGAAAGACAAACAACCATTCACACTCACATTCATACCTACAGGCATTCGTTTTCGCCTGTAGCAGTGAGCAAATTTACGAATCCTACTATGGCGATGGTATGACCCGCCCTGCTCCATCGCCCAGTGGTTGACTGTGAAACGATTTCCCTAACTCTAACCAATCATCATGCCTCATAGCAAAACCTAACCAACCCAGCAAAGCAACGCAACAAGAACTAGCCAATCAGACGCAGAATTGAATTGGGTGGGTCACGCCTTCACCGTAGTAGGATTCAAAATTTAGCTCGCCGGCACTTTAGCACGCTCGGTCACGTGGTTCCAGTCACATGACCTGAGACAGAGGAAGCGTTTCAGAAAACAAGTAGAGAAGCTCGTCCCGGTTATTGAGTAACGACAGCTGTCCGGTGTTGTTGTGAAGCTATAAACAATTACCATTCCAGTAAAATGATAATGAAAAATTAACCCTGAGCTTCAGCTATATTATTTATTGTTTTATTAAACATGGCGTCGACAGGATACAACGACTCCTCGGGTAATGTATTAACAACTTTTAAATTTAACTTAGCTGCTACATACGACTCATTTGTCTATTCTAACACTGTTTTGCTTGTTTTGTTGGTCCTTCCCGGTATTCAGTCGTGTGTTAGAGCTGCCTCTTAGTGTCTGAAACGTAGTTATTGTTGGGACATCCACGCCATTATGGTCACCTCAGCCCTCACAGTATTTCCGCTCTATCATCTTGAACAGTAGTCATCATCCAGAGTGTTTTCCCAAACTGCTAACACCATCAGGTTTCGCACTCTCTGTCCACAAGTCATGTTCTTTTATGGTAACTTGGGCAGAACCCTTTGGGCAGAAATGTGACTGGAGTACAATAACACAAAGTGTTGTTATAGGCATAACCTACTGTCATTATTTCTTTAAATGTGTTAAGTAGTCATTTTTTGCTTGTCTAAGTGGAGATAGCGTATAATTAAAAAATAGAAGATATTAAAGCTAAAACCAATTAGTCCATCAATAAAAAATATATATTATTTTGACAATCAGTTAATTATTTGATTCTTATTTGACTGCCAGCTATATCTAGGATGCAGATACCTCTATGTTGACAGATTTCCAGTAACAGGAAGGATTTTTAACAGATTAGAACTGCTTGTTTCCTATTTGATGGCAAGCTCAATAACCTGCACCTTCTTTTGTTAGTCTGATCGGCATCTGTTGTGACAATCGGCACACTCCTCTGATCAAAGATATGAGCACAGTCTCCCGTCTGCACGCGAAATGTGATGTGGTTGGATTCCTCCGTCTAATCGATCATCTAACCCTACACAGTTATCATATAAGCTCAGGATACAGCTGATTTCCATTTTGTCATACCTTTGATATCTTTAAAACTTTCAGCTGAACTGTTAAAGTCATGCTACATCATACCCCAAACGTAGTTGTTGTGTTTGTTTGTTTTTGCCAAACAGCTTTATATTAAAAGAGATCATCAGAGCCTATTTGCATGTGTTGTAGGTATACTACTGTGTGTGTGGGGGGGGGGAAGTTGTATATAACCTTAATTTGTCTCAAATTAAATCACTTGAGTCAGCTTTGGTTGGGCTGAAGACTAAACATAAAAACATCCTACTATGAGAACACTAAACTTTCTATTATGAGAACACTGAACATCCTACTACGCAAAAATGTTTCATCTAAGTCTAATGTTGACAAGAGTTTGTAAGACGATTGTTCACCAACCTTCACTTGTTGTGTTTTACCTGCCTATTCTAAAAGGTACTCATACTAAAAGCTAATGAAAAAAATCAATAAATAATTTCCTGTTCAATCTGTCGAGATGTTTGAAAAGGCAGTTAAGCAAAGTTAGAATTGCATCACCTTTGACTGACAGATGAGGAAACTCTTGTCACTACATACTTGTACTGAGGAAGCCGTGATTTTATTAGTTTTAAAATCAAACACATAACACGTGACAAGAATTTGGAGTTATGCCACTCCCTACCTTTTCTGTGTGAAGCTATTTTGATGAACTTTATTCTTGTCTACAGTTCATGCTTGTGGATACTGAACATTAGTGCTGTTTTTAACTGGTTTCTCATTTCCATTAGATTACTCTGTGATAATGGTGGTTCCCTCTCAGCTGACTTACTTTCTCTGTTGAGCTTGGGTTCATCCTGACTCGGCAGTTTATCTGACCTTGCACATGCTGACTTTTACCACATAGTGACCCCATTCTTGGTTGGCTCTTTAAAGCAGGCAGGTCCAGTCAGTTAGAAGCATGTGACAAGTATTAAGCGTGATTAGCCTACTTTGTAATTTGTGAATTACCTGTGATTCATTGGGTTACAACATGACGCATCCACCAGTTTTGTTTCCAATAAATTAATTTTCTGCTCTGTTGTCTAGCATCGTCATGTCCAATGATTTTAGTGAAGATTTTTTAAATTAAAATGTATTTAATCCAATAGTTTTGCTGAGATCTGTCAAAAGAGACCTGAGATCAAGAATCATACAACAGAAGCAAGGCTATACAACCACAATTGATAAAAAAAAAATGCAGCAGGAAATTTTTACATTTAAGAAGCTGGAACCAGCAAATAAATGAAATAAATCAATATTTTATACAGACTCTTTGGGATAATAGATTTCTCCCCTCCACTGTCAGTGGTTGACATTTACACAACCTAATATATTTACAACTTGACATAAGTTGTTGTTTTTTTGTGTGTGTTCTAGTGTTTCCAAAAGTCATTAACGCTTTAAAAATGAAATAATGCCTTTTGTGCACTGTGAGGAGAACAGCCCATAGCAACATTTCTTTCCATTAGTCCTTTTGGCTTTGGAACTAAAAGGGTTAAATCACATGTGGCTGAGTTGATCACATGTGCAGAGTGCCAGAGGGGACAGAGGGTAGTTGAACCCATGCACACTGAAGACAGACTGCTCAGGCTCATAGACGAAACGATATGTGTGATGCTGACAGTTTGCCGTCACTGGAAGACCAGCTCAATTCATGTGATTGTGTTGCTCTCACTCTGTGCTCAGTAGTTTTCATCAACTGTTTGCACAGTAGACTCTTGCCCTTGTCTCCTACTTATAATGCCTAATTATAATTGATCTTATGCTTAATTGGTGTATTGCCATGGACACTTGACTTATCATTGTCCTGACCTTGTTTAGTGTAACAGCTTTGTGACCTAGTTCTGTTTATCCGTGCCTCATGCTGAAAAATTTAAAGTCATGTTTTATGGGAGACGCGTTCCACCTCGCCAAAACAAAGTCCATCCAACCGCTAACATGAAATAAGCAAGACGAAAGCCATGCTTGCAGCAGTATGTTAACAAGCACACAAAGACAATGTTAGCACGCTGATGTTACAATGTTCACCAACTTAGTTTAGCTTGTTGGTACGCCTACGTTTTCAAATTAGCAAGCAAACAAACATAAAATAAAGCTTCTGATGTTGGGAATGTCATTATTTTATGTGTACTTTGTGTTGATGAAACGTGAAGTGCTTCGACCAACAGTGAGAAACTTAGAGCCACTGGTGTAGCTAAAAATAAATTAATACACTTTTAGCAGAGGAGCTGTTAAGCACCAGATATTTTCAATGAGTTTGGTGATCAATGAGTAAAGCCATCATCTACTACCTGAATTTATCATTACATCAGATTAGGATTAGATTAGGATCAGGGTGGCTAACCACTGCTAAACAATGTCTGTGGAAAAACCTTGAAATCAGGACTAACTTTGAGTCACATGTCTGCCACACTTTGTAAATATCAGCAGATAGAAGTACCTGTGGTTACTGTTTGTAAAATATGGCTCATTGTGGTTTTGTGACTGAAGGAAATCAAAATCGAGAGCTACATGTTGTCTTGACTAGACCCCGAACAATACTGGATTTTAAGACTCGTATGATAAAGTGATGTGGGCTGTGGTTAACTTTTCACAATGACACACAAACACACAATTTTGAAGAAGTTCGATTAAGATGTTTTTAAGATGAAACATTTGGCATTTCTCTTGTTCAACACACAAAGTACAGCAGTGGCAATACTTCTGTGATAAACTATTATTTTCCATCAGCCCAGACGATTTATTGATCAGAGTCAAATATTGAGTTTGAGTTTACCACCAGTAACATTTATGAGAAGCTTGAAGGTTTGCTCCATGGTGCAAAGGCTTCCTAAAACCTTTGAAGGAAAGCTTTGTACACCAGTAGGATATGTACATTTGAGTTTCTTGTCTGTTGAGTGTGTGCATCAGTTGTCTTTGATTATGTATCCTGATCAACGATGACATTAAGTTCTTAGAAAACTTTGATCAAAATCTGAATGAGAAAAAAAAAAACATTCTTTTTTTTCCTTTCAGAACAAGAAGACCTGTCCTGCTCAATGACTCGCTACAGCCCTGCAGACAGCAGCGGGGAGCATGACCATCAGAATAACTATCATGGCAGCAACCACAACAACCATCGGTTTCCTGTTGCAGGTCATTGGGTCGGGGCTGATCAAGAAGAGGCCATTCGTAGGAAGTTGAAATACTTCTTCATGAGCCCTTGTGATAAATATCACGCCAAGGGCCGCAAGCCTTATAAGCTTATCCTGCAGCTGATCAAGATTATTATTGTCACAGCTCAGGTGCGTTAATGTCACATTTAAATCCTGTATTGTTCTTTACTGTCTCACCACTACATAGTTTTTATTAGGCATCCATGCTTACAGTTTGTTTTTGTATGTACACTGTCTGCCAATCTGCTCTTTTCCTGCCCAAACTGGTCCATAAATTGTGCCATATTCTTGCTCTTCTCACTCACTGTGAAATAAGAGAAAGCAACCAATAACTTATCTGATATCATAAAAACTCTGCAGTCTTATTTGTCTTTATTTAACACCCTTTAAATTGTCATTTCCCACGTGCATTTTATCATTTTTTTCAGCACTAACTCCATTTTAAGTTTGATGTATAATTTTGTAAGTTTCATGGTTTTGTTACTCGGCCAATGTCAGGGGTCAACATGGAGTTTTTAAACAAATACAGCCATAACAATTTATGCAGAAATACTTAACATACGTTGACTTTATCTTGAAAATGGTTAACATTTGCCATTAACCTCTGCAAGTTCACATTTAATAATGGTTTAATAATTTAATATCGGTTTTTATTGCTAAAATGTGATCTCTTTAAAGAAAAAAATATTATAATGAAAGAAATGGGTGGAATAAGTATATCTTGACCAAAATTAAATGGAACATGGTTTTCATCAACATTGATATCTATTACTTTGAACTGAACAAATGGTAAAGAACAACTTCACAGGAAGTGTTTTAAGGGAATGATAAATGAGCCCCATTTCTTTATTTGTTGCATGCACAGGCTTATCATCAGATCATAATCAGACAGGAAAATATATATTTTGTAGTCAGAAATAAATTATTTATTTGTCAGTGCACAGCTATCGTCTGTACTTCCCGGGCAGAAGTTGTCAGTGATATATTGGTGCAAAACACAGAGAGCATTCCGATAATGTAATACCTAAATCATACATTACAGCATAGTGCGTAAACATAAAGTTTGCAGTCTTGCAGGTGAACCTCGAGCATACAGCCACTCCTCCTCTTGACATGTCTTATTCTCGCCTCTCACCTTTCCCTTTGACCTGACAACATTTTCAACATCCTCACCTCTTTGCTTGCAGTTAGTGCTGTTTGGCCTGAGCAACCAGGTGGTGGTGAACTTCAAGGAGGAGAACACTATAACCTTCAAGCACATCTTCCTCAAGGACTATGAGGAGTCCTCAGACAACTCTCTTGCTGTGTTCACACAGAAAGATGTCTACGAGCACATCTTCTATGCAGTGGACCAGGTAAGCACAGAGGAGAATGGAAAAGCTGCCTCAGCACATGGAGCCATTAGTTGAAAAACACTAGTTATGTTATTTATGAACAATATTTTATTATTTGTCCATTTGAATTTATAAATATGTAGTCTGAAAAAAAAACAGTACAAAAGATTAGATTGGCAGCCATTGAGATGATAGCAGAACTCAGTATGGACACTTACACTACAGATGGTAGAGTACACAGCTGATGACAGCTGAGCTCAGATCAGATCTCCTCTCATCTCTCTATGTTTGTCAAGTAGAACAATAAAGACACGTGCAATTATTTTTCCACTCACGTTGTGACATTTTCACCTCAATTACTCTCCCTTCATTCTCTGCCCCAGTACCTGGCCTTACCAGAGATCACAGTGGGACGTTACGCATACGTCTACGGTGTTGGTGTGAATGGCAGCGCTCTCTCCCTCTGCCAACAATACTACAAGAGGGGACGTATTGACCCAGCCAATGACACCTTCAATATAGACCCACACATCATCACAGGTACACGAACTACACCGTGTAATGTGCCAGAGATATTTGCTGGCCTGTGATGTTAATTTTCTAGCAGTGCTCGAAGCCTGTTATTGACTCTGTGTTGTTCTAATGTGTCAACTTTCTCTCTATTACAAGTTCTGTTACACAACAGTTCAAATGTAATGGTTGAGGCTGTATTGGGTACAAACAGCACATGGCGTGAATTTAGTTACTCCATTTTTACAAGAATTGAGAAGCATTTAATTGACACGTCGCATTAAGTGCACTGTGAGAATTTGTGCCACTCCATGTTAACCAGAGCAGCTAATAGCTTGATCAATATGACTGAAAAGCACATACAGTATGAATGTTAATGGTTTTGTCAATATGACTAAAAAGCACATATGCATGCTTCCCTTTTATAAAACAAACACATGAAAAAGTGGATATAATGTCACATTCACTCATGTTCATTTCACGTTATACTAACGTATGTGATGAAAATATGCCCTGATATACATTATGGATCATTTTGATATTTTAAGTCTCATAATCACATAATCTTGAGTTTGTAATTACGAGAAAACTTTTTTCTAAACATGAGTTTTTCTTAAAACGTGCAATAATATAGTTTTGTGCAGGTGTAAAAATATATATTAATGTGTTAGTCAACAATAATAACTTCCCCTGTGGGCACACATAGTATACTATATATAATTATAATAACGTAAAACACAGTTGTAATAATATAAAATATGTCTTAATTGGAGGAATCATCATTGTTGACACATCCTGTTTATTCATAAACACTTTAAATGTCCTCATATCTGCTTACAACAACATTATACCGATTTATAAACCATTTATAACATTTCTGTGTTGTCTTAAAATGCTAAATGATGCCGTTAAAGTGAAGTGTTGCTGATGACTCTTTGTCACCAGCATCTTTGCACATGCAACCTTATTTAAATGACATAATTACTCTTACTTCCCCATGTTACTGTATTTATGAATCAAATATGAACACATTAAGAGGACATATGAACAGTGGAAACAATACCATGTTAAAATCTATTTCCCCTCATGTCACAAGTATGTGAAATGCTTCTTTGTGCTCAGATAATTCGGATAAGGTTCATAACTAAGGTATATATATCAGTATTTTTTCAACTTGACTAATCAGTCTGCTTTTGTCTATTTTCAGATTGCGTGGGTGTTAACCCATTGTCTGTCCCATCAACTTCACTCACCAGCACCTACAAGAACTTTACACTCAAGTTACACAAGTAAGGCTTCATATTTCACACGGTTTCAACTTCTCCGTGTTTGACATCCATTGGTCAGATTTATCTCTGTCTAATGAGTCACTTAATTAATTACCACCAATTTCTTTTTTCAAGGTTCGTTAACGTCACCATAGAGTTCCAGCTGAAGGCGATCAATATACAGACCATCATAAACAGTGAGATCCCAGACTGCTATACTTTTTACATAACGGTGAGCAATAAAGACAAAGACATATATGATCCAGAGGTTTTGTCATATTGGAACTGAATAACATCTTTTCTCCAAGGTTTGTGGTTTTTTGGATGTGTCGGCAAAAGTTTAGTTCATATTACCTCACTTGAAACGGATTGATTGACAAAGAATTTAATGCAAATATATTTGGAATTTATTAGCTCTAATGACTGCAGTTATATGCACTGATTATCAGTTTCCTTTTTCACCTCCACCCCAAATATTTGGGTCAATCAGCATCAACTTGGACGTGACATTGATCCACTATATCCTTGTTGCAGGACTCTCATGACATTGTAAAGTCTGTCTATCACATTCCAACACTTGGCCCATTTTCACGAGCGATTTGACACATTTGATCAATTTTCCCTTTTTCAGCCGCCCACCAAGAGGAAACATTTCACTTTCTGTTCAGTAATTTAACTGTTCAATTATATTTCCTGTATAAAGTATCTACAAAATGGTCTAAATGCTATTTCAAAGCCTTCTCTGCACTGCCAGTTATGTACTGTAATTCCTGTAGAGAATACTAAATCTTTTTATTTTGATTCAGTCATGCAATGTTTGTTATCAAGTCAAACACTCCAATATTTATACTAAAAATGTGTAATTTCATAATGTAAACTCCTCTTCGTGTCCTTGAACTCTTCAAAGTTCTATAAATAAGAGGACCTGGCCTCTGTGTTCTCAGTGGTAGCTGCATCCCTGTGCAGCTCTGTTTGAATCATCTATGTTTCAGTATGCAGGCTTTATTTTTGGTTCTGAAGGATCTGAATTTTCTGCTTGTGGCCTCCCTCTTTCAGATAGTCCTGGACAACAAGGCTCACAGCGGCAAGGTGAAGATCCGCTTAGAAAACCAGGCTACCATAAGGGAGTGTAAAGACCCAAGTGTCTCTGGACAAGGTGAGCCACCAGATGAGTGGATGCATGGGAGCCTTGACTCACAGCATTCATAGAAATACCGTAGCAGTAGTATGCAAGGCAAATATGGCGCTAATCTAGTAACATAACAGTAGTGATACTACGACTACATGTTTACCTCTGCTCTACTCCCTCCGTTTTCCCTCCAGCTGAGAACTACACACGTGTAGCGTTTGATGTGGCTGTAGCTCTGGTGTGTGTGCTTTCACTGCTGCTGTGTGGGCGCTCCATACTACGAGGTATCTTGCTGCAACAGGTACGGAAAGTCTGTCTCAGTCAAAGGAAAACGTGCAACATAATGAGAGCTTTGAATTACAGCATTATCGCCAGTTCATGCAGAATTCTGAAAAAGCAAATAAGTGGATAAGAAGTTTGAAAATAATGTCTTATTTCAAAATAAACTCATTTATAAACTCACTCTGATACATGTATTTACCTTATTTGGATGTAAATCAATAAATCTTGCACTGCATCTATTTTTGCCAACTCCTCTCTTCGTGTCTATGTGTTTATCAGGAGTTTGTGCAGTTCTTCAGGGAGACTATGAACCGTAAAGTGTGCTGGGCTGACCGGCTAGAGTTCATCAACGGCTGGTACATCCTCCTCATCATCAGTGACATCTTCACCATCACTGGCACCATCATCAAAATCGGCATTGAGTCCAAGGTGTGTCCTGTGTCACATAACTGACAGTTTATGTTATAGCTTCTCTTTGTACTTAATTGCATGGATTTCAACAAGCTTTTAGTTGATGTCAGTGAGCGCTGTTGTAATCCGTCACTGAGTTAATCATCAACACATCGATTGTCCCGCTGTCTGTGAAAATAAGCCTTGCGTATCTATTCGGTATCTTTTCTTCTCACAGAATATGTCCTCATATGACTTGTGTGGCATACTGCTGGGAACCTCCACACTTTTGGTGTGGGTTGGAGTAATTCGCTACCTCACCTTCTTCCAGAAGTACAATGTAAGTCACATATACACTGGTGTGCATCAGCTGATAAAGTTATGAGAAGTTAGTAATGTAAGAAAATGCTCCACTTAAAAGGTTGACGTAATAAATGCTGTTAACCTCGTCTTCCTGCTCTCTCTCATATTGTAATTTTATCTTTTTTTTACGTCTCTGATCCTTCCGTAGATACTGATTGTGACGCTTCGAGCAGCGTTTCCTAATGTGATTCGGTTCTGCTGCTGCGTGGCTGTCATCTATCTGGGCTACTGTTTCTGTGGCTGGATTGTTCTGGGACCATATCACGTGAAGGTGAACAAAATTGACACTCTTCTAGACATAGAATCCTAATTTGTTGCAATAAAACCACTTAAACATGCAGTAACTCTAATTATTCTGGCCACAGACACAAGTTCTGATTACTGCATTGAGCTGACACCTAACAAAACACTACAGTAGAATAAAATGACACATAAGGAACTACTAAAGCTACAGTTAAAAGTATGAGAGGCCACATAAGCCATATTTTATACTTTCACACTCTATCATTATTTCATACAGACACACGTCACTATTCGGGTGAGAGACTTGACTCATGATGCAATGGTGTTATATAACTTACCATTTTCTTTAAAAATATTTCTAAAGAACTAATTACTGCTTTACTGATAATTACTCAGAACACATTTAAACACAGGTTACTTGGGCTTATGGCCTCAAACACAATGTCTCAAGGTATGCTGGGAAACTCCACCCACCTATCCCCAACACGACAGTATCTATTTACCCATTGTGCAAAACCACAGTGGTTGTTTCAACTGTCATTAGACATTTAATAGCAAAAAATGTTACCCAACATTGAACAGGAAAGCTGCAGAACAGGTGTGTGCTATTGCCACAACTGTTAAGAACATTCCATGTAACAGATCTGATGTGAATTAAAGATTTTAGAAGCCGAGTAGAAAACCTGATACCTGAGTAGAGTTTAAAAAAATAAAAGTACCGTTTATCCAACTTTTCTCATATAACAATGGTTTACCAAGACAAGTAGTGGAGTACAAGTAGAAAATGGTATGAACAGAAAACAGGCTATTCAAGTAACGTAGATCCATTGGTATTCTTTGATTTGCACGGAAATCACTAGTTACTGACATTTTATGTGATGCAACTTTGATGTTTCACTGGAGCTGCAGTTTAAGACAATGTCACACGATTGAAATTGAGCATTGTCCTCCATAACATTGCCTCAACATTTCCCACTGGTCACTTCTTTGTTGCTCTATAGTTTTTCTGAACCGCACTGGTGAAGTACGCCCTCTTGTGGTGTAAGAGTTGACGTATGTGAGTTCTTGAGAAATTTTACACAGAGCATACATTGTTCGTTAATAATCTTTTTTTTTCATTTAAATTCTTAATGGTAATTAATTGTTTAATGATTAATCATTAAAATGCCTATTTCCTACTAATCAAATACCAGCATTCCATTATTATTATGTTTTCATCTAGATGAAAAAGGGCAGATTTAAAGGGTTGGTATGAGTGAGAGAAAGTCAAGTCAGAAGTAACCTTTCACTGTCACTTGTCGGGCATTTTTTACTGTAACAACTTTAGTTCACCCTCATTTCTTCATATTCACAAAGGTTTGACTCCTGATTTCTCTCCCTCAGTTCCGCTCTCTGTCCATGGTGTCAGAGTGCCTGTTCTCCCTCATTAACGGTGACGACATGTTCGTGACATTCTCTGGGCTGCAGGAGAGCAGCACTCTGGTCTGGCTCTTCAGCCAGATTTATTTGTACACCTTCATCTCCCTCTTCATCTACATGGTGTTGTCGCTGTTTATCGCCCTCATCACAGGAGCCTACGAGACCATCAAGGTAATAGGGTTGTCTAAAACCACATTATCCTTTGGTGTCAGGGCTACTGAACAGTTGAGATGCAGGTGAAATATATTAGAAAATAACCATAACACAAACACTTTGATTGATTTGATTCTCACCAGCACCAAACCCAAGAACCCATCCACATCACAGATCTTCATGCCTTCGTAGCAGAGTGTACGGACGCACCGAACTCTGGAAAGTTCAGGGGTCTGGAGACCTCGCCATGCTCCTTCTTCTGCTGCTGTGACAGGTGAGGATGATAAGATAAACTTATCTTAGAAATGGTTTGAGCTACATGCTTTTATCAGGTAAACAAACCTAAACATTTCTGCCAGACATACACTCTTGTTTCTGGATTGACCACCATGCATTTTTAAGGCGGTAACTCTAAGTTATGGTTAACATATTTTTTTTTCACTACGTTTTATTGACTACCACAGTTATGTGACTTTAAGAGAATATGAGAAAACTTGCTTGGTGCATATTTTAATAATTTATTCTCATAATTCAAATTTTGCTAGTACTGAGTATTAATAGCAGTGTCATTGAGCTTTGTGCGTCAACTAGACTGAAATGTAAAAATGAAATCTGAAAACGATGGAAAATTCCCGTAAACATAAACTGCAATTTCATGAAAACCATTGTAGATATCAAAACGCCCATTTAGCCCAGTAAAGTCACAAATCCTGTGACGCCTTTAGAGTTTTAGTCTTGCATCTATGTTAAGGTTTTGCAAAGCATCTTGGGTCTGTGCTCTGTTCACATCAATTTTCTCGAAGGGGACAGTTTTGCCTGTTTATTTTTTTGCAATTTTCACAAAACAAATCGCTCTGCAAGTTTTGATGTACAGTATTGTACATATGTACAGCACATCAGGCACGCTGAATTATGATAATAGATATCATGACCACAGAAAATGGTGACATGAGTTGTTTTTGTTTGATTTTCCCCAGAACGACAACATATGAGGACGTCCTGCTAGTGAACTGAAGTTGACTTCGGTGACCTCGCTCTTGTTGCCTGCTGACCACGGGGATACGCAGCACAACAGACTGTATCTGGGTCAAACTCGGCTCTGGTGTGAAGGAGGAGTCATCATCAGCCGGACAAGCACTCTGTAGAAGGAATATGTATCCACACTCTTCTTACAGAACCTCTTATTTTTGCTATCCTCGACTCCGTGAAGAAGAAACTGAGGGCTGATGCAGGACTGTACCTTCGTGGTGACAACACTTCTTTGTTACTTGTTGGTTTTTAAAACCAAACAGTATTTTTTCTTATGCATTCAATGATACACTATGTTAAACCACGAACAGGACTTTTTTTTAAGATACTAAGTGGCTACAGGTGCCATGGTAAGGACTGCAAAAGTGCATATATGGTGCTGTTTGCTTTTATTTTTGTGTTTTTCCTTTTTATATTGTTTCAGAATAGATTAGCTCTTAAGGACAGGACTGTCACATTGAGGCATTTATACGTCTTATAAAACATATAAAGGATAAGTTGTATCCTTTTACTTACACTGAACCACACTTTATTTTTGAAATACTAATGCCCCTTAAACTCTATTATATCAGGTCCTATTGGACATATAGAGAATGAGGGACATCCCTAAAGCAGTCAGTCTTTTTTAGATGAACAGGGAGATGACCTTTTGGAAAATGTCTCAAAGGAATTTGCACAAACTGGTTTGTTTTCTCTCCTGTAAAGTGTAAAGCTTGAACCAATGTTCTACTGCACAAGCAATATGTTGCCTTTCGATGTGTGAACTAAAGTTAGTCGTAGTTTGTCAAGCTGCAGTTGGTTGGTTATTCAAAATAAGGTCACTAATTAAGCACTCAAGATTACCTAAGGTATTCTTAAAGGTATAAAGGTATTCTGAAGACCCATATCTGTGATACTTTACTGATTCCAGAACATGTTAAGATACAAAGAGTATCACAAGGAAGCCATTACCTGAGTCTGACTTGTAAGAGGAATATGACATTAACTGGCTTACAAAGTGGAGCGAGGTTTAGGGTAGATAACAAGGAGACTACATAGTGAGGGCAGATATATATGTATATCTCTGTAATGATGTATCATTCTGAATTATAGTACTTTTTAGTCTGTTTGTTGTCTTCATAATGATGCCTGTTAGTGATTTGATGTTGAATTTCTTTTTATGTGCCTCTGTGCCACATACCTGTACCATCTGACAGTCTGAACTCCACAAGGTGTTTTTAGGAAAATAGTTTCATGTGTGAAAGAGAGATGATCTCTGGTCCAAGTAGTATTAGGTTACTACAATCCTACTACAGTATTTCTTTTATCACATTGAAGCTAATTATGCAGATGAATTTTGAATCTAGGTGGCAAACGTGCCAAATTTATCCAAGTCCTTAACTTTAGATTATTTAACATGCATGTTTATATTGCCTGGTAGTACCAACAGGTATCTTTCCTGCGTCTTGATTGTGTCATGTTTTCATACGAATGATCTGCACATGAACTGCACTCTAACATGAAAACATCAGACACGAGTCATCTGAAGTAATCTACTTTGTGTCATATGTATTGCCAATCTATCACTTAAAGTTTCGTGGGTCATCTTTGATATTAAAACATAGTTTTATTGCCTTTTCCTTCCCTTCCCAATTTTTTTACATTCTTTTTTAGTTGGCAGCTAAATTTTAAAAGCTTTTATATTCGATGGGTAAATCAACTATTGATCAGCCTGTCTTTGCCCAAATGGAGGCATCCACTGCTCAGATTTCACTAAGGTCAAAGCTGTGCTCCCAACTACTCGTGTTTGTCACTACCATCCACATTAATCCAGTGGTTGCTCAGTCTCATAAAATATAGAGGCACAGACCCTCTCCTATTGCCCCAGTAATTAACAATCACAATTTTACCATCTAACATTGACTCACCATTTCAATTTTGGGGCATTTTGGTGTCTAATTTAAAAGGAACTTCCTGTTAAATCATTCTATGGCCTTCAATACCCTGTTTAGCCGGGTGATTAATTGTTTTAATAATCAGACAACATGCTTTGGCTTGGGAGGTTTTTTACAATGTAAAGCAGGAACATTTGAGGTTCTCTCACAGAGGTACTTTGATCAAATATGAAGATGCGTCTCACTCCACATATTATGCCTGACAGGTCAGATAACTTTTCTGCCCCTCTTTTCCTGGAGATGGATTTCTCCCCTTAAATTAATTTGTTTTCCCTTAATCTGTGTTTTGTGTTCTGGATTGGAATCCCAACCTGGGGCCTTTCTGTGTGGGTTCCCTCTTGGTGCTCCTGCTTCCTCCCACAGTCCAAAAACATGGAATATAGGTGAATTGGTGACTCTAAATTGTCCATAGGTGTGAATGTTACTGGCTTAGTGTGAATGGCAGTTTGCCTTGTTTTGTGTTAGCCTTGTTTTTTGTCAGCCTGTGATGAACTGGTGACCTGTCCAAAGTGTACCCTGCCCCATGCCCGATGTCCGCTGGAGTAGGCTAATCTGATGTGGTTACTTTTAAATTCCTCTGTGTTGTCAGAAGGGGGAGCAAGTTGTCCAAGTGTGTGGATCCGGTTTCATGCAAAGTTGTCCCAAAGGTCTTGTTTACAGATAAACAAAAGAGGCACATGGGGGAATATAAAAGAAATCAGATTTTTGCAAATGAATCCTGAAAATAAAGAATCAATCACATGGTCAAACACAGCTTTTATGACCACACTGCATGTTTTAGGTGAGACAAGCATTCCCAGTGGATAAATTATAATTCTGGATTTTTTTTTTTCAGGACAGTTTGTCATGATGAGCTCATTTCCTGGTTGATGAGTTTTTCAAGCATGGCTTAGCAGCTGATTTAGCAGATCCTTACCCCCTAATATCATAATACATTATGTAGGCCACTCTGATGGTGCCTTGATGGTTCATGTCAGACTATATGAGAGGCACAGAATACAATTCATAGCTGAATGCAGCACTCTAAAAAATATGAATACTGAAAAATAAATAGTTTATTTTTTATGTGTATATCTACAAAGTACATTTGTGCATTTGATGCACAAACTATGGGGGTAATGTCTTGCTCCAGAAGCTGCTAATGGTTTATCAACTGTAGTTTCAGCTCACTGATGTTGGGTGTGGTCCTTTGTTGCTTGATCCCAACTTGAATAGAAATTTGCTCCAGTCACTCACTTGCGACTCGTTCTTTGTATTTCACGGCCTTTTGTATTAACAAAGCACCTCAGATCAAAATTGTAGGCCTGCAACAGCAGCACTTTCTTTTTCCTGTCTTAGATAATGAGCCAGTGAAACTGTGGCTGCCTGAGTTTGTGTTTGATGTGTCTGCTTGTGTCTGTGTGTGGGCTTGCAAGTGTGTTTTATGTCACAGGCAGTGTTTGCAGCTGTCTTAGCTACGATGTGTTTGGGCAAATGGGTGACCAGGCTAAAGAAAGAGACTTAAAAGCAGCTAAGTCTGTGTATAAAAGCCTTGTCTATGATCAGTCTATCCTAATTCTGTTAAGGATTTCTACAAGCGCCCAGTTCTGAGCCACACCCTTGTGCAACAACATTATGAAGCAATCTGGAATGGATGGGCAGGATGTGAGAGGATTTTGTTTTTTGTTTTTTTCTGCTCTGTGATTTAATGATGGATGGTATTAGTGCCAAGTTAAGTCAAATAAATGTAAAGTGGTTGACTGACATACTTATGGTGGATCTACACCCACGAGTCATGAAATATGGAAATGCTGTATGTTTAAACTTGTTTTTTAATGATACAGCTTCAAATTTGCACTCCAAATGAGGTGCCGTTGCAGAACCCGTGAAAGTTTTGGTTTTCCCCCTCATGCTGCTGATGAAACAGTTGTCAGAATCCTGTAAAGAGCAGCGAAGAGACTGAGACATGACTCACACACACGAGCACTGCTTCTCTCTTTCTCTGTCTGTCTTTCTCTTTCTGTCTCTGTCTGTCTGTGGTTGATGATTTCCTGTAAGTCTTCATTCCTCGCTTCACTCACAGAGGTTTCAAATTCTCTTTGCTCTTAATGTGTCCATTCTTTTTCTATACTTCAGAGTTTCTCCAGTGAAAACAACAGTTCATTGTCAGATGTTTTGACCCATTCACTCCTTTCTGTCATTGTGAGTTGCAATAGTCTTTCTATGTCTTCTCCCTTTTCTGTTGTAGAGCCCACAGCTGCAGCTTAACATTTCAAATAAACAGAGAATTCAATTTGCAGCTATTGTGGCCTTGTACCATAGGGAAATGGACACTGTGGTAAAATTCAAGTGCAGAAGCAACATACATTTTAAAGAAACTTTCTTCAGTCTGAAAGAATCTGTTTTATTCAGGCATGCTCCCAACTATCCACATCTCAGGAAACAGAAACCCGCTTTATGTGTGTGAGAATAATGTGGGAATAATCTCCTGCGACTTTGTGTTTCAAATTTCATTTTAAGCCAAAGAATAAACATGTGGTTGCAAGACAAGGACGAGTGAATGCAGTGTGTCAGCACTTCTTTTTTAGAGCACAGCTCCAGAACTTTAAATGCTTCGAGTTACACAATAGAGATTCTTGGGGACCCCTGTTGGATGAGGTTGTATCTTCCTGCTATGTTTGTCACCGTGTGAGAGAAAATCACTCGCTTGACCGTGGTGGTGCAAAAGTGGAGACACTGAAACCTCATTTAAATAACTCCTGATTTCTTACATGGTAGAGCTGTTGTTCCATATCTTATATATTAGTATTAACCTCCTAAGACCCAACTCTTTTTTGGTATGCATTTTTAATTTAACCATTAAGCAGAATTAAGTATTATGTTATAGACAACCCAAAAGGTGATGTCCACGCATGTGGACGCCAGGCCTTTGGAGGTTAAAGTAATAATGATCAACTTGAGCATAGTGCTTTACAGATTAAATAATGACACAAATAATACAAACCAAATGCAAACAAAAGCAGGAAAGGATAAAATGCAAAGACAACTAGAAAGACACTCAGTAGAATGAACACGTTTTCCAAATTTCTGTGGTTCTTTCTAGTAGTTTATGTGTAATTGATGCAAATTTTGTAAAAAGCCCTATCTTGCAACAAAAGAAGTGAAAAAAAAATTAATGGATCTGCCGCTTTATCCAGATCTTCAAATAGTTATAATTGACAAATCAAGTAAAGCCCTGTCTTGCAGTTTAATGTGTTCTACCTTGCTATATGTCCAACCTCTCTACCAAGTTTAATCAAAATCCTTCAGGTAGTTTGTACATGTGAAAAAGGCAAAGTCTTGCAATGTTAAAGTGAAAATCTTGGATTGTCCATGTATCCAGAACTACTCCAGTATGGAGTGGGTTATTCTCTACCACACCCCCAAACCTCCCACAAAGTTTCATGAAAATCAGTCATGTAGTTTTTGTGTATCCCTGCTAAAGTCAGACAGGCGGACAAATTAACTAACGCCTGTGAAAACATTGAAATTGAAAATTGAAATTGAAAAAAAACTTATTTCGAATATGCAAAAAAAACAAAAACACAAAAACAAATAACAAAAATATAATAATAGGAGTCTTACCTCCTTGGCTAAGGTAACAAGCGAATTTTAATATTATATATATAAATAAAAAAAATGACATGACAAGTTGTTCCTCACTCCCTAGGACGCTCTTCTCAGCACCTCTAGGTGGCCTCGGACCCCAGTTTGAGACCCCACCATCCCCCCGCGCGCCACAGGACAGCTGGAGCTTGTTTTGAATTTGACGTCACTGCTGCTCTGCATAAGCACCAATCTCTGGTTTCTGATTGGACCGCTCGCAAGATTTAATCTGCATTTTCTCCTTTGACCAACACGCTTTGCCTTCAATCCGCCGCTGTCCTTCTCTGTCACCGTGTCGTCCGTGCATGAAGCGAAGTAACCTTCCGCCACAAGCCGCTGCTCAAACGTGTTGGGAGGGACACCGAGAGGGACACTCACGGCTGAACACGCGGCTCCATTGTTAGTCCGGTGAAATTTATGGCTATGTCGACATATTAAGTGCTGGACTGAAAGGGAGGGACTGTTTGTTTCTCCTGGAGTCTTCAAGAGCTGAGTCGGCGGTCGAAAGGTACGGGGAATTTACTGCGTGGTATGATACGAGCGCGCGTGCAATTATTAAAATAGGTCTACGGAAGGAGAATTTGTAGAATTTTATCCGTAAAGTACCTCAAAAAAGAATTTATTTGGCCGTGTTTTTAAATTAACCCAAAATTATTTGTTTTGAAGCCAGACGCCCTCTTTGTAATGTGTAGCGGTAGTTTGTGTCTGGATGTGATGATGAAATGTAACGTTAGCATGGCACCAAATAGCTGGGTGGTGTCAGTGCATGTTTCTCTCTGAGAAAGCCATGTATTTTTTAAGTGTACAGTGGTACAAGACTACAGATGCCATTGCTCTTAGTACTGCCATGCTCTTAGTATTATCAGGTTCAAATTATTGAGTGGCTTCATGTGTCTCTCAGCAAGCTGCACCACTGTACACTGCTATTGTTCATTAAGGCTCAGCTGGGCCTTTTGCTAAACCTGGGAGATATCAGTGTGTTTGCTCCTAGAGACGAATGGTGTTATTAAAGCTTCACTTGAGGCTGACAAACACCCAGAAACTCTGAGAAACAATGTCTCACAAAGTGCTGTCTGGGGACTGAGGGTCTTTAATTGGCAGGGGCCAGAACAACACAAGCCACAGTATGCTGGAAATATAGGGCACTGGTGGGGGGGAATAGCATTTCAAATGTATCATGGACATCACAGGTTGTAGTAACGCGTGGCTATGTGCTGACATAAAAGCTCTCATTTGGAATTTCAGATTTGAGGTTTGTATGGTTCTGAGGATGGTGTATAATGTTAGATGTGGTTTGAGATGAGCTGAAGCTACCTTATTAAAATGTATCAGTTGCATTTCCTGCATTAGTTACATATTGATGGATAAGAAGTTCCCAGGAATCTTGCCAGTACCCAGCCCTTCAATGCCTCATCAGTTTTTTTTCTTGCATAGATTACTATCGTCTGTTTACATATTTGCATACCTGAACATGGATGATGTCATTCTTGACTAGGCAGAGCAACAGAGAGAACTGTCGTCTGCAGTTCTCAATGACGGAGGGATGCTGTTTTGGCTCAGAGTCTACATTACATAATCAAGTGTGTGCGTTTGGGTTGTGTGGGTTTAGTGGGAGTGGGTGTGGGAACTATCCTTGACTTCAAAATGGTATTTGACATGCGGTCACTCACTGGGGAGTGTGTCGCGTCCTAAAAACCCTCATGCTGCTGTTGCCAGGGTGTGCGAGTTGTGGCCGAGGAGTTTATCTTCACCTGGGTGTGAGATAAGTGTGATGTTCAATTCCTGACTCTCTATACAAGTATATTCGGGTCATTGATGCTGTGTCCTATTTCAAGAGCATATGCAGCCTTCCTTTACTTGAATGGTGCGTGAGGTGAGCCGTGTCAGTAGCACTGCAATTTAAAATTATTTTCATTATTGACTAATGTGCAGAATATTTCATTATTAATTGTTTAGTTCATAGAATGTCAACGTTATGAAAGATGCTCATCACAATGAACCACAGCCCAAAGTGACGACTTCAAATTCCTTTTTTTGTCCAACAATCAGGCCAAAAGACTTGAGATATAATATGATAAATGACAATATAAAGCAAAAAAATAATGTTCATTTAAGAGGCTGGAACAGGTTCTCCCTGGCCTTCAGTTTCTGTAAAATGCCTTCACCCTTTGCCAGATCCAGCGATGTGAATTAAGACACGAACTCTCCACAGCCACTTCCGCTGTCTGAACCACTTTCCCTTTCCTGTTCCTGATGGCCAAAACAAACTAGAACTGTTTTTGCTTCAATGCATCCTTCTTGAGAAGGCTCTGTGGATTCGATGAGATGGTTTAAAAATGGGAAAAACTGCAATCATTATGCAGAGAAAGTTTTTGTTGTTGTTGTTGTTGTTGTTTTTTTAAACAGGCTCCTCGGAGCAGTGTGTGGGTGTGCCACCTTCATAATATGTTCAGTATTACATAAATTTAATAATATACAAATTTTTCTTAAGAGGTGTGACATGTGATTTGTTTCCCTGCATAATCATGATGATATCATATTTTGTTTGTTGGGATTTCACAATGGGATGTTGATGGAACAAAGGGTATTGGTTTAGAGTTGTTTAAAGTGGATGCCACACACTCTTATTATTATTATTATTATTTCTGATTATCGATTAATGTCTTGATTTAACAGATTAATTGCTCAATGAAAATCTCTAATCCTGAACGTGTCGATTGTATGTCATTGTATGACCAAGAATCCAGAACCCAGATATTCAGTTTTCTTTGACAAGATTAAAACGACTTGGAAATATTGACTGTATGTACTGTACATGTAGAGAATCTGGAAAACGGTAAATGTTTGGCTGTTTCACCATGAGGGAAAACTTCTTCATGAAATTGATGGTCAAAATTGATTGATTGCCAAATAATCTTTTTAAGCTCTATTTCAGTTAGTGGATTTCTACCTTCTATAGATAGTGGTGAATTTAAACCTGTTGGGTTCATCTGTACCACAGGCATGTTGGTATGTTTCAGCCAGTCCCTTGTCTGAGAACTCTCTCGAATCAGTGCAGCTATATGGAAAACACAACTCCTGTTCAGGGCAGAGTATTTGCATCTGCTTACAAGTCAGCTGCTTTTACAGCCTGCAACCAGTGTCTGCCTCAGTCCCACACCCATGGAAATTAAATCCCTGCTTGCTTTACTACATCTGTTTAGGATGACATTCAGTATTTATATTTCGTCACACACCCTTCAGGTTTGTTGTGTTGCTCTTAGCTGTGGAGCTGTGGGGTGGTGAGTCGGCGTGGTGCTCTCATTCTAATCACTGTGGTTTGGAGGCTGGCACTCTCCTGCCCATTAGGATAAAGTGGTGGATGCTGGTGCTGCATTTTTAGGTACTCAGTCTGTCTGGACTGTGAAGCTGGGCTCACTGCACTGTAATTATTGAAAGAGTAATTCAGCACTTTTGTAGTCTGTTTGTTCACTCTGGTAGACTTCAGTGCCATGTGAAGACTTATTTTACGGTGCTATCGCAGCGTTGTAAAGTGCAGTTCTGTTTGAGTTTGATAAAAGAAAGGACTGTAGATAAAAAGATACAACTTTTTCACAAAGTTCCGTTATATAGTTTGTTCTGGTGTTTCATAAACCTGCTACTACACAGTTGTAGAATGATTAATTTTTTTTCCAAATAGAGTATTTCATGTAATCTGGTGAAAATTCCTGTATATTTTCTTAGCACAAAAAACCAAACTATTTGCAATATAATTTTTTTCCAATTTCATACATCTCTAATTTTAACTGAGTTAGATTTGATATTATAGGAAGACTGTTTCTTAATTTGTCCCTATTTGCCTTTTGTAGCAGTTGTCCCTGCTAAAGTAATATTAGATACAGTCAAAAGTTTGGACTGAAACTGTGTTTTGAACTATTATTGATCCAAAGCTGTCTGATGTGAAGCAAAGTGCACATTGCATGTAAGGGTGTTAATTTGTGGTGAGCAGACTGGTGCATATCCTATTATTGTCCTCTTTATGTGCATGTGAATGTCAATCCTATGTGTTATGTAAATTAGTTTGTGTGTGCATTTTGACACAATCCATGGATGTGGCTGTGGGTTCAGATGGCTGTCAAGAGAGGCAGTGAATAAGGAAGAGTGAGATCACTGTCCGTCTGACCTCAGCTCACCCTGCCCAGTCAGAGGCACAGTAACTGATATGGCCTTCTGGCTATCTAGCATTATCACTGTGTGCAGCCATTTGGCTGGTGCACAGGAGAGTAGCTGCTGTCTGGCTTTGATATGGCAAAAGTTGTCAGCTATCACTTCTCTAAAGCACACCCTCCTTCTTAGAAGTGCTTAATTTGGTTCTTTTATTTTTAATATTTGCTGGAAATGTTAAAGGCTTTCAATATTAAACTAATGAAATAATGACAACAGGCGGTTGTGTTTAAGTTTTTGTCATGCCTGCAGGGGAAAACTACAAATATAAAGAGGGAAATAACATGGGACAAAGGTCCGTAGCATGAAACCGGTGTGAGTTTTGTACTGCAGTATTCCTAATCTAAATCTGTTATATTGCTCTGGCAATAAAATGGCCATCTGCAGCTTTTCCACTCATTTCAGCAGAACTTTCTCTAACAAATGACATTAAACAGGTTGAACACTTATTTACTTTTGTGATCGGGTCTCAACAGTAAGATTTCTGTGGTCTGACAGGATCACTGTATGATTATTTTACTATTATTGTTATTATTTACAATGACCTTAAAAACATCTCACAAACTGGATGTCTATCCTCGAGGACAAATCCTTGTTGGTTTTTCAGATATCCAGGAAATCGGTGATAGGCTATCTATCGTGCCTCTTGCTGCCGTTTTCTCTGCATGTGTGGTAGTGGCTCCCGTTGCGCTGTCTGACAGGCGGTTGAGGAGTAATGGAGATTCGTCTTTTTTATGAAACGGTTATAAACAAATGTTCATGGTATGACAACTATCATAATTTATACAGTTGTATACCATGGAACCGGTAACAGCTGCAACCACAGTGCAGGTGTAACTAATTTTTATTGGTAATTTAAAAATGATGCATAGCCTTCTCTGATTTTAAAAGTGAGAGGGAGAACAAGTGAGCAAAATCAAGTCTGGTGTGAAACTAATGCATTATTTTGGTATTGACTGTATGTAATAACATACTATCAGTCCTTAAAAAAACAGGTTGTCTGTGCATGCAGCCATGTAATAAGTACAATTTACTCTATGAAAGAGACGTCATCCCTTCCCTCTACGCTGCAGCCAATTCGATATACCTGGGTACTTTTGGGTGAAGTTACCCACACCAGCTGCTCCTCTATCCCATTGTATAAATTAATCCACACAAAACCCTCCCCCACTCCCTTCAGCATCATGTCTGTGGTGGGTCACGTGGTGCTCAGTGCTGACAATGGGGCTTGTCAGCACACCCTCCTCCTCCATAGTACCCTAATGTTATGCTTGTTATGCATCTAAACGCATAAGATAATTATGATTGTTCTTGTTGTTTTTGACCTGATCTGAGTACATGCACGCAAATGCATACTCACTCCTTCCTTCCATGGTTGATGATATTTCTCACAACTCACCCCACTGTCATTATGTCCTGGTGGCAGCAGAGACCATCCGGTGCATTTTTGGACATCCTGCCAGGTTTAGAACAGATTGTAACCCATTTCTCTGCAGCCTTTCGACCACTTTGCTGCCCATAACCGCTAACCCTCCTGTTTTACTCCCTTGGGGTTACTGGCTTAGTTCACTTAACTTGTTGCCACATTTAACCACCTGCTCTAATGGCCTTATTGAGTAGCCTAGAGTCACTTAGCACATGTTACTGTTCTGTATTGAATAAGCTGCAAGCTGACTGTCAAGCCCAATCTTGCCTTGTTGAAAGTGTTGGGGTTATTTTTCTGCTAAGTGCAATGAATTTTGTCCCATGGAGCATGCTAACTGCTTGTAGAATGTACAGTGCGTTTGTGTTTATTGTGATTATTGTTTTAAGGATTCATTCTTGTCCTTACTCTGCTTGTAATGTGAAAGGGTGTGTACCTCATTGTAGAGCTTAACCTCATTAATCCTAAATGGAGAAGTTAGTTTTGTCATTTTGATCCAAGCAGGCGCACAACTAGTCACTTACTTTAAAATGTTATAAGATACAAACATTGGAATTGATAAATGTCTCTGCTCTCCTTGGCCTTGTTTGTGGAATACCCTCCAAGGACTAATGATTTATCATGCTTGTCTTTCTGCATCATAGTGAGAGATGGAGCAGTGAATACTCTTGAGCCACATTTCCACTGTGTAGTACCGGCTCTACTCTACTCGGCTTGGTATCGGGTACTTTTCTGCAGGTCCTTTTCCATTACGGGATAGTATCTCCCAAGGGAAGGTGGACGCCACACGACACTGCCATGGCGTAGTCCTCAATGTGACATACACCTCTCGTGATCCTCTCATCAGCTATCAAAGAAGGGAACATCTGCACCTCCTCAATATAGCAGACACAATAAAAAAAAAATTAATGCCGCTAAAGTAGCTTGGCTGTTTGGATATGGCAGCCATTGATTTGAGCTGTACAGAATATTCCGTGTGTGACAGGCATTGATGACGCAATGAGACAGAAACGATTCTGACCAATCAGTGGTCTGTAATGTTTCACAGAACCTTTTAGTACCTGCTCAGCTTGGAACCGCAACAGATGTGTTACTAAAAAAAAGTAGTACCAGGTACCGTTTACCTAATGGAAAAGCAAGAACGGCACGTAGAGTAGAGTCAGTACTAGGCAGTGGAAATGTGGCTTTGGTCTGCAGAGATGAGGTCAACTTTTCATCATGTGGTGTGGAGATTGGTTTAAGCATTTGTGAGAGAGAAAAAAACTCTGCTCATGTGCATTTCTACCTCTCCTACCATCATGCTTTGAGGTGTGTGTGTATTCCAACAGCAGATTTAATTCCTTTTCTTTTTTTTTCTCCCTCTCTGTCACTCTATGTGAACTTAAGACTCACTTGATGATCCAGCAAAAAACCAGCATCACTGCCTTGTTTGGTCAGATGAAGCAGCAGAGCAATACACACAGCATCCCATTTCACTGCGTCAGTTTACATACCCTGTTAAAGAGTACATTAGTGGTAGAAGACTGCGGCTTGGCGTGAAAGTGAGCAATTTTCCCTGCATCTGGTGAGGTCAAAGTTCATGATCGTGGTTGGGGGGAAACCCCTTCCTTGCCCAAAAAACATTGAATTTTATGTCTTTCATACTCATTGCTTAAAATGATTACCCTCTTGCTCTTAAGATTTTCTTTCTTGTCTTCCACTTGCATGTGCACACATGCACAAATCCTGCAGTATTTCTTCATGCCTATATGCCTCTCCCTCAGACACGGAGGAAAGTTAATGAACAGCCAGGGATTTGTCAACACTCTTACTCCGCTCTACTTGCAGTCTGCTGAATACTCCTAGACCTGTAGCCTCTGTCAAGGTCACCAGGCTGGTTTTAGTCTGTTAATCTCTGACTGTGCAGTTCTAATAAGAATGTAGAGATGAATGAACTGTGCCTGTGGAATTGAGGAAGTTGAGGGCCACTAAATTCCAGTTTTATTTATTTGCATGTGTGTAAATTTATGCAAATTAGATTTGTGCTCTAATTCATCCTACATGTTCTTTGCACATTTATATTACACATGCACAAAGAAGCACACACATTCATTGGACTATTTTTGGTGAATCTTTGAGGCATTTGAAGTCTGAGGTAGTGTTTTAATTCTTATTTTCTGACCATCTAAAACTCAAAGATTTACTATATACTGTATTTCAAAAGCCTTTCACCAGATAGCCAGATCATTTTACACTAAGCAAGGCTGATTTCCGAACATGCTAATTCCTGAAAAAAAGATGTAAACAGTACAGCTGTGCATTAAGACACTTAACGGTGAGTAAGCGGTGCAACATCAAGAGAATCATGTTATTGTGTTACATGGACCTTGTAGTAGTTGTATTAGCATTTACGTTGTTATTGGCCTCTGGCAGCGCTAACAGGAGAAACGTGTAGCAGCCTAGATGAATGGAAAAGGGAAGGAAAACAAACCCGTAATTTCAAAATAAAGGAATAAATGGATATTTGCTGTCATTTTTGGCAGTAAACAACCAAAAAAAGAGGAGTTCCTGTTGGCCTATTAGCCCTTCACCCTATGCAATTATAAGGGAAACACTAGTTAAGACCAAGAAACTACAAATCATCACATTCGAGAAGCTGGAAGAACTTGGAAGAATGTATTATCTTTACTTGAATGACTAAAAGGATGGAACAATTAGAAAAATAATTGGAGATTATTTTTCTATTCATCAAATGAAATCAGGCCTAATACAAAAAGCACACCTTGAAATAGGTGAATGATGATCCTAATTTTCCTTCACTGGCTTGTGTGAGTGTTTGCATTTACCAACACTTGAGACACACAATGAATCTTTCACTCCTAATGTGTATTGTCTGTTTTGCCATTTTAAAATTACAGACCAGACAGATCTGGGTTAAATCTACAGATGACATGAAGTCCTTGTATCAGTAACAACAACCTCCACTACCACCTCCAGCACTCTACACAATGCATTCCAAACCCCTGCCATGCTCAACCCAACTAAATCCCTCTCTGCCTGTATAAGACATCGTATTAAAAGTGACCCATTTTGTCAGCTTCAAATGCCTGGATATATAGCGCATGAGACTAAAGAGATGGGGGTACAACGATGTAATTAAACTGCCTCAAGACAGAGGTCTGGAGTACAATTTATTGACATACAAGGCCATATTTCTTTATTAGAAGTGGAATGTAAATATCACTGAGGCCATGGAGTTCTTTCTCCGTCTAGACAGATTCCCTCGAAACAGTCGTACAAACTGATGGCTGCATTTATAAACACACACTTCTGCTGGGGCTGAACACATACTGCTGCCTTTGGGCCTCATTCTTCATCATCACAATACTTGTAATGCCTTGTAAGTGTCACTAGGACTGTTGAGCTTATTGTGAGATTAGCCATGTGGCGCTGGCTGAAAAGAGGTTGTGTATGGTTGTGTAATGGTTTTAAATATTCAATGCACTAGGATTTGTTATGCAAATGTGCACTTAAAGAATGGCAGATGATGGATTTTCATTAAACTGCATTTGACTATTCAGCTTGACCGTTTTTTTTAATCATGATGCTGGTATTGTTGTGCAAGTGTTTATTCTTAGGTTGGAAATTTTAAAAAAAATTATGCTAACATCTCATGTTTGAACAGCTTGAAGAATCTCAATATTATGTGTGTTTTCTGTGTCAGTTGTGTTCTTAATAGATATGAAAACAAACACCAGTGCTGAGGAGCAGTCTCGCTGTAATTTATTAAATCTGTCTGTGTGGATAGGATTTCAATGATCCATTCACTTCCTCTCTGCTGTTCCACATAGTATCAGCTGTATAAGAGATGATGCCTTTACTTGCCCATAATTGGTGTCATCACGTGAAGAAAACACTGATTTACTATTGCAAAGCCCCTAGAATTAGAAGCTGGGTTGGCAAAACTATCCCATTCCATGCACATCACAGTGCCAGCCCAATGCCCTGTCTCATTGCACTTTCATTGGTGTGAAGAGGGATTTGTACTCGATTGATCAATTTTCAATCATCGTTATATGGCTTCCAATTTTGCTAATGCTTTAAAATCTTTCCCTTCCTTAAGAGTAATGATAGTGGATTTGGCTCAACAGTATTCCAAAGGCACCATGCATTAGCCTATTGATCCTTGCTTTAAGGTGTGATGATGTCCCAAAAAAAAGGACATTTCAAACATTGTGTTAGTTGGGAGGTTAGTCTCTACTGCTCAGCATTCTTTCTATATGAGATTTGTAACCACAGAGAACAGAGGTGAAACAGAAAGACAAGGGAAAGCAGCTGGAATGAAAACTGTAAGCACCCTTTAAGTCCAACTCATTACTTTTCCATGGCTGAACCAAAGGGTAGGACTTAATTTTATACAAGATAAGCTAAGCTATACTTTATTGTCCCCGTGGGGAAATTCTTTCTCTGCATTTGACCCATCTCTGAGGAGCAGAGGAGCAAATTGGGGTTCAGTATCTTGCTCAAGGATACCTCGACATGTAGACCAGGGGGAAGTGGGGATCAAACCAACGACCTTCTGATAAGTGGACGACTGTTCTTACCACCTAAGCCACAGCCGCCTCATGGGGGCGATATCTATCCACTTCTCCGAAAACAGTGGACAAAATTCGATGAATTTTCACACATTAACACAAATTTTCTTTTTCTTTTTTTCCCCTTCAAGCCAATTTTTTTTTGCTTTGTTTTATATTAATAGATTATTTCAAATGGAGAACACATATTGTCTGTGACTACAGTGGCCGAAGGATTCACACGAATGGTCTTTACCATGTTCGATCAATCAATCAAACTTAATTTGTATTGCACCTTTCAAACGATTTGCATTCTGTTCAAAGTGCCTCGCCAAGCGATTGAAGAGACAAAAGAAGTTAAAAAGGACGTAGAGACTAATGCATACCATTTAGAGACTAAAACAACCATAGAATATGGCTAGTTAAGAGAAGATGAAAAATAAGACAACACACAAGTAAAAAAGATAATAAGAAGAAAAGAAAATAATAAAATGAGAAGACACAATAAGTAATAATAATTTTGCATTATTCGTATAAAACATTTTACTGAATCCCAGACATACTTGGCATCATCCACACAAATGTCTCCTAGCCTTTTTGGACAAAATGTCCAAAAGACTTAATTGTTAAATGTCTGTTGTATACTTATATACATATTCTTTATTCATCCAAACTGGAAAAGCTTTTAGTCTTTGATTATCATTTGACACTTTGAGGCTGTATAAATGTTCTCTCTAGTAGTTTATTATCTGTGGAAACTTTTGCTCACTGGAACTTGTTGTTTTTCCCAAAATGTTTTTCAGTTATCTGGCTTAATGGCTTACATATCATAAATCATCTATGGCCATGACCACTTTATTATTTTGCACTGAAAGGCCAGAGTTTGCTCTCTTTCTGAGTTGCTGTTAAGGTTTGCCAATTCTTATTTTTTCTGCAGCATTTATTACCTTTTTTACCACTATTCACTGTGTTCCTTCAACTTTTAAATAAAAATCATTTTAGCTTCCCTTTAAAGCATTTCTTTGGTTTCATTCCTTTTCATATTTTTCTTTTTGTTTTTGCTCTTTTTGTTGCCATCTCAGTCATCTTTCATTTGCTCTTGAATTCATCTCCTGCCCAGCTTGTTTCCTGGACCATACAGAGCATCCTCTGGCTATAGCTTTTGTGTAGCCAAAATTTGCTGGAAGCACATTGTTAGCAGGGGGAGAAGGGAAGGATTTGACCAAAGAGTAGAGGGGGGGGCTATAGTAGAAAGGAGAGGAGGAGGTGGGGAGAAGCTGTTGTGGTCAGAAGGGCAAAGGCATGGGTGAGTGTGAGTGGAGGGGATGATTGAGGGGGAAATAAACCCACAATGTATCAGGGATGAGCTCCATCCAACCATAGCAAGATAATCTGACTGAAATCATGAGTTCAAGACTTGTATGACTCACCTATCTCCCCCTTCTGTTTTTTCTCTAGTTCCTCACCACAGCTTCTTATACTATATTATACTATATTCATGTTAGGCTTCACTCTAGTGCTACACAAATCGGGTCTAGTGACAAAGTCACAAAATTACATAACTATTACCATCTGCATCTGCTCAACGGAGAGGAACTCAGTGACCAACAAATGAGTCGTTTGGAGCTTGTTTTCCACCTCCTCCTCCTCCTCCCTCTGCTCCTTTTCTGTGGCCTGTGTGTCATGTCAGGAAATTGCGAGGCCTCTCTTGGCTTTCAGAACCAGAGATTTTTCCCTTGCAATTTCAAGATGCTCCAAACCATTTGGCTCACGGTCACAAGTCATCTTTTTTTTTTTCCTGCTCCATAAAATACTCCGTAGACCAATGCATGGTTCCTTTTATTGTGGTATTTTAATAGCAACTCCTATATATATATATTTAGGTGCAACTAATATTATGCTGCTTTATCATCGTATCTAATATCTATGTGAGATGGGTGGACTCGTCACTATGGAGGAGAGATTTGAAAAGACTTCAAGATTTGTTGGCATCTCCCACTGCTCACTTCCTCTTTTTCAGACTCCCCCCAAATTCCTAGGAGGCCCCTTACTATAAATGGCATATTGTTGTGCTGACAGTTACATGTTTTTCATATGACTTTTGAGTGGTGTAATCTTGAAGATGAGGTGTGCTGTTAAAGAAAATCATCAGCGTCCTTGTAATCCTTAATTTGTTGTTCTTCTACAGGACATTCAAGTGTGAGTGGACACGTTTTTGCCCCTGGAGCTTTTAAGCAACAGCATTAACATCAGCAGCCACACCTTTAGGAGGAGGGAATGAAACCGGATGGGGAAACCATGGAAACCAAAGAGCCCATTGAAGCTGCAGCTGTAGCAGAGCCCTCTTCATCGCAGGAGGAATTAAGGGAGCAAGCCCCATCACAACCAGAGGACGCTGCAAATGATGCAGCACCCGGGGATGCTCCAAACGCCAATGGCAAACCAGTGGCAGCAGACTCCAAAATTAAGCCAAAGGCTGTTGTAAATAAAATGCAACCCACAGCCAAACCTACCGGAGTCTGTGGATCTCACTCACGGTCCGGTACTGCCTCTCAGCGCACGGGGAATGATGTCAAATCTTCTAACAATGTTTCTGCAGCTGCAGGCAGTAAAACTACAACAGCAGCAAAATCATCATTGGCAGCAGGGGCTATACCTAAAAGACCAATTGGTGTGGCAGCAGTTTCCTCCACAATCAAGAACCAAACTAGAATGCCTGACAAGAAGCCTATTGGACAGCCTAGGACTACCTCTGTTGCTCCTTCCACAGTAACGAATGGTACCAAACCGACATCGGTGCTTAATGCTGCCAAGAAGAGACCAGGGGTGGAGAGTGTTGCAGCTAGACCCAAAACCACAGGTAAATCTGAATTAGATAAGTAAAATGCAATTTAAATTAAATAATACTGTAATTTGATATTGTGTCTGAAAATATTTCCTGCACCTTCTGTTGTAGTAGAAAACCTGTGCTTTCATATTCTTGGATTTCTTCTTCTTTCTTTTTTTTAAGCATCTACCAGTAGACCAACAGCATCCACTGCCCCAAAACCCAGCACTTCGACCACAGCAAAAGCTGGCGCTGCTGCCGTTTTAAAGACCACCAGGTATGCATGACTATTACATAAAAGTGTTGAAGTAACAAATTGTAAATCCACAGAGTATTAAAACACAGATGTTTTCTGTGTTCTGGGAAACCCCTTTTATTGTGCTGTCTGCAGCACTCCCCTCTCGTTTTTTTCCCCCCCCTGTCTGAGATCTGAACTTTGTAATCCCTCTTATAAACTGGATGAGAGGGTGACTGTGTGTTTTTGATTTCCTGAAAGGGAGCAGTCGAGAATGATGTCCATTGTGGTCTTTGGACCATTATTGAGTGAGATTTCACTTCATGAGTCATGTTAGCAGAAATAACCAGAGACAGAGGGAGGGCCTGAACAGAACCAGTGAAGGGGAAGAACTACTGCTTTGTCTTAAACAGACCCCCTGGCAGAAACTATCCCCACCTCCCCAGGGCAAAGTGCTATTGACTTGGGTCATAATCCCTCTCATAGTGAGCTGGTGGTGGGGATAGAGAGCCCTCTATATAGATAAAAACCTGCTCAAATTATCATTCATTTTGTAAGATTTCATAGTTGGTCTTTTTTTTACCATTTCAACCAGAAAGCTTCAGCGTCAGTAAATAATTTCAATATGTCTATATGGTGAAATATAAATATAATATGTTGCCAGTCATAATTATCAGATGGATGAATTTAATAACTACATGAAGTTCTTCTTAAAATGTTTAAAAATTATGTATCTCCAAGTTTTAAGCTATATTAATGTGATAGACATTTCTGTGGATGAAGTGATCTCTCTCTATTGTTTGTTGTCAGATCCATGAAAAAATACAAGATGCACTGTTCAGTACTGAGAGGTCTGATTCGATTCTCTCCTAATGATTTCCTATTAAATAAAAGAAACAAGGACACAGCGCATTATTTTTGAGGCGGCGCGGGGTCCTCGCATTCTTTCTTTGCTATAAAGAAAATTGTCTAATTGACACAATTATTTTATAAATCTAAACTCCATCATAGATACAGTTAACACAAATTTTATACAGATAAAAAGTGGCATTTCTAGTTTCTAGTGCCCAAGCTGAATAACTTTCTGAGCTCCTGGTCAGGTCCTTGCTCGATAAATTACTCAGGTAATCGTTTCAGCAGTCGACATTGCTATCATTGCCAGGAATTCTTTCTTCAGAGCAACTGGTTGGATAGTATTGTGAGTGTGGGGGAGTAACGGCATGTACATGGAGAAGTTCTTCCTCTGAATTAATCATTTGAGGCATTTCACATGTTAGGAGTCTGATTACAGTAGCAAGTCATCCTTATGTGACTCTTCCTTGGCTTGTTTCCCAGGATTGTTGTGTCAGGCTCTCTCATCTTCGCTTGCAACACGGCGGGTAACAGGAGAACAGCAGCAGGTGTCTGCCCCTGTGTCAGACAGTGTGTTTACATTTTGTGCCACCTGTATGTGTGATGGCGAAGTCGGTGGCCTGTTGAATCTCTTCTGTAGGAACAACGGTGGTATGCTTTTCAGTCCGTTTTCCTGTTCATGCTGGCAAAGTCGAGCACTAGCACAAACGGACGGTCCGACACCGTGACTGCTTATCTTTATATTATTATCTTTATTCCTATATTGTCTGAACAATATTGTTTCTCATTACTGAGGCAACAGCAGCCATTGTTGCCCCAACTGACACACAGGAATAAACATTTATATTTTTCAAGTCAATCTGCAGATAATTCTCTTCTTTCCTCTAAGGTAAAGAGCATAGCCAATAAGGCCTGTTGAAAGATCAGTCTCTCTCTTGAAGTACAGTTTTATGTTAATTGGTCCAAAGGGAGGAATGAAGATATTTCACTTTTATTAGAGCCTCATTTGAGAAGGGTAAATAACATTTTTGTGAAGGTGTTTGACTATGAGCTCCTGGAAATGGGATTTGTGTGTTTTTTGTGTCTTTTATATGATAGAAAAAACAGATATAGTTGGAAGCCTTGCAGCAGTTTGTAATAGCCAAATCAAACAGGAACAGTTTAAATGGCAAAATGCAACAGATCTTAAGTTTGTTTTCCACTCTCGACACAAATTACTTTTATATCCTACTGCAGCTCAAAATCATTCAACCCGCTGAATAGCATCCCTCATGAGAGCACTCATTTGCAAATCAGATGCTAAAACGTCTTGCCAACCTTCATGGACTTGTCTATTGGCACCTCCTCCCAATTACTAGCATTAGAGTGTCATATTTGTTTTGTGGTGAGGCTTTACATGAGGGCTCCATGCCTGAACTCCAAGACCTACACCACTGCTGATCCAAAAGCACAAGAAAAGTTGGCTCCAGTACGCTTAAAAACATCAAGACAAACCACAAAAGTTTTGGGATTCTGTTCTGTGGAGCGATGAAACAAAACATTAACTCTTCGGGCCTATGTATCAGAGGTACGTCTGGAGGAGGAAGAAAGCATATGCATATGATGAAAAGAGCGCCCTCTTTTTTTTGTTTTTAGCACCCACTAAAAACCTGTGAACTAAATGGATTTCTTCAATCAGCAAAAGGCACAAGCCTGTATTTGTGGGTATCTAACTGTTCTGATGTCGGCAGGAGAGGAGGGTTGACTTACTGGACCTCATGCAACTGTAATCGAATACCGCTGACCTCAAAATACACTAGAGATGCTTGTCATTAAGGGGTTGAATAACTTTGAGACTGCAGTCAGTCAGTGAAAGTAGCATTTTGTTATATTTGAGAACACACTTGTAATATCTGCTGTATTGTGTTATGCCCCAAGTGTCAACCAGTGAAAATGCATTTGTCGTTTATAGGTCACTTTTAAAAGTAGATGTAATCAGATATAGGCAACAAATAGGAATTGAGTATCAAGACCTGTAGACTAAAGACAGCCAAAGTTACAAATATACACATATTACTGGTCTGGATAGATTTATCACCAAAGAGATCCTCCAGAATGAAGGATGTCTCTGTCCCATTGTTTGAGGAGAACCCTTTATCAGTGTAATGTAAGCCATATGATTAAAAACATCTAACACCTGCTTTGCTCTGCTTTCCTCCAATGATGGGTTATGATGTCATTGCTCTAACTGAGCAATCAGTCTTTGTGCACCCCGCCCCCGCTTTCAATATCTCTTCTCTTCCCCCTCATCTTTTTTTTTCTTTCTACCATCTGTGCATGTGCAATGCTGGGCATATGGCCAGAAGATATCCTCAAGCTCCCTTTACAGCCCATCTTCCACCCAGTTATCCCTGTATTTCTAACTCATTCATCATTTATCTGTTTTACATAGACTGTACTCGAAGTGTAGTTGTGTAATCTGAGATAGCATGCTTTGCGGTGATGTTGCTGAACAATCTGTGAGATGAATAATGTTCAAATGGACACCAGGATGGACGGATTACAAAACTTTATGGTGTGTAAGATACAGAATGTTCTCGTTATTTAAAAACCTGACATATCCTGTTGGCCGACACAGAAGTATCCTCCGTTGCTCCCTACAGTACCTGTTAGTGAGGAGCATGAATACTGGCCTGATAGAAAAGACCCATGGTACCTTTTCACATTGATAGCGGGGGCCTGGGAACCGACACCGTCTGCCGTTCTATCGCTAGATAGGCTGTGACACTTCATCGAAACTCTCCACTCACCAGATTCAGGCCTCCACTCCTTATTGTCAAGGAGATGACACGAACCTTAGGAATGTGTGCTCCTCTAAGAAAGGAGTAAAGCAGCTGGTTTTGGACAACCCTCAAGCCAAACAAGGTATTGTTAGTGTGCTCCATTTCCATTTGTTGTCTTGGAGGGCATCCTTAAAGTGACGAGGGGAAAAGGGTGAGATGACAGAGGAACGTTTACTTGGACTGCATCATTTGTAGAATGAGGTTTCTGCAAAAAGGATGAAGTGTACCTCTGGGCCAAGCCCTCTCCTCTCCTCTTTGACTTTATTAGAATTATGAATAAATAAGAGGGACTTATGGATGAATGGAATAGGTGTGGCCTTAATTAATGCACACTTTGATTTTTGTCCAAACAGATGTTTCAACTGCTCAGGATGTTAATATCATTGGTGCGTTTTCTTTGTCCATAGTAAACATTGTGAATATTGACGTATAGCACCGACTTGTCCTTTTGCTGACCTTTGCCCTTAGGAGACCTTGTGCTTGGTCATTAAAATCCACTAGAAAGCCTTGTAGTGCTTCTCAGCCTCCCTCTGGATTGTGATTTGTATTGATTTCAACGCTCTTTTGACAGGAAATGTAATCCTTACTAATACACCAGCAACAACAACCACCAGCAACAACCACCAGCCACAGGCAGGCGTTAGTTGGTACAGGCATTAGTGAGTCTGTTCTCTCTGTATCATCCCCCTGATTCAAATTGTTAAAAGTTATTAGTCGTCATAAAACATGGAGGGAGAAGTTGAGTTGTGTTTTGTCTGCAACCTCCCGTTAGCCCCCTTAGTCCCTCCACTAACTCTAATCTTGGTTTCTGTCTCAGTCTAATTTCATCCTTCACTTTCTCTAACAATACAGTTGACCTTTTTCCTGCCTGACCTCCAGTTCTGTGACTGATTTTCCGCTTAAATGTTCTTACCCGTGTCATTTTCTCCCATTGTATGTGTCTGCTTTTTCATTTTTCTTGTGGTGGTCAACGTTTTTACTCAACATTTGTTCAGGGCAGCGTTCATCTCAGTGTTTGACAGTTTCCGACTTCATATTACAACCCAAATCTCATGTCTTGATAGCAGCCAATTAAAGTTTCTCTGTGTCCAAGTCTTTGCCGTTGCTGTCTGATCCTGGGTGAACAAATGGTCTTTGTTATTGGTTATTGTAAAGTGGGAGAGGCATCTGTGTGCAGGCATGCTCCTACACTGGAAGCCATTAAAGTCAGTGCGCCTTTGTCTAAATCATCAACTATATTGTTTTGGGGTCACGCAGTTCTTAAAGGCACATATGTTTTACAATACAGCTCTTACAAAGAAAGTGAATCTGTTTATCACAAACCAATGTCAGATTATTTGAAAGTGCAGAATTTTTTCCTTTTTTCTTTCTTTTGCACGTGCTCATTTAAATGATGGACTTTGTTGGTTCATCCAGTGCAGCAGGACAGACTAGTCTTGGAGCCTTTCACATGGCCCATGTGGAGATTTCACAGACCCAGCACAGCATAAGCAAAGTCAGATTTTCCTGTAGGTGACTGCTCCTCACTTGTCTGATGGCAGAGATATCGCTGTGCATTTAAGTCACCTCAATAGAAGTCATTTAGAACCATTTATGTGCATTTATTTTTTAAAGCTCCTTGTTGTTTAGAAGCAGGATTGTGACTTGAGATCATTTTTTTGGTTGGGTTAGTTTGCTAGGCATGCTAGCAAAATGAGTCTGATGAATCATTTTGAATCATGATGAATCATTTTGCTTGTCAAAGAGGGGAGCCTAATGGAAGAAAAGGAAAGGAGTGTAGTCTTGTTTTAACAGCGGTCGTAGTGATTGACTGGATTAGTTCAGTGCCACGTAAGAACTCATCCAGACTGTTCAGTAGACTAGGAGCTTAATAGATGATTAATTTTTGTTTTTGTTTTTTTTGGTGACTGTTTTCTTCCCTACTCGCCCACTTGCTGTATGCATTTTTCACCCCCCTCTCTCCCTTTGTATTCCTCTTTTGTTTGATATTCTTTAGCTGTCCTCTATTCTATTTGATCATATGTTTGTTTGTTTTTTTGTTCAGTTTTTTTTAATTGTATTAACTTCATTCTCAATTAGGTACCCTCAGCTTTCAACACTTTGCCTCTCTGCTCTTAGCACTGTGTGTTGCCTCAGTTACATCTCCTCCCGAATTAACTATTTACTTTGTCATTCTTCCCCTGCTAAAGCTCTCAAGTTTCCTTCCATCTTTCAACTCCTCCTCCTCATTACACCCTGTCCTCACCTCTTGGAAGTGATTTGATAATGGAGACATTACAGTTTGGCAGTATATTAACATTAATATGTTAATGGGCTCCCCTTGTTAAAATTGTTTTGTAATTTACATTGCAACTGGTCATTTATTTATGCTTATAAAATCATGTAGAGGCTGAGAGTCAGATTTCATGTTTGGATCTTTGCTAACAAAGTGAATGAACCATAAATTAAGCTACTGTGACTTTTGTTGTGATGAGTTTTTTTGGGGGTTTTTCTTTTGGTTTTTAGGCCTGCTACAACTCCCTTAACATCTCGACCTGCATCTACATCATCCAGGCCCACCACAGCTACAACCAAGCCACCCACCTCTGCAGCTGCCAAAACCAGTGCTTCAAGAGTTACCACAGCATCCTCTACTGGCTGGATGTCAGCAGCACAACTTCCAAAAAATGTTGCTGCAAAGAAAGGTTAGAAGTTGCTTCTTATTCTGACCAAGAGAAACAAATCTGAAGCATGGTCCCATTTGTATTTGAACTGCCCAAAAGCGTCTGATGGTTTTGGTTGGACAGTTTTAAGTTGTTGGCCGCAAATGTCTTGAATAATGTAGGATGTAGTTGTTGACTTACAGAATATGAATGTGTCAAAAACATTTATGAACAGCTAATCTCTAATTTTAGCTATTTTATGAATCTGTGGACTATTAACATAAATTTTGTTGAACTGCTCGCTGAGCATTTTTAGCTCAGTATCTGTCAATTTAGAATACGCATCACTAAGATCATGAATGAACAAAATAAAAAAGCATTTTATAATTGATAAGATTGGGCAGGTTGAGTGATTTTTTTCTTCTCTTTTTCTCTTTGCACTAGATATCAGTCGACCACCTTCTGCTGCAATGACTAAGAAACCTGCAACAGCTACAACATCTGCTGCTACCAGAAAACCTGAACCCTCTAAACCTACAGCCACCGTTAAGATCAACTCTGCCTCCAAATGGTCCACAACGGCAAAGGCAGCAGATCCCAAGGTGTCACAGTCCAAAACACAACCGCCCGCAAAATCTACTCCAGTAAAGAAACCTGTAACTACTGTTCGGTTCCCTGCACATAATAAACCGCCCCTTGTCCAAAACTCACCTGCCTCTCTAGCTGACAAATCTGCTAACTGCACCACTTCTCAGGCAAAACGTGGAACCAGACCCACTCAGGCTGTCTCACCATTCACTTCAACCAAGAGGGCAGGGGCTAGCCATACTACCACACATGCTGTAGAAGCACAAAGTGCTGCTGGTGCAGCAGTAGCAGCTGCCACAGCAGTGACTGTAGCAGCAGAAAGGCAAATGGAAGCTACATTGTCCTTACCCCATGCATCATCCTTTGCTATCACACCGGGTGTTGTCCCTGAAGAGACTGCGCAAAACTTTGCAGCTGCTTCCTCTCCCCTTCAAAACCCTGTCAGGACAGCCCTACCACAAACACCTCCACCCCAGGAGCATCTAGAAAGCAGTGCTGCCTTGCTAACAACACCGCAGCAGACGACTGTAGCAGATGAACCCAGACTGCCACCAGTAGCAGCTCCCACAGCAGTGACTATAGCAACAGAAAGGCAAATGGAAGCTACATTGTCCTTACCCCATGCATCATCCTTTGCTACCTCTGCACCAGAAGAGGTCCTTGCCCCAGTCTTGGCCCAGGGTACTACACTGGATATAGTCCCTGAAGAGACTGCTCAAAACCCTGCTGCTTCCTTTCCCCTTCAAAATCCCATGAGGACAGCCCTACCACAAACGCCTCCACCCCAGGAGCATCTAGAAAGCAGTGCTCTCTTGCTAACAACACAGCAGCAGACAGCTGTAGCAGATGAACCCAGATTGCCACCAGTAGCTTCCCCTCCTGACCTATCTGAGGAACCTGTTTACCTGTTGACGGACCAAACTCCCTCCACATCCAAAGTCCTCCCAGCAGCAGCAAATGGCATCCCTCAGATAGTTTCTTCCACCAATCTAAATGAGGAAGATGATGAAGAGGAGAGGGAGGGAAGCCAGCTGATTTCTCTGTCTGAAATGAGCGGAACCACACAACCCACAGAAGAGTCTCGTCCAGGGTCAGGTGGACCAGTAGGAGGGTCCGCTTGGAGAGCTGGTGGTGCCTTGCTCTCTGAGCTGGACTCTGAGGAGGTAAGCGGCAGTCATCAGGGTGCGTCTGAACTGAGTGCCCCTGGTGTCTTGGAGGGCACAGAAAGCATGGATGATCTGGGAGATGGTAGTCTCAAAGGCGCCATCGACATGGAAGGAGCCTCAGCAGGTTCTCCTGACTTTGAGAGGGTCCCTGACATACCAGTTAATGACTTTGAGGAGGATGAAGATGAGGACGATGATGATGATCGGGTGTGTGACATGGATGTGGGCTCAGAGCGCGCAGATGAGCCGCAAAGACTGAGGCATGACAATGATGTGGATGACGATGAGGAAGAGGATGAAGATGTAGAAATGGCTAGTGAGGGGGTGACAGAGAGCGGTCTGGAAAGCTATGGGAATGCAGATGAGGATGACTTTGTTGAGGACGAAAGGCTGGACAACTTGAACAGAGTGGCCCAGCCACCACCACCTCCCCCTCCTCTGCTGCCCTCTGCCCCTGCTGCTCAGTGGGACCAACCAAACCCCTTTGCTGATCCCTGGGCAGAACATTTTCATCCTCAGCAGGTTCTTGAGCATGTCTCCCTGCCCATACAGGTGGAAGGAGCAGCTGCAGCAAGCCCTTTGAAAGACCCCTGGCAAGCAGACTCTGAGACCCCAACTCAGACCCAAGCCCAAGCCTGGCTAGAAGTAGGCTCTGGTCTGCTAGCCTCTGAAAATAAACAGGTTCCTCATCAATCCGCTGTCAAAGATGAGCCACAAAATCTAGAGGTCCAAATGCACAGGGATGAGTCTGGCACTGTCCCAATGCAGACTCTGGTCCCAGCTCCCCTCTCTGCTCCAGGAATGTCTCTGTCAAGCACCCTGAGCAGTGAGACCAGCACACCTGAGGACCTCGGTGACCGCTATCAACACAGAAAGTTCCAGCCTCGAGCTTCACAAGCTGCAGCACTTTCCTCACAGCCTGATCTGGACTACCAGGACCTGGGCGTCCACACAAAGAGAGGAAATGGGGAGGGAGAGGAGGAGGCCATGGATGAGAACCTGCCTGCTGATGAAGTTTTGAGAGGCATTGCAAATGCCCCCACTTCCAACCCCTCCTCCTCATCCTCGGCAACAGAGGACGAAGCCAGTGACACAGAGGGAGAAGCTCAGTTGGATGATTCTTTGGAAAGTCCGTTGGTCTGCCATGTAACCTTTGACAGACAGCCAACACCCCAGCGTTGTCTGTCCACTGTGGAAGAGGGGGAGGAGGCTGAGATGGTGGAGTTGGAGGGTGGGGCAGGTGAAGACACCACCCCACCTTCTGCTACATCATTGGCATCTTACGGCTTTGACACTATGACCACAGCTTCAAACTCCAATGCACAGTCAACAGGGGAGAGCTGCATCAAGAGCCCTGGCATATTTTCCCTGGAAGAGCTGCCTGAGGAGACCAAGGATCCCTGTGTGATCCCGCAGCCTCACATAGAGCCATGCCTCTCGGAGCAGCAGTACATTGAATGTGGGAAGCTGGAAGACGAGTCTGTGGAGCAGGTCAGTCATGAAGGGCCAGAGGAAGCCCCGAATTCTTCATCAACTCCTAGCACATTGCAGCAACCAGAGGAACACCCAGATGATAACCAGCCTCCCTACTATTCTGCCATTTGTGAAAAGACTGAGAACTCTTTTGCAGGTAATGTATAGTTATCATCTCACTAATAGCCCGAGTAATGTCCCTTAATCCCTTCTGGCCCTGTTCCAGCCTCACCATAATGTCTCACTGTTGTATTGTTGTTAGTGTTTATCCTGAAATCTCTGGGGGTGGATGTAATCAGAGTTGAACATAAAAAACAGAGAGCAAAAAAAAAGGGAAGAAATTCCAAAAAGAGGACAGCAGTGGCACTTATCAATGATCTAATATTTCCACGAATATATGGCTTAAAATCCTGTATGTGCAATAGCTACTTCTATTTACTCCCAATGTGTGAGTGTGCCTTGGTTTCGGTGTCTGTTTTAACAGAGAATTGTGTACTTACCCTGAACTGACAAGGATTTGACTTGTGTGTTTACAGCTCTGAAAGAGGAAAAACAATCAAATGAATCGTAACAAAAGAAATGTGGAATGAACTGCTTAACATGATTTCATGTGTAATTATCTCAAAAGTTTTTACTAAACAAATATAACTGAGAGTTTTGATTGTATATTCCTGTTTGATTTTGCTCTCCTACCATATGATACAGGAAATCTTCCTTATCGCTAATCACGCCTCATCTCTTCTTGCACTTTAAATGTAACCCATCTTTTTTTCTTGTGTTAATCCATCTTTTGTAGAAAAGAACCTTGAAACTTTAAATAAAGATTAGATTTTTGCCATGATGTACTCTCTCACTGTACATGTTTATTGAAATGGGCATTTGGGAGTGGAGTGTAAGGCGTGTTTATAAATGTGTGTGTGTGAGACAAAACTTTCAACACCCCTGAGATTCATTTCAAGTCTCACACACTTCCAGTTTTTTTTACCTGTGGCTCTGTACATCTCATTATCCTGCAGACACCTCCACTCAGTTGTTGTCTAAAGTTTGTCATTGGTTTACACTTGCATACAACCACACATTCATAAGTTGTGGCTTCACACGCTAAATGGTGTGCCCTACCTTAAAGACTTAAGTGGTCTGAAACTGAAATGAATTTGCCACAAGTCGATCATGTACGGCACCAGATCTTCTAATACATGGATCGAACTTCAGCATCTCAAGCAGCAAAAAAGGTTTGACGTCTCACCATCCGGCCTCAAGAACACAACTCATTCTGCTGCTGCTTTAATTTCCCTCCAGTCGACTGGTATTGTTGCTGTTTTAGATCTTTTCTCCTGCCTTTTTAAGAACTCTTGCTGCACTCTATTAATGCTAACTTATGCATGTCACTGTTCACAAGGACTTTGATTCCTTTACTTTGGATGGTCTGTTCAGGGTCAGCGTCATAGCTTGGCTCTAGGACTTGATGCACATAGGCTGGAATAATGTCTGCACCTAAAGCCAATCTATTCACTTTTATTGTGATGCTGGATGTTTATAAATGCATGGAGAGCTTTTGCATGCATCACTGTTTGACTAACTTTAAACTACATTCATGGGTGATGACTGTTTATGCTCGCCATAAGCTTCTCTGAGGTAATGTTCTCTCCAGGTAATAGTTATTGCATATACAGGAAGTTGGCTGCTTTTTTTTTTCGTGCACAAAAGCCTTTTTCTTAGTGTCATTTTTTAAATAATTACATGTTTAAAAAAAAATCCCCAAAAAAAATCGTGTTAAACATTTGCTCTCTGCACATACTTCCCTGCCTTGCCCCAATCACCACCCCCTATCACCTCACTATTTTCTGGTATGTTCACTGTTTTTACACAAGTATTGTCTCCACCCCTTTGAATAATTACTGGTTTTTATTTGTCACTGCTTCACCACTTTCAATGCCCCACTGCCACGTGTTCCAAGTACAACACTACAAAGAATGGCCAATCAGGCTACTGGCAGACATTTGGCCTTTGCTTCTCAATGCTTTCATTTTTCCCTTAGCAAGTATGAGCCCCCCTCCCCTCTACACCCTTCTGCTTGTACTCACACTGCACCGCTGTTGTTGTCCTACTGCCTATGACCTGTTTTATAACACCACGCTACTGTAATCTTCCTTCCCACTTCCTCTCACACACAGGCTTCACTGCACTACTGCACCCTCATCGCCGTGATCACACAGCATACCCCAGAACCTACTGTGACATCATCAAACCTCACAGCGCCACAGTTACCCCACCAAAGCTGACCTGCGCTGACCTCCCACCCAGAAACCTCGGGCAGCAGGCGCTGAGCCCCCAGCTTCGCAGGCTGGAGCAACACCAGAGACAGCTGCTGGAGCTTCAGCAGCGCAGGGAGCAGCAGAGCCGTCCGCTGGAGGAGGCGGAGCAGGAGAGGAAGAGGAGGGAGGAAGAGGAGCAGAGGAAGAAGAAAGAGGAAGCCGAAGAAGAAATCAAAAGGAATAAGGAGGAGGAGCAGAGGAAAATGCAAGAGCAGGCAGAGGTGTTGAAGGAGGAAGAGGAGGAAAAATTGAGGAAAGAGGAGCTTAAGCAGAGGGAACACCTTGAACTGCAGCTGCAGCAGCAACAACAGGAACTGATGAAGTGGCAGCCAGAGCTACAGCAGTGTAATCAAGGTCAGATGGTTCTGCTATCTCCATCCTCTGGCCTCTGCACCATCTATGAAGCTCTGGAGAACAGCGATGAAGAGGAGGTTGCGGATGAAGAAAAGATAAGGGAGCTCGTGCCCACAAAAACGGAGCCCAGACCAGACGTGTCAAATAAAGTGATAGACTACTGTGAAACGGTGACATCAGATGAAGACAAACATCAAGACTCGTTGCCATCAGCAGAGGTCCTTCCTCCTATCTCAGACTCCTCTTTAACACACAGCAACCCATCCCAGGACAGAGAAAGCTCCTCCCCTGTGTCCCCAGAGCCACCTCCACCTCTGGATCTGGACTGGGGGAAGAAAGTTGACATCGTCCAGCATCTGATCAATCAAACCCTGCTGCTCAACAGAGATGGCTGCAACTCTCTGCTGCTGCTTCCAGGGGGTGCAGGAGGCACACTGAGCCCTCTGGAGAGCAGCCTGTGGCCCAGCATGCTGCCTCCACTCACCCCTCCCTCTGCTACTGTCACCTCTGTCAGTAGTTTCTCCCCAGAGGCCACTGGGAGCTCCCCACAGGGAGAGTGGACAGTGGTAGAGCTTGAAACACATCACTGAGGGAAGGGGAGTCGTGTGATTTCATTCACACACTTTAAATACATTTGTTGTACTGTTTAACATTAACAAAACGCATACAGGCAATATTACAGGTGCTGGGCATTTACATATACACAAACATGGGAATTACAGATCAGAAGAGGCTCACAACAAACAGGGCTTATACCTACAACTAACCATATTCATGTTTATTCCTGAAAAAAAATCACAAAAACCAGAAGAAATTCTTCAGCATTTATATACATATCTGTTAATTAAGGAATATAAAGTAGATCACTTCATTTTATGTCCATTCTTTTATTATATCATTATACTGAATGGCAAAATATTCCAGGAGAATAACCTGAGAAAGATGGTGCAAACTATATCTTTTTTAATTCCACACTTCAAAAGAAAAATCAAGGAAGGAATAAATTACTGTCATTAATAATTGTATTTGAATAGTGACCAGCCTTGCAGGTAGATCTATAAACTTATGGTGCTGTTGATCAGTTGCTCCCAACAAGTTGTCACAAGGAAAATCTGAGGGATTGCCAGATGATTAATGATATAAAGAATATTTCTATTGAACAATGTTTATTTCTCTAGACTTTGGACTAAACTTTGCCAGTTTTCCCTTTTTAATCTACAGAGTGAATTAACTTTATAGATTCAATATGTATTCAAATGCAGCAATCCGAGAGGGAAAAATCACAAATTGATCTGGTAACACCTTACACATTTAACCTTCAAGAAAGTACTTTCTTTAAGGATGGTGTGGTAAAAAGGGAATCACTGCTGTGGATTCTCTTGAGAGCGACAGGGATTTCTAACTGTACTGTTAAAAAAAAAATACCAATGCTTTTTGGTGCTGCATTCAGTTTTCTTCTCCAAGAATTGATGCTGTTTATTGATGCATAGAAGGTAAAAGGAAGCTTTCTTGCCCTCAATTAGGGCTCTCTGGTAGCGCTTAGGCTAGCTATGACCACAACAATGTGATTGTTAGATTTAGGACATACCATGCTTAGGGTTGGATTAAGGTCATGGTTGCAGTCAAGTCAGTGAAGGAAGTTGAATTTCTGTGGAGACTAGAAGCAGGACCAGAATCCAAGTCCTACCCGTGCATCCTATATTTTTAATGACTTGTATTTTTATATCGTATTTATTCAGTTAACTGTTAGACTTTCTGCAATGTGAAAACATTTTAAGGAGTGAAACGTGACCATAGCATGAAGTGTTTTTGAAAGGACAAAAAAAAAAAAAAAAAAAAAAAAGCCAAAGAGTCTTTATTCAGGTCCACAAAGTCGACTAAACTACAATATCACGCTTCATTCTCACACGTGAAACCATGTGATTAATCCCATGATGCATCAGTGCCTCTAAGTAATCGGGTCAGAACTGGACACTTCTCTGTGCTACATCACGGCGCCATGGGTGAGACCATTAAAGTGAGCCCATAATACACGTCTCTACACATCCTTATCGCCGCCTTTTACATTGAATACACTGGAGATATCTTGCTACTGAATCATGATAATAGAAAATTGATCAGCAGATTTTTGAGATTGCACTAATCAAGTCTTTCAAGTTGCATCAAACCAAATATGTTGAATATAGAGGCCTAGAGAACTCTGCTAGTTAGTCCTCTGTTACAACATACTAACTAAGGTCAGTGAGATATATTAAAATTAGGATCTTATTTTTTTAACAACCTGAGCAGGTTCTCAGTCTGAGCCGTTTGGATCTTAGTTCCTTACCAAATGTCTGGTGATGACATGTTGATGTTGAAACACTGGAGTCAGGAACTAATCGGGTTTTACTTCTGTGCATATCATCATCTTGAGAGATGAGATTTTTTAGTGATTAAATTATAACTACTACTGAAGGTCAGCCTTACTCTATAGGCAACATTACTGCTCTGTAGCTCCATAGGAACTTTTTCTATAGCATTTCTCAGACTACAGTCTCATGAAAGCTGGTTATTATACACCGCCCTCTACATTCCAGTCCAGTACACAGGTTTTACATTAGAGGACAACACTAAGTCTGGGTTTTAACCGATAATGCTGTGAAGGTCAGGAGTCACTTTATTGTGTGATATATGAGGAACATTATGAGCTGGGAGGATTCAGCATCAGGTCACTCTGAGTATTAAGAGTTGCTGAGACTGATGAGCTGTGCGTCTCGCTGGTCGTAAATGTTCATACCTGTGCTGTAGTCAGTCAGTTGTCTGGATACTGTGTGTTAGTCAGTGTTAAAGGCAGTCATGCTGTGCTTCAGTGTAATATCAGAGGTTTAGGATGTAAATTCACTTATTTTCTGACAGTTTCTTGTACATCTGGCAGGAGGGCACAGAGTTTGGCATCCGTTTGTAGTCTTGTCCCTTTGAATTAGTTTTTCTGTATGTACAGTTCTTTGCTTAATATCTGATCTCCAGCGTCAAAAATAGCATAAAGGCTTAATTTTGTTAATAACTGATTGGAAATCAGTGAAACAGGCATGAAATCGAAGAGAATCTGCCTCCACTGCTGTTAACATCGACAGATTCTTGCCTTTTCTCACCGTTTATTCTAAATTCTGCACCATCACTCGTCTGTCCACTGTCTCATCAATGCCCGGGTGTGGTAGATGAAATGTAAGCGGGTGCTTATGCTTTTTTGAGTGTGCTTTCTCATAGCTCCAGGGAGGACAGACACTTTATGCTAACTGCGTTTTTGACAAAGCTGGACTTTTTAAATGCTTTTTTTTTTTATATGTCTGTGTGGTGTTTTCATAAGCATTTATGTGTATTGTATTAAAAAAGACTACTCAATCTAGTGAAGGGAAACTCCACTTTTTTTACTTTAGATTTTTACTAGTAGTCCTTTACAGATTTTTATTGAATAGAAAATGACGTTAGTTGTAATAGATTTTGTTCTTTTTTTTCTCTGTTGCCTTTTTCTTAATGCCCAGTCAAAAGAATTTGACAATGTGAATAGTTAAAGTATACAAATTTCCTTTGTTACTCAGGCTCACACTTCTGCTATTAATTTCTTGAAAATGAAGTGAGGCCTGCGTGAACATTTAGATGACTTAATGAACTTGTTGAAATGAAGTAAACAGCACTCTCACTTGTTTGGCCCAAATAATGGCAGCTTGTTTGAACAGGTTTCCCCCTCCTTTTTTCTTTTCTTTTTTATTTGGACTTTGTGACAAAGAAATCTGTAATGTTTACTTATTTCCATGCAATGTTTCATGTAAATAAAATGTTTTTCAATAACTCTCCTGGACTCGTAAAAAATTCCAAACTTATAAAGATCTTTATAAACTTTTATAAAATCTTTTAAAACTTGCAACATTAACATACTGAACAGAGTAAAGTGACAAAATAATGATGAGCAAACACTAGCAACACATCATAGTAAGAGTCAAATTATTTTTACACAACCTGAGTCAAGAAGCAAACACTATTTTTGAGACTAACAATTGTCACAGTGCATATTATGAAAACAAGGCTCTTCAGCTTTAAAAGTGAAAAAACAGTTATTTGCTCCAACATCTATAAAAACAAAACACGTTCAACCTTAGAAACTTGCATTAACCCACTGACACATATCTGCTAAACAACTAGCCTGAGGATTTATTCTCACAATCCTGTGTGATCTAAACTGGTCTCTTAAAACATACCATTTATCCTTCAACCAACCATCAAGAATGGTGTATCCCAGAGACGGATGTCATCTGTGCACTGACACACACATACTTCTGCAGGGCCTAACATCACTCTGATCTGTACTGCGATGACAGCAGCAGCTGCTGCAGGGAATCCGTAGCACTGCGGCTCGATGGTTCATCGCTGCCCAGTAACAACAGCCTCTGGTAGCTGCCCTGAGGAACCTCACACATGATCCTGAAACAAACAGGAACACTTTAAAATATATTTAGGGGCGTTTTTAAAAAAAAAAAAAAACGTCTCACTCCTTTATAGATCACCGAGCATGGAAAAATCTCTTCACATAAAAGAAATGTAATCAGTATACCAGTCGTAGATGTCCTCTGTGTTGGGGTCAGGCTTCACCTGCACCCACTGACCGATGGACCACATCCTCACCGCATTACAATGAGAAACATCTTGGCTATCCCCACCAGCCTCTGCGTGTGCAGTGGGAATATCCTCATAGCACAAGAAGTAACTAAAGGGAACAGTGACATGCCGGTAAGAAGAGATTTATAAGTTGTTTATATTAGCAGTAAACAAACTGACAGAGGATGAAAATGTTTACTGTTTCATCTATTATAATTTTAGATTTTACAGTGGGTAGAGATACTGTCCAGACTCACTACTCTGTGTAGCCGACTGTTTCTGCCTCCCCCCCCTCGCTCTTGGCACCCTGCTCTTTGTTCATCTGCTGCTGCTGATGATCTCTGAGTCTGTCCACATTCCAGCGCATGCGTTTGTACAGGCCGGTGTCAAACTGGGCCAGGTACGGCGTCGCCCTGCAGTATAGGAACGTGGACAGCCTCAGTGGTCCGAGCTGACAACGACCGATGCAAAAATGGGACACGCTGAGAATGCAAATGGGAGAGTGGGGACAGTTTAGTTAGAGGATGTGAAGATAGATTGTTATAGCAGCAACATTCACATTATTCAACAGGTACGAAGAAGAAAATAGAACAAAAGCATAAAAATCAAACAGATAAATACGAACATACATGGTAGCATCAACATGTAAGAGTAGACAGCAGAGAATGTGCCATTTGATCTTATTTATTATATTTATAATGTGGACACTGCAAAGCCTCAAAATGATTACAGGCTTGTGCAACTATATACATTTAGCACACATTTTACTGACTTGAAAATTACTGGATCTAAAATTGGGCTGTATATTAAAGTAAAAACTACCCTAGATTCACAGGAGCTCAAACCGACCATTAAAGCCTTTAGAACATCAATGAGCTAGGACCATTTTACTTAACAGCACGTTAGATTATGCCGCGGTTCAGCCGCCTGCCCTGTCAAGAGCAAATGTTACAGCCAACACAGCAATGGTATGTGTTTCCTGTTCTAAGAGCAGTTGGTTTTTGCTCAAGAAATAAGTGGGAGTAAGTGTAAATATAAGTTTACGCCTGTTTTGAGAGTTAAATGACAGAAGGGTTAGGGTCACTGAGACATGTTGTTTCCTCCAGATTTGGAGACCCAACAAAAATATTCAATTATAAACACAAGCAAGTAAACATGTATTAGTAGAAACATGTGCTGCTTCTCTATGTGAGTAAGTGTGTACCTGTTAGGCTCTGTCTCGTCCAAACTGAGGAGACTGTAGCTAGCGTAGACCAAAACCAGTTGTTCCAGCCTGTCACACAGCTGCTGAGAGAAGTCTAACAGCTGCACACCACATGCATGCACACAGAGCAAAGATTTTCAAGTGAGTTCGCAGTGAACACAAATATTCTTCTCATCCAGCAACATTTCTCTTGGAATAATGTTTGTTCTAACAACTACAATAGTTTTATGAGTCACAACTGGTATTTGATTTAGTTGGAGTTCCAGGAACTCAATCAAAACAAACCAGAAATCCAGACACTTGTCAGTTTCCTGCTATCCAAATTCATGGGCTGATTAAAATACACAAACGACTACAAGGCCACTCAATAGAGTCAATTGATGGAGCCGCCTCTTTATCTATATTAACTTCAAAATTTCATGGTTTCCTGACTACGCGCCCAACCCTTCTACTAAGTCTCATGAGAATCTGTTGCGTAGGTTGTGTGTAATTCTACCATCAGACTAACCAACAAACAAACAGATGATGGTAGAAACATACCCTCCTTGACAGAGGTAATTAATCACATTAAAACAATTATATGCAAGATACATCAAGCCAAAACTATCAGCACAGCTACAAACCACTGATGAGAAAATGTCTGATAGTACATTGGGTGAACCACTCCTTTAAAAAAAAAAAAAAATTACCCTTGAGCAGATGTCAAATGGCAGAGGGTTGGGCTGAAATATGGTGCTCCTAGCTGTAGATTCCAGGTGTTTAAAGTAAGGCTGACAGGCGTCCAGGAAATGTGGCACTTCAGCAGCATGAGCCTCTCTCTCAGGGAGGCCCTGACTGTAAAGACACAAATAAGAATAAGAAAATATTCAAACCTAGGTAAATGAGTGCTTAATGACTTGTCTGTATCAGATTCCTACCTATTGAATAGGCGGTCCTGTAAGTCATCTGCTGTACTCATGAAGATCTGGAGCTGCAAAGAGTGGAGGCTGACCTCCAGAGAGAGGCAAACATCACAGCTGCAGGTGCCTTGATGACCGCTGGGTGGCGCCAGAGCAACATCTGCCAAAAACATCAGTGGATCCCACAGTTCTGACACACAAATTAATACAATTTTTTTTTATCAGTACGTTTTGGTAACAGAAAGAACAGAGAAAGTTACCATTCTACTCCAATGTTCCCATTCCGCAATGCAAATAGCTATCAAATGAATTTAAAGCGATGGTGCGCGGCAGGATCGTGGTTATTGTTGTTTAAATAAAAGCTGCAAGATGTGGGCTCACCAACTATGAATGAGTGTAAAATGCGGTGACATACAATACAAATGACACATTCTTCTTTTAATTGCATGAGGGGGTGTTTTACCTTCTTGGTCGGTGCTTTTAAGACTCTCTATGCATTTTAACTCCATCTCATCGCTCATGTCCACCTGGAGGTCCCCAAACTCAAGTTGCCCTAATGGAAGCTCGACGCAAATCTGAACTTCAGTATCTGTAATGCTTTCCACCGTGGACATATTTGTGCTCCTTGGGAAAAGTGCTGCAAACAAAAAACGCAACATTAACAATGTATTTTAGAGAGGTCACACACAGCGTCGGCTGTGAGCTGTTTGTCAACTTTTAGCTTTGTTAAATGTTTATTAACATTTTGCTAATTAGCGTTGAGGCTAGCGCGCCGATGCTAGCAGTACACCAAGCTCTTATCAAAGAGATAACCTGACTATGACTGCGTACTAGTCACCAACTTGTGTTTTTGGCTGATTTAACCCACATGATAATACAAATCTGACCATGCTACAGTGTGTTTATTATAACGCTTTAATAACAAGTCAGCTAACTTCTATCTTAGCTAGGTAGCTAGCGGTCAAGCTACCTTGTTACCCTCTCTTCTTCGTCAGTGCTCCCTGTGGTCAGAGCTCACAGGTATGAAAGGTCAAAAGTCACTGCGTCCCAGTACGCAGCTGTTCTTAGTTAGTTCAAAATTACAAATTAAAATATAACTATGAGGTAAAATATCTAAAATGTTTGAAGATGATCAGATCACATATTTTGTGTTCACTGATAGTTTGTCTGCATTTGTTCTGTTTAAATATTAAAAATTTTATCACAAAATTTTGTATCTCTCTAACATATCCAACATATGTTTTGTTAATACAGTGTTACAGTGTTAATACAGTTATTACATTTTATTACATTATATATATATATTATAATATATACATATTATATATATTATTATCATTATCATAATTAAGCTGTAGGGTGTTTGATTTTGTCCATTTTCTGTCTTTCTTTTAGTCAATATAGCATTTGAATGTAATAACAATTAGGAAGAGTATCAAAAGTTTTCAATTTAAATTAGCATATGCATGTAAAGAATAAAAATGATACCAGATCCATTAATATCGTAACATCCATTAATATCCATTATATGTACACCTTTAATTAGCCCTGTGTATTTAAGAACATATGAATAAACAGCACTCAGAGGGCACAAACCACCACTAAGGCAGCTCAGTTTCCTAGTTGTACCGCTGCACCTTAAAGACAGTTTCACCCTCATAATATGACTCCTTGACCATTAAAACCTATCCCAGGAATTTGGAATCACTTGCAGCTTATCTTAATGCATGCATGTCTTGAGGAATAGCAAGATTTTTAGCATGAAAAAGTGTCAAATGAAATAAGTACTGTAAAGAAAAATCTCACAGCGATCAATTTTTTAATCATCATGAGAATTGAGGAGATGATCAGTTGTTGTATTATTGACTAGCACACACTAAGGTGATGTCGCCACGATACATCTCCTTTCCCGGATCTGCCTCATGCCAAATTAACTAATACCACCTAATTCTTTGACCGAGGACACCTACTCCTATTATTTGGTCTCATGTGTTTATCATCAGTAGTTTATGACTTGTATATATATTAAAAATAAATCCAGACTTCTTACCTTTCACAGATACATAAAATCCCTTTGAATGACTCTGAATCTGCATTATCTCAGCTAAATATTTAAAAATGTAATCAATTCTTTATTGTCCCAAGATCCATCCCTACACAAAATGTTATCAAAATCTGTTGACATGTTTTCTAGATATTTGTGGACAAACACAAATGTGGGCGATCACATTACCTCCTCCACCTCTCCTTGGCAGAGGTATTGTCTCTTTCCCACCTTCACATCTCTTGACATCCACACTGAATCAACAGGTGGATACATTTGTAATATTTTCACACAGTGTCATCTTCCTTTCACCTCCCAGCAAGTTGAATCATACTCAGTGTTGACAGCAAGTGACTCCATTTTCAGTTAATTGTCAGTGGTGAAGGCATAGATATTTAATGTCACATATGTATAGGAGGATATGGAATGCGTATCCTGGAGCATCACTTTCTGTTCCTGCGTCCTTCCTGTCTTTCTGCCAGCTAATTTTCATCATGCAAATCAGTTATCCAAATGTAGTCCAACTCAACTTGTCTGTCAAATACATTAGAGACATCCACTCATATACAGAACTATCACCTTCCTGCAGTTGTGCTTTGGAACAAATGAAGCAAATATATGCTATGTAACAGACTCGAATCAGATTTAACCCTTTCAACAGTTAATTTCATTTGTTTAATCTCCTGCACCTACACCCCTGAAAGTGTCAGGCTATGTAAAAAATATTGAGCATGCCAACATGATAAACTAAGATGAACTTTATAATTATACCTGCTTAGCATCAGCTTGTTAGCATTGTCATTTTGTGCATGTTGGTATTTAGCTCAAAACACCTGCAAACTAACTCGAATAAATAAGTCTCGATTACACATTTATCAATTAGCTATACCTGTAATTACTTTGTAGATGAAAACATTTTACATAAAAAACATTGCTCAAGATTTTACCATATGTTTTTAAACTGGGGTGTGGGTACCAACAGGAGGTCCTTAAGTGGGTGGGAGAGGTCCTCTTTTTTACTTTTATTGGAAGTTAGAACAAATTTGGAAAAGAAAGGGTTAGTCATTTTGATTTATTGTAGTTTATATTGATCCTAGTTTGATCATGATCATATAGACTTTTTTAATTTTTAAACCTTAAGTTGAACAGGATAGTCAAAGGGGATTTCATAGGACAAAATCATCTCAAACTGGGGGTCTGTGATCTTATTTGTACCTATTGTTAGGGTCCTTGACAACACAAAGTTTGGGAGCCAGTGGGTTAGACGTCACATCACCATGTAAGCCATTTGAAGAATTGAGCTCCATCTTATTCAGTAATTATTATAAAATGATGAATACTAAAATACATAAGTAATAATAATACAATTTGAAACGAGCCGTTCTGCATGAGTGCTTCTATGGTGAGTAAAGTACATTTTCATAATCATACATTAAAAAACGGACTTTTAGTTTGCTGCACATTCAACAGGTTGATTCATTACAAGTTGACAAGATAGCGAGTGAAGGTCACATGACACATCCGGGCGCGCCCCCGTTGCCCAGGCCTGGACCAATGAAAGGGCGGGCGGCATTGCGCGTGCGTCGAGAGCGCGCAGGAGAGCCAGCGTACAAGTGGTGCGTGCTCCTCTACCGTCACTTATCCGCAGTTTGAATGTGACTGGGTTGTCTTCACCCATCCCGTGTGCAACAACGAAGAAGAGGGTTTCTTGTTTGCGTGTTTGACTTCAGCTTGTGGGATTTTTTAAAAGGACAGTTCATCTTTCCATTGTTCCTGTTTTGGGCTGTACGAGCAGCTCGTGAAGGATTGACAGGCGGGTTTTTTTTTTGTGTGTGTGTGTGACATGTGATACAGACAAGAGACCGAGGCGTGTTCATGTTTCACGGATGTTACCGGGAAAAGAAGAGAGGGAAGAAGGGGAGAAGGGGCTTTCTTTCATCTTATTTTGTCCGCGGATGTGACTTTATCACCGCTTGTGTTCATCAGGACACGAAGGACGACGGCTGTCGGTGGATTTTATGAGGCTCTTGCTAGCTGTTGAATGAATATACTCAGGAGCTTAGTTTTGCGTGGACGATATTCTGTCATTGGTTATGTCCATTTTTAAAGCCTGGAGACATTGAAGCATTTTTTATTTTTGTGACGTGAGGGCTAATGCTGGTTTAAAACGTTGAAACGCAAAGGGAGGTTTAATTCAGGCGCGGCCAGGGAAGCCCACAATGCGGATTACCTCTTGACTGTTTGCCTTGTGTCAACACAGACTGTATAAAGTTGAGATAAGTATCGCAGGACAAATAGCCGACCCTTTTCCAATTATCGCCTTTTTTTTCTTCTTCTTTTTTTAAAATCTTTGTAAGGAGACAATACGTTGACGTGAAGTACTAATCCCACATGTGCACAGGTTGTCTGTGAAACTACAAATTGACTGCAAATACAGCGACAGGGACAACGATGGCGAACGACTCTATACAAGTAAGTTGTATCCTCCAACCTGCTTGCATTATCTAATGAATTTTTCTTTGATGACCTGTAACCCTTTGTCACATGAGGCTCTTGGGTGCCCCCCCATCTCTTCTTCTTTAAACACAACCCTCCTCCAAAATCACAATATTTATTATCATTTCACAGTTAATTTTTTTATTGCCTGACTAGGCACAAGAGTAAAGTGTGAGTAAAAACACACACGGAAATGTTGGAAAAACATCTATCTATTCATGATTGTTTGATCATGTTCGTTTTGAAATTTACTTCTAAATAAAATTATATCACAGCATCGAGGTCAAGTAATGCCAATGGGAGGATAAATACTATATAAAAAAAAGAAGAATCCTATCATAAGATGTATTCACAGTGCTGCCTGTATAAAGGCTGCATCTGGGTGGGTGAGTGAAATATTCCTGATTTGTTGGGTGGACCATGGGATGGCTCTGGACCCAACTGTGAGGAATCACTAACTACTCAGTAGAATTGGAAATTGATAGTTTGTTGCATGTCAATAATACACGATGAGAGACTTTGTGATTTTGCAAATGGGTTTATTGATCATTGCCTTGCCGTTTGCAGTCACTAACCTGCTGAGCTATTGTTCCGATAGAGCTCGACAGACTGATACTTGCGCATGTGTCGTTGATCATTTGAGATGCAGGTGTAGAGTTGCACACAGTTTAGAAATACAGGTGCTTGTGCTGCCATGCAGGTTGGTGTATATGCCTCAGCTGTTTGTTCTGCAATCATGCATTTTCCTTCACCTTTTAGAAACTCTGATGTCATTCAATTAAGGTTGGACGTGCTTGGAGTAGTTTCAGAACTGGGAATCTGTTTTAAGTTGACTGGGAACAAACAAGTTCAAACGAGCTGCTTGTGATGATGGTTGGTGAAATTGTCCTATTCACAAGCTGTGTGTGTGAGCGAGTTGCTGCCTCTATAAAATGCTGACTAAACACTCAGCAGTCCTTCAGGCCATTTCTCTTCCATCAACCTTTTCACTCATATTTTCCCTTTTCCTCAATTACATTATAAATGAGCAACACATGCATATGTATGGATTTTTCATCTCCATACCAGTACATGTGAGAATTTATCTTTATTTTTCTCCAATGATTTAGAGGCAGTTGCCCGGGGAGAAAAGTTGTACCTGTTGCTCAGTGTGCTGTAGACTATTTACTCCGTGTGATTCCTTATGTGCTCCTTTTTTTTGATTTTCAAGACTTAAACAACAAAGGGCATCTAATTTACATGAGCCATAAAAGATATGTTCAGGGTTCTTCAGGTCTGTTTTGCTTTAGTCCAGTCTGAAATTCAACATTTTGGAGCTAAAAAAGTCCATTAATCAGTGGTTGCTCAACAGAAAATGAATCCTCACCTATTTTGAGAAGAGATGATTCATTTGTTATTTTCAAACAAACAAATTTGACCAGACAATCAATCAATTAACCAATAAAAAAACATGTAAATTAATCTGTTAAAAAGCTAGATAGTTGTGGCCTGATGTGCATCATCCATCTTGGGAAAAAAGTGAGACACAATTTAATGGTTTTATGTATGTTTTTATATACTTGAGTACAAATGTTCATGTTTGCAAATGCACACACACACACACACACACACACAACTGACACACAGAGTCTGACACTCCAGGGAATGCATAGGAGTACTTCCCATAAGCCTTACCGTGACGTAAGGAGACAGCTATGTGCATAATGTAGGCTTTTCTCAGTGCTACCCTGTGGCCATGTAGGCACACATAATCCACAATAATGCATCAAGGAACAGTCAAGCAACTGGAGACTTGGAGCCAGAGATAATATTCTCATTCGTTTTTATTCCAGGCACCTCAGTTTATGAAAACAGTGTGGTCTAACAGAACTGTGTTCTCCCAATCATGTGATACTAACTCTCACATGAATAATGCTATATTTATACTTGTAACACATGATCATAACCTCATATTGGCTCTATTGACTGAGTGCTCTATGCTGTCTGGCCCTCGGGGAAATTACAGCATTCATAAAACAGCTACCAGCACTCTGTTTAATGTTTTCTTTAAGTTGCTGAGCATTTAGAGCAATCAAGGAGGAACATCTATAGGCCTACCATTTACATGCTTACCAGCAAAGTTAGCTATTGCCACCAGTTTGAGTCTGTATAGTCATAATGCTCTCACCTCTATTTACCATTTAGGAGGGCAGCATGAGTGCTTCTTTCTCAACACATCTAGATTTTTTAATGATGACCGAAAGGCTCTGTGTAACCTGTGCTGTAGGAACAATCTGTTATTATTCAAATATCAAGCACGCTAAAGCTGATTTTATGTTCTCAGAAATTAAAACTCACACATTACCACGACACTTCAGGGAACTTCATCTTCTGACGAAGACCATGTGATGTGATCAGAAGCTCCTAAACAGCTTCTGAATGAAGCTTTTATGGTGCAATTGTTTCATAAGCCACATCATTTTTTTAATTCATTTTTTTTAACCTTTGGATAAACTAGTTCAAACCTCTCTCCGTGATTCTTTCATTCTCTCATTATTGAAATGCAGTTTTGTAAACTGTTAAACAGTTGTAATGCCTTTCCTGGATATTAATGTATATGCATTAAGTCCAACCTTTTGCAAGTTGCGATCTTCTAAAGCATCGCTGCAGCAGGATCCCTGCTGCCCTGATGGGAGCAGCTCCGACGAGGGTAAGGCTTTGCTCAGGCCTGACGTTGGAGGGACGAGGGAAGGGGTGGTCCGACAGGCATTATGCTTATGATGAGGCCGTACAGCCGCAGCAGTACAATAGGTTGTATTGTGTCACACCAGCAGCCCAGATTACATTCAGTTCAGTGCGAGTTCATTTTCCTCATCCTAGCTAGAGCATGTTAGCAACCACACCCTCACCAAGCAACCCACCCAGCTGCCCATCCTCATGCTGGGTTGTAAAGCCCCACATATCAAGTGTGTTTAATGTCGTTTGGATTGAAAACTGAAATCCCTTACATCTTTAAAATGGGTTTGTGCTCCATAGTTGGCGCCAGTGCATGTTATTTATAATCTGATTTATCTACATGGATTTTGCCCCGTTTCTTTATCTCTTATTTACATCTCGCCTTCCTTCATGTGCAAACAGCCCAAAATTCTCATGACCTCATGAGCAATGTACACCAGCATTCCAGCATCGGATGGACCCCTCCTTCTCCCTAGACACACGTACAGGCCAGCAAACACACTGAGCTCTCACACTGTCGTGACATCATCCATAGCGCTCCAACCAGTGAATCTCACCGGCTTTCTGTGAGAGCACTGGGAGGGATGGAAAAATCAGGAGTGGTCAGGAGGATGCACAGGAACAAGTAGGTCAGGGTGGGTCCCTCTGCACTGTTTTCCCATCCTATGAGGCCAAATAGATTACAGATGGTGAATTTGTGTCAGTCCAAATTTGGGACCACTCCCAGGTTGTAGTCATTTTTAGTTTTGTTATATATAACAGCTTTAATTCCTCACTTTGTGTCTCACACGGGCCCGGGCCTGGCATGTCAACACCAGCAGCCTCGCACTCTGACATACCTTGACCCTTGACCCCTCATTATAACGGAGCCCTCGGGCCACATGCATCGATCCCAGCCCCATCGCTCAGCCCTGCCGTGTGCGGTTTGAGCAGCCACACGGCTTGCTTAACTGTCTCTTGGGCTGGGTTGAGAAATGTAGAAATAGATTTTAGATTGTGCTTCAAGTGTTCTTTCTTAAACGAGACAATCAGACGAATAGGGTAAAGGATTTCTTACAGGCGAAGTTGCTTGCGGTGATAGCTTTAGACTTAAAGTTGAAAGAACATGAAGCTGTTAATCACTCTCAGTTCTTGTGTTAAAAGATTAAACTTTTTCTTCTTTTTTTTTGTGGACATAAACCAGAAGAGAGGATTATGTTGTTTTCACTTTGGGGATGTGTTCCTTCCCCTAATAGGACATGATATTTTAGGTCATATAAGCTGATAAAATATATGAAGCAATAAAGCTTACTGGAAAAATGGTGAGTAAACAGCATGTTTTGATAGGGATGTAGTATCAGTGTGTCTGTATTTCATCTTGTATTTCATTTTTGACCACCTCCCATGTAAGTGTACAATGTTCTCATCCTTTTCCATGCCATTATGGTGATTCAAGCATGATGATTTCCCCCCACACAGCAGGGGGTTGACTGGTAAACACTCCATGAACAAAGCAATATCGGCAAACTTAATGGGATAAACTAGGCATGGTTCCCTAGAGCTCACACTGCAACAATAAATGCTAGGTGGTCAGAGGGATCCCTCTATATTAAACTTAAAGGTTGGCTCATTGTGATTATTTTATATGACCATTTTAAGGATCATTTGACACCAGTCCACCACTGTTTTATCCTGTATGTGGTGGTTGAACATAATTACTTTACCATCTGAGTTAAGGGTCGATAAACCACAATTTAAGGGTTGTTTTTTGTTTCTGTTCTAAATAACTTCAAGCTTTGGACTCTTTCAGTTTCACCGGAGGACAAATTATTTTGATGCTTGCTCGCAAGGTTGCTATGGATTCAGAGGGTATTTAAACAGTTTTAACATTTGCAGGGTTTGAGAATGGTTGTCAGAAATAGTTGCTGTAAATACACCAACCTTACTGTCAATTTGACCTCGGAAAGCCCCTGGTGGCCAGGATAGATGTATGAATTGGCACAAATGTGGTCTTCAACATAAGGAGTGTGGGGGAAGTCTGTACTGTTTAAATAGAGTTCTAGGGTCTGAAGTGACGAGATATAAAAAGACAGAATGATGGTGGAGTTTCCCAATGCCAGATTTCGGCCGCTGACTAACTTTCTGTTGGTTTCAGAAATTCTGTGGCCTAACCATGTAGTGTGAGTAGTGACAGGATGTGGTAACCTCAACTCCTTTACCAAAAAAAAAAAAAAAAAGTTTGATGACTGACTAGATGACGAAAGTGACAACAAATGATGCAAACGGCAGAAACGATCACCAACAATGTCAAACCAAAAAAAAAAGGGATGTTTAAACTTGGAAATGAAAAGATGAGACCATATGTGTATTAATGATAAATAAATAAATATGAAATCATTGCAAATTTCATTTATCTTTGTTTACAATTAAAGTAGCAGTGGTCCTGTGTCAAAAAAAATTGACACGGGATACATGGTTGTTTGTTATACGAGACCACCTGTCATATGTGATAAATACATACATGTATGCAATAAGTTAACATTGCTCCACTGTAGCTCCCGTTGACCTGCTTCTCTTGATTAATCTCCAAATGGTCATTGACGTTCCTCCTGTTTCAGTCGGGTTCAGCGTTCTCTGTGTGAGCTCTGTAGGCCGCTTTATGTGATGCTGCTGAAGCTGACACCCTGCAAACCCCTCAAGCAGAGGATTTTACACCGAGGGAGAGGCCTACAGAGGCTGTTTCTAATTTGAAAAGTGGTTGCCAGCGGGGGCAACCACAGAGAGAAGTGGTTACAAACGGTCCAAAAGTAGTCACCAGGGGCAACAACAGTCCTTGTCTGTTGCTGTCGTTGAATGATTGGCAATTCTTTGTCGGCTGATCTTCACAGCGACCTCACAGTGATGATGTGTTGGAGTTTTTACATTTACACCAACAGTCGTCGATGCACTGCAGTACATCAGTGTTAAAGATGCTGCCACTACATGAGGAAAATATCACTTGTCACATTTCAGTATAGGACACTGAAATCTTCCTTCCGCTGCCACTCTACATTTGTAAGGAAAGATTTTCTGACATCTGTAAGGAAGGCCTGACCAAAATCACTCTGAATTGTGCTGGACCAGCAAGAGTCCATTCTGAAGTCCAATGTAAAGTGATCTCCCATGTAACCCTTCTGTTATCAAGCTATGCACCAGCTGCTCTCTTCTCCAATCTCCCCATGCAGCCCTCGCTCTTTTTGTCCCATTTGAGTATGGCCGGACCTCAAGAGCTGTCCTACATTGTGGGTAATTAGAAGTTGCTGTTAATCAGCCCGCAGCCTAATGCACCACACACTTTCAGGCTGAACGGGGTTACCTCACTGAATAAGTCATTGTCTGTCTGCACCATAGTATTGATGTTACGCACCAACCTGGTCCGTGCATATTGATGAATTTGCTTTGCTTGGTGTCTTGACGTCGGAAAACGTTTTGAAATGCAAATGTGTGTTTTTGTGTGTGTTTTACATCATACACAGGCGGCGTGACTTAAAAGATATAAATAGGCTGTGGGAGTTATTAAAGTCTGTCCACAAACAATCCCTCCCATTAGAATAGGATGGAGATCAGGTTACACTGATAACATTTGGCCTACTGGGAGGTCCTCCGGCTCTGCTGAAAACACAGGCTTGGGTATAGATGGTTAGGGAGCCGGGTGGAGTCGCAGTCAAATCACTTTGAATTCAATCAGTTCAAGATGTGAACAAAAGACCCTTTTTTTTATTTAAGATTTGTATTGCTTTATTGTTAAACTGGATTTGTTGAACTTCTCGTCTTGACAGAATTATAAATAAAGCCCAGATAAAGAAAAACACGTTGTTTAAAGAATGGAAATATATGCTGTATTTTACACCACTGTTGTTTACTGTAAGTGTATTTTTTTAAATTGAAATCTATAATGTGCTACATTAGAATAATAATATATTTTTAGATAGATATTCCAGGTATAGAAACAAAATTTGTTTGTTTTTTTAAGTGCTTCTATCCACCAATTTTACACATCAAAGTCTGTTTACAGGTCTTTGGGAGTAATAATACATATATAGCAAAAGTTATATTAATATTTTTTGGCCCCCCCGACAAAGACAGTTTCTCTGCATGCTGAAGACAAGATGTTTCTCACTGGAAATCATTCACTGGAATCATACATAGTCATCTAGTGCCAACTTTGATTTTGCCACAAAGCACCCTTATACTTCATGATCTTGGGCAGATAAGGATGGAAAATGCAACTCGATTGGTGCAAAGCAGTAATTCTAGTTTCACACGTGCAGTAGCATTCCTAAAGACTTGTAATCAAACCCTAATATTTAACATTGGTGGAGATCCTTTTCTTGTTTTATAAGGAGGGAACTTCCATTGCTAACTACTTGTCAAGCACATATCTTTTTCGTACTGCAAAAACAAGGTTTCTTTGACCGATGCATGTTTGCAAATTTAATAAAGTCTCCTCTCCTAGTAAATAAATGCCTCTGTTTTGAGTTTGCCACCATGTCTGCTCTGAGAGTTGTCTTCTTTGCAGACAGAGCTCCCATGCTCACTTCTGTTACTGAACACTCAAGTCAGTATGACAACTGGCTTTGCCTTCATTCATCTCTTGTTCATTCTAACATCGACAAGCCTGAACACAGAGGGTGTGTTGGACAAATAGATGCCTGAGGACAAAGACGAGACAGGTGTATCCTGGTGCGTTACCTGGAGGCTAAGCTGTTACAGCAACAGCCGGTAGTAGAGTGAGGTCATAGTTTTTCTACCACATTAACTCTGAACTGGGACTGCATTTACATATCACCGCTTTTTCTGGAAGCTTTAATGGTGGACGCTCAGAGGACAATGAATTCATCGTAGTTATAAGTAAGTAATGTTATATTTGCCTATAGAGATTGGATTGAAATGCTTTTTCACTTCCCACAGATTAAGTGTCACTCAAATCAAGCCATAGTTACTCTGTCAGGACCGGACATATAACGTGATTAAAACCGACCCCCAAAAAAACCAAAGCCGGAAGATTTAACATTAAACTAAAATTATGTAATGGGTTCATCGTAATATGAAAAAAGTTGCTTGTTGTTGTTGTACAGAACTGGTCTTGCACAACCAAGATGACAGATGTTTAATTAAGTTACTGGGTACATTTGACAAATTTTTTTTTTTTTAAAGGTTAAGCGATTCACTAATGGTGTTTAATTATTCACTTGTATCTGTTTGCTTCTGAATGGTGACGTAAAACATATATTAAATGTCATTCAAACACTTATTATGACTCATATTGTTTTTTTTAAATAACCACATTTTTCTAAGAATGTAAGTGTAATAACTCCTACAGTAAAACCAGTTGAACCATGTCTCAGTGCAGAAGTGATCACCATGTATCGCTGCAACGACTAACTTTATAAAGAAAGAAATTGTCATCCATAGTCAGTTGAGTCCCTCCAGCTGAGACTAATTCTTTACTTTAAAAAAATTTTTTTTTACTGCTGAGTTAAGCTTGTTTCTGTTGGTGTTGTAAACACACACACAGCCACAGACCTGCCACACTGGTCTCTGCCACACCTATCTTAAGCCTTTAATGCAGTTACACACATTGAAGGCTTATCTATATGCAATTTCATGTTTTTCTTTTGTTTGTCTCCCTGGTGTGCTCTCAAAACTCAAATACAAAAAAAAAATTTAAAAAAATGATGCCCTCTGAGCCAGTTTCTGTCTCTACCCACATGCTCTGTGTTATACAAGTTTCACACTCTGTGTCAGACACACACCTTATAACTTTCAGGCATGACTTGTTTTCTGTCGGCTGTTTGTCATGTCTCAGTTGAACTAACACTAACACTCAGACAATTAGTTCTCCCAAGAATTAAAACTCAATCATCTTCAACTGACCCTTTGCTTTTTTCTTCTTCTTTTTTTTCAGATGATTATAATTATATTATAATTATTATTGTATGATGTGAGCGCTGTCAGTACAGTGTGTCATCAGCATTCGCACTAGTGATGATTAGGTTTCCGGGGAAATGAGAGGGTCTGATACTTACCCTGTGGGATTTGTTTGTTGATTGTTTTTGTTTTGTTTTATTTATGTATTTATTTATATATTTACTTATCTATTTATTTAGTCTATGGCTTATTTCATTTTCTGTTTTCATTGTTGCCACTTCTGTTTGTTTATGAATGTTAAAAGTTCAATGAAAAGCGAATAACAACAAAAAAAAATTATAATTAATAATAATACATTTTATTTATAGAGCACTTCTCAAGATTTTCAAAGACGCTTTACAGTTAAAAATGACCTGAAATGACCAAAATCATGATTGTGCATTCTGTAATTTTAGCTTGCCTCTTGCATAGTGCTGTTTAGTCTGTGAAACCCTGGCAACCCTCTTTTACTCCTTCTGTCTCCTCCTCTGTTACTCTGTTTATCATCCTCCCTTTCCTCCCTCGTTCCCTCTCTGACTATCGCACTCACTCCTGCTTTTAAGTGTGACCTTTTTTTTTTTTGCCTTAGAGCTGAAGGATATCCAGAGGCATAGGTCAGTGCTTTTAAAAAGACAGCATTATGATTGTCCTAATGACTTTCAAAATAAATGTTAAGAGGATGACTCAGAGTTTGGGTGCCAGAAATGAAAACTCCAGCGAATTCTGAATTGGAAATTGATTTAGATATTTTAGAAGCTGATTTAATGTGCAGACCTTGTGAACTGTGTTCTTACTCATCCTTGTTTCATGTGTCTGATGTCTGTGATTCTGGCCTCCCAGCTTGCTATCGAATGCTCTTTTATCCATCGATTGCCTCTGGCACTGTGGGCCCACTGCCCTCCCTTTCACCACCACCTGCTTCTTTAGGACATTTTGGTCGACTGTCTCTCTCTCTCTCTCTCTCTCTCTGAGTCTCTCTCATCTCTCTTCACCCTCCTCTTCTCTCCCTCCTGTCTCTCTGGCTGTCCTCCTTCAGCCCCGTCTCTCTGCTCAGAGGCTTACTTGGCCTTTGTCTCATGGGTAAGGGTGGTGTCTGTCTCTCTTCTCTTCTTCCCTGCAGTCTTATCCTTCCCTCTAGAGAAAAAAAAAGATGAAAAGGAGTGTCAGCAAGGGAACTGAGGCAATGTGAAACTAAGTGGCTAGAATCTCTCCCCCCCCCTCCTCCTAAGGCAGTATTGTCAGTTGAGGGAGCACAGAGAGTTCAGTGTTAAGGAATTGTTTCAAGCTTCGTTATAATGAAGCGAGTCAAGTCGCTTTTCCTCCTTTAATCGGAGCACCACCCAGAGATTATTTTCAAATCAGTTTGATTGTTCAATTAAGCACATGAGTCTGATACCTGAAAATATAAAGTCTTCATTCACATCGACTGTCTTTTCTCATAAAGGAACAGACGAGTGCTTGGGCCTAAATAATTGAGTGAACTAAATAATTGCTAACGCAGGATAAACAGGATTGATATATGAGATTGAAACTATGCTAAACACATAAATTAAGTGTTTAATAGATGACTGTTCAAAATAAAGAACGATGGTGGAAAAACAGGTGGGAAATGAATGAATAATTTTAGATTGATTAATTTGGAGGTTTTTGTCTGAAAGTTATTGGTACCTAAGACATCAAACCTTCGACATGAGCAGAGAAAGATGGAGTTTGCCTGCTTCAATGTCAGTCAGTGAAGAGTTCTCCAATCGGAGGGTCGTGGGTCAGGACTGGTGTTAAGCTTCACCGTCGAGGTGGTCTGTCCCTGATAGCTTTGCCATGCAAACGTCTTGAGTCAAAACAGTAGAATTGATCCTGTAATGCATTGTTTTGTATCTTTATCAGGTCAAAATTTCACTTTATATAATACTTCATGACCAAATGGCTACTATTCTAATGACATTCCCATTAGCTGCAGCCGTTCGCATGCTAAAGTAAGATGGTAAACTTGTAAACAATGTGAACAATACACAAAATGGAAATCAACATGCTAGCATTATCAATGGCTCCATCTTCACACGTTGTTAGCATTTAGCTCAAAGCACCGCTGTTCTAAAGTACAGCCTCACAGAGCCTCAGTAGCATCACTGTAGACTCTTCCTCTTGTTTCCAAAACTCCTACATCTCCGAAGATAAGAGGTTTTCCCTCGATGACACTCCTGCTTCAAATAAGATCAGTCTCATCTTAACACAAGACACATCGGTGCTGTAGGGCGTGCAGTGAAACATGTTACAGTCCAGTGAGTTTATCACCTTAGTGCCTCTCTCTGCATCGCTCCCTCTGACCCTCCCAGCTCATGCTTTACCTTTTCCCCCCTCTTCCCTCCTTCTCTCCTCCACGTCTTTGCTGCCCAGTTGGATGTTGTCATCACTGAGGCGTCTCAGGAATGGCTCCAGATGTTTTCTTTATATGACTCAGCCACAAACACACACACACACACAGAGAGAGAGAGAGAGTCTCTTGGACACATTTCCTTTCTTGTGCAGACAAAATGGCATGAAGCAGACGACGTTTTGTGAGCAGATCGAGTGACGGCTCATGTCTCCTGCTATAGCAAGGAGTGACAAAGTTGTACTGACGTCAGATCTGTGCTTCGCAGCAAATCAGCCATGCAGACCCATTTCCTTCTCTATTTTAGAGTTATCGCACACACACACACACACACACAGATATTGCTGTCATTCATGCAGCCCTGCAGGGCTGTCTCTAGATAAAGCTCATCTAGGCAGATATTCTAGACCTGTCAGAACAGTTACACAGACATCTATACTCGGGCTGCTTTCACACACTCATAGACCCTCATAATCTAATAACACATACAGAGCGTACCAGAGAGCTTTGTCTTTTTCATCATTTATCATTATCATTGACATCAGTAGCTGTGTAACATTATGTTATTCATAAAGTCTTCATGATCACTGATTATCACACTGTGAGCCTTTAAGAGTGCAGAGACTTGGGTGGTTTTGGTTTCCTGATCTATAGATATGAATATATTTCAGCGTATTGTCATTTTTCATCATTTTCCATCATTTAATTCTCAGAAATGTGACTCTGATCCAGACCCAGTCTGAAGAAACACAGAGGTGAACTGTGAACCGTCGGCTGTTAGACTTGTTTTTGTCCGTCTGTGTGGTTACTGAGCAGCAGACAACCGTATTAGAATATTAAGTTTGTTCATGTAGAGGTTGATTTCCATTACTTGCATTGGTGAAGGATTAAATTTGTTTGTTGTGCTCTTTGCTTTTTTCCCCTCTGTTCTAAAATGACTGCAGATGTGTCTGTTTTCCACCTTTTCGTCACTCCCCTCTCAGTTTAAACGGCATACAGGATGCATAAGTCCATTTTTCCAGTGTTAAACTATTGGCTGCTTTCCTTTTCTCTGCTGCTCTGGCGTTCGTCTTCTCGCAGAGGTGTATATAAAATACTAGCGGGGAGTTTCTGAGAAAGAGCCGGCCTGCTGCGCTCTGTCTTCTCTGCATAAATACGTCTTCCAAATATAGCCATGTCATAAAGCTAAATACTCACCGGAGGCTGGTGTGTGTTTACATTCCCATCTGGATTAATTTCAAACTGTTACTGATGCACGCTCCCTCTATTTACCAAAAACAAAACATATCAATAGTTTGTTTTAGATTCCTCCTCCTGCAGCGTTTTGATTGGATGATTGACTGGGCTTGCATGAATTTTCACCAAAGATGGACCCCATAGCATATCCTAGCCTTGGCAGAGGTTTGCATCCTCCGAGCGCCCTTGTTTGTTTGTCTTTGTGTACAAATAGTGGACAATTAAAGATGCAACATCTCAATTCGTTTGCTGACTAGAAGTATTCTTCTTAACCTTTTTGGAGCATTGCTTAGTCTCTATGCAGTTTACCACCACCACCTGTCTGTCACTTAACAAAATAGGGTGAGAAATTCAGTTTATTCCTATACACAAAGCATTCAGTCGGTAACCATGCCGTCTGGAACTACAGCACTTTGATGAACACTTGGCACAGTTGTAGCTGTAATGTGGTTTCTGGGTCATTGTTGATTCTCTGTCCAATTTCTACCTCCTTCCGTCTTTCTCTGCTTATTTGTCTGTTCTGTCTGCTTCAACCCCGTGACCCTCTCGGCTGCGCCTCAACAGTCTCTCTCCTCCCTCTCTTCCTGTCCCCATGCTGTTCTCTCTTTGTTAGCCTCATCTGTCTTTCCCCTCTCTTTCAGCCGCTGGCTAACTACTTCGCTCACCCTTTCTCTCTGTCTTTTTTTTTTTCACGAGTGTGACTTGACAAACTGGCCTTTTGTCCATGCCAGAGTACGTTTCTTTGCAGGTTTGGGTGATGATTGTACATTTGTGTTTGAGTATCGCTGCACCGCTAGCAGTAGCAGCAGACCTGTACCCTCTAAAATAAAGGGTTCCAGAATTTACAGCGCATAGTTTGTCCTCAGGAAAAAAGTAATCATAGTGTTTGACAGTTCTTTCCTTTAACTTGAATATATGTTTTTGTTTTCATTTGCCTCTCTCCTTGACTCCGTCTCTCGCCTTGCTCGCTGTCAGTTTGACAGGGATAGGAAATGGTATTTCCCCCACCGCGTCGTCTTTCCAGCAGAATAACACAAAGTGCCTCATGTGGCAGCGGAACACAGGAAATTATTTTTCGACTTACTGTAAATCCAGCAGAGCAGCTCCTCATAGACTCATGCTTCTGTCATACTCCACATGCTTTTTGTGTGTGTTTTGTAAGAGAAGCTTCAGCATTCCCAAGTACAGTACAAGCACATGCGGTTTTTAATGCCTCCATGCCGGTGATAAACATGATACCTCAGGGATGCCTGAGGGAAATTCCATGACATTTGGCGCAAACATTGACTCAAAGATTCCACGATTAAGTCATTATAATTTGATCGGCAAAAATGTCATGCTTACTGCGACCTCACAGAAACACATCTGGGCACTATTCAATGCCATATCTCAGGAAACATTTGGTTGGATACTGAATTTCTGTCACAGACAGGATGAAGATGTGTGTGAAACATCCACATATCTGGATATACAGTATGTAACCTATCCAGGTTCTACCTGAATCGGCTTTATGTGTAAATGTAAAAGGATTTTGATAGTTTTGCTGATATTTGGCTTCGTTGCACCATGTGACGAAGCTTTCTTGGTCCTTTTGTACTCCTGTAGTCTGTAGCCCTCTACAAAGTTTTTTTTTGGAAATTGGTTCAGTAATTTTTAGATGATTAAGAAAAATGTTGAGAAATGCTCAATTTTTGTCCTGATCTGCACCAAAATTCTATTTCTAACCAACCAACAAACTGTCCAATGGACACGGGTGAAAGCACAACCTGCATAAACACATCTGAACCTTTGAGTGAACGGTCGTTCAAAAGATATTGGAATTTTCCTCTAAAACCAGAAAGCACCTGTATTACAGATAAATGTAATTAGCATATATTGGATATATTTGGGACTGAAGCATAAAAAATACAAAATACAACAAAATATGACATAATATGCCAATCAATATTCGTGCTGTGTTGCTGGGAAAGAGCTTTCTATACGTTCTGTTTCTTTGTTGAATAGAGAGAGAATCACCAACATCATCTCATCCTCACTATTTCTTCCTGTTCTTTTTTCCTCCTCTATTATTAGCGCTGACTTAGAGCACAGCCAGAGCTCGTCTTTCCCTGTCTCATCGTAGAACAAGCGTCAAGTCACAATGGCATTTTCACCGAGTGTCATATTAACAGCCTGCACCGATGTCGACTGTGGACAGTACTGGAGCACTGAGAGTAGGGCTAGTATGGGCTGAGCTCTGTGGCCTCACTCCCTCAGAGACGTGTCCTCATGTTTCACTGGATTGAGAGAGGCGGTGTGTGTGAGTAAGTGTGTTAGTGTGTGTTGGCCGTGTACATTCATTCAAAGTGAATATATCCGTCCTCCTATTTTTGTCCATATCATATACGCTTGCACAACCACGCCTTTCCATGACCTCTGTGTGGAGGCCATCACTATCACACAGGGCGGTCATTAGGACTCAGGAAAAGTCAGGCATTGTCATCAAAGTGAAGGACAGACACATGAGCACATACAGTACCAGTCAATAGTTTGGACACAGTTTCCCATCCACTTGAATGGGAAACTGTGTCCAAACTATTGACTGGTAGTGTACGTATATCCCCATGAACACATTCTATCTCCTTGACTTTCCCAGTCAAGTGAATCCACATTCCACTTTAACCCACGTTCTTTTTTGTCGGTCTCCGTCCAGCCCCGAGGCTCGTTACACTGCTCACACAATCTGATTGGATTAGCCTCGCTGGCACAGTTATCTCTTGAATTAGCTCGTCATTACTTCCCTGGACACCGCTGCTGATTGTTCCTCCCTGGGCTAGTTCGCTAACGAGCTGCACGAGATGAATCATTCATTCCTGTTGGCTGCCGCCATCTTTGTAGTGTTACTGACTCAACAACTGTGGGATGAAGTTTGGTGCCCCGTTGTGTCCTCTGTCTTTCTTTAACTTTTTCTTTGACATGCTGTCAGTCTCAGACAAGTGTTGGGGTGGGTGTGGGTGTGACATGACGACTGTGTGCATTTTAGAGCACATTCTGTCAGCATCTGCTGCTGTTAACACTTGTTGTGTTGGATGTCACAGAAGACAAGCTGCCGCAGGCTGTCACCAGTTCAACAAAAGACACCCTGTCGACTGGTCTTACCTGTTTCATGATAGCACCTTTACAGCTGATGGTCCGATAGCCCCCATAGTTTGAACTGAGAGATGTATATGAGTGGTGATTTGATCTACCACACACCACCACCGCACCATCTGTTCTATGTAATTGTATCGTGTGCACATTTGATTTTATGTGCTGATAATACTTTAATGTGTGATGGATCTTTTGGGGATGTCTTTATGTAATTTTTGTCCACACATTGTAGGCCTTATCCATGAATTTGGAAGCAAAAAACTTGCAATGGCCCCTAGCCTGCAATGGTAAAGCATCTATCCTGTGCAGGGTTGCAGGGGTGCTGGAGCCTATCCCAGCTGACATTGGGCAAGAGATTGGGAAAGAGGTGGGGTACACCCTGGATAAGAAAGACTAACCATTTACACGTACTTTCATACGTACAGGCAATTTGGAGTCAACAACTCACCTATATTGCATGTTTTTAGAATGTGGGAGGAAGTCGGAGTACCCAAAGGGAACCCATGCAGACACTGGGAGAACATGCAAACTCCACACAGAAAAGTCCCAGGTCCGTAGTTGGATTTGAACTCGGAACCCTCTTGTTGTGAGGCAACAATGCTACACCGTGCCGTGCTAAAGAATTCTTCCTCTTAAAAAAGAAAAAATCCTGGATCCAGATGATTATGCGAATCACCACCAAAATCTAATAGATTGTTCCTTGGGTCTGACCCTACCTCTCCAAAAAATGTAATCAAAATCTGTTCATAACCTTTTCAGTAATCCTGCTAACAGACAGACAAACAGTCAAAAACACATCCTCCTTGGCGGGTCTGCTGTGTAATGGAGAGAGATGAATCAGCTTCATGTGGAAAGACTGACAAACCACAAAACCACAGATATTATTAGGCCACACATTGTGTGTTCACATCGCTATGATGTCTCAACACATTTTGCAACTATTATTTGATGTGTGACATGCAATGCACTTTTAAGATGGCTTACATTGGACCTAAACCTTGTCTTCTCCGCCCCTATTTGATACCAAAACACCTAAAATGACAAATAAACTATGGCTATAACTTGTGAACTACTCTGTCGATGCATTTCTTTCCAGAACGAATACCTATGGTTTCTCCTGAAAGTGTCCGAAAGAAAAGAGAAGCGAACGTCGAAAATCAGTAAAAATTTAGGCTTTTTGTTCACTGAAAAAGAAAAAAAAAGGCATAAATAACTCAATAAATCAGTGAACATTGGCTTCACATTTGAAGAACATAGCACAGAGTATGCCCTTCCTGCAGTGTTTTTTATTGTGTGTGGGTTTTTTTTAATGTGAAAGTCCTGTCGATGGAGTATTTCATCTTGGAAACACAACTAAGCAACACGGTGCTGTACTTGTGCGTGACGATTTTAAATTTTTATGGCCATATATGCATTGCAGGCATACGAGTTAAGTCATAGTTTCATACTAGATTGCTCACCATTGTCATATGCTAGGCCCCTGCCATCATCCTAAAGTTAATTTCAGCAGTCACTTTTTGCTGCTTGGACATAATATTCAATTCATCTAAATGTCCTGGTTGTTAGCAGTCGAAGCGATTTTTTTTTCGGCGTCGGATGCAAACTTTGTTTTAAGTTAATTTTAATGAGCACTTTCTCTAAAGAGAAACTACCAGGCGTGTACACCTGCGGTGAGTTGAAGTGGTTAATTAAGCTTTACAATCAGTTTTCACATTAGGTGGTATTGTTGGAGGCTAGCATGAGTGCACTACCTCCACCCAATGCTGATTATATATAGATACTATGATATTTTCACATGAAGCTGTAACTACTCAGATTTTCTTTAGGGGAAGGAGAAGCACCACAGGGGGTTTGTTGATGTGCAGCCCAATGGGAAAAAAATGCAGAAATGCATCCAAGTCTTACTCTCTGGCTTTGGTCCAATACTTAGAAAACGCATCCTTCCCAGGTTTCCACCCTTAAGATTATATCACTGACCCAAATGAGAGCAAGAAAAAAAAAAAAGGCTGTCACAAATTCACATCCAGTCGGATCTGATGAGGACATATCGGCAGCAGAAGAAGACTCCACATCATACAGGTTCACTGCCACAGATCCAGGGCTGATTTACTAAAACACTGAGTCTGAGGATGTGTTTTTGATCCATAGAGTCCCTCTTTTCTCAGTGTCTCACTCCACTGACAGCAGCAAAATCTCAGAGGAAACAGGAAAGGCCTGAGCAGCTTGGTGTCGGGACGGATATCCTCTTTAGGAGGCATTCCCCCCTCCTCCCTCACTTAACTCTCCCTCTCTTTATCTCTTTTTAGCGTTTTTTTCGCCCTCCCCTACTCATTTTGCTTTCAGTGTTGGATTAACTGTTTGGCCAAGCTCAGGAGCATACCAAAGATTTCTGTTTCCCCCAGCTTTTTTAAGGAGGTCATTACATCCAAGTGAAATATGTGTTGGCATGGTGACGAGGAAGATGAGGACAGCTCGGAGGTGAAATGTTGTTTGCTTGATTTGTGTTTTCCTGTAATAATGGCTGTGATTTCTAGTTCTCGCTCCCGCTGTCTTCCTGATTGTGTGTCTGGCTTGTTGAGTCTCCAGATTTCAGTCTGTAGCAAATTGTAGCTCTGCTTAAGTGAATTTTTTTGAAAAGACACGGGAAATGAGTAGAAGCTGGAGACACAGCGGAGACCAGTTGTTTACTGCTGTTTTTCATTTAGGTTAATATGTTAATGGAATTTCTCGTTCAGTAGACTGAGGATGTGTTCGGAGGAAAGGCTGGAAGAGGACAATGGCCCTCGCAGATTCACTTTGATGTTTGTGCGTCATGTTGAGTTTGTACTGGACAGGCGAACTGTCCTGAAAATGGCATTTTATTGAACTTTGAGTAACCCTAAATATCGCTCGCAAGCAGGTTGGACTTGGGAGATTTGTTTTGAAATATTATAAACACAGGCTGATGAAGATTTTTGTCATTCCTCACTTGTCCTCTATCGCTCTTCCCATCCTCCTGCTTCTTTTTCCGAGCACAACTCTTTCCTCTCATTACTGCTGTATCCTGCTCACCATGCTTTCCTCTTCTGTCCACCTCACTCTCAACACCTCCTCTTCCCAGGCTGACCGTGTTGTAAGTCAAGTCTTGTATTGTCACAAGAAAGATTTTATATTTTGTTCACAACCACATTTTTTTTTTATCCTTTATCCCCATATTCCTTGTTTTCCCCCCTATCCCACTCTTCCTCCATGTCCTCTTGTGCAGAGTGACCCAGGTGGCCTGTCGGTCCTAGAGCAGCTGGGACTGGACCAGAACTCAGATTTCTCAGACTCCAGTGTGCAGCAGCTTCTGGACGAGCAGCGTGAAAGGATCCGCAGGGAGATTCGTAAGGAGCTGAAAATCAAGGAGGGAGCTGAGAACCTACGCAGGGCGACGACTGACAAGAGGAATGCTCAGCAGGTCAGCCGCAGTTACACCTCTCTGAAATTCAAAGGTTCCCTGCTATCTCACTTCTCATACCAGTCAAATCCCTTATTTTTGGTGTAATGGAGCCTTTAGACAGGTTTCCAATTGGTAATAGATAATCTGAAAGGACAAAGAAACAAATACTTTACAAAGATACTGTAATGAGAAAGGATCTTCCATTGACAAAACATGATTAATAATCCAGTCACAACATGACGATGTCATGGAAGCACCCTGATTTTTCAGCTGAAAATCCATCAGATTTTATACCTGCACCACTGCAAGAAACCAGTCTGATGACTCCTATCTGGAAACTGGTGGCTGGTGATTTGATCACATACCAGTTTACCATTTACTGGTGTGTTCAGCTCTGATCCTGTTGAGGCTTTTTTTTTTTTTAAAAGCATCATGAGACCAATGTCTTGACCTTTCGTTTACTCACTCTATACGCTCACTGAGCACACATTTTATTATGAGGCCAGTCATACACACACAGACTCACACATGAACTTATTGTAGCTTGGCACCAGTTGCTAGATGTGAGCAGCAGTTGAATGGTTTAATATTTTGCCCGCAGGCATTAGTAGATATCAGGCATAGAATGAGTGTTTAAAGCAAAGAAGTCTGATAGTGTACACGTCCAACCTCTATTGGATATGGGACAAGTTATTATACACTTTATATTCTTTTGTAAACTTTGATAGATTGAATCATGTACATTAAACAAGATTAAGACAGAAAGTCAACTTCAGAATTGGAAATACGGCAACTCCTGAAGCATTAAACAGATATACTGATATATAAAGTTCAATATTAAAGGATAAATATTACGTAGAAATGGGTCGCCTGCTCCTCATAACATTCTCTGTTACACTAATGTTTTCGCACAAAGATGCAGAATTGTAATTTTCTCTTTGTAACCTCGTATAATGTTCTGCTGTATTTGTTCTTACCTTCAGGTGGACAGCCAGTTGCGGTCATCCAACCGCAGGCTGGACAACCTACATGCTCAGCTGCAAGAATTGGATGCTCACATTGTGGTGAAGGGAGGAGAGGAGAACAAAGGTATGTATTTGGAGAAACCGTCACCCCTGTTGTCAGATTTCACTCGTTCCCTGTTTCCTTTCGTCTCTGGTATGATCAGAGTTTCAAATTAGTGAGAATAACTGCTTTGTGGCAATATTTAGTTTTGCATCAGTTGGACAATTTCCCTGATTTGTCAGGTATTAAATTCACAGAATACAATTTTTTTTTTTTAACAAAATTTGGTCATGGGAAAAACAGGCAATTTCCAGTCAGATGACTGCATTCCATGGCAGTGAGACTAATCTGAAGTTTATTATTACACACCTTAAGCAAACCAATCTATTATTTGAACGCCAGTCACCATTGAGCAAGGAACTCTTTCCCTGATGCATTTATTTCCCTGATAATCGGCATTTTCCCACTACATTTGGGTGTGGCAGTCTGTGATCTAGTGGATCTCAAGTAATTTTTACAACAGTGACAGAGTTGTCAGATCTTCCATTATATTAACCTCGTCCATCCTGCTGTAGAAATTTACATTTACAACATTACATGAAACTCCCCTGACAGTATTTTGTCTTCAGAGTGCACCATCCTGATCTTAACCCTCCTCTTGTTCCTTTATATATCATTTCCAACATTTTCCTTCCTCCACAGATGAGTGTCCTCAGTCTCCCGGGGCAGACGGTCGTACGTCAGCACACAAGGAACGGATCGCTGCCCTGGAGAGACAGCTCAACATCGAGCTCAAAGTCAAACAGGGAGTTGAAAACATGATCCCCATCTACTCTAATGGATCTACCAAGGTACAGGACTTTGAACTAATCCTTTTGCACACATGAACACACCTTAAAAAAGCTGAACAGAACAATGCACTGTAAAGGGCAGACGCGAGAATGTCAAAGTTGGTTCATAGAATGGGATCCTCATCCATATCTATTAATACAGACACACATGCACATAATAAACACAAGGGTCATGTACATAACATTTTGTAGAGTATGGTACATGTCATACCCCTCCTCCAGCCTGTGTCATAACTGATGGTGTGTGTCTGTTAGCACCTTTTTGATTCATAACCTCAGACTATGCTGACTCAGATGATCTCTAAATGAGACGCACTCCATTATTCAAACATCTCAACCCTTGATTGCTTCAGAATTTCCATCCCCTTACTTTATGCAGCATGTTTCACCTTTGCTGTTTAACCTTGCTCTCATACTTCCTCTTCCCTTCCTGTTTCACCGCTCATACAACAGCCATAGCGATTAATCATCAGAAAGGAAAGAAGGATTAAGGATTATTTTTTGACAATGTTTATCTCCCTGCTGCCCTGTTGATTTGCTCTTTGTCTCGTCTCTGCTCCAATCAGGATAAGAAGATGCTGCAGACAGCCCAGCAGATGCTGCAGGACAGTAAGACCAAAATTGACATCATCCGCATGCAAATCCGCAAGGCTGTGCAGGCCACCGAGCACAATGATGACACACAAGGTACGTTTAATTGGTGGGCTAAAGGGGTGAATACTAAATACTCAGTTTATGATGTCCTCCCAGTAATGCAGAACAGACCTAGACCTGCGGTTGTGGTTTTGATCAAATACATTCCAAGTTCCAAATGCCAGTAAAATCGGTTTTTGATCAATAAATCAGTCGAGGTCGCTCACCTCTGAAGATGACACTGAAATCTTGTCTGTAATATTTGGTCTATTTGGTTGCACTGTGAAAGGTCAGTGCTAATTGATTTAGGTTTGCCAAAACAGTACTATCGATATCGGTAATATCAATGTAAACAGTGTCACGATATACTGTATACATCAGGCAAAGACATAAAGTGATGTATATCTACAAAAAATACATAGACAACATTTTAACTAACATGCTGCAACTGCTCCTAGCAGGCTGGATCATTTTGATCTCTCTATCTACATGTGAGTTAGGGTCAATTTTTATCCTCTCCCTGCACATCATATAATCTGTCCCCAGCTGCAGTTGCAGACAGCAGATGCACAGTGGCATAAATAGACCAATAAAGAGCAGGCTCAGGGTTTTCATGTCTCTTTAACCCCCTTTTTATTTTTTTTTTCCGGGGAGGAAAATGAAGAGGACAGTCAGGAGAGATGGACTGTGAATGTGTGCGTTTATTTGTGAGTGAGTGATAAAAAGCCTATGAAATGGCCCACCTGGCACATTACCACAATCAATCAAATTCAGGCACAGATGCTCTAAAAGAAATTCATCCATCCGACAAAAGAACCGGCAGATGAAAAGTCTCTTTCACACACAAGCTGTATTCATTTGCTGTGTGTTTAGGCTAAAGAAGCACATTGTCTGGGTAAGTGATTGTACATATTAAACTCAACATTATGAATGTTTAAGAGCTATGCTCATTTGTAGGTTCATATTTGTATTTTGCTTGCCAACTAGAATAGGAATTTATGCTTTAAGCATAAACAGCCATTAAACCAAAAACACTAACAAGGTGTTGCAGGCAGTTCAGGAGCAGGAGTTTCCTGTAGGAAAGGCAGCTCTCTTTGCAGCTGGACACTGTGTTTTGTAACATTTTATATCCACAAAAAAAGCTAATAACACACTAAAGGAAAGGAAAAAACCCAGAAAGCATCAAATGTCCCTTTAAATATAATATGCTAAAGCTTGGTCATGCACTCCAAGGTAGAAACTAACAATTATAAGTGGCAGAATGATACAGTGAGCAATGCTATTTTAGGGCAGCTTAACGAGATTCTGTCCAGCAGCGAGTGCTGTGAATCGTGTCCTCTCTGCTGGGAAAACAGGCCGATTGATTATGGGAGCAGGTAGAGAGCAATGGGGGAGCATAGGAGTAAAAAAAAAAAAAAAAACAACGAAGAAATTTAAGTTGGAGTGATGCTATCTATTTCTATCTGCACTTGTCAGACTGAGACAGCTTATGGTTATTCAGAAAGTGGCTATGTTTTAAGGCAGAGAAGATAATGGCCACTTGATGGATGATGTAAGGGCCTTTTGAGGGTTGTACTCCATGCTCTCTCTCTGTGTCCTCAATGTGAAAAACCTGCTGGGTTTTTAATGGTCTGAGGTTTCTTCCACTGCTGTAACGTGATATAAATAGTATTATCGATGTTAATGACCAGACTAAGCAGCTTTCAGGGCAAAACAACAGTCAGTTACGTTATCGTCAGAGCTTAAGACAACAGGATAGAACATTTTTTTTAAATTGATTTTATATTTATATTTTTTTACTTCTTTAGCCCGCTCCCCATCTCTGTGTAAGGGCTTATATTAGCACCAACTAGCATAACATGCCAAATCTATCACTCTTTACACAGATCACACAGTGACGTAACACAACGAAGACGAAATCAACTGTTTTTTAAATATAGCATGCCGATGTTCCACTAGCTTAGGAGGCCTGACCTCTTAAATTTTGATTTATTGTCGTCTTCTTCTTGAGAAACGTGACTTGCTGTTTTTTTGTCTGGTTGTGGGTCGCACACATAATAGGTTGACAGAACATCACACCCGGGTCCTGTCCTAACACCTCGCCAGCTCATGTAGGTCACATATACGTCTGTTTGGCGCTGTTACCACCTGCTGCTGGCTCAGAGGCGGAACAACAACCAACACCCATAACACCTTTGTAACGTTTAAACAGAACAGTAAGGTGCGATGAAGGCACAGCAGGCAATGGAGACGGGGTTTGAGACTCAACTATTTGTGCTTAAAGTGCTTTGTGGGTAATGTAGGAGCCACGTAGGACAAGTTGGAAGAATGTGTGGAATAAAAAAGGTGACATCCTGTGGCATCAGTTTTGATCCTTTTTTTTTTTTATATAAACTATTGTGAGTCTGATGTGTGTTAGTAGGAGCACAAATCACTGGACAACTCTTTCAACCTCAGTATAAGTAAATCATTAGCTTCAATTTTTAATTTGTCTTCTTTCTCTTGATTTCTCTTGGTTATTCTATCTCTTCCACCACCAGCTCACACACAGACAGGGGTAGTGTGTGTAGTATACACAGACAGACAGTCTCCAGGCACCACACCCGGTGGAGAGGTCATCTAGCAGGGTCTGGGCTCCAGGCAGAACACCTTATTAGGAGATAAAAGCATCCACATCCATTTCCACCCCTACCTCCCTCTTTTCCTCCCATTCTCCCCTTGTCTCATGCAGCGTTTTTAGAAGCTCATAAGTCATAAAAATCATTATTAATTACTCCTCTGTGTCCTGTTGGTCTTTCTTCTCTCTAACCTGATATTTGAAAGTCAAACGCACCTCTTTTGGATGCTGTTTATCCTATTGTCCTTTTCCTGGTCTCATACTTTCTCTCCTCTTCCCGTATCTGTGTTGTCATTTGTGTTCGTTACCCACTGGGAGACACCACTGCTAACCCATTAAGCTAACCACTTAGCTTTAATTGTGGTTCCCGAGTGCTACTCTGAGGTTGACCCCGTGTCTGCTTTCCTAAGAGAGGAAGCATTAGTTTGTTTTTACATTTTGGCAGATAGCATTGAAGTTAGTGTTGCTTTGTTTTTCCATTTAAGATGTGAAATACCCATTTGTCAGTGTCTAATGAGTGGCATTTTGAATTAAATGGAAGTAGATGTTAAAAAATGCATTAGTTCAGTTTGTCATCATAATTTTTGTCGGTATGTTGTTGTTTTTTTATTCATATAATTTATTCACAGAATTTCTCTATTCCTAGAGCAAGTAGTCTTAATTTATTCAACATTTATGATTCATTATTTAATATATAATGTCAATTTTTTCCCTGTTAGCTTTATCACACCATGATCAAATCAATGGCTTTTTTTCCCTTAGCATAGCAAGTACCTAAATAGACCAGATGGTTTGTGTTTTAATATTATTATTGCAACATACATTTCTTTTTCCTATTTGTTGTTATTGTTATTATGACCTATACATATACTCCAATTCACTATTCTTATCTAATTAGGCTTAGGTGTAAATTATGGCAAAAGCAGAAAGTATTGGACAACAACCTAATAATTACTAAAACCCCAAGAAATCGTACATATACAAGTATTTTAGATATCATTCATTTGTTTTTCTCTGGAGTTCTTGTAGCTGAATGGAAATACACATAATTTGAATGGGGTCTGTTCTCAAATGCCAACATTGGACAAGAGGATTTTTCATAGGTCTGCTTTTAAAGATGGGAGTGAGAAAGCCCTATGGAAATAATAGTAACGTTGTTTACTGGGGACCACTCAGAGGCTACTCGCCTCCCTCCAGGCTCTACTAATGTTACCCTTGTCTGACTCTTAATGCATGACATGCATTAAGGCATTAATCTAACTCAGTATGCCGAGGAGAGCTCGTTATAATGTGCTGCTGCCAAAACAAAATACTGAAGTCCCTGCATGCACCTGCCAAGATCAAACTGTAGTAAGTAAATAGATAAAAGTTGCAGGTGTGATGAAAGCAGCACCTTATGGTATTTACACCATAAGTTGGGTCGACTGTGTATCCGCTGTCTACGCTGATTCAGTAATGCCATTTGTCTGCCACAGCTAACCAAGATCTCTGCGGGATGGAGCTACGTATTGAAGAGCTGAGGCATCACTACAGGGTGGAACATGCTGTCGCTGAGGGAGCCAAAAATGTTCTCAGGCTCCTAGGAGCCAGCAAAGTCCAGGACAAGAAAGCCCTGTCTGAGGTTTGACTGGAGAGACACACACACACACACACACACACACACACACACTTGCAGCTTTATATCAGTCGATTCTATAAGTTTTACAGCATAATGACATTACAAGGTGTCTGAATGTGATAAGCGGTGATAAGATAATACAAAAATGTAGCCTCATAACATATCTGTGTTGGTATTGGAAGGCTTTTTCATCAGCGCTACAAAGACACACTTTTTTCAGTCATGAAGCTTGGTGTTGTATCTTGGTACTTACTATACAGTACATTTTTAATGGATTGTCATACCAATACAATGTGAAAATGTGCTTAACATACAATAGGATGGATGGATAGAGAGGTAATAGTTGACTTTATATCCACCTAACAGCGTAATGTGTATTAAAGCTGCTCTGCGTCTGTGCTCCGTAGGCGCAGTCTCGTCTCAGCGAGGCGTCTCAGCGGTTAGATCTGCTCAGAGACTCTCTGGACCAGCGTCTGGCAGAGCTTCCGGAGGACCATCCCAAGGCCAGTGTCATCAAAGAGGAGCTAGTCCTGGCCTCCTCCCCTGCCTTCAGCTCTCGCCACGGTGCTCCCTACCTCCACAACCAGTACAGCACCCTCAACAAGCCCTCACCTCTCACTGGTACGTTAAACAAAACAAAGCTCTGCAGGCCAATGTCGTTGACATGACACGTTGTTTGTGGTTACAGATAATCCTAATACTTTGATGTCTCTCCTTCTTAAGCATTTATTCGTTATTTTATTTATTAAACCATTTATAATGTTTTTTTCCAATTAGCTTCATTACATCATGAGCGTACATTTTCCATTACAGCTATCTATCTAGCTAGGTGTAGCTTTAACCTGTGGCAACCTATTAAAACGTATTTTACGTGGTGCAGATAGCGCAGTGGTTAGAGTCCACGCGTCCCATAAACAGAGGCTATAGTCCTTTAGCGGTCGGCGCTAGTTCGAATCCAACCCGTGGCCATTTGCCGCATGTCTTCCCCCCACATTTCCTGTCACCTCATCAGCTGTACTATCAAATTCACAAATCAGATTCATTTATCTGGCCTCTGGTGTTGTTGGGCTTTGGTTGTATCTGACTTGTTTTCCCTCTGTCTTCAGGTACCTTACAGGTGCAGCTGCTGGGCTGTGTGAGGTTGTTGGAGGACGTCCCAGGTCGCAATAAAGGGACGGCTGTTATGCTTCCCTGCTACAGTCCCGGCGACACTAGGTCCTTCATGAGGGGAAGCAAGGGGCTCTACGGACGAAGCGGCTCAGTCAGTGGGAAGACGCCCAGCAAGACAGACGAGCTCTCCTGTAAGTGTGTGTGTGTGTGTGTGTGTGTGTGTGTGTGTGTGAGATATTGTGTGTTGTTTTTATTGCTGCTTTTTCCTACTCATCTCAATTTATACTTTTTCGTTATGTTTAGCTGATTGTGATGAAAACAAATAGTTTACCATATACTGTCAGTTTTCAGTGCACAGTTACACATAAACAATATTAGCAAAAGTAGCTTTACTTATTCAACACCTTGAGTAGGAAATACAGAAATGGCTTTTTTTTTTACAGTCTTTTACTTTCTGCTGTGTCTCCAAGGAATCGGATGCCAATCATATTAATTTCTTTAATTGTATTATTGTAGCGTGAGCATACAGTAGCTCTCATTTCTACAGTGGTCAGGGCTACAGTTTCAGTATATGTATAGGAATGTCATGTATGGAGGAAATGAAATGTGCTTTTTATGTGCACAGCTGAGGTGAGCACAGTGCTGAAGCTGGATAACACAGTGGTGGGCCAGACGGCTTGGAAGACTGTGGGAGAACAGGCTTGGGACCAGACCTTCACTGTGGAGCTTGAAAGGGTCAGTACATATACACAAATATTAACACATTAGTGTGTTTAAGTATCCTTTTTATAAAGTCAAATTGCTGCAGCTATACCACCACTTGTGTGGGTTTTTTTTAGTCAAGGGAGATGGAGATTGCTGTTTACTGGAAGGACTACCGCTCGTTGTGTGCTATAAAGTATGTGAAGCTAGAAGAGTTCCTGGACAACCAGAAACACAGAGTTCAGCTGGAACTGGAGCCTCAGGGCCTGCTGCTGGCAGAGGTACTGTACACACACAGAGACACAAACAAACATTGACATAAACTGAGACTCACAACAACAACAAAAATGGGAAAAGGGACGGTCACACATGAAGGTTGAACACAAATATCCTTGCATACTTAACACCCAACTATGCAAATTTTCTACATGCACACATATTCAGACGTACATGTACACCTGTGCATTTTACACCAGGTTTATTTGTCTGAGTGTCATCTCTGCAAATAAAATGTGGGTGTTTTGTTTAATTTTTCCAGGTGACCTTCTTCAACCCGGTCATTGAGAGAGTTCCTCGCCTCCAGAGGCAGAAGAAGGTCTTTTCTAAGCAGCAAGGTGACAGAGCAAAGGCAACGCAGAGAAATATGCTATTCATGAAAACAATTAGACAAATACACAACTCTGCAACTCTCTAATAGTGCAGTTTATATAGCTGAACCTTTGAAATTTAGAAATAGCTGATGTGTTGGAACTGGTCTTATACAGTATACTGTATAATGAACATAACCAAAGGGGAATAAACAATACAATTTCCATTTAGGCTATAGCACCACCTAGTGGTGAAGAAATAGTCATGCTTTTTTTCTGTTTATGACAACTTGTCTTTGTTGGTTGGGTGATTGGTTGATTGTTGGTTGGTTTGTTTGTTTGTCAGCAGGATTAGGCAAAAACGACTGGACTGATCTGCACAAAGATTGGTAGAAGGATGGGGCATGAGGCAGGAAAGAGTGGATTCAGATAAATGGAGGGATCCAGGAGATAGTTTAGCATTTTCTTTAATTTCACTAGATTTTCCCATGGGTCAGAGAAGCTAAACAGACCTGTAATTGTTCGGATTCTTCAGCTTTGATCGAGGTATGTGCTCTACAGAGAGACATTCATGTTCATGCATGCCAGGATGTCACTGTATAATATTTTTCCAAGCATTGTAGGCATTATCCATGAAGTTAGAACAGGAAAGAAATGTTGCCCCTATCCCAGAATGGTATAGGGGCTTTTTTGGTGGATCCAGATCACCACCAAAATCGAATGGATAGTTCCTTGGACCGTTCCCTACCTCTCCAAAAAGTCAGTCCTTAACCTTTTGAGTAATCCTGCTATCAGACAAACAAATCAATGTCGGCAGAAACATAATCTCCTCGGTGGAGGTAATAAAAAACTTTTTATAGGGAAGGTCTAAGTGATTGATGGTGATCTGCTCTGCAAGACCTGTATCAGTGACGAGATATTTGTGCATGCATGTATCTCTAGGCAAGGCATTTCTACGGGCTCGACAGATGAATGTGGATATTGGGACGTGGGTGAGGCTGCTTCGAAACGCCATTCCCACAGTCAACAATTCAGGAACCTACAGTCCTAATGCACAAAGCCTGACGCTCAACTCTGGGTGAGACATACACAGCCAAGTCAGTCAGACGTAAGCCACATAGATGAGCACACCCTACTTAGCTGTACAGGAGAAACACTCTGCATCTACATGCGATGTTGTCAATCAGAGTTTGTTATCAAACTCAGCTGCATTCCTCGAAGATTTTTCCTTGAGTTTCATGGCAAAGTATAAAGCATATGATGCTTTCTCAGCCCCACATCTAACAAACCTTTTGTGTTTGTCCCGGTTCATTTGTCTGCCCTACATCACCGTCTTGGTCTGTTTGTTTGTTTGTGTCTGTGTGACATTTTCAGGGAGGTCTCAGTTGAGAAGTTGAGTCTGGACAGCGACTCTCCGATAAGAGGCGATTACAAGAGAGACACGGACACACACACCCCGGTGAGACAGACAGACAGAGAGAGAGGATGGGATGGTGGGGTTTGTAAATCCTCTCTGTAGCTGTGGGGTGAGGGGAATCTCTCTTTGTGACATGAAATTAAAACCCCAAGCTCTGATCTGTAGGTCTTCCCCCTCGCTCTCGTGCATTTCCTGTCTACTCTTCAGCTGTCATGTCACACATTAAAGGCTAAAAATCCCCCCCCCCCCAAAAAAAAAATTCAAAAAAGATAATAATAATAATAATAATATAAACTGTTTAAAAACAAGTCGGGTCAATTTATTCATACGGCCCAATAACACAAATAACAAATTTGTACAATCTGCACAGTATAGGACCTTTTACCTTTAGACCCATGATTCAGATAAGATAAAACTCCCACACACAAAAAACTGTCATGGAGAAACCTCAAGAAGAGCAGCAGAGCATGTGAATCCATATAGTTATTATCACAACGTATAGAACATTTTTGGGATTTGAATGGATCGTCATACACTTGATCAGTGTCTCCAAAAACTGAGCATCAGTGAACATGGATCTTGATTAGATTCAAGATTCAGAGGAATGGACAAAAAGTGACTCATCCTCACTGGAAGTCTGTTTGTGTCTCATGTCTAAACGGTTCTCTTGTCCTCCATTCTATGTCCTCTCATCTCCCTGAATGTCTCTCTGTGTCTTTTCCTTTTTATCTCTTTCCTCACATGTCCCCTGTCAGGACCGACTGCCAGTCATTGAGCCCTTCTCCCCCCCAGACCTCACCCCCGAGTGCCCTGTCCGAACCCTGTCTGTTAGCAGGTACATACACATATATACTCTATCTTTATGCTTTTTTTACATTATGTTTTTTATGTTTTGTGTATACAGCAATACTGTCTGTGTATATTTTTCCATATATTCTAAGTTGGATAACGGACCCTTTTCTCTGAAGACATTTTTAACATATCACAGGTTGAAAGAATACATTCAAGGATGGCTAAATTCCATTTAGCTGCTTCAGTTTCTGGATCCTGGTTTTATTCATGCTGGCTCACTCTCACACTGTCATGTCTTACTGGGACACTTATATAGTGCAGAGCCATCGCTACTGTTTTGAATAATACCTGTGATTTTCTTACTATAAGAAGTCAAGAAGTCTTTTGTTGAAAAGGCCATACATTAGCATATGAATGTTATGCACGTTTGACAATACCGTACTCCACACATGCATTTCTTCCATGGCAAATGTTGTTTTTAGTGGCGTCTGTGATTTCTTATGTTCTTATGTTTCTATATGTATATCATTTTCAATTTACATTTCCCCACTGACTGTTTGTCTCTCCAGTAAGCAGAGGAAAGGTCCTCTGTCTCTCCAGGACTTCAGGCTGATTGCTGTGTTGGGTAGGGGACACTTTGGAAAGGTAGAGTTTGGCCAATGGTCGCTGTATGAAGTCAAGTCAATAGCCCTCAGTTCGCAGCGTTCATACATCTGAAAGAGTGAAACTAACTGAGATGTTGCTTGTGTCTGTCTGCAGGTGTTGCTGTCAGAATACAAGAAGACGGGCACAATGTATGCCATCAAAGCCCTGAAGAAAGGAGATATCGTAGCTCGGGATGAGGTGGAAAGGTGCGTGTCGATGCGTCTATTGCTAGGCGTGTTCCTGTTGGTGTGACTGGTTGCAGTTTTTTTTAGTCTGGATCTTTGAACATACGTTTTAACTGTATTTTAGTCTGTGCTGCTGTGCCTTGAAACACCAATGATTATAGTTCATCTGTGGGATGAGTGTGTGTGTCTCATCCACCAAATTAAACACTATTCAAATATGTGTACATGTCTTTCATCTCCTCTGCTCAATCATTTTTTTCTCTTCTGCATTGTCGCCTCTTTCTCTACTCTCCATCTCCTCCTCCACCTCCCTACACTCCCCATGGTCCTCTTCTTCCTCTCTACCCTTCTCATTTCTTTCTCCTGCAGTCTAATGTGCGAGAAGCGCATCTTTGAGATTGTGAACATGTCGCACCATCCCTTCCTGGTCAACCTGTTTGCATGCTTCCAGACTCCAGAGCATGTGTGTTTTGTCATGGAGTACACAGCAGGAGGCGACCTAATGATGCACATCCACACAGACGTCTTCACAGAACCACGAGCCGTGTACGTAGCGTCTGTATGTGTGTGTTTGAAAGAAACAAAATGCTAGATATAGATTCTTTTTTACATTAAAGTCTTGATGTAGGCAAAATTAGTTCAATCCTTTTCCAGGCTTCTGAAGTTTGAGAGTTGTTTAAATCTCAAAGAACACTGGGAAACTTCTGCTTTTAATAAATTCCCATTTTAAGCAGTTACAGCCCCAATAAGTAATACTGTTATGGTCATTTTGGAGGCAGCAATACAAACAATACTTCAACAGCTAACAATGCTTTTTTTTCACTCCAAACATTTTGATTTGTGGAGGCATAAAGTAGAATTGATATGTCAAAATATCTGCTGTAAAAAGGTTGCTGGTAGTTTTAGTTATTGAGTTTTTTAGTAGGACATTTCCTGTTTATGTTTGTGTTCCACATTTAGCACTAAAAGACTGCAACTTTAGAAAATATCCACTTGTCTAAGTCAGACCTCTGCAGACTCCTGTTAACTTCAGCTGAACTAAGACTGGAGTTATCCTCCATTTCTTACATTGGGATTGCATGAGAACACTGTTTCAATGTATATGTGGACATGCGAGTGTTGTCGTGTTAAAGAATTTAAAAATTGTATAACCTGTCACACATGCATGCTTATTTCTTATTAAAGGCCCAACAAGCCTGCACAGGTCTCTTCAGTTATTCTCTCCAATTGAAGTTGAAGATGGGTGGAGCAATGCTCAGGTTCCATCTTAATACTCCCACAGAGTCCAGCAAATATATCTAATCAATGGAAATGGTGAAAACATGGCTCTTAATCCTGTTTTTTTTGGTAACATTTCAGTGGTATCCAGCCCATCCAATAAACCATTTAATTCATCGATATTTTCAGTAAACACGATCAAAACCAAAAACCTACAACTTTGACAGTAAAGATGTATTTACTACAGTGTAGTAATAGTGGTAGTAGAGTGTTTATGTTTTGCCCTCGTCTATTATTAATTTCCTTTCAGTACAGGTTAGTAATAATGTTTATTTGGTTTGACTTCAGGTTTTATGCTGCCTGTGTAGTTCTTGGACTCCAGTTCCTCCATGACCACAAGATTGTGTACAGGTGAGTGGAGCTCAACAAACCTGTTTCCTCACATGTATCTGTCCCTTTGAATTCACACCACTCATTTAAATTTCAGCATTTGTAACTGAACAACTCAACAAATTTGTAACTATTTAATCGCTTTGTTTTGTTGTTTTGAGAATTCTCAAAGGGGGGCATATCCGTCCATACTGTAGGTAACGGGGAATAGTCAAATCTGCTGGACAGAATTTAATGAAATTTCACAAATTTTTTCTAGGGGACTTAAAGATGTATATCTCGTATTTGTTTTGGTTGATTTGCTTATTGTTAAATTTTTAGGCATATTTCAACTTTGGTGATTTTCATGTCATTTTGCTCACATTCAGAGGGTGTTGTTCATCCACAACTCCTCCAAAACCACTGGACAGAATTCAGTGAAACACATTAGCATTGCTATTGCACTGTCTATTGTGAAAACCAGCAAGGAGATATTGATTCTCACCTTCATCTTTTCTTCCAGAGACCTCAAGCTGGACAACCTGCTGCTGGATATGAATGGTTATGTGAAGATCGCTGACTTTGGACTGTGTAAAGAAGGTGGATACCGATATGGCTTCATTTCGTGTTTCATGCTCCATCCAGTTTAGTCTGCCTGCTGCACTAATTCTCCTAAAAGCTTTTAGCAACAACAAGCAATTTCATGGTTTTGTGTCTGTCTGTAGGGATGGGCTTTGGGGACCGAACTAGCACATTCTGTGGGACTCCAGAGTTCTTGGCCCCAGAGGTCCTAACAGATACTTCCTACACCCGGGCAGTGGACTGGTGGGGACTGGGTGTCCTCATCTATGAAATGTTGGTGGGAGAGGTAAGAACTTACATTCTCACATACATGAAGCTGTTGAAATGTCCAGGGGGTATCAGCACACATTACATACAATATTTTTTTGTTAAATATCACAATTGTCTGATGTCAATTTGTTGTTTCACAGCTGAGGAGCTTGGTGTAGAGGATTAATTTCCAGATCTTGAGATGTTTGGGAATGTTCTAAAACTCTCAATTCAACATCATATCAAATAAATAAAAGTTGGACTCTAAAATTTATGTGTGTGGCTAATGTTCCCTTTTTTTGCACTTTAAAATGGTACAACAATGGATCAAAAGACCTAAAACTCACAACAGAAATATGTATTTCGTCTTGATAATTGGAAATGAAGATTGGAAATGAAGCTGTGACCTTTTAAAGTGGTAAATAAAAGTCAAGCCTGCTGCAAATGTGCCATATTTTTAGATGCCATAGAGAGAAGTGGATGTGCATCATCACACGAACATGCCAGCTGTGCTTAACACTCAAATCTCTAATGAGGATTGTATTGAATCAAGTGTGTTTCTTGTGCGTAGTCTCCGTTCCCAGGGGATGATGAGGAGGAGGTGTTTGACAGCATTGTGAATGATGAAGTTCGCTATCCACGCTTCTTGTCCACTGAGGCTATTGGAATCATGAGAAGGGTAAGAAGACAAAATAAAAACTGTCTCCCTCTCTTGATGACCTTATCACCAATGAGAAGTGGTTACAAATGTGCACACAATCACAGAGGTCACACATTGATATTTGAATATAATATTATTTACTTATAATTTCTCTTTCTTGTCTGTGTCATCATGAGCAGCTGTTGAGGAGGAACCCAGAGAGAAGACTGGGCTCTGGTGAAAAGGATGCAGAGGAGGTGAAGAAGCAGCCATTCTTCAGAGTAAGTACACTCGTTTTGAGCCGTTTTTTTGATGTGGGAGGGAAAGAGGAATCACGCCCTTCCCTTTCGTTTAGCTGCTAATTTTGACTGTCTGCTTGTATTGTTCCTCCCTTAAATGTTTAGAACTAATCTGTTGTCCCAAATAGCACAGAATGTGTGAGTATTATTTTCTCCTTTTCTCTCCAGAATGTGGACTGGGAGGCGTTGCTGCAGAGAAAGGTGACCCCTCCCTTTGTCCCCTCCATTGGTGGCAAGGAAGACGTCAGCAACTTCGATGAGGAGTTCACTACAGAAGCGGCAACACTCACACCTCCACGTGAACCGCGAGTGCTCTCCCGCAAAGACCAGGACAGCTTCCGGGACTTCGACTACGTCTCTGACCTCTGCTAGTGGGCTGGGGGCTTCACAGATCTCGAGGACTGCTAGAATTTTTTGAAGACTTTGCAACAGTTATGCTGGAGCGGACCGTCTCTGCTGACTGTCTGCCTGCCGTTAATTACACTGTGAATGAATGCAGAGGCGCCAACGGCAGTTCTGGGTTTTGTGTGTCACCAGGGTTTTACAGGTCAACCGCTGAGAAAATAAAAGCTGGAACAGGTTGCTGAGGGGCTGAAATATTTTAATATTTTATCACAAATGAACAAAAAACACTGCCCCCCGCCCTAGTCAATATACAACGCCAGTGGCTTGTGTATCCAGCAAACATTAGCCTTTTAAATGCGTCCTCCCATCATCATGTGTGTCAGTGAAGTCACCTGTGCAGCTCTGAGTGGAGGAGCTCACCGTCTCTTCATACTGTTGTGTGTTTGGGGCTTTCTTAATGGCCTCTCATACCAATGCCTTACATTTGTACTTGTATTTGATCCACAGAGAAGCATTTTGTGGACTTTTGTATACAAAAAAAACAAAAACAGGTTTGATTGTGAGAGTGGATACAGTGACAGTGTATTTGTACTCATAGGTGGGGTGGGGACTTTTAGAAACTACTTTTTAAAGTTTTTGCTGCTTGGATTTTAATATCTACGAAAAATGCCTTAATCAGTACCTACCACATAATTAGTTTTAATTGGATATTTGGGTATTGATAGAAACGGATGTAGCAGACACAGAATCACAACCACCAACGTAAAAGCTATGTGGCAAGCAGACCTGAACACTAAGACTTGATGTACAAGTAACTTACTGTCCATTTTAGGTTTGAGATGGATTCATCCAGTTATCTACATGTTACCAGAGTTCTGTGAACATGGAGTAAGACAATTATATCTGACTTGCTGTAACAGTTGTTAAAGGGTCTTTTTTTAATTTTACTGCCCATTGTGGTCATTGAAGAGTTTGGTTTCCATCACTGTGATAAAGTCATCCATGTTTCAGCTCCAACTGTTTGATATGTTAGGGATTAAAGGAAAAATTATGTGGCACCACAAGCACAACAAAACCTCCTTGGACATTTTTCCACAATAGTGCAACAAACTCTAATGGGCTCTGAGTGCTGCCTTAGATCCAGGCCAACAAGTTCTCTTAGCAGTACGTTCTAAATGATCAATATCTTTCATGGGGAACACAATGATACATTTTTGAAAATATATTTCAGAGTACTTTCATAGTACAGGAGAGGTTTGTTTTGAAGTCGTTGGATGGTGTGGATTTTACTTGCCTTGTATATGTCAATACAAAACCATGTGAGAGTATGAGATGACTTATTTTATAAAGAAAACCTGAAGTGAACATGTCTGTGTATTGTTGTTATGGGTATGGGAGCGTTCAGACAAAGTAAGGGTCAAGTACAGATACCAGAGAGGCAAGTTTAAAAAAAGTGGCAGTAAAACATCAAATGCATGTCACTACTAGAATGGCGCTGAGTGGAGCGCATACCTCTGCCAAGACCGAACAATCCCACACATCTGTTTAGCTTGCCTGGCCTGTGCCCCACCCCTCCACAAAGTTTAGTGGAAATCCTTCCTGTAGTTTTTGCATAGTCCTGCTGAAAAACCAACCAACAATTCATAATTAATATGAATATAATAATAGATGATAAAGAGAACTGAACAATTATCTGAACTTGTAAATCATTATAACACAGAAAAACGGAACTGGAACTCCTCTTTGAAGAAAAATCAAGCCAAAGCTTCTATATAAATAAAATTGAGTGTATGGACAAAGGACAAAGATGTACTAAATCTTTCATGAACTTATAAATCAGGAATATAGCAAAAATAAATTTAAAAAAATCTCATAATAAATAATGCTCCATTTATAGAGCCTACTGATATTATCAAAGAGGGACATTTATATATTTAAGTTTTTTCAGTTTCATATTTGTCCCACTTCAAAGCACCAAAATGGAACTGTAGTGGATATCTTGGAACTATCAGGAATGCCGAAAGTAGGGTCAATTTCACTTATCCCAGATCCCACTAACCTAAAAATGCTGTTCTGCATGGGCCTGAACCCCCTCAGCCAGATCATCGAGAAGAGTGGATATGGATACAGGCTCAGAAGTGGAGCAACCACCTCCAATACATGGATGACATCAAGCTATACAGCAAGACTGAATGAGACAACGACATACTGATCCACCTGACAAAGATCTACAGCGAGGACATCAGGATATCATTCAGTCTGCAAAAGTGTGTCTGCATGGAGGCGAAGAGAGAGAAGGTGATCGGGACTGGAGGGATGGAGTCACCAGAAGGTGGGATAGCACACATACAAGACAGCGACAAATACCTGGGTATCACACAAGGTGCAGGCTGTGCAAAGAAGCCCCTGAGACAGTCCAGTACATTGTAGCAGGGTGTAAGATGCAAGCCGGGACACCACACACAGAGAAGCATAACCAAGTGGTTTGGATAGTGTACAGCAACAGCTGTGCCGTGTATGGACTGGAAGTCCCCAAGTCACCACAGACACAGACACCACAGAATGTGGTTGACAACAACAGAGCCAAGATCCAGCGGGACCACAAGTTCCAGACTGACAAGCAGCTGCTGGCTAACCAACCAGACATAGTGGTGGTTGACAAGAAGCAGAGGTTGTGAAAGATTTGGCAATCCCAGCTGACAGTAATATCAGGGAGATGGAGCACGGGAAGATCGTAGGAGTACCAGGGTCTGAAGGAACAATTGGAACAGATGTGGAAGGTAAAAACCAAGCCACTCATTTGCTCCCTAACAATATTTATTTTACAGCTTCTTCCTATCACTTTGCTTACTTTGCTGTTTTTTGGTGATGAATTACAGTACTTTGTTTGGTTTACCTGTGGTTTTTTTTTTTGCTGCAGAGCCAGGATGAGGGCTTGCTGAGCTTTTTTATTTTCTTTTGTCTTTGTAGTGTTCCTGGTAAATTGCAGCAGCACATTTTTCTGCTGTTCTCGGTAGACAGAGTTTGAGACCCAAGCTTGAGGAAGACACACCACCCCAATGAGGTGGGTGGGAAGATTTTTTTTATTCATACATTAATGAAATTGAATTTAAGATATAATTTGGATGAACTGTCTTGCACAATTTTCTTGGACTTTTCTCCTCATAATTAAGGTCAGGTACCCTAACTACTGTATAATCTCACCTGTATAAAAAGTGAAAATGGCTTAACTATTAATTGCCTTAAAAGTATGGCAATTCTGATATACTAGGTAGGGTTAGGTATGAATTAGATGAATTGGTTATAGTTAAGTTTTGGGTTATGGTTAGGCTGTCCACAATGAATGGAAATCAACGCAATGCAAATTCAATGTCTTAACAGTGAGAGCTGTGCAGACCTGTATTTCTGTGTGTGAGTGTGTGTGTGTGTGTGTGTGTGTGTCCAGCCAGTGTACTGCTGGCCCTGCCTGCCTGCCAGAGAGGAGAGTCTAGAGCTCTGCTGGGAACTACATGGTGCTCAATTTTTCAAGATGTCGTCGCTGGAACAGAGGCTGTCGCGAATCGAGGAGAAACTAAAGCAGGAAAATGAAGAAGCTCGCCGGAGAATTGACCTTAACATCGACATGAGTCCACAGCGATCACGTCCGAGGCCGAGTGAGTGTCCACCGGGGAGGACCGGGTTGTCGATAACGGCCAGAATAGCACGGGAAAGATCGGAGAGGCGGAGGGAGGGAGGGAAGAAGTGGGGATGTTATGCTGGTCCTAGCTACTACATGCTAACAGGCTAGCAACGTAAACAAACACCGACTCAGTTTGGTCGGTTGGTTTTGCTGTCAAAACTCTTACTTGACAACGGGGGCAATTTTTATAGTGAGCAAAGGAGAAATATATAAAAATATGAAGAGCTGTCATGAAATGTCTCGCTGACAGTCGTCTTGAAATCTGTTCTGATTCTGTCCTGTCAAACATGCTAAGCTAAAAGGCTAGCAACGATAGTCGGTGGTAGGCCCAGCGTCAATCTGACAATTTGATGCAGTTTTCATTGTGTTTATTAATTATTATGGAGGTGCCATACATCCACAGCTTATCTGAGGCTTCATATAATTATCAAGCAGCGTGTTTGCTCGTGACTCTCGCGGCAAAGTCAATTTTCACTGCCAGTTTTGACCCTTGACGAGACAGACGCTAATTTGTGCAAGCTATCACATCTTGCCAACATACGTGACCAACCATTGGTTATGGTGTTACGTTGTATTTAAAATTAAATTACTGCTATATACATGTAGCTGTAACATCAAAACAATCCCATACAGACTAATTTAATCAATTCCTTCAAAGTATTAAGGTACTATGAAGTGTACTAGAGTCGGTGTAACGGTACACGTCAGGCCCTTGAACGGTATGAAGGAGAAAACTCAAACAGCTAGTTTAGCATGGGACCCTGCAACATTACTGTAATGACTGTGCTGGAGACATACATCACTTTATCTTAACAGTGTTACATAGTGAACTTTTAAAAACGCCAGCCAAGAATATAACAATCCACTTTCCTTCATTGACTGTACAAAGATATGTCTTTGCAGCAGATCATCATTAGTCCATTCATGAGGTTTCAGTGACTTTGACCACAAACCTGCTTTTTATTTTTTCTCTTCATTTAAACATGTTTTGCGACGTTTCATTTAATTGCCTGTAAAAATGAGATTGTGAATCATTTAAAGGATAGGCTGGTAGTATTCTGTATTTTTCTTACTGTCAACAAATCTTATGAAAAGACCAAAACCAACACAAAAAAAATATATTCCTATGAACAAGTATTGACTGTGTCCAAAGGTTGAAATGATTCTTCTTCTTCTTAGACATAGACCTCACCTGTCCTCCAAAAACTAGAAAGGCTCCAATCCAATACTGACTTAATTGATTTGATCTTCCATAACTTAATCAACCATTTTAATACAGATTCTCAATTTTATTTCTATAATGCAGCTTTTTCCATCACCATTAAGTAACCTGATTTTTCACCTTTTTGCAGATTTATGGCACAGACAGAAAGTATTGAAAGATGAGCTTGCGCATTCTTAATATGGACCTTTTCACAGGACCACTGACAGCAAGAAATGCAATAATGGCAGCCTTATCCTCTAGTATAATACAGTGGTTTTATTTATGAATGTAGAGAACAAAGGAATTATAGAAGTCAGAAAGGCTGTGTTTTTTCCCGTTTGTTATATGATGGAGCATGTATGTGTGTGTGTGTGTGCGTACGTATGATTGCCTCAGTAGTGCAGTGCAGTAATGTGTGTGTGTGTGTATATTTTCTTTCCTCTGTCTAGTCATCGTGATCCAGCTCAGTCCTGCTCCAGCCCCTTCCCAGCGTGCAGGTATCATTTAATCCATCGCTCTCTCTGCCACTGCACCTCTCTGTTCTCCTCCCCCAGTACCTGTGTCCCCTTCTCACCTCCCAATATCTCCTCCCTACTCCTTTCATTCCTCATTTTTTTAAAACTTATTAGAGGAAACACAGGCAGTTCCCTGCATTCTCACAAGATAAGTCTCCTTTGTTTTCTCCTTCCTGTAGAGGAGGCCCTCAATATTACTACTTAAGTTACTGTAATTACTGACTTTTGTCTTTTTAACACATTAATACATTTTCCTCCTCCCAGTGTAGAGTGTAAAAAGGGATGACTATTTAAAAAAAAAGATCTGCTACTTTTCAAGTGGCTGTAAAATTTTGATCGCTCTCTCCAGCAAGGAAAGGTCGTATTTCAGCTGAACAACTTGGTCTCTAATGCAGCATATAAGAAATAACGTATGTTAGCGTCAGTTGAAAATAAACCCCATGTTTTAACATGCCAGCATACCTTCGTATTTTCTTTAATATAATACTGTTTCCCTTCACACACATGCTGTGCTTCTTTCTCACACAGACACACTTCCAGTTCTTACTGTGTGCGTCGAACCAGTGCCCGACAGAATATAAATCTGGGCTGAGTTTAATAAATGTTTCTGTAACTAGTTCTTGACCACTGCTGATATTTTAGCCCAGCGGTCATTTACACCTCCCTACAAATCACATCCTCCCCCCATTTTTCCATACCCACTGTTCTCTGTCTGTGTTTGTCTTTGCCAGTGGCAGGGCAGTGTTGGTGTGTGTTGATATATGCAGTTTATGCGTGTGGATGTGTGACAGATGATTAACCTTTGTTTTGCTGGAGGCAGAGAATCACGGTGCATGTGGCTATTCTGCACGACACAATGTTTTGGGTTGTGTTTTGTTTGACACAGTCTCTAATCCAGCATCCCCACTGGTCCGTCTGCAGGAGTGCTGTGAACACTCTGGCTTCTTTTCTCTCTCTCTCTCTCTCTCTCTCTCTCCTCTGTCTTTTCTTTGTGTGGCGACTGAAGACTTGCCCTCCTGTCCGATTCCAATTGACTGACTGGCTGACTTCCAGCTTACTCTGTGCTATGCAGCTTTGGCCGAATGTCTCATCTTTTTTCTCTCCTCCTCACTTCTCCCTGTTTGATGTTGTTCGCCTGTTATTCGTCTTCTGGCATCCCCCTCCTTCCATTTGCAGCAGCACTGCGTGAGCAGGAGGCGGTGCAGCAGTGCCTGTGATAGTCTGTGTGTCTCCCCCTCTCCTCTCTTGTCTGCCCGTCTATCCTCTCATCCATCCCTCTGGAGCCAGCCGAACTATGGAGATGCAATTTGTGCAAAAGAAGTTTTCCCTCCACTCCATACTAACCCCTCCTCTCCTTCACCAACCGATTGTCCCCTCACAGGCTGATCCAGCCACAGGTGACTCACGGAACACGTGCTGGAACTCACAGAGGAGCTGCCAGTCTACGAAATAATGAAAATGATTATGATAACAACTACATGGTCCACAAAATGTTTTTCAGTCTGTTTTCAAACACTTTGAGAAGTTTCTGACATGAAATTAATAATAAGTAGGCAATTAAGCTCTTTTTAATCGGGTGCCTTAAGTATAGTCATTGCAAGGGAGGTTTTCATAGCCGCTGACTTTTCGTCTGACCACTTGGATATGTCTCTGCTAATACTGCTTTCGATTGTTCTCCTGAAATTCTTTAACATGTCAAGTTTAAAATGAATTACTGCTTGCTTGCACATTCTCCTCATATTGCAATGCCAGCTTTGTTTTATCATCCTTTAACATTTGATTTAGACTGAAGACTAGAAGCACGTTGCAAATTCAGTTTGGATTTGGTGTTTCTGTGCCAGCCAGTTGTAACCTAGACCTATAACTGTACAGATGGCATCCAGGGTTGTAAAGTTGATTAGGCTTATCAACCAGGCTGAGTGGATAATACAGTATTGGCTTTATGTCCAACTGTAATTTATTACATCATGGCCTTTATTCTCACCTCTCAAACCATTAGCTCTTTCGGTTATGATAACACCGCCGTCATCAAAATAGTGTCTGAGATCTGGGTGTTAAAAGAAGGAACACAACCAGTTAAATGTTAATGGCTGTAGCTACTAAAATAAGTAGTGTTAATGTAGTTTTCCTTTAAAAATTAATTTTGGATGTCCACATGCCTAGAATATACACCCTGAGCTGTGGCCCAACCCTGTGCTATCTCATCCTGCCGGTAGAATGTTGCTTTTGCTCTTTGTTTTGAGATTAGGTTGGGACATCAACGAAAAGAAAAACAAAACTGTAACTTGTGGGAAATAAAAACATCAAGTTCATAATCGAGCAGTGTCTAGATAGCAGGGCTATTGTGAAATTTTGATCTAGCCACTGCTGATTTCTCTTGGTGTGTCTTGGGTAATAATTTTCAGTTGGTACTACACAGGATGTAATAGGTTGCATTCTTTTCTGATCAGACATTCTTATTTAGTCATTATGTGTAAATCCAAAGCCCCGATTTCAGGAAGGAAAAGCAAAGAGAGTACTGAAATGAGTTAAGATCAATTGAGCAGACACAATATTATCAGTCCCTCTATTGGTGCACAGCAGCTTTAAACCATTAAAATGGGGGAGTCGGTAATTGCATGAATAAATGTAGCCATTTGACGCCTTCTGGCATGCTGGCCTCTGGTGTAACACGTACCGTACAATTCATTTTAGTCTCCTGTCTGTGTCTAATGTATCATGTCTCCCCCCACCCTAGCACTCCAGCTGCCACTGGCCAATGATGGAGGCAGCCGTTCATCATCTTCAGAGAGCTCGCCTCAGCACCACCATTACCCCAGCCGCCCGCGACACATGCTCACTCTTCCCACACCTCCGTATGGCCTACAGAAGAGCCTCGAGAAGTATGCGGACACATGCTGATGATTATTTAAGCAATGATTAATAAGAGATACACACACACACACACACTCTGCATACTGCTGGGCTTACAGTGCACTGGTGGAAACTCTGATCCATATGCAGAGTGTGTGGGTCGGGGAGAGGCACATAAATACTCAGCTTCCATTTGTGAGCCAGAAGTCTCACTCTGATCTCACTATGAACGTTTCACATTGAAACATTAATGTCGCATTTGAACTCTCTGACATCGTATACTATTGTGTGTATTTTGTCCCTCCAGTGCAGAGATTGACCAGAAATTGCAGGAAATCATGAAACAGACGGGTTATCTGAAGATCGATGGTCAGGTAGGATGTGCACATGTTGACTCTCTCTAGTTAGGAAATTTTAATCCCCCTACATGTCATAAATAACACAACTGAATTCCAAAGTGAAAGGTAATGGGTCAAGTTGTATTGAAAATAAAATATCAAATTAAACTCTCAGGTCCGACAAATGCAAATACCTTACGGTCAAAATCTGATATATCTTATTCCTCTGTGCCATTGGCCATTGAAACACAGCATTTACACACTCCAATACAGGAGGTGGCAGTGTGCACCTTTAATGTTGGTTTGCTATCTGCCAATAATGGAAGATTTGTATAGTTTCAGAGGAAAACAATACAATTTCAATTTGTAATACATCTGCTGGGGTTCACAGAGGAGGGACAAAGCACTCTATGTGCTTTAATACAAAATATCATATTAGAGTCACGAAATATTAAATCATCCACCTCTACTCACTTCATCTCAGCCTTTCTTATCCTCAAGTGTGCATAACTTCGAGGTCATGAATTGGAATTATTTTATTAGTGTCAGCCATGAGAAGCAGAAATGTTTATATCAGCTGAAAAAATAATCAATATCATGCCTTCCTAGTATTTCTTTGCACTTGCTGGCAACAAAAAAAATTCTCTAACACTAACACTAGAGGACTGTAAAAAAAGAAGAAATTGTGCAATGAGAACGGAGACAATTGTTAAAGTTGCACTCAAATAAAACCCCTTGAAAGTAATCATCCACACCACTGAAGTGTCCTTGAACAGAGCAGACAGTCTTTGCATTTGCAAAGATATCTTTATAAATCTTTTCCTCTTTGGCAATAAACAGAGTATTATGAAAGCATTTTACTTGGGGATGAAATCATTTTGTGTTGTTGTTGTTTTTTGTCCTCCCTCCTCCTGCCTTCAGGTCTAGTATCATGATCAGGGCCACACAGGGTTTGAAGGTTCATGAGACAATAATTTGAACCATCGATGCGCTGCGGATTGTTTTTCCTTCCTCTCATTAGCCCAGAGGGTCGTTACATTATGCACTCAATAAGATCACTGACAGGATCTCAGTCACCGATAACGTCATTTTAATGAAGCCCGGAAATGATGATCTTCTGACTCACATTCTCAAACATAAGCCAGAGGGAGAGTAGCTTAATTAAACATCCAAATATTTGTTAGTAAATGGCCCAGAAGAGTTCACTGTTGCCTTATGATGCAGAAAGTCAGAACTCAACATTCAGTTAACATTTTAGCATGTAAAAATATCTTGAAAATGATCAGAAGTCTTGTTTTGTCTGTGTTTGTGCCTCCTTGTTTGTCCACAGCGGTATCCAGCAGAAGTGACAGACCTGATCAGTGAGGGGGAGATTGGCAGCGGGACCTGTGGACAGGTCTTCAAAGTGCGATTCAAGAAGACTGGCCATGTCATTGCTGTCAAAGTAAGACTTGCATGATCGCTGCTCGCATAACACATGTATCCATATCTCCTTTACCCTGAAAGCTGGCTGGCTAAGACGTGGATTTTTACATACAGGTCACTCATTTAATATAGCTCTACCTACCTCCGCCAAGGAGGTTGTGTTGATGTTATGTTGCCATTGTTGGTATCTGCAGTATGTTTGTCTGTCTGTCAGCAGGATTAGTCAAAAAGGTATGAACAGATTAGCAATGAAGATCAATTTGTAGCTGAAACTGCTGATTCAGTTGCGTGTCAAATTTCACGAATAGCTATCAAACTAATAATGTTTACATGGCCAAGGAGTCGGATCATACAACACAGTAAAAGCTTGATGCTCAGCCCAGTTTAGCTCTCTGATTTTCTGTTGTGCTTTAACTGTGATTAATGTACCAGTACGGTGGCAGCAGTAATCCCATGTGACAACCCTCCTATGTAAGAAATGACTTAATTGTAGCTGCGTGAGCTGTTTAATAATTAGGTAGTCAGTCGGCTCACAAGAGGAGTCTTTATTTTGTGATTTCCTAATGGGTTGTTTCTTAACATACACATCCAACATGGTGTGTGTTTCATACGTTCAAATGCTGGCAGGCATTTTAGATGTCTTTTGTGTGTTTGTGTGTGTGTCACCAGCAAATGCGTCGTACAGGGAACAAGGATGAGAATAAGAGGATCCTGATGGACCTGGATGTGGTGCTGAAGAGTCACGACTGTCCTTACATCATTCAGTGCTATGGCGCCATAGTTACCAATGTGGGTGTCCTCAAAACACATTAGTGCCTGTATTTTTATCAACCAAATAGTTGCCAGCAGCTAGTTGCCAGCAACACCCCAGATAAACTACCTCAGTATTGTTTTTATATTTGCACCCAGTGTGATTGCTTGTACATTTTTGTTTCAATAAACTCCTCTGTAGTACCTCTTGAACTGAGCTGGTAAAGTGGTTGTATTTGTGTGCAGACGGATGTGTTCATTGCCATGGAGCTAATGGGAACGTGTGCTGAGAAGCTGAAGAAGAGAATCCAGGGCCCCATCCCAGAGCGAATCCTTGGAAAGATGACAGTGGCAGTAAGTGGAAGATACTCACACACGGATGGGAAAGTGTAACCCTTGATTGTTTTGCTTCAAGTCTTTGTTTTCTGCTCCAGATAGTGAAGGCATTGCTGTACCTGAAAGAGAAACATGGTGTCATCCACCGAGACGTCAAACCCTCCAACATCCTCCTGGACGCTAAAGGTCAGATCAAACTGTGTGACTTCGGCATCAGTGGACGCCTTGTTGACTCAAAGGCCAAGACCCGCAGTGCCGGCTGTGCTGCATACATGGCGGTGAGTGAAGAACCAGACACTCTACACTCAAAAAGCGACAAGGATCTCACACACAAATACCAGTTCACATGATACACATGTTGACTCCCTAAACAGGGTGATTCCTGTTTTGTTTTGTTTTTGAATTTGTTTTTGTTCTTGCAGCCTGAGAGAATAGATCCTCCTGATCCCACCAAACCTGACTATGACATCCGTGCAGATGTTTGGAGCCTTGGCATCTCTCTGGTACAGCTGCTTTTATTTTATTCCCATAAAAGAATCATACTTTAAATTGTTATGAAAGTGGGTTGCCATAAGGACCTGTAGGAGGTGTGTTTGTTTGTTTTTGTCTGTAATACCATAGCATTAAAAATATCAAATGTACATACTTTTACATTTTATTTTCAAACACATCACATTAAAAATGCACATTATTGTTGTGCATCCATGTTGTGAGAGGTGATGGCATTGCTACACCCATTTAGAGGGGAGTAATGGCAGGGTAAAAACTGTGGTTTTTCATTTCTATCAGCACCTCATGGATATTTGCACTAGAAGTTAAACAAAGATCATCTTAACATTTGGTATATGATATTTGGATAAAGTCTTACACTTGTGGGCAGACACAGCTCAGGGTAAACAAACCCTCCTGCTGTCTTGTCACCATGGTGCCCTTATGTGCTGACTTCAGATCAACATTCAGCATGTACCGCTAGCCATTTTGAAGTTATAGTAGCAGATTATTTTGTATTTAATTTCATGTGAGGCCTGGAATGTTTTGCCTTACCGTAATATATCTTTAACCTTTATTCTAAAGCTGTGAACGGTGACGTTAGAGGTTACTGAATGAGTCACTTAAAAAGTAAATCTATCAATCTACAGCCTCAGAAATTTAAGAAAAGGAAGTAAAAGTAACTGTATCCACCACAAGTTGTTGTTGTTGTCAAATTACTGACAGAACCTGCATGCTTCCAGCTCTAGTGTTGACCAAATATTTTGTGTTGTTTATTTGAACAGCCAGTTTACAAATAATGATAATGATAATACCTTTCTAGAGCACTTTTCAAGCAATAAGCACAAAGTTCTTTCCATGTTCAGGACATTCAGAAACATAACAAACATTGGGGACAATTGCAAGAGGTAAATAATGAAACATAAACATCTGCATTCACACACAAAGTACGTCCATACTGATAAACACATACATACTCATGCATACATAAATACATGAATACCATATAAAACTAAAAGACAAAAACAGCAGCTCAAGACCACATCAACAATAACTGTCAGCTGTTTAAAGTAAGTCTCAAGACAACATCTAAAAATGGCAACAAAGTCAGCTGATCTCAGTGGAAGGCTGTACCACAGCTGATGAACCAGTACAGCAAAGGATCAAGCTCCCTTTGTTACTGAGTCTGATTGCTGAGAAGACCCAGACTGGCTGACTTGAGGGACCTGTTTGGATAATATGGTTTAAGGACTCAGTTGTATACTCTGGCACCAGATCATTCAGAGCCTTGTGTGTGATCATAAGCAAAATTGATTCTGAAAGAAGTCAATGCAGTTTTGGTTCAAAGTCTAGCCAGTGAATTTCGAAGATTTTGAAGCTGCTCCATAGATCGATTGTTTGAACAAGTAGACAAGGTGAGAAGATAGAAGAGCATGTATATATTTTTCTGTATTGCTAAATAACAGAACTGATCTAATATTGGAGATGTTAAATTGTAAGAAATTATGGGACAAGTTTAGTTTTAATAGGAGCAACCATGTCCAGGGTTGATAAACATAACTGATCAAAGGCTAATAATTGGTCATTTGTTTTAGAAAGATTAAAAAATGTTTACACATGAATGGAGAGATGAATGGAGAGACTATGTAGATTCAATCAAGTGTAAACACTCGTTTTAGTGTGTCCAGTTAGGGGTTGGACCGTGTACATGATGGACAAAATTGTAGGATATTTAAAAACTTGTTTGCATCAAAATTTGAGTCATACTTAAAAACCACGGAGGCTAAGAATTCTGAATAGTCAGTCAAAAATGAGGGGTTAAAAGATGGGGCTCAATAAATGACACTAGGGGAGACCTGGGAGTTCATTTTAAACTTCAGCATTTTAAAACTTACTAAATTGTTAATAGAGATAAGTCAGCACTCAGACGATTATTGGAAATTACAGCAAGGCCTCCTCTGTGGCTACTTGCCCTCTGGGCGCTGAAGAATTCATTGTTTTGACATGTTTGTTGTGTATTTTAATGAGTCCTTGTGTCCTCTAGGTGGAACTGGCCACGGGACAGTTTCCCTACAAGAACTGCAAAACAGACTTTGAGGTTCTGACCAAAGTACTCCAGGAAGATCCCCCTCTGTTGCCTCTCAGCATGGGCTTCTCCCTCGACTTCCAGTCCTTCGTCAAAGACTGGTGAGTACAAATGTCCCTTTACAATGGACACTCACCCCTTTCTGTGGCTTTCAGGTCATCAGGTCGTGTTTTTAGATCATTTGATTCTGACAAACTGAGATAGATAGACAACTTTTTTGCTTTCTCTGCCTTATGATTAGTTATTAGTAGTGCTTGTGGTTTGTGAACTGGTTGTATGATTATTTTTTTTTAATCTCATGTCACTTTTTGCTGTAAAGCACATTGAATTTCCCTGTAATAAACTGTTCTACACAAACAAAATTGTGCTAGCTTAAAAGGGATCCTTTTTTACTTATTGCAGCATCACTTCATGTGTGTGTCTCTTCACAGCCTCACAAAGGATCACAGAAAAAGGCCAAAATACCACCAGCTGCTGGTAAGACACCAGTCATAATGAGCAATAATCATTTTGTTATTTGTTTAGCTAATTGACAAAGGTAACTAAACTGTCGCCTTCTCTTTGTGTCTCCTTGTCTCTGATGTCTAGGAGCATAGTTTCATCCGGCGTTATGAGGTTCTGGAGGTAGATGTAGCCGGCTGGTTCCAGACGGTGATGGATCGCACGGAGTCTCCTCGCAGCAGCCAGTGTTACAGCCATCAGCACCAGCTCCACTCGCTTTTCAGTAGGTAGCCTAGCTTAGCTTAGTCCTGCCTGGCGTTAGCTTAGCCAGATGCTAGTCTAGCCTAGCTTTAGCTTTGCCAAGCCCAGACTCGGTCTGTTCTAGTCAAGCCCAGACTCAGTCTGTTCTAGTCTAGCCCAGCGTTAGCAGCTAAGTCTAGCGTTAGACCCAGCCCACCTGTCCATCTGTCCACTGGAGCACCTGGAGAGCCAACAGAGGAGCAGGAGGGACAGAGACTTGATTGAGGACTCTTGATGGACAGATGAACAGAGAGATGGACTGATGGATGGATGAAACAGGTGGTTCTGTGTATCATTGTGTTAAATCTGGACAGGCAGACATGGGAAGGAGGGAAGAGAAAAGTGCACACTGTAGTTAGTTTCATTCATTTACACATCGACTTGTCACACTATCATGTCACATCCCAGTGTCTATAACAGCCAAACATCCTTATATACAAAAGGTTTGTGTATCTTCAATGTTCTTCTACATTTACTCCACTTTTCATTAGTTTTTCATCCACATGTCTGTCTATAGCATTGATCCAAGCCGTTGGATTAGTCAACAGAGTAGTCACTACACACTGGAACAAAGCATCTGCTACATTAGCAAACCTGAATCTGTCTTGTACATATGGAGGACACAGCAATGTCTGGTGCAATTATAATTCTTCAGGGGTTTCTACTATCACACATTCTCAGGGTGTGTGTGTATGTGTGTGCGCGCACGTGTGTGGATCGATAATAAGACACAGTCACACAAGTGAGATCTTATTTCTGAGTCAATCACCTTCGCATAACAGCTGTAGCACACATAAATATGAAATAATGTGTTGGCTGTACTTCATTTTTAACAGGTATGGATAGTAATCATTAACATTGATATAACATACGAAATACCTATCGTCGTATTTAGCAGCTCCATATTCGGGCGAAAAAAACACAAAACGAATCCAAAAAAATTAGTGCTGCATTCTAGATTTGTAGATAATGAGACATTTATATATGTTGTTTTCAGAATGATTTATATGAACTGAAAGAGTGTTACAAGAGATGGAGGGATGCTAAGAAGAGAAAAGATGAGTCAGAAAGGAGCCATTTCCGACTCTTTTGTGATGTGTGCTAGAGAAGGTAGAAGAAGAGGGTAGTTGAATCCTTGTTAATGACCATTCGGAAGATTGAACATCTGGCATGGTGTCGGAAACAGGAGGGAGGTTGGACCAAAAGATGGGAGCAGAGTGCTTTTCATTGAGAAAGTAAAGAGCATCTTGTACAACAAATATGAACGGGGTCGATTTTATTACCTGTGTAGGATTTCGTTGCCTCTCTCTATATTTGTCTACATCCTCCTCCTCGTCCACCTCTCTGTGTGCCTCTGCTGTGTAGTGTGATGTCGAGCTCCTAGTGTGACCAGACCAAAGGCTGTGGGCAGTTTGATGATGTTAGTGGACAAGAGATTTAATTGGCCTGCTCCTGTGAAAATATTAAGAAAGTGGGGGGGGGTCTCGAACTAGCAGCCCAGGGACCACATCTGACACACAAATTCATGAAGACACCCATATAGTTGGAAGTGATTGTTAAGGAATCTGTTTTCGTCGTGTATTGATAGTCCGTAAGTCTATTTTAAAGTAATAATTTACTTGAGAATATGGCTTTTAATGTACATGGGTGCAACAGCAATTGCAGTGTTTCCGTTATTGATTTGTCCCGTATCAATCATTCATTCAGTGTCTAAAAATATCTTCCTGTAAGCTAAGACCAACAGTGTGCAGATTTTAGCATAGCTCACCTGACACCAAAATATCTCTTTTCTAAACCCAAAAGAACGACTGACAGAGTAGAGACGGTGTCAAGAGATCCGGCCTACTGATTATTTTTTCATGTAGTTTAATGCAACCGTTTCCTGTCTCATCTGTACAGAGAAAACTGCTGCTCTCATGGAATATAATCAGAAGCAGCATTACTCATAGTTTTAGGTGATTTGACTCTGAGACCCCAAACTAGACGATTGCTAAGATTCAACTGATAAGCGACTGATAAACAAGGCACACCTGAACTGGTCACTGTCTTTGAGACGATGCATAGATGTACTTAATGAGCGCAGGTCTTCAGAAACTGACTAGTCCTACTGCCTCCCCTCCTGCAGGGCCACAGCCAAAGCCTGCTAGATGTGCAGACTCTAACCACCCACGCACCAAACCAAATCACTGCTAGACACAGAGAACTGAGGACTGTCAACGATGGAGGGAGGAAACTGTTAAGTGCCAGAGAGAGATCCAGGAATGTTGTCATGATGGCAAAAAAGATGTGTGAAAATATAATGACAGGAAAATGGTAGGAGAGGACAGGGTGAGGTGAGGTGGAAGACGAATCGCTAAGAAAGTAGAATGGGAAGTTTAAGAAAAGTCTAAGACAATCTGGAGTTTGATGACAGGAAGTAAGTGAAAAAAGGAGAGGAAACACGGATGGAAAATGGAGAAGTTTCACTGGACCGCTGAGCTCTGAGGCTAGCTGGTTATTGTAAAAAGCTTTCATGGTGTTACCATCAACCTACCAATTATGGTTTAGTGAGTGAGATAGCGTGTTGTGTTTATGATGATTAATGTTCTGTTCAATGTTATTTATTTACATTGCTACTGCTGCTACTTTTTCTTTTTTTTTATTGCTTTAGACGCTACTGTCACTTCTTTTCCCCAAAGGACAAACACTTTTATTATTTTCTTTGAAGCCAAATAAGTGAAATAATGCAATGTCAACAGTACCAAATACAGAAGAGCAAGTCTGAAGAGGGCGAAAGCAAGTGAGAGAGAGGATGAGAAGGATTAGAAGAGAGAGTGCAGAGAGGTCGGCTTCACAAAAAGTACTAACACACAAAATGTACACTCACCTCACCTTAACTGTAGCTCCATGTGTATCCAAAGTAGTTCATCATTTACATCATGACGTCACATTAAACTCCTCACAGTGTAGATATGATTAGAAGGGATGTCTGTCTGTCCAAATGCTTCTTGTCATATCCGACCTTTACTCCGTCCATCCATCCCTCCACCTGTCCAAATGTCACCTGCAAGCTTGACAACGTTGACAGATTACACCAAAGGTGTCCACAACTCAACAAAAACACGAATGAACATTGGTGTCATTGTTATGACTTGTTATTGACGTTACAATTGATGACTCTCAGCTGTGACGTATATGAATTATGTCTATAGCTAGTGGGAGAGGGCGAGGAGGTGGTGTACTGTAGTATAACAGTGGTGTGTGTGTGTCATATACTACACAGGGGGAGACTAACTCATTAAACTACAACAAGAGCCCAGCAACATAACCAGACGACTTATCCTTCTGTTCTGTGAATCGGCTCACTGTGGGCCCGTATCAGGAAGTATATCCAACGTAGTGTGGCTCTCCGTGGACGAGCTGCCTTCCCCGAGCTATTGAACGTTAGCAATCCTGGATCTGGCGTCACACAGCTGGCGAGCAACTCGCTCTGTTAAATCTGGGTTTTCCATTGCAGCTATAAGAATTCTTAATCTGAATTTTATTAAGCCAAACAAATGGAACGTCATCAGATCCAACTGCAATGTCTTGGTACTTCCTGGCAATATATACACTAATACTGTACTTGTTTACCTGCAATGAGATAGGATCGGCCAAATTATAGGCCTACCTCTACTACATTTCAATGAAAATAATCTTGATGAACTTCATGGCTACTTTTTTTTTTTTAAACTATGGGAAGTTCCCACTTTGACCACAGAAGACAGAGCGAGCAGTGATAAGTAAGCTTAACTTTATACGTAAAGACTAGAATGGTCATTCATAGGACGTAAATGTGTTAATAATAAACAGTATAGAGTTTTAGACAAATGATTGTGTGTAAAAACTCATTCTGACACAATTATCAAGAAATTCAAAGTATCTGGTGATTCGAGAAGACATCCGATCCTTTATGTGTCTCCGTTGCCTGTTATTGTAAACTCTGTTTAAACTTCCGTTCATGTAGGTAAATCTTGATGAATGATGACTCCATGTTTGCAGTGATCTCAGTAGGCAGCCTGTTGGCAGGTTTAACCCAACCTGCTCGGTTAGCCCTCTTTACCATGATGATCCACAAGCCAGCATTGTGATACCAGAAAACGCGAATGAAGCCCAAAGAAGTCACTTCATGATATACGTCCGCTTGAACAAACATGACAATGAGTTGGCACGACTCTGTTAGCTCAGCCTTTTCGGGTACCTGGAACTGATTTAGCTTCTAACTGTGAACAGCGACTCTTATTGACTCTCCAGATGATTCAGGGTTGATCTTGACACATGCTCAGCCTCCCTGCTTCTTGTACATAGGCCTAAATCTGGTGCTTAGTCTCCGTCAGCTGTACTGCACTGCCAGCACAGCCTGAGATGTTCCTATTGGTGCAGTTTTAAAAACACTCGAGGAGATGGGGCAACCCACTCCCGCTACAACATTCACCGTTCAAAGTCTGTATGTTTAACTTGTGTCCAAACATAAAGCTGCACCCAGTCTCCCACTGTCCCACAGTTATTAAGCTGATGTGTATTTTACACATGCACACACTCATTTGACTGTGCTGTGTGTGTGCATTTCTATCCAAACACCTGATTGGGTGACGGTGCCCCAAATACACCTCTGTGAAACCAATCAGGTCAGGCTAGTTGTGCACCTGCTGAATGAGAAAGATTGTCAAGCATATATATGTGTGTATGTGTGTGTGTGTGTGTGTGTGTGTGTGAGGAAACAAACCATCTGTTTACTAATCCACACACACACACGTAATATATAAAGTTACCCCACTGTACACAGCAGTGCTTGCTCCTGCCAATAGTGGCTTTATGTGTATGTTAGCTTGTTAGGTGCAACGGCCGGGGGGCGTTTTAAAACCGCTAGTTCAAAGTGTGTAGCTGCGCTGTGCCTTGACACCGAGGGGGAGCTTCTATGTGTGTCATAAACCCATCTGTAAGTAAACCAAATATCATTTTCACTATGCAGTCATTCAAACCATGTCAGCTTTCTTCGATGGGGAAAAAAAAGCCTCCTGTAAAAACACAGATTTACAGATGAACCCGAGTGTTTGTCTTTTTCGAGCCCCCCTCCCAGTGTGATTAACATCACCGCCTACAGCTACTTCACAGAGAAAAGGAAGAGCAACAGATATGTTTTGAATGAGCTGACAAATATTTAAGGATTGTATTGGGGTTTGGGAGGGAGTGGGGTTAGACTGGGTTTTGTAGTTTTTGGGGGAAATGCAGATCAATGCTGTAAAGTATATCAATTGCATGTCATTGTCACCGTTGTAACTGCCATTGTTTATTTTGTTTTTGTTTTCTCTTTCAAGTCAGTTGGGGTGGGGATGCACAAAATCTCTGTCCTTATTTATGATTTTTACATATATAGTCTGTATTTTGTTTTTGCAAAAATGTTTGAGTTATTGTGTTGTTAGGAAAAGATATTTTATGCCTTTTTTTTAATGTTCTGTTCAACTTTGCAATATACTTGTTCACTTTGGACCCGCCACTAGTTGTCGAGGAGAAGCTGTATCTTTATTAGCAGACAGTGTTTGTTAGAAAAACGTCTCAATGTCCCGTTTTCCCCTCATTCATGTGCCGTGTGTCTTTCTTTTCATTTAGCTTTGTGTGCGAGCGGAGTGCGTGATGTTTATTTGTCTACCAAAAGTCTTTATTGATGGTGAATATTATTAGGTTTTATTTTGTCTGTTGTTTCATTTTTTATTATGATTACTATGATTACTGTTTTTATTATTATTATTATATTATTATTTTTGTTATTAATTATTCAGGGCAAAGATGACACCAAATTGAACAAAGAAATAAATGGGTGATCCCAGTCATTGCTGAGAGCTGGACGGTGTTGTCCATCTTTCTAAAGGTTTCTTTTACTGGCGAGGTGGAGCAATCGTTTTTCTCACCGTTACGCTGTAGTGTCTATCCACCTTATTTAAACCGTCACATAAAGATAACCTCTCAACTCAAAGTCTATTAGTATTTTTTATTAATACCATTATATATTTTCCTTTGATCAGATATCTTGATCAATTTATTTTTTGTTACCCTAGTTTGGGTCATAAGTTGTGTGCTGTTATTTAATTTTTTCCCCCTCATCCCTGCCCACTGTTTTTGGATTTTATTTTGTATTCGATTTTATGGTTATTTTTTAAAATTCTTTCTGGTTTCTTTGATGCTGTAGTAGAGAGCTGATTGGTCAAATACCAGAGGTTTTTTTTTTCTAATGCTGAGACTGTCATGACTGATGTTGCACTTGTGATGGGTTTTATTATTTTGTTTGTTTGTTTTGTGTTGCAGATTGTTGTGCAGAGAGGAGAATATTTGGTGTTTCCTTATTTTCTTTGAGGTCACAGCAGTTATTTTATCAATCATAGATCTGTGACACAGAGCACGAAAAATGAATCTACAGTGTATTATTTTCACTGATATTTATTTATTGGTCATTTGTATGTTTTGTTTTTTTAAGTCTATTGCTTTTTTTGTGGAGGGCAAATCGGACTCAAGGTAGAGGAGTGATCTGTAATTGGCATTTTATCATTGTGTACAGAAAAGAAAATATTGTATTCAATCTTCATACTAATACAGTTTATAAAGTAACAGATTAAAACAGAAACCTACAGCACAGTAAGGTGCAGTGATTCTGCCTTTACTGTTGCTGTCTGACTTCCTGACATGCATTATTTTGTTGACTGTTTACCGTCTCAGAAGGCCCCAACATACAAACTGCTCATGGGTTAAGCTGAGTATCCACAGCATGGTGTATTTGAACTATAGTCTTTTGCAAATAATTCACAGTGAAAGGTCCAGTGTGTAGTATTTAGGTGGATTTATCAGCAGTAATGGAATATCATTATTTTGTTTTCTTTGAAAATGAGAAATGTTTTGATGACCTTAGAATGAGCCTTTTGTATCTGCAGCGGGAACAGGTCCTCTTTATTAGAGGAGGCTGTGTTGCACCACCATGTTTCTACAGTAGCCCAGAATGGACAAACCTAACAGTAGGTCCAAAGAGGACCTGTCATCTGTTTACAGTACCTGAAGGACACCGTAGGTTCTTGTACACAGTCTGCAGTCTTATTGCTTGATTCCACGAAATTCTACACTCTGGACCTTTAAATCTCGTTTTGTTTTTGAAACTTGGATGTTTTTTATCAGTAAGTACTGAATGCCAGCAACAATGCAGTTTATTTTTGTTTTGTTTTTAAGATTTAATTATTTTAGCTGATGATAACTTCTATGAGAGTGGATTGATTGGCTTATTAACCTGCACTCCCTGTTGTTAAGGTGGGACACACCTCTTTGAATTATCCTTGAGGTTTGTTGCTTGGCCTTTCTAAATGCAGTTTTAAGTCTAGATTGCATGACTGTGCTAGTTTGCAGGGTGGGGAGAGGATTGGCTTCAGTCACCTCTGTTGCAAAGGCTTCTCATATGTACGGCACCGTGGATTTATTGTCTTGACAGTTGTATCAATCAACACAGCTTTACTGCCTCTTTAAATTTTTGTTTGTTTGTATTTTTTGGCTGTGTTTTATCCCCTCCCCCAAAGTCTCACTTCAAACAGAATAAATGCCATTATATTGTGAATACCTCAGGATTTTTTTGAAGAAAAAAAACATAAAACACTTAAAAATCAAATAAATAAATAAAAAAGTCCTATAAAAAAAAAAGTTTGTGTGTCATGGTTGCTTTTTGAAGATGTGTTTGAAGCATCCAGGTTTTACAATTTGCAGCAACATCCATATTAGAAGCGTTGCAGTCCAAGATAAGCTCATTGGTCTCAGTTTGTCTGATGAAGTTTATGTCAGCCACTACATATGCAGTGCTGTGAAAAAGTATTGGACCCACTTGTGATTGGGGTCCAATACTAGGTGCCACAACTAGCTATTAAGTTCACAGCAGCAAATACCTTTTCACATTGGTGATTTAGGTATTGGATAACCTTTTTGCAGTATTAAATAGAATTATTTAAAACTTAAATTTTTTTTATGTTACATTTTGTTAAGAGACAGTTTAGCATGAGATACACACTAAAACAGGAGAAATACTTTTCACAGCTCTGTATTGTGAGTGTGGACAGACATGGATGGAAACTGCAGCTTGACTGAGTTGGTAATTCTTATGATCAAAGTTGAAGCAGTAGGATCAAGCTCCCAAAATGTAATATCCAATTCCAGTAATGCAGCTATTATCCAATTCAGAAAATCTTGAGTTATAAATTATGCTCTTAGCTGTTTTTCATTGGACTCTCCCTGCCTCCTAAATAACCACCTCTTTTAAACACGCCTTTTTAATTCAGGCTTTCTGTTTAATGTCACAAGGTCAAACTGACTTAATGATGACATCATTGAGGTTATTTGTGGAAAACTTTTAGAAAGCTCCACCAGAGCTGCACAAGACATGAGGCAACAGTTTTTGATGTGCTCCTCATAGCATTAAACTGAACTTCAAGTATAAAATCTCATTTTTATTTTTATATATTCATTTTTATACTCATGTTTTCCACAGTTACATTTACAGATGGTTGGCGGTACATACAGCTCAAAAGCACCACAACTGGACACACTTAAGCTGGGTGCACTTTTCATCCAGTGGCATTGATGACTTAAAGTGGTTAAAGTAGCATGTCAACAAACAAATCTCTACATGACAGCCTGTTTTAATGATAATGATTTAATAATGTGTTTGTGAGTGCATGTCACTGAATTTCTACCTAGCTCAATCATCTACAGTAAAATAATTTACATTATGGGTAAAATCCACACTAAAACTGCCAAACATGTCAGAATAAACTTCCATATAGACCTCTGACAGCAGTCCCATCTGCACTTTCCCCCACAGTAAAATTTACCACAATTTCCTGCATAGCTTGACATGACTTGACATGAATCAGCTTTGGCTCCTAGTTGAAATCTTACACAACGGAAGACATACTTTAACTAGGTTAACTAACTGATAGATAGATAGATAGATAGACAGACAGATGGATAGATGTATGCATGTACATATACATAGATGACAATAAAAATATGCATGTACATATACATAGAATGCATAATAAACATGCATGTACATATACATAGATTACACAATAAACATGCATGTACATATACATAGAATGCATAATAAACATGCATGTACATATACATAGATTACACAATAAACATATGCATGTACATATACATAGAATGCACAATAAACAATAGAGATTATAATGTAACACTACTCTTGATGAGTTCATGCATAAAAAAAATATGACTGATCATTTTACACTCAGACTATTATTAGGACAGGAGCTGGAGTGAGATTCAGGAAGATTCGTGCCCTGTGGCTAACACTAAGCTACCTTCCATGCTCTCATGGTATACACAATAAACACCATAATAAAATTAAATATACATACAAAAGATATACAATGGATTCGCAAAATAGTAGAAAATTCTGTCTTCAGTGTTGATTCCTGTGTGTCAGGTTTGTATGATAGCCAGTCATTATTATCCAGTCACAAGGGAAGAGAAAGAAGAAGAGAAGAAAGAATAGAAATATGATTTCAAATAAGATGAAACATAGGAGCAATAGCTTGACATGAGGTGGGTTAACATTTTAAGGGGACAGAGGCTGAATTAAGAATTGATTAACTTTTCATTCTATCTTTTTGAAGCAAGATGTATGGAGGCTGAAAATTTAACAGGATTCATTCCCTCTTTTCAACTTTGTCTCTAAACAATACTCCTATGCCCATATGTACATTGGACAGTTGACAGTATTCATGAGAATATGAAAGATGCCTTTCTGAAGCAAATCCATAGTCCTCTGTGAAAAATGTATTCTGAAGTTAAGCAGAAGTTCATACGCGAAGCTTCAGCTGAGTTGAGCAAATTAAACTGGTGTCTAAGTTCCAGTCTTGTTGGTACTTGTTGGCAATTCCTTAGTCAGTGAGTCTTTTTTTGCAGCAGAGGCATAGAAACACAAAGGAGAACTTACTACCAAAAAGACTTCTAAGATATGTGCTTGTTTTGTCTAACTTTGTACAAAGTTGTTACTGTGAAAAAGTCTTTCTATGTACTAATGGTCATGTGAGTATTGTTTTAAGAGGACTTTAGAGGCAATTATTTCAGGGTTGTGTCTAAGTTTGTTTATTTCCTAACCAACATGTCCTCTCATCTGTAAGCTCTGAAACAAGCAACTACATCAAGAACTAGGCCTGAATGAACTATAAACCTATACCCAGTCATAAAACATAGTGTAAGTCCACATCTTATAATGCCAACAGTGTGTTTCCTTGTTCAGTTTCAGTCATGCTGTGGCATGCCACCCCTATTTCTATCAACCAATCTTTGATGTGTGATAGGTTTGGAACAACTGGAGGAACAGTGCTCAAGGTAATGACAGGGTTCTGAGAGGAAACTCAACACTGCAGAAAAAGCACAGCAACAATAGACCACACCTCTCTCTCCACCTCTCTGCTCTGAAACCTTCTCTCCTTTGAAATCTTTCTCTCTTTCTCCCTACTCTCTCTGACCATATATGGTAGGATATTTAAGTGAAAGCTCATTGGTGAGTTGGAGACAAAGTGCAGGTAGACACTTCTTGTTTGGGATATGCTGTGGTAATATAAGAACATGTGTTTTTTTTATTGAATTTATCATTGTCATGTAAATATAAGTTAGTCTTTAATTTGTTTTTACATCGCAAATACAATACCAGAAAACAAATGTAAAGACATACTGCACTGTATTTCTCAACACTGACAGTGGATCCATTGATTTGTCACTAAAATCATTAAAATGCAAGAACGAACTCAGTGGTGGAATCTTATATATTGGTTTGGTTTTTCCTTTTTTACATTTGTTTCCTCTCTCTGTGGCCAGTTTTATGTTTTGTATCATATTTCTACCCCAGACACATCGGCAACGCCACACCCCTGCTCCTGTTGCAGGTACAGGCGAGGCTCTGCATTCCTACACACACACACACACGCAACCACACACACACATACACAATTTATAGTAGTTGAATAAGAGCATGGTGGCTTATTATTCCATTTTTATTTATCAGGTATATCAATGTGCAGATCTTGTGAAGTCAACACTCAATTTGTTTACAGATACATCTTAAAACAAAAATATGAAAGTAAGTAATATTTGAAGGCAACATGCAGATATCTATTCAGAATAGTTTTGCAAACAATTTCTTTAAAAAAAAAATACTCATCAAAACTATTACAAACAAACAACAGTTTACATAAAAGATTTGTCAAAGATCAAAATTGTTGCTGATTAATATTCTGTTAATGGACTAATTAATTAGTCGACCGGTTGTTTCACTTGTAACAATGATTATTTTTATTTTCAATTAGTATTTTCATTGATAGCACATAGTCTATCTTGACTTAAATCTTATTTACTTTACTTCATCCATTAATGGTAATGGTGAGTGTGGCCAGCACACAAGGCACATCTAATTAAGGGAGGAGAAACCTTCCTGATATACATTATGTCTAATTCTGTCCATTGTAGGAATGTAATTCAAAGGGTTAGGGTTAGGCTGTAATAATCAAAACATTCATCACACTACTTATCTCTGCGTTTCCTTGCCACATTTGTTTGTTGGTTTGTTTGTTAAGTAACCTGTGAGCCAAGAAAACATAATTCACGGTTTTTTACGTGGAGCTCCTGAACGCAGCAAGAGAGGGGCGGGGCTTCCAAATGATTACCTGTGAAATCCGAACATGGGTGGAGTGCCACCCCCTCCGGAGCAGCTGGACCGAGACAGAGCAGGGAGACGGCGGAAGACAGAGAGGAGGCGTCAACGTAGGCTGCTTCTGCTTCTGCGAACCGAGCTGTTGTCGACTGTTCTCCAAACACGGACACACACAGAAGAACCGAGCTCACCTACAGTGCCTGCAGCTGAAAGACAGGTGTGTTGTCCTTTGTTTTCTGCAGGTAGAGAGAGCTGGCTGGTATTTCCCGTGTCTCCCATCAGATAGGTGTTCTTGGTTTGGTGAGGAAAAAGACAGTTTAAAAAAAGTCGAGTATGAGTCAATTGTGTTTACTCAAGGTGAGAAATGTACCTGAACAGGTGTTCTCATCAGGGGAAAATCATGACGTACATGCCCGTTTTTGATTTATTTACGTCGTCTTTACTTTGTAACGCGTCATCTTTACTGTTTAGACTAAAGCTTAAGTCTATTATATTTATGTATTGTTGTCTGTCTGGTTTTGTGTCAGGTGATTTGCATGTTGTTTTGCACACACCCTTCCACCGCTGTGTGTGTCTACCTGCAGGATACAGAATCGTCATGTAAATGTAACACATGATATTTTAAAGACAGTAACATGATGGTGTTTTGAAGTCTGTTTGAGCTGGGGGTGCGTTTCTAGTGGTGACTTGTGAGAATAATTTTCAGATAAAAATCTTTTTCAGCCTAGAAATTAAACATCCAGAGCAATCCGAAGACATTTTGGGCTCACCTTTACATATGAGAAATACAAAACCTCTCATGCTAAAAATTTAGATTTTTCTTTTTTTCCACCTGTTGCTTAACTTTGTACCCATCATGCTCCACTACAAACCCTGAGCATTTAAGAAATGTAACATCCTCTCATTCACTGACCTCATGCTTTGTCTGATCCCTAATGAATATGCATACGCACAACAATTTGTCAACACTATCAGTCGTTCTACCAGGCTCCTATCAGCAGCCGGGCTGCAGTTGGCAGGGCTCATGGCCTCCTGTATTAGGTAAGAGACACGGAAGCCTGGATAAAGAGAGGAGATTGACTGGCTGCCAAGAAAAAAACCATGCCTCCTCAGACCAAAGAACATAAGACACACATTAAACTGGTGCATGCACACAATAGGAGTGCATCTGCTAGGAAAACTAAAACTTCATAGGGCGGTGAGGTTAACAAGGTGAGGGGATCTGGAGTGATGCTGTTTTCAGATGGTTGAGCTGACCACTTTGTTGAAATCCTTGCGGGAAAACTCTTCACCCTGACTTCATTAGAGGTTTTAGGACATTGTTTTGCTCTTGAACAAGAATTGTAGAAGAAAGAAGATGAAGACTGGAGTATTTTGTCTTGTCATTTTGAACCACAGAGTGTCAAAATGTACTGAGGCAGAGTTGGTTCAACTTCCTGAGGAAGTTAGCCCATGGAAAGCTTCAACAGCGAAGTGACACACATGTGAATGTTGAAAGTTTTGAGTATTAATGATGCGTTCACACCCTCTTATTCTTACTATGCGATGCTCTTAGTCATCTCGGACCTGCTGCAGTTTTGCTCAAGAGTCGGAGCACATAATGAACTTATGAGGGACACTGATGACACCTTGAGCACTAATCCCTTTATCCCTTTCTTGATAAACACACACTCTGTCTCGTCATCTCTCCACACACACTGCTGCACAAAGGCATATCTTCATATCTCCATATGGCATATCCACATATCTTCTCTTCAGTCTGTTAGTGTCGTTGTTCTGCTGCTGTATTTTGGGATGGTTTTTTAATTTTCATTTTTTTTTATGCTTACACTTTTTTGAAACCAAAACAATACTGTTTTCTCCATTTTTGGCATTTTTGCAGATACTGCACTTGGGGTTTGTAGGGCAACACACAGACACACACACACACATACACAGCTATGTTTTCATCATACATCCTCTAGCTGAGAGAAGGCCACTATGCCTGGCTTGAGGTAAAACATGATTTGTGTATGAATCTTTAATTACTGAAGAGTGATGATATTTTTGTCAACAAGATAAATTAAAGTGTGGACATTATTGTTGTAATACTACAATGTTACCTGTTACCTACAACTGTTAATGTGGATTTATATGTGAGAAGTTCCTGATTGGTATGTTGTTAAATACACAACCCTTTTTTTAAGTGGATCTCAAATCAAATTATTTTATCAGTTTATTGAGTTAACTTGGCAACTTGTGGACACTGCTGTGTCTAAAGACTCAAAGTTAAAACCAGCCAATAGGGACCATCGCCTTTCTGTCTGCAGAAAGAAAGTTTTGTCACTGATTGGAATAAGTTACTTTCACATGTTAAATTAATAACCTCTAAGATAATTCAGAACTAGCTTCTGTCTTTTTTAAAATTTAGTTGCTTCTGTGTGTAATGTTTGATTTCCTGTTCACAAATTAGTGTATCAGGGATACAGTTTTAGTCTTTTGACATGCTTTTTTCCATCTGACTCCATATTTTACCATAACATTAGATTAGTTCAGCAAGGTGTTGGTTTTGAGGTTATATTAGTTCTTTTTAATGAGGTGAGGTATTGAGTCTTTCCCTCAGGGTGTGGTTAGATAACGGTGACATTTCTCTCCCTGCCCAGACTTGCTCTCAACATTCTTTCTGCCTCTCTGCCTGAACCCACCTTTTAGCAGGACTTTTGCATAATTCTCTCTATTAGAGGCTTTAAGTGCACAGAGCCCCTCTCACTGTCCTGAAGCAGAATGATATGTAATCGCTTCACATTTCTAGTGGTGCTACTAAAGAAAGTATTGTGAGAAATGACGAGTGGGAAAGGTTTGGAATTTGTGGAATTCTCCGTAATGAGCTGGTGAGGAAGGAATGTGGGTAAGACAGGGAATGAAGGATGGAGTCTTACTGTAGAAATCGGCTAAAAAGTGACTAATTATTTTGTCTGACTTGTCTGTACTGAGCCTCAGGTTATGATTGCACAGGCAAGGCTTATTCAATATGGTTGACCGTATGGGATTTTTCCTCCGACCATTAATTAACATTTGGATTGTTACCTCCACCAAGGAGGACATGATTTCACCAGTGTCTGTTTGTCTGTTTGTCAGTTGGTTGGTTTGTTGTTTAGTCTGTTAGCAGGATTACACAAACACTTACATGAAATTTGATGGGAGGGTTGGGTATGTAGCACAAAAGAATACTGTAATTATATTTTGAATTGGATCCAGATAAAGGGGCGGATCCAGGATCTTTTTTCACTTTCTTTAATAAGATAGGGCTTTTTTCCATCTATATCATACAGATCTATATTTCATTCCTTGTTTGCCATTGGCTCTAAAGCTTTGGGAAAAGACACAAATAATTAGGTATATTTTGCAAGTTGTGCCTTCAAGCACATTGTGTATGTAAAAAAACTTAGGAAATAAAAGTTCTTAACCTTCTTATTTAAAATGGGCTGCAGAAAACAAAATACATAAGACACTTTATTTTCCAAATATGAAACACATGAACTTAAAACAGGTAATATATATTATTACAGCATATAGAAAATCTTAAATAAGAAAAACTGACTCTAGCCATAAAAATGTTGTCTTGCTCTGTCCTTAAGCTACCATGACGGACGCAGACAAGTTCCTTTATGGGGACCGCAGTGGGATGAACAACCCTCTGGCCCAGGCCGACTGGGCCACCAAGAAGTTGGTGTGGGTCCCCTCTGAGAAGCTGGGCTTCGAGACCGGCTCCGTCAAGGAGGAGCATGGAGATGAGTGTGTGGTGGAGCTGGCGGACTCTGGCAAGAAGGTGAATGTGAAGAATTAACTCATAATGATTGTCTTAAAAATGATGTTAAAGTCCACTTCAAACAATAAGTCTTGTTCAGGAAACTCGTTTGTCAGAGGTTTGGTCTCTTTAAAACTTAGGTGAAGGTAAACAAGGATGACATTCAGAAGATGAACCCACCCAAGTTCAGTAAGGTGGAGGACATGGCGGAGCTCACCTGTCTGAATGAGGCGTCTGTGCTGCACAATATCAAGGAGAGATACTACTCTGGGCTCATCTATGTGAGTTTGGGTACATGGATATTTTATATAGCGACATCATCTGTCTGTACTTGCAGAGAATCTAATGTTGCAGAGATGGAGATATAATAGATGAATGTGTTTTATTTTATTGTGTGCATCAAAATTCCGCTCTGACTATCTTCTGCCTTACGCAGACGTACTCTGGTCTCTTCTGTGTGGTAGTCAACCCATACAAGTATCTGCCCATCTACACTGAGGACATAGTGAACATGTACAAGGGGAAGAAGAGACATGAGATGCCCCCTCACATCTACGCCATCACAGACACGGCCTACAGGAGCATGATGCAGGGTGCCACAGTTTTATTTTTGTAAAGACAAAGTGTTTAGACATTATTTTGTATAGTGTGTGTGTGTGTGTGTGTGTGTGTGCGCATGTGTGTGTGGTTTTATTGCTGCGTTTTATTTATCTTATTTGATTGTGCAGCACTTTGGTCAACCTCAGTTGTTTTTAAATGTGCTCTATAAATAATTGGATTGGAGTTATAAACAAATAATATTGACTAAAATATATCTGGAAATAATGAAAGTTTTTTAATTCAAAATGATGCCAACAAAGAAACAATTCTTCAAAAAACATGTGAGCTATCCACAGAATATTAATGAATATAGATTTTGTGTCAATGGTTGAATTGATGAATTCCACTGATTATTTTTTTCCTCTTTCTCTTCCCCTCAGATCGCGAGGACCAGTCCATCCTCTGCACGTAGGTCCCTGTCTTCCTGATATCTTCTTTTTTCTTTAGCGGTCTTTCTTGATGAATTCATACAGACTGTCTATTGGGATTTGATTGTAGGATCAAGACTTAAGACACATTTGAGAACAATCCAATAAGCTTTGTTAAGCCATTGTTCTTGAGCTTTAGATCAAATCACATGACGGCACTATAATTTACGGCATTATTAGTCGGTGGAATATCTCTGCTATTACATTAACAAGATCTACATTTGGCTGTCAAAAACGAAGTTCCTCCTGGTCCTCTTTAGATATTCACTCAATTTCATTAAAAAAAACAACAACCTGAAAGAGCATTGGTAGGTTTTCATCTCACTTCTGATATATAATCGGTGCTATATTTGCATAAACTAAAATAAAATTGGGCCTTTTTTTGTCTAGAAGTAGGTGAAAATAATCATTTTAGCCATTTAGCTCCATTCACTCCCATTCATTTGGGACTCCTTCTAGAGCGCCCTTTAGGTGAAAAGCAGCTGGTTTTGGTACAACAGAGTTAATAGGGAGTGAACAGGCTGTATGTAGAAGGGCTGTGGTCAAACTCAACATTGTTGCTTTAGGATCAATATTGACCCTGCAACGATGTTCAGTCCTCTGATTGTGTTTCTCAATCTTTCTATGTTCTGTCTTTTTCTACAGTGGAGAATCAGGAGCAGGGAAGACGGAAAATACCAAGAAAGTCATTCAGTATCTCGCTCATGTTGCCTCATCTTTCAAGTCCAAGAAAGATCAGGTCAATAAAAACTGTTTTTACTTCTCTTTTCTTCCTGATTCTTTGTTAATAGTTTTGATTTCCATGATGGAAACCCTCTTTTCCTAATGTTCCTTGCTCTTTCCATGTCAGTCTGTAATGTAGACTTCCTGAACATGCTGTGTAGCTACGACATTCCTCTTTTAGGCCTCGATGTGCCTGCCTCACCTCTGTACGGTGACTTCAAATGTTGCTGAACATGTTTGTGTACTTGTTCTCTTATTCCTCATGTTTAGGTTGTTAGACAAGACTTAACGTCAGGATGTTTGATAAATAATTTCTTCGTGATATATTAGGTGACACCGCGTCTCTTCTGCGGTTATGTGTGCTGAAGTTGTCAAATGTGTTGAACTCTCTTTTCTTTTACCTCTCTTCCAGCAGTGCAATGCAGTTTTGTCACATGTGAGTTCATCCCTGAGTCCATACACATGGTGTCTGACTGTTTACACTCATGCACTGCTCTACTAACTGGAAGCATTTTATCGTCTTGTGCTGGGTTTTCAAGGAAATGCATTAAATATGACAAAGTATAGCCTGTGGCTGCAAAATAATAACTGGTCATTTTGAGAAAATTTTCTTGCCGAGACTTAGACAAGAAAATTTAAATCAATTTCATGTCTGCACGTTAAATAGGACACTAAAGCCAGAAGCTTAGTTTGGCATAATGACTGAAAACATGTTAGGACTTATTAAATAGTTACATCACCAAATTATATGGCATCCAGTCCTGTTAAATTACATCATATAACTTAATTCTAGCTTTAGCTTTATGTATAGCATGCAGATATGAAAGCAGTAATCAAACTCTTAGAAGCAGATTTCCTAAGATGTCAAATTGTCTCATAATATAAGTAAAATATTACTACAATTTTTCAAAGCATAATAAAGAGTCTGATTTGAGTTTAGAGGATAAAGAAATATGACTGCTCAACAACTATTTGTTCTCCCTTGTGGTGGAGAATTGCCCATTGAGCAGTAACCTTATCTGAGGTTTGTCTCACGCTGAAACACACCTTTGTGTTTTGCCTGTGTTGTACAAGCTGTATTAGGTGACTGAGTCTCACTCCACCCAGCAGCTATTTTTCTCAGCCTGGTTCAGTCTTGAGTTGTGATTTTTATGTACTAGTATGTAGCTCGATAGGGGTATCACAGTGCACTCCTGCATTTCCTCTGGGTGCTCTTGGCTAACCGGCCTGTGTGCTTCTTGTGGTCTCTTTGTTCCTGCATGGACACGGAGGGCCTTGAAGGGTTTTGTCCTTGAGTTGCTTGCTGTGCTGTGGAAACTTGTGTTGGAATGTGCAGTGATTCAGTATTTGTATGCATGTGTGTGGGTGTGTGGAATGATAAATCCCCTGAGGTGATTCTTTTGAAACTGTTATCTGACATATTTTTTTAATAAGCTGAACGTGTTCTTGCACATGATTGTATTTACCAATGAAAGATCTCCAGCACTGCAAGGAAATGCATGATTTAAAGTTGAGGTGACTTGACTAATGTCCAGCACAGAGACATGGTGAATTGTTATTGTGGCCTTTAGTTTACACTCATACTGTGTCTTCTTTGACAGGGGGAACTGGAGAAACAGCTGCTGCAGGCAAACCCCATCCTGGAGGCCTTCGGCAATGCAAAGACCGTCAAGAACGACAACTCTTCAAGATTTGTGAGAATGACTCTAAGTCCAGAAAACTTTGATTTAAGTTTTTCATGAATAACATGTCTAATAAGCACCAATCAAAATAAAGGAGGGATAAATGCCATTAGTCACTTCAAACTAGTGAGAAAAACATACTAACAAGCACAGAATACAGAAATCTATGCTACGTATGCTTATAAGAGCACAAAACTCATAGTGAGAAGCTGGTTAAGAAAAGGATCATTTGAAATGTTTTCAACCTTAAAAATGTATTTGGTGATGATTATCAAAATGATTCAATTTGTTTTCTCTTGTAGGGGAAATTCATCAGGATCAACTTTGACGTTAATGGATACATCGTTGGAGCCAACATTGAAACTTGCATCCTTTTAGAAATATGCTTTTTACATCCTCAATTCTTCTGCACAGAGCTGCTGCATTATCCTGCCAGGGACCTCTGAGCCAAAAATAAACTTCCCCCAAGTAACTTTGGCAAGAGAGATGGGACAGAATTTGCATACTGTCAATTAATTTGTAATAATGTGACTGCCCCGATGAAGGTCCTCTGACCGAAAGCTTGGCAGTTGTGTTTATTAAAGATACTTGCATGTATCTAAGTGTGCAGAATATTTTTGATTAAGTAATAATTTGATTCAACAAATATGTTAAAGGATAAGTACCATGTTAGCTTGATATCAGCAGACCTATTAAAAGTACTGTATTAAGGCTAGCTTTTGACTAGACAGCGCACAAGGTTTGGTATAAATGCAGGTGCTTACCTGACTATTAGTAATGCTATCAGTCACATTACCATCACCGGCCTTGCTGATGCACTACAGGTGTCGCCATGCGGCATTTGTTTTTGCATTTGTTTGTCCTTGACTGAAATGTTACCAGATCTTCTGGAGAAGTCTCGGGCCATCCGACAAGCTAAAGAGGAGAGGACTTTCCACATGTTCTACTACATGCTGACGGGAGCAGGGGACAAGCTGCGCTGTGAGACTTCTTTCCTTGCAACCTAACCCAGGAAGTAGATGATGGTCAACCAATATTAAAAACTGAGCTTCCCATCTATGGTTAATCCTCTTCTCTTTTTCATCATCTAGCTGAGTTGTGTCTGGAGGATTACAGCAAGTACCGTTTCCTGTCCAATGGAAACATGACCATTCCTGGACAGCAGGACAAGGACATGTTTACTGAGACCATGGAGGCCTTTCAGATCATGAGCATCCCAGTGGAGGAAAGAATTGGTACAAATCTTCTTATTTCTTTTCAATTTGTTTATAGGTCTGTGACAAATGATTTATTAAAGGAGGGCTAAGGAGCTGTTTTACTTGGAGTGAGTTGGTTTTTTCTCTCTAGCATGACCTTTTTAGTTTTGATTACTTTTTACCCTATATTTTCAACAGTATTTCGATGTTTTTTTTCTACAGTCCAAAATCCATACAAACAAAATACAGTTTACTGTAATATAAATATTAGAAGGAAAAGCATCATGTCTGCAGATTTGAGAAGGTGGAATCGGCAAATTGTTGCTTGAAAAAAGTTAGAATTTTCCTCTTGAGTTTGTTAATAATTATTATTGTCGCTTTACTTATTCATGAATTTGGATGTATTCAATTCTAATTAAAAAAAAATTCATTAATAGTAGCAAATACTTTTATTAATCAGCATGAGATTCACTGTCACAGCTCACAGTGACCTCTCCTGTTTGTTTGTCAGGTCTGCTGAAGGTGGTGTCGGCCGTGCTGCAGTTGGGGAACATGACTTTCAAGAAGGAGCGTCACTCTGACCAGGCCTCCATGGCTGATGACACTGGTACTCATATTTAAGCAGACACACCACCATCATCCTCATCATTTCCTCTGTACATGCTAATCCCCCTTCCCAATTCATCAAACATCCACCTTTACATCCTCCAACGTGACCCCACTTGTTTCACCCCCAGCTGCCCAGAAAGTGTGCCACCTGCTGGGCATCAGTGTGACCGAATTCACACGAGCCATCCTGCTTCCCAGAATTAAGGTCTGCATCACAATCATTACATAAAAGTTCATTGAAGTTCAAAAATATTAAATGTTTAATTATTCTTTTGTGATGTAAATTTGTACCTTTTGTCTGGAACTTCATGTCTTGTCTAAACATGGAGACACATTATTGATCCTTTTTTCCACTTTTGTTAGAACCTGGTGTTCAGTTTTGGTGTCTTAATTCCAAGTAAATGAAAGCAGATTGTCAGTGAGCCAGGTTCCGTGTAATGATCGTTTTAGTATCACAGGAAGACATTTGATTATTTCTTTTTGCAGGTTGGGAGGGACTATGTCCAGAAGGCCCAAACCCAGGAGCAGGCAGAGTTTGCTGTCGAGGCTTTGGCCAAAGCCTCTTATGAGAGGATGTTCCGCTGGCTGGTGATGAGGATCAATAAGGCCCTGGACAAGACCAAGAGACAGGGAGCATCCTTCATCGGCATCCTCGATATCGCTGGATTTGAGATCTTTGAGGTGTACAGGCTTTTACAGTTTGACAGATATGCATCGTAACTTTAGTTCTAAGACTAGCATAGTCATGTGCATCCTGTACAGTAGAGTCAAAGTTAACTCAGAATAGAATATCGCTAAATAGAGCGTCAAATATTGTATACCTTGTTGTGATATCTATTTTAGTGAAGCATATTTTGTGTTAAGTGTATGCTTGTTATAGGATTATATTATAGAGGAATACTTTATACTCGGTTTAGGGCTGCAACTAACAATTGATTTCATTTTCAATTAACTGATTGATGGTGAGTTTTTCTAAATTACAAGTTGACACTCAAATCCAACACAGAAAAAAAGAGAATTGGCTAATGCTAACATTTGAGAAGCTGGAACAAGTCCATGTTTTTTAGTAAGAAATGACGACTCTCCTGTCAATTGAGTAATGGTTTTCCTAATTCTCTTCTACAGTTGAACTCATTTGAGCAGATGTGCATCAACTACACCAATGAGAAGCTGCAGCAGCTCTTCAACCACACCATGTTCATCCTGGAGCAGGAGGAGTACCAGAGGGAGGGCATCGAGTGGAGCTTCATCGACTTCGGCCTCGACCTGCAGCCCTGCATCGAACTCATTGAAAAACCTGTAAGACGTCTCCCAGTTATTATTCCTCCTGAAGAACACTGACAATATCTGTGTTACCATGAAGAACACTTAAGGAGAAGGATCAATTACAAACTTTCTGCAAAGGTCACGGGTAGTATTTTGTGCAGGAAGCATGTTGTGTAATACATGTTGAGACATGTAGATCATTAAAGTCAGTCAGGATTCCTTTGAACATCAGACTGACATCTGTTTGTTTTTTCCACCTTTTATCACAGGCTGGTCCTCCAGGGATCCTGGCTCTGCTGGATGAAGAGTGCTGGTTCCCCAAAGCCACAGACAAGACCTTTGTTGACAAGGTGGTTCAGGAGCAGGGAACCCACCCCAAGTTCCAGAAACCCAAGAAACTCAGGGACGACGTTGATTTCTGCATTATTCACTATGCTGGAAAGGTCATTGATAATAACTTTGTGTTGTTGAGTTTTTGTACTTTTTTTGTGGTTTTATTGTAATTTGAACATACAGAAAATTCCTCCACCCTAACAAAAAACTTTCCAAACATTCTATGTAAATGCTAACTGAAGGAGCAAAGTTTTATTTTTCCTCTTGATGATCTAAATCGGTTAAGATGAGACAGGCTGTCAGTTCATCACGTTCCTATAGAGGGTGGATGGAGCGAAATTATCCTCCTGACCTGAAGAAGTTTAAAGTCATTGAGCAATGATTGGTGGCAGTGGTGGAAAAAGAAGTCACATACTTATGTAAAAGCAGTAGTTATACCACGGTAGAGAAATACACTGACGCATGCAAAAGCCAGTTACACAACTTAAAGAATCAAAGTGCACTTAAAGTATCTAAAGTAGCAGCACCTATTATATGAGAGATATATCATTAGACTGAATTATTATTGAGCATCAACATGAAAGTAGAGTTTTGATGCTGTAGTTGGTGAAACTAACTACAGCATCAAAACCTAGATTTAGTTTATATGTTGTTGTATATTATATACAAGTAGTTTGATCAGTAAGGAAGAATCACATCCTCTTAGGTGCTTGTATGTTTTTAATTGAACAGTATTGTCTTGAATATAACTAATAACTACTTCTAACTAATTATGTCATATACAGTAGATGCAATAAAGTGCATTATCCTCTTGCATGTAGCGGAAGAAGAAGAAGATGATGGTGTGGAGTAGATGTATAAAGTATCAAATACAAAAACTGTAAACTTATGCTGTAGGTTGTAGTAAATAGATGAATATGGACGATATCTGATTAGTATCCCTAATATGATATAATTTGCAGTTCTTATAACTATAGCTCTCCTGGTTGCAGGTGGACTACAAAGCGGATGAATGGCTGATGAAAAATATGGATCCTCTGAATGAGTGTGTGGCCTCTTTGCTCAACCAGTCTGCTGACAAATTTACTGCTGACCTGTGGAGAGACAGTAAGTGGTGTAACTGTATGATCTAAACAGTCATCCTGTAAAAGACCTTTTCCAACACACTTAGTGCTTACAGTATGCAGATATTTAAGTTTATTCATGATTTCATTTTTCTGTGCACCTTTTTTATTGCATTATACAACTTTTTTTTGTTAATCTGACACTTTCAAATAACTTGAATGGCCAGAAAAATGTAAATACTGGAATTAACTAACAGAAGATTCACCAAATATTTAAGAGCAAGCCGGCCTTCTGGGGTTTTGTCATAAGAACTGCAGTCAAGATAGCAGAATGATCATTCGTTATCTACATATAAAAGATGTGACATGCATAACAAAAATGTTTTTAATTTCCTCCTCGTCCTCCTCCTCACAGTGGAACGTATTGTTGGCATGGAGAAGGTGGCAGGAATGTCGGACTCCTTGCACGGAGCGTTTAAAGGCCGTAAGGGCATGTTCCGTACTGTGGGTCAGCTGTACAAGGAGCAGCTGGGTAACCTAATGGCGACACTCAGGAACACCAACCCTAACTTCGTCCGCTGCATCATTCCCAACCACGAGAAGAAGGTATCAAACAACGAATGGCTCTCAGCGTTTCAGCTGTTGCAAATATGGCTGCATGAGTTTTATGTTATGATGCAAGTAAAGGAACATTAAATATGCTAAACTACTAAAGGCACTGGCATACGGGTGCCTGTATAAGACACAAATGTAATGAGGAGAAAGAAGAAAAGGAGAGATTTATGAACTGAGTGTTTTCAGTCATGCAAACAAATCGTTCTGCTTCACTTGACATGTGGGGATCCACCAGTGAAAGAATAATTACTCATTTTAGTCCTGACAGATTATATATTACATAAGACAAGTTTATATATACAGTCCAATATATACAGCCAATTACATACAACATACAACACATCTGTCCTTAGATCCTTGATTCACATGTAGAAAAAGTCAACTAAAACAATATTTTTGGAAGGGGAGATACCCATTACTATTCCAACACACAAACAGATATTTAATGGTGCTTTATGGATTTGTTTTCTTCTTCAGGCAGGCAAACTGGAGCCCCACCTGGTCCTGGACCAGTTAAAGTGTAATGGAGTCCTTGAGGGGATTCGCATCTGCAGACAGGGCTTCCCTAATCGCATTTTCTTCCAAGAGTTCAGACAGAGGTAACAGACAATACCATTTGTGAACTTTTTTTTTTCTCACTATATTTTTAGTTTCCTCAAATCATTTTTCCCTTTTATCTCATGTTATCCCCCTTTTAAAATAATCATCCTCCCAACAGAACATCTCAAAAAACATAAAACAGAAGCACAGCTTGCTAAAAACAAAAAGTGACACATTTAATTCTAAAAACTATGATCCTTAATTTAACATTTAGAAGAAAGGTTTGGACTGCTGTATTTTATCTCTGCTTGTCTCTCTATCAGGTATGAAATCCTCACTCCTAATGCTATCCCAAAGGGCTTTATGGATGGCAAGCAAGCCTGTGTGCTCATGGTAAGAACAATAAATCCAATAAATGAAGTAAGCAGGTCATCAGAAGAAGAAAAAGTTTCTCTCTCTGCCCCTTTTCTAGCATAAGTTCAAGACACCGAGTCACTTTTATCTTCATTTCAGATCAAGGCTCTGGAGCTGGACCCAAACCTGTACCGCATTGGTCAAAGTAAAGTGTTCTTCAGAGCTGGAGTCCTGGCCCACCTGGAGGAGGAGAGAGACATCAAGATCACTGATGTGATCATCAGCTTCCAGGCCTGTTGCAGAGGATATTTGGCCCGCAAGTATGAAGGATTAACTTGATCCGTATCAGTGAAAATACTTCATTGAGCAACACGTTTGCATACATCAGGTTTTCACATGAGACACGAGAAAACATAGCAGTAAATATGTCGTTTACTTTTGTTGCTCTAGAGCCTATGCTAAGAGACAGCAGCAGCTGACGGCCATGAAGGTTATCCAGAGGAACTGTGCTGCGTACCTCAAACTCAGAAACTGGCAGTGGTGGAGGCTTTTCACTAAGGTAAGAGATTAATGGAAGAAGTTAGTGTCCCTTCATCACTACCACTACTGATTTGCCCTTGAGCAAGGCCCTTAATCCCAACTTCAGGTTAAGCAATTTACCCTGCTTCTCTCAAACATGCCTTGAGGTTTCTCTGTCCCAGAGAAATTATGTTACACTTCTCCAGTCTTGATTGCCAGACAAATGTGACATCTACTCCCTGGAGGAGGGATTTCTAAATTAATTTATTATAATCATTTTTGTTTTGTGTTGTTTTTTTGTTTTTTTATCTAGGTGAAGCCGCTGCTGCAAGTCTCTCGACAGGAGGAGGAGATGCTGGCCAAAGAAGAGGAGCTGGTCAAGGTGAAGGAGAGGCAACTGCAGACTGAGGAGCAGATCAAAGAATATGAGTGCAAGCAGCATCAGGTAGGAGTCTCCATAACACTAGAGTAAGCTGTGTTGATGGTCAGTTTCATGTTAAAGTGGGCAGATTTTTTTGCATGCGCTTACTTCTGAATGATGCGGCTCTTGCTTTGTCCCTGCCAGCTGAGCGCTGAAAAGTTAGCTCTTCAAGAGCAGCTGCAGGCAGAGACGGAGCTGTGTGCGGAGGCCGAGGAGATGAGAGCCCGTCTGGCCACCAGGAAGCAGGAGCTGGAGGACATCCTGCATGACCTGGAGTCTCGCCTGGAGGAGGAGGAGGAGAGGGTCACTGAGATGCAGACGGAGAAAAAAAAGATGCAGCAGAACATCATGGTCAGTAAAGTCCTGTCGGATACAGAATGTGAGATGTGATAAAAAAAAAAAACACGCTCAAGAATACAATGGAAGTGTTGATTTGTTTGTGTTGTTCATTCAGGACCTGGAGCAGCAGCTGGATGAAGAGGAAGCAGCCAGACAGAAGATTCAGACGGAGAAGGCCACCGTGGACGCCAAGCTGAAGAACCTAGAGGAGCATGTCATGGTGGTGGATGACCAGAACAACAAGCTTAACAAGGTCTCCTCCATTGTGTTCATTTGGCCCAGTGGTAAAGGTGTATGGTACATAAAATGGAACTGTCACACATTGGCAACAAGTTATTTCTTTTCTTTTCTTTTTAAACTCAGGAAAAGAAACAGCTGGATGAGAGGATTTCAGAGTTTACCACCAACTTGGCTGAGGAGGAAGAGAAGTCCAAAAGTTTGCAGAAACTCAAAAATAAACACGAAGCAATAATCACGGATTTGGAGGGCAAGTATTTGTTGTTTACATCATTGTTTTGTTTTTTTCGTTAGTTTGTTTCATTTGACCCACTGAATAATGTCCTAATATAATTTGTGCATTTTTCTTTACTACCATCAAAATCCCTTTAAAGGAGTTTCACAGAGTAAAATAAAGAAAACCCTGCAGAATTGAATAATTCTGCCAATTAATAAATCTTAGTGATTTCTACATATTCTGTATGAATAATATTGAATTGAAATTGAGAATTAAGTAATTAATGTGTTTATGATTATTATTATTTTGTTCCTTCACACTTTAAATGGCTGAGCTAAAAATGTGCATTTCTCTGTCTCCTCGCACACAGATCGTCTAAGAAAAGAGGAGAAATCGCGTCAGGAGTTGGAGAAGAACCGTCGTAAACTGGAGGGAGACTCCACTGAGCTCCATGACCAGATTGCAGACTTGCAGGCCCAGATAGCTGAACTCCGAGCTCAGCTGGCTAAAAAAGAGGAGGAACTCCATGCTGCACTGGCCAGGTTTAAACTACTACAGAACTAAAAAAGATTTAAATTAAAATTAAATTACATTATTAATAACTGACATATTGTCATAGTCACGCAGGCTGTTTAGAAGGAACACTTTTTCATTCCATCTGAAGCGTTACATTAGGCCAGCCCACCATAAGTTTCAGTTTTGGTCCTCTTAGGGAGAAGTTTTAAATGTACTCTATGTGACAGATGCATGTTGTCATTTGACAGAACATCTCTGACGATGAGACAGACTTCACAAAGAACCTGTATGTCAATCTCATCGTTCCTCTTTATCTCACCTCCAGGATCGAGGAGGAGGCTGCAGCCAAGAATTCGGCGCAGAAAAAGATCAGGGAGCTGGATGCTCAGATCTCTGAGCTGCTGGAGGATCTGGAGCTGGAGAGGCAGGCACGCTCCAAAGCTGAGAAACACCGCAGGGACCTGGGAGAAGAGCTGGAGGCCCTCAAGACTGAGCTGCTTGACACTTTGGACACCACTGCAACACAACAGGACCTTAGGTAACAGTCAAGTTACTGTCAGAAATGTGAGGGTTTTTCTTTAATTTTACCGACAAATACTCTGAATCATTTAAGAGATCAGAGAACAGAATCCAAGTTCTAAATCTGAAAATTTAAAGTTAAATCACACTTTATGAACAGATGTTGTATGAATCTTTGCAATACTCTCTGTTGATTGGAGATCATAACTTCTCCTGTTTAAAAAAGTGTTAAACGTGGGAAATGTCTGACTTGCTGGAGATGGATAAATTGATTGTTGATGTACGAAGGCTCTGAGGGCAACACAGTCGTGCACAGATCTACAAATTTAGTCTGTTTCTCTTTGCACATCTCCTCCTTTGTTTTTTCACTCCCTCATTCTGTCTTTCTAGGACCAAGCGTGAGATGGAGGTGAACCAGTTGAAGAAGAATCTGGAGGAAGAGGCAAAGATCCACGAGCAGCAGATGGCCGACATGAGACAAAAACACAATCAGGCATTCGATGAGATCAATGAACAGCTAGAACAAGCGAAAAGGGTAATGATGGGGGTGGTCGGCAGAGATGGATACCAATGCTTAACGAATATTTGAATAGCACCAATAACGTGTTGCACTCCTGCAGAACAAAGCATCAGTGGAGAAAGCCAAGCAGTCCCTGGAGAGCGAGTGGAACGAGCTGCAGATTGAAATGAAGACTCTGACACAAGGCAAAGGGGATTCCGAACACCGTCGCAAGAAGGCTGAAGCCCAGGTTCAAGAGCTACAAGTGAAATTTGGAGAAAGTGAACGACAGAGGCAGGAGCAGGCTGACAAGATGTCCAAGATGCAGGTAGAGAATGTTCCCCTAGAAGTGATTCACAGGGTGGAGGACTGAGTGAATGCTTAGAATGAAGAGAAATGAGAGTAGGTGGTTGAAAAGAGGAACGTTTGTGATGATATTTCTTTGAGGATGGATGAAGTGACTGATTTAAGTTGCTTCTGTGAATAATTGTCTCTCTGTCTGGTGTCTAGTCGGAGCTAGATAATGTAAACAGCCTTCTGAGTGAAGCAGAGGGCAAGAACATCAAAACCACCAAAGACCTTTCCTCTACAGAGTCTCAGCTGCAGGACGCACAGGTACACACAAATGCATGCATGGTTTTTGCTACTATTGCTACTTTTCTGTCTTTTAATCTCAAAGCTGAAACAAGTAGTTGATTAATCAGTTTCAATAATTTAGCTTAAGCTTCTTTATTGTCTCCCGTGGGAGACATTTGTCTTGGAATAAGACTATTGACTATTCCAGCTTCAGCCTAATGTCAGTGAATGAAACATGCAGTTTCATGCATCAAAATATGTGCTATAAATGTAGAAATAACTGTATGCTTTGTGTGTGGGTATAGTGTTTGCCCACTGAAACTCTACTACATGCAGGAGTCCCTGACATCCACCCAAACTGAGTCTGATACCCCCTCATTGTCAACTGTATTGTAGTAGGCTATGATGGCAGCATTCCTTTGGTAGTCATCAGTTAATCTGTACTTGGCCTCTTGCATTGTTATGGTCATTTTTTTACCAGTTGCTATCTGCTCAGGATCTGGGCTCAGGTTTACACATGAGTGTGTATACTCCACAGACAGCTGAAAGCAGCATGAACACAATTAGATTGGCTTTTCTTGGTGCAAATTTACCGAAATGTAAATATAGAAAAAGAAAAAGTTAAGTGAAAATTGAGCGAAACAGCAGTGTTCAATGAGTTTAAAGAATATTTTTGTATTATTATTTCTCAAGTTGTTTGTTTTTCCTTTTCTTAACTCCAGGAGCTGCTCCAAGAGGAGACTCGTCAGAAGCTGTCCCTCTCCAGCCGCCTGAGGCAGATGGAAGATGAGCAAAACGGTCTGCGGGAGATGCTAGAGGAAGAGGAGGAGAGCAAGAAAAATGTGGAGAAGCAGGTTTCCACCCTGCAGGCCCAGGTCAGTGCACAGTCACACTCTCTCTGTGAACGTATACATCATCAGTACTGACATTATACAGTGTTCTCACAAGTGTATCATTCACAAGAAATTGAGGGATCCTAAACGATCATTTACACATTGTATTTTTAATGCGTTCTTGTGATCCGCATTGAGATCGCATCCCTGTCCTCTAAAGCAGAAGTTGCTTGTGGGTAATTTGTGGTGGTGGTAAATCGGCCCCAGACTATTATAAAAAATCTTTGGGAGATGTTGAGTGATGTGAATCTGTATAAGCTATGTGATACACTGTCCACAATAAATTCTTTATTGGCAGAGCGTCTCTTGTAAATTTGGCAAATTTAAAGCATTAAAACATGCATTTCTCTGTATAAAATCATATTTGTCCTGATGTGTTGCAGCATTAGTGTGTAGACTCCTTACTTTGCTCCTTAATTACTTGCTGAGCTCTTCCTCAACCAGGACTTCCTCCCTACTGTATCCTTGATTCATTCATCAGGAGTCAACAAAGTCTCCGTTCTAATTCCCCCTCTTTTCTCACACGTTTTTAGCTGGCAGAGATGAAGAAGAAGCTGGAACAGGAGGCCTTGTCTCTGGAGGGGGCAGAGGAGGGTCGGAAGCGATTCCAGCGGGACCTGGACGGCGTGACACAACAACTGGAGGAGAAATCCTCAGCCTACGACAAACTGGACAAGACCAAAACACGTTTACAGCAAGAGCTGGATGACCTCATACTGGACCAGGACCACCTGAGACAGATCGTCTTCAACCTGGAGAAGAAGCAGAAGAAGTTTGACCAGGTAGCATATCAACAGTGTGTTTTGTCTACAGAGCACTAAAGGGCTGGTTATTTATTTATTTTTGTATTTATTTTTGTATTTATTTTTGAGAGTTTGAGGAGATTTTGTTGAATTAAAAGGAACCTACAAAGAAATTAAAGAAGATGAGAAAAATGTGGTAGCTATCGTTATATCAATGGTCATAGGAACTATTAATCAAATATGAAATATATACTTTTCTTTCCCTAGATGTTGAACGAGGAGAAAACGATCTCGACTCAGTATGCAGAGGAGCGCGACAAGGCCGAGGCTGATGCCAGGGAGACGGAAACACGGGCACTGACGCTGGCCCGTGAACTGGAGACTATGACAGACGTGAAGAACGAGCTGGACCGGACCAATAAGATGCTCAAAGCTGAGATGGAAGATTTGGTCTCCTCTAAGGACGATGTTGGCAAAAGTGTAAGGGAAAACACTGGCATCTGTTTGTACACAGAGTGATGCAATGAGATGAACTGGATCTCGATTAGACTGGACATTAGCTTTATGAAAAATATTAACTATGTTTTAATTATGCATCATTGCTCTCAGCAAAAGTTAAAATTAGAGTAGATTGTTGGCATCATTGCCCCTTTTCACTGTTTTAAATGCTGAATGAGTAACACTGCAACCTTGTCCACAGGTTCATGAGCTGGAGCGGTCAAAACGTGCCATGGAACAGCAACTGGAGGAGAAGAACACTCAGCTGGAGGAGCTGGAGGATGAGCTGCAGGCCACAGAGGACGCCAAACTGCGTCTGGAGGTCAATATGCAGGCCATGAAGGCCCAGTTTGACCGAGATCTGCAGGCCAGAGATGAGCAGGGAGAGGAAAGAAGGAAACAGCTCGTTAAACAGGTACCATTCCCAAAACATTACATGTTTAGTTGTTGAAAAAAAAAAGATAAATCATGGTTTGACTGATTACATGTCCTTTTTACTCTCAGGTTCGTGAGTTCGAAGTTGAGCTGGAAGAAGAGCGCAGGCAGCGCAGTCAGGCCCTCTCATCTAAGAAAAGACTGGAGATGGACCTTGGAGAGCTGGAAATCCAGATCGGCAGTGTCAACAAGGTCCATGATGAGGACTTAAAACAGCTGAAAAAGCTCCAGGTAGAATAGGCAGACACACATACACACACACACATACACACACAAGCAAAACCAAGGCCAAACTGGTTCAAAGACAGTTTGGGGAAGACATCTTGCACCTTCAACTTTGGTTTTATGCACTCAATTTTAGTCTTTATATTTAATAACACTGTGTCTCATCTTTTCTTCTTGTATGCAGTCGTGATCTTTCACCCGTTATTTGTTTGCAATGACCAAAGAATAGTACACAAGAATAGTAAAAATGCCATTTTGGTTGTCTGCATGTGTGTACTCTATAGGCTCAAATGAAAGAGCTGATGAGAGAGCTGGATGAGGTACGTTTGTCCAGAGACGATGCTGTCAACGACGTCAAGGAGACTGAGAAGAAACTCAGGACGATGGAGGCAGATGCTCTGAACTTCCAAGAGGTACATTTGGAAAATAATAAGTGTGGTTGTGCTATTTAATGTAATGAATTTCACTAGAACACAATCATTTTAAGCCTTTTTGGCGGCTTATTATACTTATGTCTCTCTGCTTTCTCAGGAACTGGCCAATTCAGAGAGACTCAAGAGACAGGTTCAAAGCGAGAGAGATGAACTCCAGGATGAGATTAACAACAGCAACACCAAGAAGTATGAACCCAGCAGTCACAGCCATTTTTTTAGCTTGCATTTCAGTCAATACATTTAAGTCGCACCCAAAATTATATATAAATATGCATTCGAATTTCACAGTAACACATTAGCAGCTATTACATGATTCTCATACCATCTATGTCATGTGGATCTACATACTATAAAGTATAATGTAAGCACTTGTTTAAAAATGCAAGGTCAGTTTTTGCAGTTTGTCTCTACTCCATTCACCATCACACCTCTTCCTCACTTCTTGTTGCCAGTTCTCTGCTGGCAGATGAGAAGAGGAGGCTGGAGGCTCGAATCACCCAGTTGGAGGAGGAGCTGGAGGAAGAGCAGCTCAACACTGAGATGGTCAACGATCGTCTGAAGAGAACCACGCTGCAGGTTAAAGGACACACAGTATCTTAGATTGTTGATCGTAGCAGCTGGAAATCTTACCTTTGTTTGTAGGAGGGAACATTTAGAAGTTAGTATAAAGGAACATTTCTGTCATCAGTATTAGCCCTTCATTTGGAATGAACAGGAGAACACTGTAGTTTAACAGTAATTACAAAAACTTAACTTTATTGGGGCAAAATCTACAGAAAAAGACTTGTTTAGGAGGGTCTAAGGACAGACGCCCACTGAGGCATTACGATTTTGTGAATGAGACTTTGCACTATATAAACTTTAACTTTAACTTAACAATACCTCTCTTTGTTTCTGACATTAGACCGATCAGTTGACCGCAGAGCTGGCTGCAGAGCGCAGCTCCTCCCTGCGGCTGGAGGGGACTCGTTCCCAACTGGATCGCCAGAACAAGGAGCTGAAAATCAAGCTGCAGGAGCTCGAGGGAACCATCAAGTCCAAGTACAAATCCTCCATCACCAGTCTGGAGGCCAAGTTAGCTCAGCTGGAGGAACAGCTGGACGTGGAGTCAAAGTGAGTGTCAGTGCAATGGAAACGATAGATGGTAAACCACTTCAAACAAATTTGGATGTTTTTTTAAAGAAAAGAAGAGCTTTATCTCTGAGTCATGGTCTCCATTTTTGCGTTATCCTCGGATATAGTAGCTGAAATTATTTGTTGAAACGAATCCCTCAATTGTGGATTTCAGTAATTATGTCTGTGTATTCCTGATTCAGTGAAGAAAGATGTATAGTGAGTCAATCAATAAAGCAAACTATATTATTTGTATTATATGTTTTAATGCCTTGGACCAAGCAGAAGCCGTTGCTAGAGACATTCTGTGTCTGGGTCTCTGTTGTCTGTCTGTCCCATTTATGTGAATGCAACGTCTCAGGAACCCCTTTAGAGAGTTTCATTAATTTTGGCGCACTTGAGTCCATTTGGACTCACCAAATATATATTTTTTATATATAAAATTATAATTATAACTCTGGTGAAAGTATAGCTCTTGTGTGCTTTTTCTGTACTCCTGAAAAATTGTCTCTAAATGAAGAATTTTTTTACATTTTCAGTAAAGAGTCCTGAAACTGTGCATCGATTTCTGACAGTATTTTCTTTTCTACTCATTTCAGGGAGCGTCAGCAGGCCTCTAGGCTGGCCAGGCGGACGGAGAAGAAGCTAAAAGAAGTGATGCTACAGGTTGATGACGAGAGGCGCAACGCGGACCAATACAAAGACCAGGTCTGCCTTATCACTAATCTCCTTTTGCTTTAATTTCCAGATTAATTAAATTGTTGTTTGATCCTGAATTGAATCCTTGCTGATCTGCTTGTTGCCTCTGCCAAGGAGGTTCTGTTTGTTGGCTGGTTTGTTTGCAGGATTACACAAAAACTTCTTTATGGATTTGGTAGAATACATGTGGCAGGGAAGAACCCATTAAATTTTTGATTGGATCTCGATAAAGGGGTGGAACCAGAACTTTTTTTAAACATGAATCAGATTTCAAATTATACATTACTTTTCAAGCATAGTATAATGTTTCATAAATATTTTTATTCAGTTAATACAGTGTTGTTTTGCATATTGCCACTGTACCAAAAGATGTGTGTTTTCAAAATATTAAGTTTTTTAAATAAATGTAATTTCTAATCAATCTGTATTTATTTATTAAATTATCACATTCTAATTTTAATTTCATTGTGGGAAAATATGTTTTCTTCCACATCCCTTCATTTAGTTTCTTGGCTGATATTTCAGTGACACACCCAATACACAGTGGCTATGATCAGTCAGTTATGATACGCATTTCTTTATGGTTAGCTACTAATTGGAATTTTGATTAGGGTTTAATTTAATGAAAATGACCTGCTATTGTTTTTGGCACTAAAAGAACCGTCTCTCTGCAGGTGGAGAAGGCGAACAGCCGAATGCGTCAGCTGAAACGTCAGCTGGAGGAGGCAGAGGAGGAGGTGACACGAGCCAACGCCTACCGTAGGAAGCTGCAGAGGGAGCTGGATGATGCCACAGAGTCAGCAGATGCTATGAACCGTGAAGTCAGCACTCTGAAGAGCAAGCTCAGGTAGAGGCCTCTAACATTTATTCTCTCAGTGCATATTAGTTTTCAGACTACGACTGAGAAATGAGCTTTTAATATGTCAGAGAAAATAGATTGCTTTATGCATGAAGAAGAGAATATTACTCCGCCCATGAAATTAGTTATATAATGCCTTGTGCCTTGAGAGGACTCCATTAGTGTAGCATTCTTGGATCCAGGGTTGTGGTCTTTGAGCTATTGTAGGGGGCAAATGACACCATATCTAGACTAGATATCTAGACTACGCTATTTGACTTTTTTAAATTTTTGTCATGGGTGTCCCCCATATTACAGGAAGATGTTTTTGGCTTCAATTTTGATTTATACACACAGTTTTAGTCTTAATATTTGATAATGCTGTGTCTCATCTTTTCTTGTGTGCCGTCATGGTGTTTCACACATTATTTGTTTAATTTACAGACGTGACATGCCTTTCAATATGCGGCGTACCATGAATCGCTCTGGCCTGGACAGTGATGAGGATGTGGACGTGCAGACCGAAGCATCTGAGCCTGCGGCAGAGTAAATGGAGGAGAGCCAAAAATGAAATATAATTACCACAATCAGCATGCAGATATGGTAAAATTTTTAGCCATGCAGCTATTATGTGAGAGGATTTATTCTTGTATTCCTCTTTACGATCATCTTATAGCCTTACTGTGTTTTTCCATATAATGCATTTATATTTGGCCAAATAATCGTACATTACATCTACAACAATACATCTCAGTGAATGTGTAGTTTTTTTCTACAAAGGTTTCAAACATACATTTGTTGGTCTGTTTTTCTACATAATGGGTATATCATAAGATAATCCTCTTGTTACAAGCCATTGTAGTTCCATTTTATTTGTGCTTGAGGTTTATGTGCTCTTACTGTACCATTTTTGGGGAACAACACTGGACATTTTTTATGCTTGTTTTGCACACAAAAATATGGGTCTTTTGGGAGTTTTTATGCAGTTCCAAAGTGTGGTTCCCATTTTCTAGTGGCAGAAGAAATCTGTACTGTATGCTATTCCTCTCACTTATCCTTTTTATGTTTACCTCAACCAATTTTGCACAATACCAACACAAATGAACTAATCACAAAAGGGGAAATTGCTCATTTTATCAGAGTGATTTAGTTGAAATGCAACAATGTTGGTAAAATTGTTGAAACAAGTTTTGTGCCATCTATGATAGCTTGGTTGATGTCTCATTTCTCACTGGTTTTACACTTTGATCGTTGGTGGTGGGTCGTCATGTTGTAGTTCTCATCGTATATTTTGTGCTATGCTTTACAATTCAGTAGGGGTTTCTATTAGCACGTTAGCCTCAGAAAATGTTTGCCAGAGTTGAATCCTGCATATTTTAGATCAAGTATGAAATGGTAATGTATTATCAAACTACTTACATGTCATATGATGCCAATATTTGAAGGCTATCCTGTATTTTATCAAATGCCTTAATGCAATAAATTGACAAACTATCAAATCCACTGGTATTCCTCATCTCATGTGTGAGTGATCTGTTGTTTTTTGCTATTGCAGGCTTTGAGGTTAGTTTTGCATTATCAATCATAGTTCTCATTTCTCCTGTCCATAAGGTTCTGCAAAGAACACTTCCCAAATCAGTTTTCATTGTACTTGGTGGGGAACAAAACCCACAATCCTCTTTCTATGCAGAACTACTTTCCAAATTTCAACAATGCTATCTATTTTCAATGCTACAATGAATAGTAGGCCTACCATAGTACTTTCAAAAGCTGAAAGTTTTTTTTTGTACAAACTTTTCTCTGTTGTACACCTTTTAATCAATTGACCTTAAGTTTATTGTCCTAAATGTGGAAAGACTTAGAATGAAAAGCACAATCTAGTAAACACAGATTTCATTCAAGTACAGAAGAGTTGTCCTCTTGTACGGAACGTGAGTGACTATCGTGGAAGAGCGAGTACCTCTATCTGTATCTGTTCTACCAACTGTATCTGTAATCATATATGTATATGTATGTATATATATGTATAGATATATATGTGTATATAGGTATATATGTATGTACAGTATTATCTTTTTTCTTTATGTATATTTGTACATATATATGTTTTTTTATATATATGCATATACATACATATATTTATATATCTTTTTTGTTTTCTCTTTTTGACTATATTTTTATTTTATTGTCTTAATACATATATAGATTTTTTTTAATTTTCTTTTCCTATTTTTATTCTATAGCCTGTGTTAATGTTGTTGCTGTTATTGGTGACATGTTTTTTTTTTTTTATTCTAACGCCAAATTACTTACGAGTGCAAATATGGGCTACCTTGAAAACCCAATAAACAAAGTTGTAAAAAAAGGAAATGGGGACAACATGAAAAACAAATAATTGGGAAGAGCACACATGAAGAGCACATAATCTAATGGGTTCTTCCTTGGCCCATGCTACACTGTAACACAAAGAAAAAACTTCCTTGGCACAGACAGTGATGAAGCACTATCTGGATTTTTTTTTTCACATCTTTTTTCACATCCAGTATTGTTGTGCCGTGGCTTAGTGACTTCCTCTTTTGTCTTCCCTTTATAAAAAGTACCAATTATGCCTCGGCTGACTTCCCTATTACCTTGGGTTATAGTATGGTGATAGAAATGCTGAAATACTGTGGGTTTGGTCCAAGCAGAACAGAGTACATCTGAGCTGAATTTGGTGAAGTGACAAAACAGTATGTCTGAGGATCTCTATGCCAAGCCAGACCTTACCAAAAAAGTTAGATTTCAGACAGAGGAGGAGGAGGACAAAAATGCAGATGTCTACGAGGACATCAGCAATTCTACGATTTATGACAACTACTGCCCAAAGGGAACTACTCCGCCAAAATCACAGGACAACACTACTGATGACCAACAGCAAAGCATCCAACTGTCTGTCTGTGAGTTTGACTCTCTCATATTTCCAACATACATGGGATAATGTATTTAAAATTACTTATTCATTTGCAATGTTGGGTAAAACATAACATTTTATGTTGAATCATTTCAGTTCTGAGTTTTTTGGCTATAACTGGACATTGTCATCATACTCGTAGTTGTCACAACAAATAAAAGTAATGTAATGTTGTAAAAGTATGATGGGCTGATTGCTTAATGTCAAATTAAATGTTTAGCAAACATATAAGTACTCAAATGATATACTTTTAATACAGCAGAACATACCTAGTTATTAATTGTGTAAAAATAAGGTAACTAATTACTTTGAAATAAACTCATCTGGACTGTATATTTGTGCCCACAGCCACCTCAGGAAAGAATCCTCTCAAACCTGCTGCAGTCCTTCTGGGACTGCTATGTCTTCTCCTCCTGGGTGTAGTCATTGTTCTTCTGGTCCTAGGTAAGTTTTTCAAATGTTTTTTTCATTACCCACATAAATGAAGTAATTCATCTACATGTTGAACCCTTACTGTTGTAGTGGTTCAAGACAACAGCTACTGGAACATGGAGCTAAATCGACTATCGGTGCTAAATGCCAAGCTGACTAGTGAGAGAGACAACCTACAGACGAGTCTCTACGAATTGAAAAACATCAATTACAAACTGATTCAAAAGGCAGAGAATGAAGAAAACCTTAAACTCATTCACGACAACCTCACTTCAACGATACATGCATTACAAAGACAGATTGGTGAGTGAAAATATGAATAATGATTTTCATTAATGGCCTAGTTGCACATTTTGGATATTAAAACTATTAAGTTTCATGTTAGGAAAATCAGTGAGATGATGCACTAATATGGTAATATGTGGTAATGGTAATATAGCTGGAGCAAGCAGCCAGGTAGCCTACCACAAAGACTGGAAAAAGCTAATCTGTCTCTGTCCAAGAAAGAAGAAAGCTAAAAATGTCTAAATATCACTAATATATAAATAATTAAATTGTTTAATTTTTTACAAAATTCATTTAATAGACTAAAAAAATATGTAATAGACTATTTCTTGATTGGAAGAAGTTGCCAGAACCAGTACACTTTGGACAGTCAAACTAGCTGTTTCTCCCTGTTTACAGTCTCTATGCTAAGATAAGCTAATTGGCTGCTTTAGGGTGTCTTCATATTGACATCATGTAGACATTGGGATCTTTTTAGCTATTCAGATTGAGGGGCAAATGGTTAATATAAAGTAAAGCCTTAGATATATAGCTTGTCATGGGGTAACTTACAGTATTGTGACTGAAGGCTTATCATTTTGTGTCGTTAAACAGAGAGAACACACTGCCCTGCCAAGTGGATAAAGTTTGACTATAGTTGTTACTTAATTTCCACCTCAATGAAAAACTGGATTGACAGCAAAGAGGCCTGTGAAAAGAATAATGCACAGCTGGTGATCATATCTACCATTATGGAACAGGTGAGTGGATGTATAGTAGACGTTTCTTTCTCTTCAACCTATTGTTGTTGACTGTTCTTTTATTTCATTCTTTGCAAACCACTGTTGAAAGGGCAATAAACGCCAGCAAAACACAAATGCTAAGTTGGGTTAATTAGGTGGTGAATGTGAGCATGAATGGTTGTCTTTCTATGTATTGGGGATCATTCAGGCCCTTTGTTACGGGCCATTCGGTCTCTGTATGACCGGAGCGAGAGAGTTGGAGTCAATCAGGGCTGCCCTTTGTCACCAATTCTAATCTTTATGGACAGAATTTCTAGGCACAGCCAGGGGAAGGAGGGTGTCCAGTTTGGTGGATCGCTTCTCTGCTTTTTGCGAATAATGTGGTCCTTTAGCTACACATTTAACACATTCAGACTTCCTGAAATGTATACAAAAAGGGAAGAGAACATAATGGTGAATATTGTGATAAAGAAAATTCTGTTCTGTTTTTAAATCTTCTGCTTCAATATCTTTTTCACAGTTTTGACTTGGTTCTATTGTATTCCGTTGTCCCACTAAGGCATGACAGTGTGAGACTGAGCAAGCATAAACAAGTTCATGACTAAATGGAATTCAGCCATCTTTAAATATATCATTTATGCCTATGCTTTGTTTATTTAAAAAATAGAGAGAAATAACTGACTATGCTTGTTGCCAAAGTGATTATCTCTTTGAAATGTAGGCATTTATCAAGTCACTTAACCTTCAGACGTGGATTGGTCTAAGTGATGAAGAGAGTGAAAATAAATGGAAATGGGTAAATGGAACGGCAGTTACCACAACGTAAGACATTTCCCATTTTCTTATCAAATAACTGTACATTGAAAATGAATCTCAGAACAGGGAGACAATTGGTTCCTACTTAATTAATTAATCAATTTACAATAAAGTCCTGGGCTCCAGCAGTCTGGAGATAAAGTCTGCACATATTTGAATTTAACACAGATTATGAAGAGATTAGCTCCTCTATGCTTTATATAATATACTGCCAATAAAGAACTGGAATGCATGATTGAACATCCATGATCAAACTCCAAAATGAAACACATGAGATTTATGTTCGTGTTAATATTCAACGTTTTTATGGGGCATCATAATAACATGCACATGAAGAACAATTCACAGATGTCAATATATTAGGAATGGATTTGACTTTTTGACTAAGCAATTTTGTATTTCAGGTACTGGATGGAAAACCAGCCAGATAATAGAGCATCTAATAACCAAGCTGAAAACTGTGTTGCGATGAAAATGAATAAACCTGTTCTAAAAAGCTGGAATGTTAAGACCTGCGATTCTTCATTAAACTTTATCTGTGAGAGAATACTTCAATAAAATAAAATAATTATGGCATGTGTTTGGACTGATTCCACATCTGTTTTATTCTCACACATGTAAAATAACAAAACTATACATTCTTCTCCTTTGAAAAAAAAAGGCATGCACCCCTGTGTTGTATTTTTATGTATAAATAAACTGTTGAGCTGAAATACCTTACTATTGTGCATCACTTATTTATGTTTCTGCTGTGAAGCCTAATTTTGATTAATTGATACGTAATTGGTTGTACATTTATTAGCAGTTAACAATGCACTTATTAATAGTTGACTACTGCATGTTTTTAGCAGCTCCTGGACCTAAAGTGGGAACAACTGTTAAGATGCCAGGTTTCAGAGTTTAGGTGCTTGGACCACGAAAGAGCAGTCACCTTTAGTTTTCTGATCGGTCCTATAGTCGGAAGGCTCCAGTTGAATGACCTCAGAGGCTGGTCAGTGGTGTAGAGGTCAGTAGCTCAGAAATGTAGGCAGGAGCTATATCAATCATTTTTGCAATATTTCGTGCTTCAACAAAACAGGATTGAACCAGTTTATTGGCATGGTACTCAAAAAATTTCAACTGTTTGTTAAATGTGAGTCAAGTGACCTCTAATCCCTCTCTAAAATTCCACTGCTTAACAATTGTAGACAGTGTATAAGTTGCTGTAATTATCTGGTTTTACAGACACATATAGTTGAGTATCATCTGCATTGCAGAGATAGGATATACAACCAAAGTGACTGATTATCTGGCCCAAGGGAAGCATATACAAGGAGAAGACAGGATCGAGGACCGACTCCTGAGGAACCCCATATACTGTAGCAGCGAAGCAGAATATGACACGTACAGTAGTTATCCACAGAAACCAAAAAATGTCTATTTGACAAATATGAGACAAACCATGCTGTTCTGTTGTTATGAAATCTTGACATGTAGATATAAAAATAACTAGCTTTGTTCATTTTAACAAAAGCATTTGGCAGCACCACTGCCTCCTCTGGCCACTAAATGTGCTCTGAGGCCCCCAATGGACCACTAGTTGATTATGCCTGCATTAATATAAACATAACATATTAACTTCTAAATATTATTACAACAAAATGGAAATGGAAACAAGGAAATTCTGGTCTAGCTGGACCCTTTCTAAACTGCAACTCAGCTAGTCAGAGGCTAATTGACAAAGCAACAGCCCTATGAGGGTTAATCCACACATATTTAAGGCTATGCTCTCCCTCACAGGTGTTTCCAATTACTTTGGCTGATAGGTCCTTTACTTATGTGTTCGCTGGGAATGGCACAATGAGGCAAGTTGCATTGTCTTAAGTGTAATAAAACCAGCAGAGGGGAGAGGGAGATGTCAAGAGTAAAAACACCTGTGGGGATGGGTTATGGTTGTACAGAGGCTTCAGTGCTGGAGAAGTACCTGAAAACAAATGTGATACAATACATACTGACAAATTCACCACTTACAATTTTTTAAGAAAACATTCAAACATAATTTAATGTGAAAAATCATAGGGAAAATCATATTTTCATTGATAACTCATAAACGACTGATAATACACATATGATTCCAATGCTGGGAGTAGGTTTTGACATCAAAGAATTGGATGATATTATTTAATTTGGCATGGGGATGATCTGAGTAAAGCAACATCAATTGTGCACACTCGTGAGTGAGTCCATTTCTTCTTTTAGAAGAGGGGAATTGTTGACGGTATACATACTCCTGAGTTCGTTCTAGTTTTCTCTGCTTTGGCTTATTTGGTAACATATTATTTTATCTTGTCTTTTCAGTTAAAAGTATGTCACCAGAACGCGACCAATATATCAGCTTACTGACCACAACAAAAGGTTATTGATGATCAGGTGAATTTACTGTAGAAGGAAGAAGCAGATGCCAAAACACAAATGATGACTTCCAGGTTTTCTGCTCTTCCCCTTTTATATGCCATCATCAGTATTCGGTGCAGCATCTTCCAGAAAACAGACAACTATTTTATCAAGCTAAAAAACAAATGCTTTAATACAGTGACTACAGTGTTTTCATAACATTATACAGTGAAGAAGTGTGTGTTGCATGGCACCTTCAGATTACAGCAACACAAGCAGAGGAGCTTTTTAGAGATAATTTCTTCACATTGTATTGAAAAACAGCAATTCCTGTGCAATGCTAAAATGTTACCGTACTACAGTATGAAGTGCAGAAAATATCAAAATAGACTTGGACTATGGGTCTTAAAACAAGCTAAAAGCTTCAAATGTAACCATTTAGCAACAATAATTCACTTATTATTACATTTTCTGTTTTAAAACCCTGATATTGTTGAGTGTCTTTATATTTTTTCCCTCATGTTTCCTCGAGTATTTTTGTGGTATTGCACCAAAATGAAAACAAAAAAACAATGTGCAAAATAATTGCAAAATAAATTAACAATTGCCTGTCAACTCCTTTGTACATTAAATGGATTTTATTTTTAGATGATTGGATTTATGGTTATTGCAGTTATGGAAGGAATTATTTCTATTCCAAATATAATTTACAAGTGTGAATATAATTTCAATAGTTATTGTATTCAATATATCTGAAAGACAATTCTAGACATCTGAGAAGCCATTATTAATATCTGAAATAATATTCTTATAAGTTAAAATTCGAATAGAATGCTCAGTGTTCTCACAAAAGAATGTTCAGTGTTCCTAATACAAGAATGTTCAGTGTTCTTAGCTGTATTGCATCTTCACATCCATACTAACTCTAGTTTCACTGCTCCGGTAAACACTTTGCGCTACCGCTACTCTGACTGGGGGATCTCAGAAAACAAAAAACAGACCCTTTTTCGTTTATGTTTTCGAGTATTTTTTTTTCTTATTCAAAAAAGAATTTGAAAATGAAAATGTCCTTTTTAGGCCACAAAAAGGAAAACGCCTTGTATTTCAATTTTGGCTTTTTTTAATTTTAATTCGAAAAATCAAATAACCACTCGTTTTTCGTTTTTTTTAAACGAAAATCGAATTACCAAAAGATACACAGACCCAAAAGGCAATTATTGATATCTAATTTTGATATCTGTTATATTGATGAATCTACATATATCACTAGACTGTTTACCCCTAATGAACATCGGTGTGCGGAATAAAATAGTACTCCGGGTGTTCCGCTCAGAGCCGTGGAGCCACCGTATGACGCGCATTGATACAATATTATACGCCTCGGCTGACCTCACATCCGTCTTTCTACACAGACTTTTGTCTGCCGGCATTTTCTTTTTGTTTTCACCGCTTCCGAATTTAGCTGTTAAATTAATCTTCCGTTTTGTAGACCCGCTGAAGGGATTTAGACGAAGTCAGTTTGTTCCACGGTAGTTTGCTACACAATGCCAGGATTTTCAGACCGAGATCGTGGCAGAGATAGAGGGTAAGTTAAGTCTGCTCTGGGTTTCTTGACGTTAGCTAAAATGAACATCTTAGCATACCGTTGGTGGCAGCGGGGCTGTCATGGCTGTATTCTCAAAACAAGACGGTTGTCTCGTCGTTAATCCCGTCACTGTATGTTTTTTGGCCCACTTTGTGTATTCTAGTGTGAAACGCGGTTTTATGCAGCGTAGAGCATTGACTTGTTTATCTGTAGTATTCTCCGTTTCTCTGACAAGTCGAGGTAAAATGGCAGCTAACGGCGGCTCTGTCGTTGACAGCCTAACCTTTCTTGTTTAGTGGCCATGTGACGCAGTTCTTATGGATGCATTTCAGACGAAAAATTGTGTGGCAGAGGCCTTATCTATTGTTAATGAGTCGTCTTCCTAGTAGTGTCATCTAGAAAGGTTGAGGTTAAACCAAGACTCATAATGTCTCAGGTTTTTGGTACGTCGCCATTTTTTAGTAATGTGATTATTTTGCAACTTTACTGGTGAATATAGTATGTATCGGTCCTAGAAATTTAAATTCGCCAATTCTAAACAGTGTTTGGTTCCGCTACATACAATAACATTATAGAATACAGTATCAGTGAACCTTGTAATGGGGAAACGTCAGCCATGGCTAGTGTTTGTAAATTAAACGGATACATTCAATTCAGTAAAAAATTTGGCTCTATTTTATAAACTTGATCTGTCCGGAAGAATTTGTCCCCATTCATAGATGTTGATAATACCATTTAAGATATGCGTAAATCGAAGCTCCTTCTCCTTTTTGTGTAATTAATTTATGCTGCTATTATAAGCTAGCAGATGCTCTTCCTGAGGTCCACACGCAACATCAGCCATAGATCACATTGCAGTAGTGGTCCCAATCCCCACTGATGCTAGTCCCTGAGTGATGACGTAGAAAGTTATCAAAATACTACTCATTCCTCTCTCGATGGTAATTATTGTGTCATTAAATCAAATTATGCTTGCAACCGCTTTCCTGTTTTGAATGTCAATTTAAGATAAGATATCCCAATTGTATTAGCAGTAAAGGTGTGGAAAGGAACTTGGAAATTCTGACTTCCCAGTACAACTGGAATGCGTCATAAATGGTCCTGATGCTGCACAGCCCTCACAAACGGGTTCCACCTTTGTTGTTGATGTGGCCATTTGGCCTATGATGTTAAGATAATATAGATTATATAAAATATAAATGAAAATACCATTAGATATTGTAAATCAACGCCTCCTTTATCTATTTCAAACTAAGAGCCTCCTCGCATTTCAGCGGACTGGAACCCTTCATTTCTTTGCAAGGCTTTTATTGTGAAATATTTGTAGGAATGGGTTGGTGGAAACTCGTTGACTTTCAAGAGTCTTTGAAATAAAGCTAGTGCCATCTTTTCTCATGTTCCTCAAGTATTCATTCTTATTTTATTTTGATATAAGAGGAGTTAAGTTGAATGGTTGAGAGGAATGGAAACGTGTCGCAGTTGTCCTGATGGATTGTGGTGCCGTTACACTCTCATTTATGGGCTCAGTGGGAGTAGCTACTGATTCATGTGTGACACCTTGATGTAAAATTTGGTATACTGGTCTGGTCCGGTGCTTGACATGTCCAGTTTGAAAATTTTTACACCAGCCGAAACCGAAAAGACATAAATGTTAGATTTCATGCCGACAACATACAGTATATTCTAGGGATGAACATTTGAAGCTAAAATACTAATCGATCATTTTTCTCCATTATTTGACTACTAATTGACTTTGTTATGATGGCAAGTAACTTTTACCTGGCAGAGTTGGTACTGAACCTCATTTTCCTTTATTTTTAAAAAACCACACCAGACTTTGACTACTGTAGCATGTTTCTGTTGTCTGCTTTGTGGTAATGGAGCATCCTTCTTCTTTTGTAAGTAGCAGTTTTAAGCAGCCTGTAGGTGTTTTGCTGCCACCTTCTGGCAGAAGTACTGCATTACTAGATAAAAACATGAGAAAATAATTTTTTATGACAAATCGATAATCATGTATACTGATCTTTTAAAAAAAATGATTTAATGACTATTTGAATATTTGAAAATCAATGCCCATCCCTAATGTATTCTGCCTGTAATCTGCCTCACCTCTGACGTACAGGGCAATGCTAGCCTTGCATCTCTACTTTGAGCAATCTGGGCCTTAAACAGATCACATCATTTTTGGCTGCACCCAGCCTGGAACTGCATTGATAACTGTTGCATTTGCACAAAATGAGGACTGAAAGTGGTGTACACGAGGGTTGTGATCTCTAAAAACAATCTTAATGGGAGAATGTGTGCACTTGTACTTTAAATCTGGCCCATGCATACAAACATTTTGGAGACAGGGAAAATTGGTGACATGCATGGTGAGGTGGTGAATTGAAAGCCAGATCGTATAATAATGCCTCTCACACATTAAAGTTCACTTAATATCAAAAGTTAATTACAGATCCTTTTTATCATCAATACTAACATCAGCAGTGTAATTGTGCCTGTAGTGAACCATAACTATTCCATAAGGCCCTTTCAATTTGAAAATATAAAAGCAAACTCAAATATTAAATAAAAGTCTGCTCAGTGTTTCATCTGCAATGTCTCACCATCGCATTCTCCACCCGTGAAGCACAGAGTAGCAGGTCGAACCGATGGGTACTAACTGATGAAACCACCATCATTGGTTGCAGTAATCCAAGATAACATCAAATAACATAAATGCATTGCAGGACAAAGCTAGTACTGTGCATGTATCACCAAATATTTCCAGGTAGAGTTTGATTTATAAAGGGAACATTACGTGCAATTGTGCATTCTTATGGTTTTATAAATCTGATAATTTGTTTGGTTTACACCTTTTTCAGCTTTTGTGTGCATTTATACTTTTTGTATGGACCATATACACTGTTTTCTAAATGATACCCCAGATCTGTCAAACCTGACCAAGGTAACATCACTATGCATCATCAGGGGCATTGTTTTTAAATGTGACAACTGCACTCACATGCTGAGTAGTACTAACACACAATTAGTTAATTGACCTTTATGTGAGTAAGTGCAACTCAAATTAGTGACCATGTTTTAGTTACGTATCCTTCTTTTGTACATAAGGTATGGTGGGGGACCCCCTCGTTTTGGTGGTGGTGGAGGAGGCAATCGGGGCGGACCTCCTCCAGGAAAGTTTGGCAACCCTGGTGAGAGGCTTCGAAAGAAGCACTGGAACCTAGATGAGCTTCCAAAGTTTCAAAAGAACTTCTACCAGGAACATTCAGATGCCAGTCGCAGACCACTTGTAAGACCTGTTTCTAGCTGCTTCTTTTTTCTAAGTTTTAAGTTGATTAAACTTTGAGATAAAATAAAACAGGAAATCTAAAAGGGCTGACGCCGAAAACAAACATTCCAACTCTTACAATCAGTGACTTGTCTGGTGTTTGATGTGGGATTGTGCATATGTGCTTTGATTGGTCATTTTTTTAACTGTCCTCTTCCAATTCCAGCAAGAAGTTGAACAGTACCGAAGAAGCAAAGAAGTGACAGTCAAAGGCAGGGATTGCCCCAAACCGATTGTAAAATTCCATGAAGCTGCATTTCCAAGTGAGTAGAAATTCATGCCCCACCATACAAATCTTAAGTAGTCTTTTGTCTGATTGCTGAAATGTTTTTGGCATACTGTGTAATTGTCAGAAGCTTTGATATTCAACAGTTCATCTTGCCTTTGTTACTACTTCAGGTTATGTCATGGATATTATTAGCAAACAGAACTGGACTGAACCAACTCCGATTCAGTCTCAAGGGTGGCCAGTTGCCCTGAGTGGCAAAGACATGGTTGGCATTGCTCAAACTGGGTCTGGGAAAACCCTTGCAGTAAGTAAAGTATTTTCCAATTGTGATTTTTTTTGCCCTCTGGCCCTTTCTACCAAGCTTTCATATGAGATAAATCTGCTGTCGCCTATGCTTGCCAAAGTCCTTTAGGCATAACACTTATTCCAACTGAAAAATTAGACCTTCTATATGAAGGTCCAAATTATGGTACAGAATTCGTTCTTATCAGCAAGTTTTGGAGTGACTGCCTGATTAAGAAAACCATCCACTTGAGCCACACTTCCACTGTGTGGTACTGGCTCTCCTCTACTCGACTCTTTTAGTACCACCTCCATTGTGGTTCCAACAAGGCTGACCATGTGCTAAAAGGTCATGTGAAACACAGACCACTGCTTGGTCAGAGAGAATCGTTACTGCATTATTGCAACATCTATGTCTGGCATGCACAGGATATCCTGCACAGCACAAACCCATGACCGCCATTTTTAAACAGTCAAGGTACTTTTCACTGCCATTATTTTTTTTCATTGCGAGCAGAATATTGAGTAGAAGCAGACATTCCTGTCTTTGATAGCTGATGAGAGCATCACAGCAGGTGGATGAGAGGTGTGTCGCGTTGAAGACTACACCACGGCTGTTTCATGCGGTGTCGCTATAACAACCAGCTACACTGAGGCGGTACTATCCTCTAATGGAAAACGACCTCCGGAAAAGTACCTGATAGGAAAGCTGAGTCGAATCGAGTCGAGTAGAGCCTGTACCACATGGTGGAAATATGGCAATAGATACTGTAGATGGGATGGTAATTCTGGCAATGTGTCATATTCTTAAGTGCTTTTAGCTCGCTTATTTATTCTATATTGTTTGTTCAGTTATTCCAGTCTTTTCTACGAATTTAATACCAGCATTTAGCCCAACGTTGTTTTCTGTTCCTCTCAGTTGGACTAAGTTCATTACACTGTACCACAGAGTGATTAGCTCAACATTGGAAAGAGTATGTGTATAAAAAAAACAACATTCAAGATAAATATGAAATCTTGACACCTGTCAGCTGAGACAATACTCTGCTGATGTCGGTGCACATTAAAACACTGACACACACTTTTACACTGTAAGTTAAAATGTATATTTGGAGCTCAGTCCTCCTTTATTTTTATTCTGTAGTATCTTCTGCCTGCAATTGTGCACATTCAACATCAGCCATTCTTGGAGCGTGGAGATGGACCTATTGTAAGTACATTTGAAAATATATTGTGTGTGATTCTGTTATCTCTATATGCACAGGATGATATTGCTGAGCTGAGATCTGTTGTGACAAAATAGTTAGTCGTAAAATGTCCTATAGGCTCCGATTAATTGACCTAACAGATTAATCACTCTACCTCTAACAATAACCAAAGGCCCAGATAATGCCAAGTTTTCATATTAAACTTTTCAATTTATCTCTCTCGATATGACTGAATATCCACCTTATGCTGAAATTCAGTATGGTGTGCCAGACAAACAAGAAATCAGGGAATCTGCCATTTATGTGTTAAGTTTGTGTATGACCTCTGTAAACAGTATCATAATATTATGATATTGGCATCTGGGAGGGGGGCAAATTGCTTCTTATTACATCTTGGCATGCAATGGCTACTCTAAAGCATGCTATACCGAGCTAGTTTAAATGGGACAGGGCGCTGGTCTGCAGGGATTTTTCTTAATTGTGGTATCAAATTGTGGTAAAAAATATTTGGCCCTGTCTAAATATCGTCCCACTTGAATGGATAAACAAAATTGTTGTTGAAATTGCCTATTGGCCATAAGTGTATCATATAACTATATCTGATCAATGTATTTGATTTGAAAGATTCAGTACACAAACAAATATGATTTAAAAATGTATCCGTCTTTCTTAAGTGCTTGGTGCTGGCGCCAACCCGTGAGCTGGCTCAGCAGGTGCAACAAGTGGCTGCTGAATATGGCAGGGCCTCCCGTCTCAAGAGCACCTGCATCTACGGTGGTGCACCCAAAGGACCACAAATCAGGGACCTTGAGAGGGGTATGCTTACTTTGATACTCTCACAATTTAAATATTTCTCAATTAATTATTCCTCCTTGACTTAAAACATTTGTTTTTTTAAATAATTTATAGTTTCATTATAAGTTTAATTATGTAATTTGTTTTTGTGCTTGTTTTGTTTTTAAGGTGTTGAGATTTGCATTGCTACCCCAGGTCGTCTCATTGACTTCCTGGAGTGTGGTAAGACTAATTTGCGTCGTTGCACCTATCTGGTGCTGGATGAAGCTGACCGCATGCTAGACATGGGATTTGAACCTCAGATCCGCAAGATAGTGGAACAAATTCGGGTAAGCTGTGTTATTTTTCTTTTAGCTGTCAGACAATTGACTTCATTATTGAGAGAATATTATAGAGTTACATTGCATGACACAAACATGACTACTACCCTGCTGCGTTGTTTATGGGAACTGTTTTGCGCTGCAACAAATTGAATAAACACTTATAAATGCTCTGCAGAGAGAAATTAAGTACATATTCACACAAGTTGACCAAAACCTACAAACAGTACTCCTTTTTCATAACTCAGACTAGCTGTTACTAATGCTAGTTATCCAACTGGTGCATCCTTCAATTTTTCAAACTAAGACATGAATATTAAATTTACTTTTAAGCTACAATATGGTTTCGGAAGTCCTCCTTTTTTTCTTATCAGCCAGACCGTCAGACCCTGATGTGGAGTGCTACCTGGCCTAAGGAAGTTCGCCAGCTGGCTGAGGACTTCTTGAAGGACTACGTCCAGATCAACATTGGCGCACTGCAGCTTAGTGCCAACCACAACATTCTGCAGATAGTTGACGTTTGCAATGACATGGAGAAGGAGGACAAGTGAGTATATATTTCCTACCTCTTTATTAGCATCTGTCAGTCAACTGATGTGATGGCAAAGGCTTTGCAATACATGTTTCAGACTGTCCTATTTTGAGTGTGCTGTGTTTGTCCAGAGTGTAACTTTAAAAGCATTTGATAAATCTTCAATAAATTGTGCATACACATCAACCATATAGAGTGGTGCCTTTTGCTATTAGATATTTTTTACAATTCTTATTTTTTGTGTTTCCCTGACAACAATTTATACCTACCATTAAGAAAAGGGTGTGTTTCAAATTCAAAGCACAACTTGTAACTGTGTAGTCGTTGTTTGCCAAAGTGTACATGTACACCAGGAATGTTGCAAAATGTTTTTAATAATCTTAAAATTAATTCTTATATCTTTTTAGTTTTTATTATCATGGTTATGACATTTATTTCTGACCGCTAAACTGAAAGAGTTTATATTCATTCAAATACACTCAGTTTAATTTTGGAGGCCTGGGGGTATGTGCCATCTCTATGGCTCTTGTTAAACTAAGTTTTGTCTCAATGTTTTTGTCTCTTCTGTCAGGTTAATCCGTCTACTGGAGGAGATAATGAGTGAAAAGGAGAATAAGACCATTATTTTTGTGGAGACCAAAAGGCGTTGTGATGAGCTCACAAGAAGGATGAGAAGAGATGGGTAAGGATCTCTCCTCTAGCTTACTCTAAAATAGGTTACACTAAAGAGGGTTTGGTACCGAACTCGGTACTTAAAAGGGTACAAACCGAATTATGATGGTACTGCATGGTACCAATTCATGTTCAATCAGTCTTTGCCAAATTCCAGTACCTGAGAGTGCATGTGGGTGAGATAGTAACTTAAGAATAGAGAGAGAGACAGAGTGAGCCTATGTCACATCTGCAAATGTGGCTGCATTTTTCAAAATTCAATGCAGACAGCAGTCAATGCAATATCTGTAATATGAAATGGAAAAGCTGGCCACGGCAATATGTGTAACCTGGGCAAACATTTGGTCAAACACAAAATAAATCTAAAAGCTGAAGAATGGTCCACGTTTGAAAGCCTGAAAGTCATGCAGCAATATAAACTAATGTTAGCATGCCTGCAGCTAAAGCAACATTACATTGAAAAGACAAAGCTTAAAATGAGGCACTGAGCACCTTATCATGATCATGTAAATAATTATCTAGTTGGATAAGTTGTTGCTTGATAGGAGCTTTTCTCATTGTCTTGAATGACATTTACTTCACATTTTTACTAGCATCTGCCAACACTAAGCTGGCGTGTTCCAACTTCCTCACCAACATGTGGTGCTTCTTCATCTCCTTTGGATAGATGCTGCAATGACATATTGTTGCCCTCTGCTGTTTATTACTAATGTAATATTTTGGTAGTTTTTCATATTTTTATACAGTCAAATGCTGTGCTGATGTTTCATCATTTACTTGATTTCAGTCCTGCCATCCAGGTCTTTGAACAGCTTCCTCCTTTAAAGTAATGCCAGATCTGCTCCGTATTTGGTGACTTAGTTTTTACAACTGAAATTACATTTTTGCTTAGAGAGGGAGCAAAGTACAAAAAAGATCTTGTTGTGTATCCATGCCGAATTCCAAGTACCTGTATCAGTTCAAATCTGAATGTTACCCAACCTCATGTTGAATGAGAACTATTCTTCCTCATTGTTCCTACTTGTTGCATTATGTGTTCATTTTCAATCTGTCTGTCACAGGTGGCCAGCGATGGGAATTCATGGAGACAAGAGCCAGCAGGAGAGGGACTGGGTCCTTAATGGTGAAATTTAATAAACCACATTACAAATTATTGTTAAAGAATAATTGTCAGGCTGCTTTGTAATTGAATTTACTACTGTCCCTCTCCCTTCAGAGTTCAGATATGGCAAAGCTCCAATTCTCATCGCTACAGATGTGGCCTCCCGTGGCCTAGGTCAGTATGCCATTGAGTAACGCCACTTTCCTATCAGTGTTACACTTATTTTAAAGAAAGTGGTTTTGCTTTCTTTAACTTTTCTATGCATTTTCTGAGTTTTTCTCACCTTAAGGTGGAGTCTTTGTGGCAGGCGCTAGGCATGACAGTCCCAGGCCTCGAGAGGGAGAAGGATGACATATTGGAAGTGCTCAACTGGCTTGCCACCCAGTGGGCCTAGAGAGGTGAAAGCTCTTGTGTGCCAGTGATCTACAAAAGGCTGTGTGGCTAAGCCTTTGTCTCCGATATGTTGTTGAAATACACACACATCTGTTCTCTGTCCATGGATTTCACCTGACAAATGCCATCCAGCTGTTTCCAACTCAAACGTAAAAATAAGATGCCTGATGTTGTGACTTTTGCCTTGCATGCTTATTGTGTTAGAAAGCGCTGTATTGCAAGTCACTTGTTTGAGATTTGGAACTATTGTTACCTTTCGGAGCTTGTATCACATAGCATGGGTGCTTGTGAGCCTGTCTAAACTTTAAGTTGTTTTCTTTTCTCGTCAAAGTGCTGGATTTCTTGAAATGGAGAGAGCAGTTCGAAATCTTTTTTCTCTGAAAATTGATGAGACCTGGCACATGTGCATAAGGGTTAGTGTGAACATCTAGTGAAAGGAGAAAGAGAGTGAGACAGCTCAAACCAAAGTTCCTCCCTCGCCTGCGTTTTATAGTCATGTCGAGACCTGCCAACGAGAGACATTTTCTCAAGTGAACACTGGCTTCTTGGAAGATCTTGCCTTGATGAGACTGATGAAGGGGTTAGGGGGAATTGTTCTGTGCCTAGGGAGGGGTCCAACCAGGTTAATGCTTGGGCCTTTTTCATTTTTGCCCCTGTTCAAATTAGAACTTGGTCTATTTTGTCTTGGCAAGACATGCAGTACGGCCTTAAATATCAAGCTTCTTTTGAGAGTGTACTGGGAAAAACTGACCTGCAAAAATGTACCACTGAAAGGTCCTATATTGGCACATGAGGAGGCCCCAGTGTGTATCGCGGCCCAACTGCATAGAAGCTCCTGGATGTCACTTGACAATTTGTGGGGGATTTCGCTGCATTGGGAAAGGACTAGTGAATGCATACTCCTTTATGGTAAGACTTAAATCCATTTTTCTCCCTTGGTTAACCAAAGGGAGAGTGAATGTCTTTTGGATCTTTTTGATTATGGTAAGCAATTGGAGTGTGCATCGTTTCTCTCTTCCCACAGTAGTATTCCCATGGAGTAGACGTGTACACAATCTTGTATTGTTTTAACACGTTTCTTCCACAGCCGAATGACCAATTTCTTTCCCCAGCCTTCACAGCTGCTAACTTTTTCCTTTGATCTGGCTGTTGTGGTGTGCAAAATCGTGTGTGGCCTCCATGTTTTGTTTTGCAACACTGCAACACTTTCACAGATGTGGAGGATGTGAAATTTGTCATCAATTATGACTACCCTAACTCCTCCGAGGATTATATTCACCGCATTGGACGCACAGCCCGAAGTCAAAAAACGGGCACAGCCTACACCTTCTTCACCCCCAACAACATGAAACAAGCCAGTGACCTGATCTCTGTGCTCCGTGAGGCCAACCAGGCCATTAACCCCAAGCTGATCCAGATGGCAGAGGACAGAGGAGGTACAATCTGACACTTATTTACATTAATGAGGATGGTGGTGTTCAGGGGAGATGCAGAGTATCTTTTAGAGGCAGCCACTTATACCATACCATGGTCACTTACCAAAGGAAAAAGAATTAAGACCATTAAAGTTTTTCCACAAGTGATGACTCTGGTTGCCTGGTAGCACCAGAGTGTTTGATCTAAACATTACCATCCCATAAGGTTCCTATGCAATGGAAAGGCTCTTCACTACTACAGTAAATTGGACAAACCTTAAATAAGACTTGACAGGAGATGGTTCTTGTCAGCTCAGCTCATAGAACCCTTTGGACCAAGTATGAGGCAGAAAGCTAACATTATGCTGGCAAGATTAAAACATTTTTAACAATGTGTATGATTGACAAAGGTCTTCACTAAAGTCTTCTCTTTAATGGATGGATGAAGTCAACAATGTTGCATACTCCATAACTGAAAATGTAACAAGTATCACTATCATGTTACGGTAGGTTCAGTGTATTTACAGTATATTATCTCTCCTTTTGTCATTCTCTTCATCTCATCCAGGTCGTGGAAGGGGGGGAAGAGGTGGCTACAAGGATGACCGTCGGGATAGGTATTCTGGAGGTGGGAGAAGCAGCTTTGGTGGTAGTTACAGGGACAGGGACGGTGATAGAGGGTTTGGCAATGGGCCGAAAAGTGCTTTTGGTGGCAATAAGGCCCAAAATGGTGGCAACTATGGTGGTAACAGTGGTAACTCTAGTGGTAGCTATGGCAACAACAATTACAGCAACAGCAATGGACAGGGCAATTTTGGTGCTCCAGCAAACCAGGTGGGTGCCTTTGGTAACCAAAGCTTTCAGGGCCCCCCTCAGTTTGGGGGCATGCAGAGGGCTGCTCAGAACGGCATGAACCACCCACCCTTCCCATTCAATTCTCAGCCACCACAAGCCCAACAACCACCACCCCCACCACCAATGGTGCCCTACCCCATGCCACCACCCTTCCCACAGTAGATATGGTATACACACAATATATGGAACCAATTTGAGTTTTGTTTAGTCTTGAAATCTTGCATTATTATTATGATTATAATTGTTATTATTTGTACTGTTTAACTTTTTTGCTTATAGCAGGGTTGGAATTATTCAGTAACCCAGAGCATTAAATGGAGTCATACGTAGACACGTCTCCTATAGTGCAACTTTGATTGCTGCACTTTTCCTTGACAGATGTTTTTGTTTTTTGTTACATTCCTCAGTAATTTATTTTTACTTGGTAATGCAGTGTTTTCAGTTTGTGGTATGTTTAAAGTGATGTTATGAAGATCATATAAAAAGGGTGCTTGCTGCCCTTTTGAATAAAATAAGAAAATGGAACCTGTCTATTGTGTTGTTTGTGTGAGAAGTTTGGGTTAGAAGAATTATTAGTATCAAATTGTTGTGATTTGGGTCTTGGTTCATATAAAACCAGGCCCATTAAATTTTGGTCCACATTCAGACCTGAAGCAACCTATGGGTAACCCAGTATATTCAAATGTGAAATGTCAAAATTACTTATGCTTCTGGTCAAAAAAATTACATCATCATATTTTGTGCAATTACTCTGCCGTATGGAAATTAAGGCAAAATATATGACAATGAAATACAAAAGCATTTCATTGTCATATAATGAACGGATATCGAAAAACGTGGTTATTTGAGTTTTCATTTTAAAATACAAAACGTCAAAATTGAAATACAAGCCGTTTTCCTTTTCGTAGCCAAAAAGCAGAGTGAAATCAACTATTTTATTTTCGTTTTCTGTTTTGAATAAGAAAAAAATAAAATCACTAGAAAAATTAAAAATTATCAAAAGATACCCAGAATTAATAGCCTACCATTTTAGTCAGGGAAATTGGTGAGTGATTTGTTGACTGAATGAATTGTAAACAGACTACTGTAATTATTCCTTCGAATTTTGTTTAATAATTTTATCAAATGGTAAATGGTAAAACATTGCCGGGGAAACAAACATATCACAACCCGGAAGTAAATAGACGACTTCCGGGTAGTACATCACGTGACTTGTGAATTTCAAACACTTGTCCGGCTTATTCAGCATTAGTTTTGTGACAACAGTTGTACCAACTGTCTTGTGAGTCCGTTTGATGAACCGACAGTCATTATGTTTTATGGGTAGCTGTGTGTATGCAGTTGGCTAACTAATATATTCCGATGGGTGAAGTAGTCATCTTTCCCTAAATCCAACAGTTCCGCTGTGCTTAAAGTAGGGTTGTTTTTAAGATGAAGACCTAGCTAATATATTAAGTCAAATTGTTGGGGTCAGATTTGTTCTCAGCAGGTTCATCACTTCACTAGACGATCTTTAGATTAAGCCACATCTGGAGCAGTCTTGTCACTTCTCAAGTTCGTCATGTTAACGTGCTCTGCCAGAAACGTCCCATCAAGGCTTCAGTTCTCACAGTGCAATTTAACACTGGCTCTGCAGAACATCAAGAAACTCTGCAGTACATCATCAGCTGAGGATTTGGATCATGTCAGGACTTTGATGCAGCTTTGTGTGGACAGATACTATATTTCACCTGGTCAGTGTAACATTGCGCTGTTTCAACGTGGGATGAGCTGCAGATATGGACCTCTGGGCATGGAGCTGAGAAGAAACCTGCTGGAGCAGTGGTGGCACTCAGTAACCAGGTCCACAGCTCAAGTGTTTGGGATAAACACTCAGAGCAGCAGCAGCATGGACACAGCAACAGTTGTAGAGGGACAACTAAGGATTGTTGACTCTGAAGAATTAAAACAAATATTTGAACAGCAAGAACTGAATAAGGAGCAGCTCATCCAGAGGGTACAAAAGCTGCTTCAGGGGTCTCCATCTGTGATGACAAACCTTCTTCAAGGTAGACTTCAGCATTACATATTTCAGATATACTTTGGTATGATTTGACAAGTAGTAGTTGCACTGAAAGTGGTATAAACCATATGATGATTATGTCAGCATATAGTTTGGGACCTTCGTGGTCTTGGTTGAGTCTACCCCAACTCAAGCTCCACCAATCAGATTTTATATTTAGGTTTCGTATCACGTATTTTTCGTATCATAAAAGGATAAGGATTTGTCCTCTGAAAGTTCCACTTCCAAGTCTAAATTCAGAGCAAGAAAAAAGTGATAAGATAGTATCAGTATATAAACCACTGATTAGAACCAAATATTGCAGCTTTCAAATTTGTAGGACAATCAATGATTGCCACCCTAACCATATTTGTTTGAGTATAAAATAAGAATGAATTGAATACTAAAACGTTTGTCTGGTTTGTGCTCAGGTGCCTTGGAGCAGTTTATCCCCTCTTTGGATCTGGTGAACAGG